>OZ020613.1:31364249-32564249 GCA_963971575.1 Liopterus haemorrhoidalis
TTTTGCAATCTGCAGACCAGAGAGGTAGCAGATGGTCTGCAGACGGGAATGATTCTCGATTTTCCCTCGTTAAAAACAGCTTTAAGGCCACCCAATACACCCAAAATCAAGACTACGAGCTTTACAGAATAACCCGGGTACATTTTTCTAGCTCGGACAAGAGGTCCAGGTACTTGGTTCTCTTCTCGTCCTCTTTGAGATTGATATTTTTCTCAGCTGGACAGGATAATTCGATGACAAAAATTTCTTTTGTCTCGAAATCCAGCAGGACGATGTCCGGTTTATTGGCTGAGAGAAGCTTAGTGGTAGAAAATGCATAATTCCAGTAAATACGACATCTGGAATTTTCCACCACTGCTTCAATGTCAGTGGGAGCGTAAGGTAAGACAGGTATTGTGTCAATACCATATTTCTGTCTCAAAAAGAAGTAAAAAACTCGAAGAGCAGAATTGTGTCGTGATATATAGCTAGATTGAGCTAAAACGGGACACGCAGAAAGTACGTGCATAAGCGTTTCAGGGTGACGTTTACATAGTCTACATTGTGTAGACATCGCCGTCTTTGATATTATGTGGCGATAAACTAAAGTGTTCATGACGCCATCCTGGCACGCAAGCACAATTATTATTAATTATTATTATTATTATTATTATTATTATTATTATTATCAAAGAAAATAAGGAACTGAAGCCATTAGGCTTGTATTGTTCCATTTTACACAGATAGAGCATACAATGTTATATCCACATAAATAATATATCCAATTATAAGCTAATTACCTACAAATTAATCAAATTACTAAATCTATACAGTTTTTAAAATTGTTCAAGCTGGAAGTGAAGGCACTGGCAGGTAAATTTTTCCAGGATTTAAAAATCCTGTTGGTTAAAAAATTACCACGCACATTTTTTAATTTTTTTTGTCGCCTTAATTTTAAACTATGACCCCTTAACCTAGTGTCTGTATTCAGTGTGTAGATATTCGACAAATCACATTTAAAATCACCACGCACTATTTTAAACATCGTAATAAGGTCCCCACGATGACGTCTTTTTGTAAGAGAAGTAAGGTTCAACTTTCGCAGTCTTTCTTCATAGGATAATGAATATAATCCACGAGCCAACTTTGTGAAACGCCTTTGCACCTTCTCCATCACATAAATGTCTTTTTTGAGGCAGGGTGCCCTAACTGAGATTGCAAACTCCATTGACGTCATATAATATAGACGCAGCACGCTCTATACCTTAACATTGTTTGTTATGAAGCCAAGACCCTGTGGAGACGAAAGGGGATTTGCCCCCAGGAGTCTAACAAGTTGCCTAACTTATATTTGTTTTGTTAAATTACCGCTAGGAGCAATCGTCATCATAGATGTTCTTTGATCGCCATTTTATGTTTACTATTGTTTTGTTGTTCGTTATTAACTCCAACAAGTATTTATAAATGTATTTCAAATACTAAAAAGTAAAGTTTAATTATAATCTACTTGCCCATCATTGGTTATAGATGTATATCTTTATAATATGTCAGATAATTTTTAATTTATCATTGAATAAATTGTATATCTGCCCACATCAAATTTAGAAATTAACAGAATTGTCCACTTACATTAAAAAAATTAAGGTCTACTAGATTTTAAATGTATGTAATTTAAAAACCTATATATTTGGCTAATTTCCTAAGTATCAAAGACCATAAACGTGAAATAAAAAAAAATACTATTTTTTTCATAATTATCTTAAAAATATACTAATAAATTAAGCTTAATTTAATACTACTATTATTTATGAAATTTATTTTATTAAAATTTGCAGTTTACTGTTTTAAAAAACATGTTATTACTTTCAATTCTTATCAGCAAAGCATGGTTTACGTCATTGGATGTATGCAACACGCACAACTCCTCGATGCATCTTCCCGCTCCCCGCCTAAGAGGGTGTTGGCTTCAAAACACGCCGTCCTCGTTCTGTCTCTATATTATTACTACCTCATTGGCAAACTCTAAATGAGGCCTTACGTAGGACACGTAGAGTACCTTGACTATATCAGGAGACGGTCGATAAAACGATTTGGACAGGACATATGACACATAGTTCGCACGTTTTATCACTTTTTTAACCTGATGGCTCCAGTTTAGGTCAGACGTTATCGTGACTCCCAGATACAAATGTTAACTAAAAGAAAGGTAAGCAGAATCTGCATTAAAGTGTCACAGAAGATACAAGGCATCTTGTGGTGACACGATATTGTTACTATATTATTATACTAAATTCGGTCAGTAGATCATTATTTACTAAAAATATGAAAAATTAATAAATGGTGAAAAGTGAACGTCCTTTAATTTATTAAATTATTGAACTCTGAGTAAGGCATCTCCATTAACCATATTTTGAAATGTTTAATAAATTTATTTTTAATTGGGTGTAAAAGGTAAGATTTTAAATTGACAGGAAATTTATTATAAAATTTGGGTAATATTACTTCAAAATTTTTAGTAGCAACACGTTTTTTTACCATAGGTAAGTTACTTAAACTATTTTCTTTACTTCTTGTGTTATAGTTATGGGTAGGAAAAATTAGTTGATTAATAAGATATATTTTTGTTTTGTACAAGTAGTGACCTAAGGAAAGAAAATATAATTTAGATACATCAAATACTTTCGCTTCTTTAAATAGTTGTTCTGTGGAAAATCTGAATGGTTTATTAAATATAATTTTGAGGATAAGTTTTTGAGTAGATTTAAGTTTTACAGTAACCGATTTGGCAGCACCGCCCCAAGCTAAAATACCATACTTCAATAGCGATTGAGTTAGACCGAAGTAGATAATTTTAAGCGCGTTTAGTTTTAGACAATATTTAAGATTTTTAAACAAATAGATTAATTTTCTCAATTTATTATTTAAACAGTCCACTTGCAATTTCCAAGTTATGGTACTATCAAATATAATACCTAAATATTTAATAGAATTATTAATGCAAATTTTGTCACTGCAGTTACAGCCGTTTAAAGTACAGTTTGTTGAATGTAAACTAAGAAACTTATCCGGCGGTAATTTATCTTTACGGCAAGCGAAAGGAACTATAACTGTTTTATTTATATTTAAGGATAATAAGTTCGCATTTAACCACGCTTGTATTAATTTAAAGTTTTTAGATATATTACGAAATATATCATCCCAGGTATCACCTTCAACATAATATACTGTATCATCGGCAAAAGAAATTAAATTACCATCTACTTCCAGTGATAGTAGATCGTTGATATACAGTATAAACAGAAGGGGCCCGAGTACTGTGCCCTGCGGTATACCGCATGTCACAACTTCCGGATCACTCAGAGTGTCGTCTATGGAAGTATACTGCATCCTATTATTTAAATAACTATTTAAAAGTTTGAGAAAAATTCCCCTGAAACCATAAGATTCAAGCTTGTCTAGTAATCTCAAGTGGTTAACCGTATCGAATGCTTTGGCAAGATCTAAGAAAATAGCCGCACAAAGCTTAGATTTATCTAGGTTTCGATATATAGCTGAAGTTAATGTGGTAATAGCATTTTCAGTAGACATATTTTCTCGAAATCCAAACTGATTTTTAGATAATATGCTATGTTTTTCTATAAATGTATACATTCTTTTTTTAATAATTTTTTCAAATACTTTTGATATATTGGACAATAATGAAATTGGCCTATAATTACCCATGGTGTCTTTAGGTCCAGCTTTATGTAGTATTTTGATAATTGCTACCTTCATTTTATTAGGAAAATATCCTTCTGAGACGCATCTGTCAAAAAATGTAGCTAATGGTTCACTAATAGCGTGTTTGATATTTTTAAGTACTTTACTGGAAATACCATCAAGTCCTACTGAGCTACTATTTTTCAACGCATCTATAGCTATTTCAACATCGTTGGAACTTATGGGGCCGCAATAAAAAGAATCAGAGACCATTTTAATTCTAGTTTCATTGATATTAGGAAAATTTAAGTTGGCTGCCATTCTTGCTGCAATATTTACAAAGTAATTATTGAAATTATTTGCTATTTCTTGTTTTTCAGTAATAATCTCATTATTTGATCCGATAATTTTGTTAATTTCTTGTTTTTTTTTATTTATATTTAGATTTACGGCTTCCATAGAAATGGACCATAGTTTCTTAGTATCACATCCAGCCTCTTGTAATTTATATTTAAAAAAATCGGATTTGGCTTTTTTAATTATAACATTTAATTTATTTCTGAATTTATTATAATTATTTTTTAATGTGAGATTATCAGGGTCCATTTTAAACTGTTTGTATAACAAATCACGCGTTTTGAGAGACTCAATAATTCCAGATGTTATCCAGCCTTTTCTTTTTTTATTTTTTCCAGTTTTTTTGCAAAAAGTACATTTTTTAACATTTTTATTTATTAAATTAGCGAAACTATCTAATACTGTGTCCAAATTACTTTCCTCTTTAATGAAACAGAAATTTTCATTTTTAAATAAGTCAATTAATTTATTATAGTCTACAATTTTAATAACACTTCTTTGGGAATTTTTATTTAGTTGATTTGTTGTTAGTGTGTTTTGAGATTTTATTTTTAAAATAACTGGGTAATGTTCACTAATTTTACTTTTTAAGATAACAGGTAGAATATTTTGAGGATAGATTTTTGCCTTAATTAAGAAATGGTCTATACAGGAACGAGAGTCTCCTACAACTCTGGTATAATCGTTTATGCAAGATCTGAAGCCAAATTCTGTATATAAGTTGATATAGTCATTACTGTCGTTTTTGTTAGATAATATGTCAATATTTATGTCACCACAAAATATTTCATAATAAGTTTTACAATAAGTGTTGAAATATGTTCTTAAACAATATAAGAATTCATGTACATTAATGGATGGAGGATTATAAATTGCAGTTATGGCGATTTTTTCGGTATTTGTTATAATTATTGTTCTAATAAATTTATATGGACCTAACATAATAACATCATAATTATAAATTAAACTATTTTTTACATACATAATAGCACCATCAGCTTTATTTATTAGACCTTCATTGTATATAATATTGTAACCTTCAATGTTAAAATACTCAGAATTTTTACAAAACCACGTTTCGGACAAGATAATAACGTCCAAACTTTTTTCAAAATAGTCTATATAAACTTCTAGAGATGTAAAATTTTTACTTATACTTCTAATATTAGTATGAAAAATACTTAAACTGTTATTTAGTGAACTGTGATTAACAAAGTTGAACAGCATATTTTTACAATTTGGTAAAGTATCACAGGTTTTCGTTACTATATTTACAAAATCAAAATCTAAATCTAGATCCATAATAGGTTTAACAAATTATAATAAAATATTATATGAATTTACAATGCAAAAATCCTGTCTATATCGGTCTCGTTTTCAATAACACGAATTTCGCTATCGTTATCTTTTCTTACAAGTATTTTATTATTCCTATACCAAACAAATTTGTATTTATTTGTCTGAGCTTTATTTTTTGCCAACCACAGAAGATTTTTATAAAAAGGGGAAAGATTTTCATTAATAAATATTTTATTTGTGTTATTATTGGAATAGATATCACAATTTTTGATACTATTCTTGCGCTTAGCTATAAACTCATCACGTAGTTTGCGAGAATTAAATTGAATTATGATCGGTTTTGGTTTTGAGATGTTCTTAGAGATTATTCTATGTGACACATCGATTTCATTTTTCGTTAAATTAATATCTAATAGACGACCTATTTTCACAGCTAAATCGTCAGTATTTTCATTATTAAATTCTTCAACATTATGTATTTCTATATTTTTATTTCTCGAATATTGTTCCAATTTGTTTATTTTATTTTCCAGTACATTGATAACTTCATCTTTGCGCTTGTTGGCTTCCATTAACGTATTAACAACCGACTCCATTTTATTGATGATAATATTATTTTGTTTAGTTGTTTCAACTATAGTGTCATATTGACTACTAATGAAGTCCCTAGTTTTAACCATTTCATCAATTTCGCGTTTAAGATTTTTTATTTCCAGAAACATAAGTTCCATATTATTTATTTTATTTAAGATTTCTTGATTGATTTGATCCGGCGTAGTAATGGAAGATGCAGAAACAGGAGGGGTAGCAACAGAAGGTCCACTAACAGAGGTTCCACTTCTAAGTCGGGATTTTGTACAATAACTGCATTTAAAGTTGGATTTTTTTGCTTTAGCGAGATTTCTGTAAGATGCTTCCGTAGTTCCGGCACATGCAAAATGCATGTTTCCACAGTTTTCGCCAAAACACTCGACATAGTCCAATGGCAGTGATTCATTGCAACGTGCGCACAAAGACATGTTAATATGGCAAGCTTAACGTGTCGATAAAACTTGTTGCGAATAGTTAGATATCAATAAGAAAAGGTAGACACTTGCCAGACAGAAGGCGCAAATTTTTAAGTTAAATTTTAAATTTGTTTTTATTAAAGTTATTATATTATTGTTGTAATGTTCATAAAGTTATAATTATAATTTTAGTTCAATTAAATAAAATTAATTAGCATATAAAATACTTTTTAGCACCGAGATGGGCTTGAACCTGGAACCATTGAATTCTGACAGTATAAAGTCACTTTAACGACCACGACCACTTAGCTTCGTCTCTTAAGTATTATTTTAAAGTCAATGTATTGGTGAATAATTTTAAACTAATATTTAGAACAAACTATAAATTTTAAACTAATACATGTAACAAATTGTTCAGTGAATCTAAATAATAGTTAAAAATCACTTTATAACTGAAAATTTAAGTTTTATATCGGCACTTATTTGAATTTTATTATTGAAATTTTGTAAATTATAAAATCCTATCACAATCAGATATTGCCGTTTGTGATTAGTTTCACAATTTTTGTTTAAATAAACTCAAATTTTTAACACTTATTTAACGCGTTTTATAAAATAATGATTTTAATACACTAATAACGCGGATTTTGGCTTTTTTGAAGGCACAATAAATATATTTTAATAAAAATATTGACACGGATGAAACTTTCGACCACACCCACTGACTGATTTTTTACTATATGAATTCACTTTTTCAGATCAACCTGTTCTTCAACCACTTGAAGCTTTACATTGTTAATAAAGTATTGATGTCTTGCGTTGTTTTGATCCATGTGAAGTACAGTGGTTTTGCTGATATTCAGTGGTAAAAGCCAAGAAGTGAAAATGAAGTGGGAATTTTTTTATAATACAGGTGAAAATACAAAAATACAATTGATGACCTAAAAAAAAGTTCCTCGCTTCCAAAATACAAGTGAGTGACGGCCACGTGCCCCTGGTACTTGCCCCGATGCCAGGCCGTTCCTACGGCACTGCCCACGACCCTGGGGCCCCAAAAACCCCGAAGCTCCAAGAACCCCGGGGCTCTAAGAATCTCGGGGCCCCGGATATTTTTTCCGGGGTACCCCCCCATCTCTCTAGACGGGTGAATTTGGGTGATTGTTGTACTACTTATCCTAAAGAAATTGTTAGTTGGCAAAAGCGGGCAGAAATCAGAGGGCAGAACCTGAATGCAATAAAGGCGTTTGATTATTCGCCGCAATTTTTTTGAAAATTGTCAGCTTTTATTATCTTCATTCCACTCGACCTTACAAACTTCGCTCTCTAGTATCAACGAAGCAGTGTGCAATCGAGTAGCGTATCGAAATTAGTGTTCAGTAATTAGTTTTTTTTTTCTTCTATATGAGCAAATTTATTATAAAATATAAATAGTATTGCAAAGATTCTCATACTACACATCCTGAAGAATTTAACATACATGAAACCATTTGAGACTATGATGTAGTTAGGAATTTTAGCAGGGGGTGTGCCATTTAATCCTAATTTAAAAATTGCATAAAAGAAGAGAAAAAGTGAATTTTTTAATTTCAACAATCATTTGATCAGTTTCATTTTTATATGTTCTTCATTTATGTGATTAAGTTTGTTACAGCACAAGATTATATCTACAACTAGCAACCCCGCCCGGCCTCGTTCGGGAACAGTTCGTTATTATTGACCTACATTATTTTGGAACTTACTACATACCTACTCGTTATTAGGTGACTGGACAGAAGACAAAATACTATCAACATGTCAAAGGTAAGGATTACAAGTAACACTTAACAAGATTACTATCTGAGAGCCTCTTTATAAATAATGTATTTAGTTTTACCATTAGGCACTAGCAGGTAATAGTTGTTGATAGAACTGACACGCGACAAGCGAAACATGGACTTCGATATTTTCAGAGACCTACGAATTTCTGCGACTTACGAATAGTCATCGCAAAACAAACTCTGACAGGAAATTGGAAGCCTTCAACTGAAATGGAAAAATTGTAGGAATCATCGGTATTCTAGGCATTACCAAATCAAAACAAACGTTACACTCAGAAATGATACGCTACTGAAGATAATAAAATAGTACAATAATATTTTATTGCCTCCAATAAATGTAAAAAAGGCGCTCGAATCTCAATAGTTATAATAATAATAATATAATAATAATAATATATATTTTGCTTCCTTATACATATACATAGTATTGACAATATGTTGAAAACAATATAAATACAGAAAACAGTAAATAACAAAAAATCTTATCAGTTATAAACATATTTAAACTTAAACATAATATATATTTGAAACAACCGCTTAGTTGTCGGGGACAGCTGTATGCGGCGATTGAAAAAATAAATAATATAATATAATAATTGTGGTGTAAAATATGACTGTGGTCTAATTTTACATGATCACTTTTTAAGTTATTTTCGTTTTTACTTTAATAAATTATTAACTTCAGAGAGAGTTAAAGACTTAACAAATGATTTAAATTTTGTGGAACTAACAGATCTAATTTTTTCATTAAAGTTTATGAAACTATTGTGAATATTTGGCAAATAGTGTAAATATGAAAGATAACCCATTTGTTTATTGCTTTTCAGAACATTAATTTTTGATTGCATTCTAGCTCTAGTATTGTAAACATGATTTATATAGTTTAAGTCACTGGAATGTTTGTGTGTATAATGCAATATACTTAAGATGTACAGCTTCTGCACCGACAATAAATCAGTATTTTTAAAAATACTTAAAGTTGGGCATCGGAATGGCAGGTTAAACATGACACGAATTATTCTTTTTTGAATATTGTAAACGCGTTCAACTGGTCATTTAAAAAGTTTTAACCTATGTGAAATACAAATATACAGCTGAGTGACTGTTCTATTACAGGGCTGATATATTACTGGAGCGGCATATAATGCAGTACAAATTCCTTAAAATTTGCCAAATAATAGATAATAGATGTTGTGACGTTTCATGCAATGGGAATATGAATTACCTTTATTCTTTAAATCTCTTCTAATTCAGACAGTAAGTCAGTAAGTGATAGTGGTGCAGTGTTATTTATTTGTTTTTGCTGTGATTATTTTTCGATGGATCGCTGGCTAAAGTACGGATTACAGAGCTGATATATTATAGGAGCGGCATTTATAAATGTAGTACAAATTCCTTAAACCATGCCAAATAATAGATAATGGATAATGGAAGTTTCATGCAATAGGAATATGATTTATATTCTTTAGATCTCTTATACCCTTTTCACACTAGGACTTTAAGACGAGTGAACTTAAAGTCCACCGACGTTTAACATCCTCGCTAGATGTTTAAATCTCCGATGCTGCCATCTGCTACGGTAATTTTGTTCTTAAGTTAGTGTCAGGAAATTACTAGTTTTGTACTCTTTGAGCAGACGCACATTTTGAATTATTATTAAACACATATGGATATTTTATTCCATTATACAATAAAGATGCCACAATAAAAATATATTACACATTAACATATAAGTCAATACATTTTACCTTAATTATTATAGCTCTGTATTGTATTAAATACATTATTAATATAACTAATTTAATTATAACAATAAGTATAAACTTCTTATAACGTCGTTATAATTCAGTATTCTTGTTTATGATAATATAAAATGTTGAAAACACAAATTTGAACAGTATTTTTTAATATTAGAAATTATGTTGGCAATGCGTTCTATATCTTTAGGACGCAAATCTCCGTATTAAAGTTAGCTTGAGTTGAGAAGAGGTCGAACGCTTTCACACTAGTACTTTAAGACACCTTGAGTTTAACATCGGAACTTAAACATTTAGTGTGAAAATGGTATTATAATTCAGACAGTAAGTCATAAGTAGTGCAGTGTTACTTGATTGTTTTTGTTGCGATTATTTTTTGATGGATCGCTGACTAAAGTACGGACCGTTAAAAAAAGCTGCCACAGTTTCCGTCTCAGAACGTCCAGTAGACCAGTGTTTCTCAACTAAAAACATATCGCGGACCAGTAAAATATTTATTTTTCTACCGCGGACCAGTAAAATAATTTATTTTCTACCGCGGCCCGGTAAAATATTTAATTTTCTACCGCGGACCCCTAACAATAAATGTACTATTAAACAAATTGTATATGTAAACTCTATATACATATATCTTAGTAATAAAAAACCATTGAAAAATTAATAAAATACACAGAAAATGAACAAAAAATGTCAAAAATAATAATTTATAAGCCTTTCGCGGACCACTAAAATTTTGCTAAGGACCACCAGTGGTCCGCGGACCACCTGTTGAGAAACACTGCAGTAGACGACAGTATGGTCAAATATTATAAAGATACACACATTTCTAGACAGACACATTTCAATACAGTTACTTGTTTGGACAATTGTAACACAATCATTATCACAATTATAAAGAATCGATATACCCATAATTGTTAAATAAACAGATTGACTGGTTATCGCAAAGAATTGCAATGAAATATTTTTACCATAATGTATATTTACCATGAATTAAACAAATAAATTTATAAGAGCAATTATGGAGGTCAGAATCAAATTAGCACTAATTTCCGTTGGATTAAATAGGGGCAATGATCTATATAGATCCTGTAGAAATATTATTGTTTTCACAATAATGTATACGCGCTGTCGAACACGTTTTCAAATAGTTTTACGTAATGAATAGATAAAACAATATTTTGTTTTCAATACAAACAAGCCAAAGTGTATTATTTATTTTTTATTCAAGGCGCCATACGGATTGTTCTAATCATTTTTGGGGAAATTTAATACGTGTAATCTGTGTTAGTAAAACATTTATAAAATAATGGTGCCGTAATGCATTTTTCTATGAACGTATCCTAGTTTCGCAGAATTTTAACATTTAAATATGCATGTAAAAAAGCCCCGACACCTGGCAAATCAAAATCGACAATCAGCCACTCGAGAATGTTAATGAGTACATATAGTTATGGCACGTAATCCAACTTGGCAGAGGCTAAAATTACAAAAAGGGTGAGACACAGCTCAGTGGTATTTGTTAAGTTAGGATTCATACTTAAAAATCCAGAACTACCAATTAACCTGAAAGCAAAAATCTATGACCCATGCATCTTCCTATTATAACCTACAGCCTGAAAATGATACTAACGGATGTATCGGATGTATGTAAATGTATCAACCAACTAACGGTCAGCCAGCAAGCCATGGAACGACCCGTGCTTGGCAAACACTTAAGGGGTAAACTGAGGGACGAAAATATCCGCAAAAAACAATATCACCGATATTAGGTACAGAATTACTTCTCTTAAGTGGAACTGGAAGCAAGAACTGATAGACAAACAAAACAGTTCAATGTTTCCGAAGAATTTACAAACGTAGTGTTGGTAAAGCTCAAAAACGGTGGTTGGACTAGAAAAAAGGTGTAGGCAGAAATTAGCATCAACTGCCTAAGGACAAGAAAGGATTGAAAAAAAAAAGGAAAGCTTATGTTCAGTTGTGGACAAAAATTTAAGACTGGAAGAAGAAGGTGAGCATGACGATGAAGAAGAAGAAAAAGAAGAATAAGCATTTCCCATATTGAGTTTTTATCAGATGATTATGATAAAGCTGCCAACTGTCCCGGATTAGGCGGGGCAGTCCCGGATTAGCGACCCATGTCCCGATTTACTATTGATACGTAAGTTCGTCCCGAAAAATTATTAATTGTCCCGCATGTTCCGCATTTGGAAACATAGCACTTATTCTAAAATAATAATATTGCTTTCATATACATTTTAACTAAATATTAAAGATTTTTTTTTTTAATCCGAAATTTAAGATTTAAACTTTAAACATCTTGATATTTTCACGCTGTTAGCAGTTAGCATGAGGATTCCCCTTAATATAATATTAACTACTCATTCAGTATGTGTTTTGTCGACCATTGTGTTTGAAACAAATGGACCCATTGAGCGAGTATTCTCCCTTGTAAATGCAATATGGACGTTTGAAAAAACGGCGCTTAAAATTGAGACTGTTCATGCAATGTCGCATGTAAAATTTAATATACGAAAATGTGACAACTTTTATGGAACTTTATATGATCAGGTTTTGGAACGGCGATGTTAAGGTTAGGAGTGCTCATATGAAAATTCCCGCTAAAATATTGACGACACGACATATTATTTTAAATAATTATTAATATCTTTAAATAGTGATGGATAAAAAGAAGAGGGAAGTATATAAATTTGGTTGTGATTTTGGGGTTACCGACTCCATAATTAATTACTGTTAATTTCGATATGTCAAAACTTATATTACATGCGTACGCATTCTGCGCATGGGAGTAAATATTACCCACCTTGCAAGCCGAGTTAAAAGAGTAAACTCTAGGGTTAACTCAAACCGGAAACTCGAATGTTTTGGAACGACCTTACTAAACTTAGAGTTAAGTTTAGAGTAAACTCCATAGGTTTCGGAACGTACCCCTAAAGAAAAGAAAGGGAGATATAAAGTAACTTAATATAATTTTAATAATAAAATATTCATATTTTCGTATAAAGTGCTTTCTAATCGTTTGTAAACAATTTGTGAATTATATGCCTCATTGATAAAATTCGAAGATAATCTTGGGATATACACAGATAAAAATGTTCAGCAGATATTTCTTTAGGGGAGGGGACTAAAAAAAATGTCCCGCATTTAGTTCGGAAAAAGTTGGCATCCTTAGATTATGAACTCCCTAGTAAAAATAAACGGCGACTTAGCTCCCTAATACAATGGTCGAACAACGGCCGCTTAGCATTACAGCGGCATACAACGGTCTTACAGAGTCCAAATGACTCTTCAAAAACTTAAAAGGTCGTACGCATAGGCATACGGCGCCCAAATCTTAAGCAAAATATGGATACAGCCGTACACTCGACATACAGCGGCCAACTAAAGTGATAATTATTAAGTCTCAGATATAGCTGCAAAACTCGGACTTTAGAATTTCATTATAAACATTCAAACGGTAACCGTTATACGACTGTTATTGACTGAAATATTAGATATTTTTACTCGGGCTTCAAGCAATTTTAAACGTATGTTGTCTAAATCTACTTACTTGTATGCAGGGCCGTAACTAGCATTTTACGGGCCCTGGGCAAGATTTTATAATTGCCCCCCTCCCCTAAACACTATATAGTACAAAAAAGGTCCGCAATTACAATTATTATGCCAATATTTTCCTTTCTGGGCTCCTCCTTCGATTTGGGCCCTGGGCAAGTGCCCCTGTTGCCCCTGCCTAGTTACGGCACTGCTTGTATGTTATATAGTTCTCCACCCCAAGATTGTATTGTTAAAGTTAAGTCAGAGAGGATTTATTAGGTGTGTGAATTAATTCGGTCCATCTGGCGGTTAATTGTTGTACTATGTAATTTTCTAACCTCTAATGTCTGCAACCGGCTTTATATTCTAATGTTGACATATGGCAATAATTGTTTAATAAACGTTTGGATTAGTAACAATAACATAGTGTTTATTTGATTCGAAAAAGATTCGAAATTCGAGCCAAAAAGCATCATTTCCGCGAAATTCTCATTTTCTGTTCTCATTTGAAGAAATCAGCCGCTGATGCTCATCGAATGCTCGTAGAAGCTTATGTTGAAAGTGCTCCCACCGATAAATCATGCAGAGAATGGTTTCGACGTTTTAAAAGTGATGATTACAGTGTCGATAACAAACCTCGTCCAGGTCAGCCGAAGAAGTTTGAGGACGAGGAATTGCAGGCGTTAATCGATGAAGATCCGTGTCAATCACAACATGAGCACGCGCATTTGTCGAATGTTGATCGATCAACATGGGAAAGATTTACAAAGAAGGAAGATGGGTGCCGTACGAACTGAAAGAAAGAGACATCGAGAAACGCAAAACCATGTCTGAAATCTTAACAAGGAATACAACAACTGCCAGACAGATGGGAAAAATAATAGCAAGCGTTGGCAAATATTTTGTATAGTGTATTTTTTCATTTTTTTTTCACAATAAAGTCTTTTCTGGAAGAAAAAAACAGATCGAATTAATTCACACACCTAATACTTGAGAATGATCTTGAAATAATGCGTATGATTCAATTTAAAATGTTTTCAAAATTCAATGATTTCATTCATTGGGAGAGTTAGTTCAAACATTGTCTGAAATATTTTTTGACTTACACAGCCTATTTCTTAAATAGAAGTTTTCATCCAGATTGATCTATTATGTCTCGAGTTATCATCAATATAATTTCGGACTGGATTTTCTCACTAATGGCAACAGATAGAAAAATAAATTAATAATAATTATAATTTTTGCTGTTAACTTTCATTAGTTAAGTCATAAAAAGTATCATTATTTTAATAAATATTTCAATATTGGCGTACAGAGCACACTAAAAAATACAGGCTGGCCAAAAGTTTACTTTACAACTTTTAATTCAAATAATTCGTATAATAAATATAAAACAATAAATATTTTAATATACATGCATTACCTCAATCTAGCAATTATTTGTGGATTATAATGTCAGCTAAATACCCGTATTTTACTGCTTCACAAATGCAATCATTTGCAAGATCTTTTCTCATAATATTTACACAACTTTCAGATGATATTTCAATTATTGCTGCTCCAATATTTTTATTTAGTTATTCAATCGACGGTGCCTTGTTGGCATAGGCACCTGCTATAAAGGCGCCTACAGACGGTGTGCACCAACGCTAATACTGACATTGGCCGTAACAGGTAGCACTGGCGGACAATTGAACATGCGTATCCTACAGACGATATGTCGATGAAACGTCAGTGCTAGTCAAGTAAAAAAATAGGGAACATGGACCAACTTTTAGATTATTTAATAAAATAATATTATTTATTAAAATTAGATTAAAAGTATAAAAAATCATTTTTACTTTAAGTAGACTGATGTGATGACAAGTGTGTGCGTGCGTCGTGTGTACGGTGCTAAAATGCATATACAAGTATGCACCGATATTGGTCAAACTCTTTTGACTTGTGATAAAAATACTACATAGCTCGGAAGCGAACGTTGCCTATACACACGATCCGCGGAGTTAGACAAATGTTTAGTCCGCAAAACGTCCTAGTCCGCACAACTTGGAACCACCTGCGTGAGTCATGCGTTAAGACATGTTACAACACGAAAATGATTGAAATTTACGCACATCGGTTATTGTCGTTGCAGCCTCAGGCGTATAAACAAGTGTCGTAGTGGTTCTAGACAGTGAATTTTTAATAACTAACTTTTGTATTTAAATATTGAATTTCAACAATGGGTAAGTAATAAATTGATTACTTATGTTTTCCTTTTACATGTAAATAAATACAAAACTTAAATTCATCAATTTTCACCTTATTTTCATTTTTTTTGAAAAGGTGGGTCCATATGGTACCACTAGTATACTATGCATATTATTCCATTTCAGATAAATTATATGATCTTAATAATCTGACCAGTGAAGATGTGTTTGCTTTATTGGATGAAATTCCAAGTGATGGATCTGTAATTTCGGAAAGCAGTGACGAAGAATTTATTGCAAAAGATGTTTCTGGAGGGCTTATGGAAGTTGAGGAAGAAAATAGTGAATGGGAGGATGATGATTTATTGCCGCTTATAAATTTTGTTAAAAATATTACTGACGAACAAACAAAGTGGTCCAGACTTTCCGTAACAAACACAATTGAAGAATTTAGAGAAAGAACAGGTCCAAATATATCAGACGAAATTGACACACCAGCAGATATTTTCTTGGCATTATTTTCAGAAGATCTTGTAAACACCTTAGTGTTTCAAACAAATTTGTATGAAGTACAAAACAAAGGAACTAATCCGGTACCTACTAGTGGCCAAAAAATTAATTGTTTTTTTGGCTATAAACATAATTATGGGCATAAAAAAATTGCCAAGTTACAAGGATTATTGGTCCTCAAAACGGGAAATTAGAGATGAATATATTTCCAGTATAATGTCTCGTGATCGATTTGCGTGGCACTTGAAAATTTTACATATAAACGATAATACGTTGATTCCAGAGAAAGGAACTCAGAACTACGATAAATTGTATAAAGTAAGACCCCTTCTAGACAAATTAGAAGAAACTTTTAAAAATTACTATTTTCATACAAAGCGACAGTCTATTGATGAAAGCATGATTAAATTTAAAGGTAGAAGTTCATTACGTCAATATTTACCTCTCAAACCTATAAAAAGGGGATATAAAATGTGGGTACGCGCTGATGAAAAAGGATTTATTTCACAATTTCAAATATACACAGGAAAAGTTGAGAGTACAGAAAAGAATTTAGAAAGTAGAGTTGTAAAAGACCTCACTGATGATTTGATTAGGAAAGGATATGAGATTTACTTTGATAATTTTTTTAATTCCGTTTCCTTGATTATTGCCTGTGGTACTTTACGAAAAGGAAGAAAAGGAATTCCCCAGGATCTAGGAAATGAACGAAACATGAAAAGAGGAGATTCTGATTGGCGTGTAAGTGAGGAAGGTCTTTTCATTTTAAAATGGATGGACAAAAAGCCAATATTATTCCTAAGTAACTTCCATCAACCTGACGAAGCGACTATATCGAGGAAGAAGAAAGATGGAACCAAAGAAGATTTCCCTTGCTTTACTTTGGTAAAAGACTATAATGCACACATGGGATATGTTGACAAGGCTGACATGTTAAAAGCAAGTTATCAAATCGACAGAAAGTCTCTAAAATGGTGGCATTGAATCTTCTGGCATTTACTTGATGTCAATATTGTCAACGCATATATTATATTTATTCAGCGAGGTGAGGGTCAGCATTTGACACTAAAAGAATTTAAAATTGCCGTATCAAACGGATTAGTAGGTTCATCACCTAACAGATCAAAGAAGGGACGACCATCACTAAATGAGAAACCTGTAAACAGATTCAAAGTTACGGTTCCGATAGAGAAAAGGACAAGTGAAGCTGCACATATGCCGATCCATGGAACGAAGGTGAGATGTACCCATTGTAGTACGAAGATTAATCCTCATCGCACTCGTTGGCATTGTGAAAGTTGCAATGTAGGGTTGTGCCTTGATAACAAACGAAATTGTTTCAAAGAATTCCATAGACATTAAGTAATATTTTATGTAACTACATTTTACTGGTGGTCCCAATTTGGAACCACAATTTTTTTTGAAAATTTTGATAAATACATTATTGTGTTCAATAAAACTAGTTTCATTTTTCAATACCTAATATAATTTTTCAACGTCAATTATTAACTTTTTTATTTTAAAAAATCAGGACTCAAAGGGTTAAGATAAACCTACACAAAAAAGACTAAAGCAGTTAAATCTGGAGATCAAGACAGCCGTCGATGTCACCACTTATGACAGAGATTATTCGGTTTGGAAACATTCTCTTTAAAATTTCCTTTGTGGCTCGTGTTGTATGCCCTCTTCCACCATCTTGCTACAACCACATGATTTCCAAACCTAGTTGGTCTAATTAATATGACAGAAAATTCTCGAGAATGTCACGGTAGCGGATGTCTTTCAGAAGATTACAGCGTTATCCGATTTATCTGCGTTACATTAGATTTATCTGAGTACCATGATAACAAATGAAATAATTATAATGAAACAGAATTCAAGCAGCTAATGCACGTTCTTCGGATCTAGCCCTTCCTTCAAAACCAGACTTCTCTCTGGAAACAGAAAATATCAGAACCTATAAAATTTGAATATGTCTATTATTATTTTTGTTTTCGAGAAATAAACCTTAAAATAGCGATAACAACTCATCGTTTGACTTAAACACGTCTATCTTTGATCCCATTCATATCAATGGTAAATTAAGAAGCAACAAGAATATCAAGTGTGCAAACTTAGTATCACTACGGAAATTCTACTCAGACGATTACAGTGGATAGGACATATGGAAGAGGACTAAATGGAAGAAATCTCCAAGAAAAAGAAGAAGAGATAGACCAGTAAAAACATGGAGCAACGAGATCGAAATAGCTGCTGCCAATAAAAAAATAAAAAGAAGCGAAAACAGAAAATGTGCAGGGTGATTTTAAAGTCTTTTTATTATGCAATATGTGATTCATCGTATGTACCGCTACAATATATCGTAAACTAAATTTCCATTATTGGTCGTTTTGATTTGTAACATATTTTTATAAATTATGGTATGTTATATTAGTGTTCTGATCTTTTTAAATTACTTAAATAATTGTCATTGGGTTATTAATTATTTTGACAGCTCCTTTTTAGTTCAATTTTTATGCCGTAGATGGTTGTAGCACTTCTTGAGCGTCGTGTAACTAAGACTACAAATTTTAAAAGCTGGCACAAAATTTTAAGCGGTTTCCTTTTATGTAATTAAAGATTTACATAATAGATTTTAAGGGATAGGATTACTCAAAGCCAATTATTACACAAGAAAGGAGAGGTACCCGACTACATACATAGTGAGCATGAATAAGGACAGAATTGTAAAGACCTGGAATAGATCGAATATTAAATTCAATCAGACTAATACTGCTCAAGTAGAGAGAAAGAGGAGAATCTATTTTCGGTTAAAATTAAAATTGAAATATGGTTGCGTAATATCTAAATGATTGGTACGAAGATCGTAAAAATGATAAAATCATTCCGTAACTGATATGCATTGTATTTAAATTATAGGTATCACAGTATTTATAGCATGTAATGTATTGGTATTGCTCTAGTTAATAGATCTATAGTTCTACGAATTTGCATTTCATTTTCTATTATTCTGGGAACATACTATGTGTTCTAATACAGTTATTTTATCTATCATTGATCTCTATGCATTATGATATTCAAATATACATTCTTTTGTTTCCGCCTTATTACAAAAAATAGAGACTTGATAACATAATGATTACAAAATGGGTTCGAAGGTTACTCAAAAGAATTCATGGAAAATTCTGAAATCAATAAAAATGATTTTAATAATAGCTTATAATATTTTTAATTATATATAACGTGGTTGAATAAGACAATTGTGAAAAATGCGAGTTTGCTATATACAGGTTGTTCCAACTAACTTGATAAGCATGGGGATCTCGAGAACCAGGGGCGGCTCAAGACGGTATGCAGGCGATTCGCCGCATCGGGTCGCCACGATCAAGGAGCGCTGAGTCAAAGAAACAATTTATAGCCTATTACAATAACTTTAATTAAAATAATATTCATTTTTGTATTATGACCTTAAATTAATTCTAGCAAAACCTACTTTTATTTACTGGGCGGCACTTCAGGTTTCTAGTAAAAGGGAGCGCCATGCAAGGAAATTTAGAAAAAACTATCTTTTTTTACTGGCTGGCACTACAAGCTTCTAGTAAGGGGGGGGGGGCAAAAAGGAACTTTAGAAAAAAGTTACTTCTTTTACTGGGCGGTTTTTCAGGCTTCTAGTAAAAGGGGAGTGCCAAAAAGGAAATTTGGAAAAAAATCTACTTTTTTTACTGGGCAACACTTCCTGCTTCTAGTAAAAGGAAGCCCTATGCAAGGAAATTTAGCGAAAAAATTAAAATCTAAAATGCTTCTAAAATGAGATATTAATAAGCAACTAGAAAATTAAACTTACTACGATATTAGAAATCAAAATAAAGTCGATAATACCTCTTTGTTTTAGTTACAAAAATATAGTAAAATAAGTCTGGCAAAATGGCATTTTGAAAAAAATGCCATTTTTATGTGTTGATCTTTAAATAAAATTCATTGACTTTAAGACTTTTAGTCAATAATTTTCGTCATACATATCTTATATGAGAAATTCACGAATAAAATAATCCAAAATTGGACAAATTATTTAAATTTTATAGCTTACCAACCGTGCCCATGTCATTGCATTAAAAGTTTTATTAGTTTAAAAATTACCACCACACTTTATTTTGAATATCACGCATATTTACAAAAATAGAATTTTCTCTATTTATAATAGTTATCAAAAAAATTATTTAAAAAAATATATGTGGGGGGGGGTAACCTAATTTTGCATCGGCGCGCCAGGTACCTTTAAGTCGGCTCTGTCGAGAACGGTAAGAGGTACGCTGTCGCTTAAATTATGCAGCGATTCTTTTGATAGACAAAAACGTTTTTCTTAATTTTTCATATTTTTTACGAAAATATAATAGAACTTTTTTACACGGTTGAATAGCAAAAGAAAGTTCTATTCAAGATTAGCATTACTAGTATAAGCTACTAGTATAAGCTCCATAAGAAAAATTAAAATTGACCTCGATAACTTGTAAACGGTACTCGACAAAAAGAAATTGAGAACATCTGTAAATTCATCATGAAAAAGTGCCTGAAGAAAGTGCACACCAAAATCACTTAATATTTTAATTTTGGAAGATATGAGCAAAAATTAAAAACCGGAAAATTTACATTTTCGTTCATATCTAGTAACCTATATATTTTTTTAGGAGAACAAAGACATCGTTAAAATGTTCCCTTAATGCGGCAACTTTGGTCTGATTTATGCGACCTCGTATCTCTTACCGTTCTCGAGATCCCCATGCTTAACAATTTATTTAGGACACCATGTATATATTTTCAGAATTTTCAATTGACAATTTCTCAATACGGTAGAAATTGCGACTAAAATTTTGCACCAAAAAAGTGATTTAAATATTACGGTTCTTATGTACGGGTATTGTTCTATTTATATTTTAATTTTTTAGTTTTCTTGCCCTGAACAACTAAGACACTTTTAAACCAGTGGCGAATTAAATTACTTGGGGGCCCTGGGTGATAAAATTAAAATGGGCTCTCTATTATTTTAAATAGAATGAAAATATTTGTATATAGGCTTCGGTAGCCCCCCCGTCTTCATGGGCCCCGGGCTGCCGCCCAGTCCGCCCACCGCTTAATTCGCCTCTGTTTTAAACAGTGTGTTGGACCAAAGTTTATCGAAGAAAAACAATTCCAAAATCTTTTTCAGAATCTACATAGACCACAGTGAAGATAGGAAATCAGAAGACAACAGAGAATTTTTACTTTTGCAACTTTTCAGTTGATACTGAGTTATTATTTACTGGTGAAATATCATTTATTGAAGATATTTTAGAAATATGATCCCGGAACGAAATATTTTAGAAAGTCCTCGTTTGTTAGGAAAAATCTCGATTTTTTTTCCGATTAAAATATGTTATTTCATTTGATTGTCCGGTATTAATAAGCAGCAAACAAAAACAAAAAAGCTTAAGTCTAAAAGACCAAAGCTTCCGGGAAAAAATCCGGTTCAGGCATGGATATAATTTGTGCATGGCTGAATGATCTCTTAATCAGATCAAAATCACAAACAGAATTTAAGCTGCTATTTTATCTTACTTTGAACTTGTTCCTCTCTTTCAAACAATATTCTCTACTAAAAATATCTAAATCAGGTTCTGTTAAGTAAATACAGCCCCATACACATTACACTAGAAATGGGAGACATGTGAGTATATTTAATATAACATGTAGATCATCAGTCGGTTAGTAGTAGAACCTGGCAGATATGGAGAAACCAGCTGACAGAATATCCAACAAGTATTGATACATAAGATATCTGAAAATATACCTGATACCCGATATTTAGTACAGAAAGATAAAGCGTTTGTTGAAAGTAAGGGCAAAAATTAACCCGAATTGCAGTATCCAAGAATAGGGAGGTAGAGAATTTTTCTGCTTTTTCTTCAAGTGTCATCTCCTCAACGAAGGTTACCTAACAGAACGGCAATTTTACACTCTTTTCAACACTGCACTATGGAAGTAGTCGCAGAGAAGCTGGTGATTCTCGTTTCTCATTATGTATCCAAGATATACAAGAAAAAATCCTCTACTAAACGTCAAAATGTAATATTACCAGGGCCGTCGTGTGGGTCGTTGGCGTCTCTAGACAAGACTTAATCCAGCGCCTCCTCCCCTAAATATATTATAGAAAGTGATGTCCTGAAAACAAGGTCCTTACTTCTTAAATATAAGTGGCGATAAAAAAAAAGTCCTCATATCTAAAATACAAGTAATTACAACAAAAACCATCCTCACCACTAAATTACAAGTAGTGACCAAAAAACAGGTTCTCACTTTTAAAATACAAGTGTTTTCTCTTAACGAAAACAGTCCTCACCACTAAATTACAAGTGATGACCAAACAAAAAAAAGGTACTCACTTTTAAAATATAAATAATGACCTAAAAAAAAGTATTCGCTACAAAATTACGCTAATTATTTTTACATTAATTTGGCGCCCAATAAAAGCTAGAAAGCTAGAAAATAACCTCAAGTCTTATCGGCTGCTCAGCCCAGACTAGGAAGAAAAACCGTTCTGTCGAAGTACATAGCGTAACCTAATGACTAACGGTATACAGCAGTACGAACGGACACGTATAGAGCGTGCCACACTAGTACGCAATAAACGCAAATCCAAACACCAGACGCTGCTGCCTGATTCTGCCTATAATTATCTCTGCGCTATTTGCGGCAAAATGTTGTATCCATAATTGGACTCTTCAGTCATGAACGAGCCCACTCTCGTCAAAATCTTTGAAATATTCATCTTTTAGTAGCGAAGTGCTGTCGTCGATTCGATGTGACCGTTATATATACATACTTATATGCGATAGGTAAATGTTTTTCCAGGTTACTTTGATGCTGAGAAAGTGCTCCAGGATAATAATAACAGTCTTCTTTGAATCAGAAACAGTGTCTGCAAATAAAATGGATTTGCAGACACTGTGAGTGGGATTGTCTGTATATGTAGGTGATTAAAGCAAGAAATGTTATTAAAATCATTATACATATATTAAATTGGTATAAAATTTATACAACGAATGTTTGCAATAACTAAATGTTTTAATTGTAAATTAACTAATGTATGTATGTACAAACCCGCGCCTACCGCATATGGGACATATAGACTTTTACACGGGCAGTTGAATTAGACTGCAATTTTCATGTATTAAATAATTACATATTGCAATTTACATATTTAACACATGAATATAATTATTATTTTGTGATATTTGTGTAATTATTCCAGTATTATTTAGTTAATATATGATAATTATTCTTATACTTTATCAGATTTATTATTATTATTATTTAATTAATTAAAGAAATTAAGGGTGAGTTAACTGCTGGGTTATTAGTACCCATACATAGTACTACATATTACATCATACCTTATATTAATTATTTATAGCATGTTTTCTTATTGTAACGAAGTGGTGGGGCGTGCATGAAAACAAGGGACGCAGTGCAGTGAACACTGGAAATTTTACAATATCACGTTAAATGGGAATTTAAAAAAAAATGATATGAAGTGTAAATTTACACACATTTCAGAGTTTTGTAGGTATTTAACAAATATAAGAAGCCAACAGAACATCAAAATCAGTTTTTAGGGTTTTGTAGGTATGACCAAAAACCCTTATACCGTCATTTTGTCGTCTGTCTGTCTGTCTGTCTGTTCGGCAAAAATTGTAGCCAAACGGCTAAACCTAGAGTGTTGAAAATTGGCACGCTTATACAACTCTTTGACTCGCACGTAGGAAAAATACTAAAACATCTAAAAAACATATTAATATAAATAAATATGTGCTCATCGAAAAAAAAAAACTAAATAAATAAATTCTGAGTAAGGTATCAAATGAAAGACCTCAATATGTGGATTAACGATCAAAATTTTATTTTTGCAAATTAAATTATTTTGATGCGATTTTTGCCAAAATTGTGAAAAAAGAATTTTGTCCCACACCCTGTAGCCCAGATGGTTTCAACTAAAAATCAGAAAAAATTCTAAGTAATGTTCATTGGTATGAACCGGAATAGTACAATACGAATTTTTGATCAGATTATGTTTTCGGAAAATAAGGCATTTTTTGTGTATTTTTGTTGACGATGTACAAAAGTTATAATTATATAACAAACTATACTAAAAGGCGTATCCTGGTCTAATGGTTAGCTTGCTCGCTTGCTACGCAACAAACTAGGGTTCGCTCCCGGGCAGAGGAGACAATTTAATTTTTTTTTTCAATTTTTATTTTGTTTAACTTATTTTGTGAAAATTCTAGTTATATTTTGGCAAATGTTGCAATTAGTTTATAAGAGCGTAAATTTAATAACCAGTTGGAATTGTTGGAATTATATTTTCATTCTATGTGTCATGTATACGAAACCAGAGGGGCGGAGCATATGACTTAAATCAAGCAATGGAAACCTTAGGCGCAATTTTCAAATTCTTAATGAGCCTCGCTATATAAAAAAATACTGCACCTATTTAGAAACCTAAATAATGGTATTAGGTACTCGAATTAAAATTAACAAAAAAATATTTGAACTTAAAATTTGTTTTTAAAGCTCATAGATTAACAGATGATAAAATATTTTAAAAATATCGTTCGTTGCCGTGATTACTACAAAGAAAAATTGATGTGAAGTGTGAATATTCACACATTTCAGGGTTTCGCAGGTATATAATAAGTGAAGGCGGTATGCTGAGTGTGTAGGACAAATTTTACTTTGTAGTAATCACGGCAAAATGAACGATATTTTTAAAATAATTTATGGTCTGTTAACCATATAATAAGACTGGTTATTAAATTTACGCTCTTAAAAATTAAATACAACATTTGTCAAAATATAACTAGAATTTTGACAAAATAATTTCAACATAATAAAAATGCAAAAAAAAAACAGAAAAAATAAAATTTACCTGTACTCGAACTCGAAACCCTTCGTTTTCCAGCTCATTTTAGCAGTGCTCTAACCCATTACGCTATCGCACGCTTTGCATGTGAGTGTCTTACATTGGTATAACTTTTGTACTTTGTGAACCAAAAACCACAAAAAATGCGTTATTTTCCGAAAACATAATCTGATCAAAAATTCCTGTTGTACTATTTCGGTTCACACCAATATACATTACTTAGAATTTTTTTAAAATTTTTAGTTTAAACCATCTGGGCAACAGGGTGTGGGACAAAATTTTTTTTGCACAATTTTGGCAAACATCAAAATAATTTATTTTGCAAAAATAAAAATTTGATCGTTAATCCACGTACTAAGGGCTTTTATTTGATACCCTACTCAGAATTAAAAAAAAATATATTTTTGTTTTCGATGAGCATATATTTGTTTATATTTTAGGGGGGTTTGTTTTCTAGATGTTTTAGTATTTTTCCTATGTGCGGGTCAAAGAGTTGTATAAGCATGCCAAATTTCAACTCTCTAGGTTTAGCCGTTTAGCTACAATTTTTACCGAACAGACAGACAGACAGACAGACAGACAGACAGACAGACAGACAGACAGACAGACAGACAGACAGACAGACAGACAGACAGACAGACAGACAGACAGACAGACAGACAGACAGACAGACAGACAGACAGACAGACAGACAGACAGACAGACAGACAGACAGACAGACAGACAGACAGACAGACAGACAGACAGACAGACAGACAGACAGACAGACAGACAGACAGACAGACAGACAGACAGACAGACAGACAGACAGACAGACAGACAGACAGACAGACAGACAGACAGACAGACAGACAGACAGACAGACAGACAGACAGACAGACAGACAGACAGACAGACAGACAGACAGACAGACAGACAGACAGACAGACAGACAGACAGACAGACAGACAGACAGACAGACAGACAGACAGACAGACAGACAGACAGACAGACAGACAGACAGACAGACAGACAGACAGACAGACAGACAGACAGACAGACAGACAGACAGACAGACAGACAGACAGACAGACAGACAGACAGACAGACAGACAGACAGACAGACAGACGACAAAATGACGGTACAAGGGTCATACCTACATAACCCTAAAACTACATAACCCTAAAAATTTGTCCTACACACTCAGCATGCCGCCTTTATTTATTATATACCTGCGAAATCCTGAAATGTGTGGAAATTCACACTCCACATAAATTTTTTTGACTATCACTTTTATTCGTTAATTTGTGTACTAAGATATTTTTAGATTTATATTACACTCGAAATATTTTAAAAATGTTTTTTTTTTCTCAATACATTTGTGTTTTTGCTTTTACAGTGACGTATTTTTTTGAACTCTATAGTTTAACTATATGTAAATAGTCCAATCATGCAAAATTTCAACTTTTTAGGTACAGTCGTTTGGCCTTAATTTCTACCGAATACACAGACACATAAGTGACGTTATAAGGGTTTCTGGTATACCTACAAAATCTTAAAAAAAGGCTACCAAAGTGATGAACAAGACTCGCCCGTCTAAAACACGCCACGTGCTATGCCTGCTTATCTATATATATAAAATCGTAACTAAGCTACCTACTCATAATCAACGCCCAGCCCAAACCACTGAACCTACAATCATGAAATATGGCGAGTATATTCCCTCCATGACGTGAGCACCCACTAAGAACGGATTTTTCGAAACTCATCCTCTAAGCGGGCGAAACGAGGGTTAAAAGGGGTAAAATGTGGCTTCACGGTTTCCTTAATATCTCTTAGGTCCAATAAGATATCGACTTGGTTTTTGCTTACAAATATAACTCATGTAAATATTAAAAAACTTATTTCAGGATTTTGTTCTAATCGACCTCTAAAGGGGTGAATCTACAATCAGGGTGAATTATAGAACCCTTCGCATCTTCTGTGTTTATTGTGTTATAACATTCATTTTTGGCATATAGGTGTCTTTTTAAAATATTTAGAAAGTGTTTTGACCGTTTTTTTAAATTTCACCCCTAAAGGGATAAATTGGTATTTTTTATTCGATAGAATTTCGTCTAGACAAAGAAACATAAAATTCGGGGAGTATATCCCTTTTATGACTTAAGAACCCCCTAAGAAATGATTTTTTGAAATTCGACCTCTCAGGGGTGAAAAGGGGTGAAATGTCTTTTCACGGATTCCTCAGTATATTTTAGGTCAAGAATATATCGCCTTACTTTTGCTTACAAAGACTACCCACATAAATGTTGAAAAACCGTTTTTCAACATTTATGTGGGGAACATTTTCAGGATTTTGTACTAATCAACCCCTAAAGGGGTGAATATACAATCAGGGTGAATTATGGAACCCTTCGCATCTTCTGTCTTTGTTGTGTTATAACATTTCTTTTAGGCATATAGGTGTGTTTTTAAAATATTTAAAAAGTGTATTGACCTTTTTTTTAAATTTCACCCCTAAAGTAACTAGGGTAACTTGGTATTTTATATTCGGTAGAATGTCGTCTAGACAGAGAAACATAAAATTCGGGGAGTATATCCCTTCTATGATTTAACACCCTCCTAAGAAATGATTTTTGGAAATTCAACCCCTAAGGGGTGAAATGGGGTAAAATGTGTTCCTCAATATCTCACAGGTCCAATAATATATCGCCTTCATTTTTGCTTCTAAATATTATCCATATAAATGTTGAAAAACTTATTTCAGGATTTTGTCCTATTCATCCCCTAAAAGGGTGAATCTACAATCAGGGAGAATTATAAAACCCGACGTATTTCCTGTGTTTGTTGAGTTATTAAATTCCTATTTGGCATATAGATGTCTTTTTAAAATATCTCGAAATGGTTTTGACAGTTTTTCAAAATTTTACCCCTAAAGAGGTAAAAGGATATTTTTTATTTGATAGAACATCCCTTGGGCATAGATACATGATATTCGCAAAGTATATTCCCTCCATGAGGTAAGCATACACTAAGACGGGATTTTTCGAAATTCAACCCCTAAGGGGTGAAATGTAATTTCAAGGATTCTTAAATATCTCTACGGACCAATAAGATATCGTCTTGGTTTTTCTTACAAAGATTACCCATATAAATGTTGAAAAACCTATTTCAGGATTTTGTTCTAATCACCCTTAAAGTGGTGAATTTCCGAACAGGGTTAATTATACAACCCATCATATTCCCTGTGTTTGTTGAGTTATAAAATTCCTTTCGGCATATAGGTGTCTACAAAATATCTTGAAATGGTATTGACAGTTTTTAAAATTTCACCCTACTGGGTAAATGGATATTTTTTACTCGATTGAACGTCCTCTGGACAAGATACATGACATTCGTAAAGTATATTCCCTGTATGACATAAGTTCCCACTAAGACGGTATTTTTCGAAATTCAACCCCTAAGGGCTGAAATGTGATATCAAGGATTCCTTAATATTTCTTAGTACCAATAAGATATCGACTTGGCTTTTACTTATAATGATTAACCATACAAATGCCGAAAATTTGATTCCTGTATTCTTTCCTAATCAACCCCTAAAGGGGTAAATCTATAATCGGGGTGAATTATACAACCCGTCGTATTTCCTGTGTTTATTACGTTATAACATTCATTTTGGCACACCGGTGTCTTTTTTAAATATCTCGAGACAGTTTTGACAGTCTTTTAAAATTTCACCTCTAAATGTAAATGGGGGGGGGGGGAGTATAAATGGGTATTTATATTCGATAGAACTTCCCTTGGCTATAGAGACATGAAATTCGGGAGGTATATTCCTTCCGTGATGTAAGGTTAGCCATACAAATTTTTGGAACAGTAATTCAGGATTTTGCTCTTATCAATCCCTAAAGTGGTAAATCTACATTTGGGGTGAATTATAGAAACCTTTGTATTTCCTGAGTTATAACATTCCATTTTGGTACATAATTTTCTATTTAAAATATTTAGAAAGCGTTTTGAAAGTTTTTTACATTTCATCCCTAAACGGGTAAATTGGTATTTTTTATTTGAAAAAACGTCCCTTGATATAGAGATATGAAATTCAGGAAATATATTCCCTCCATGTCGCAAGCACCCAGGGGACGAAAAGTGATAAAATGTTTTTCCTCGGATTCTTCATTATATTGATTTGGATTTTGCTTACAATGTTATCCGTATATGTGTTTAAAAATTAAATTCAGGATTTTGCTCTAATCATCAATCCCTAAAGGGGCGATTCTAGATTTGGGGTGAATTATAGAACCCTTTATAGCTTCTGTCTTTGTTGTACTATAACTATGTTGTGCTTTTTCGCATTTAGGTGTCATTTTAATATCATTAGTTTCAAGATCATTTCATTTTGACCGTTTTTTTTATATTTCAACCCTAAATTGCATTTTTTATATTTCCCTAAATTTCATTGGTACATTGGTATTTTTTAGTAGACAATTGAAATTCGGGGACTATATTTCTTCCATGACGGAAGCAACCACTAAGAAGAGATTTCTCGAGAAAAATTCGACCCCTAGGGGGTGAAAACGGATTTCTTAATATTTCTTGATGAAATAACGACTTGCTTTTTACTTAATATAGTTACCCGTACGCATGTATAAAAATGTAACTTAGAATTTTGCTTCAATCAACACTTAACGGGGCGAATCTACATTAAATCAGGGCGACTTATAAAATGTTTCGTAACTTATTTGTTTGTTGAGTTATAACATCCCTTTTTGGTATATATATATATATATATATATATATATATATATTTGGATGTAAAATTATTGGGAAGAAAACGGTTAGGAAAGTAAAACTCAACTTTTACTGATGCCCAATATTTCGGTCTGATATTCAGACCATCTTCAGGGGCTGGAAATATATTTGTTATGAAACAGTGTTATCGATAAAAATACAAAAAAACTTACAAAGTTAAAATTTAAGAGTTTTTTCCTTTGTTGTACATTAAAATCAAGACTAGAATAATTATTATTATCACAAACATTATATATCACAACATCAAAAATTAAAAAATTAAAAAAACTGAAAAAAACCGTTACAATCTGTTACATGGCGGTAATTTCAATACTTGATATCAGCATGTACATTCTTCTTTCTGCTACAAGTAAATTCGGGAGCATTGTGTGGAGTTGATATCTTGAACTAACATGCGGTGTAGAGTCGGTAAATCAGGTTCCTTGTTTTATTAGAAAATTAAGTTTACAATAATATGTAAATATTATGTTAGATTAGTGTAACCGTCGTGAATTTTTAACAAATTTTTATAAATAGCACTAAGGCCCTGGATATCAGTTATATATATATATATATATTCTAATCTTTAGAAAGTGTTTTAAACGTTTTTTTTTTTTTATCTATAAAGGGGTAAATAGGTATATTTTTGATTAGATACATGGAATTCCGAGAACATATTCCTTCCATAACGTAAGCATCGAACCCTTTATATCTCCTGTGCTTCTTGAGTTATAACATTCCTTTCTGGCATATAGGTGACTTTTTAAAATCTTTCGATAGTGTTCTAACAGTTTTTTAAATTTCATTCCTAAGAAATTTTTTATTAGAAATAAGAAATTCCAAGAGTACCTTTCTCGATATAACGTAAGAACGCACTAAGAAAGGATTTTTCGACCCATATAAGGTGAAAAGGAGTAATTTTTTTTTTCACGGATTCCTCAGTATCTCTTAGGACAGATGAGATATCGACTAGGTTTTTGCTTATAAAAGTTACCCGTGCACATGTTTAGAAACAAACTACGAATTTTATTTGTCATTAGTATGAACCTCTAACGGGGTGAATCTACACCTGAGGAGAGAGGCAGCAATGTGATCTATAAAGAACTATGACTTATTATAATTGCACGATGCTGGCAAACCGTCAATAAACCGTAGCGAAGCACGGGTACTCAGCTAGTACTATATATACGCCTATTCACTTTTAAAATAAAATCTGCAGGTCCGCTATATCAGATAGTTCGAGAAGGACTAATTCATACAATTTCTACCCTGCAGACAAACGTGAGTTACAATAAGAGATATTTTTGGTTACGTCTACGAATTCCTAAAAAAGTGATTTGGCAATTCATATTTTCTGCCATCCAATTATCAATCGTATCTATACGTTTATTCAAATTACATGAATCACATTTAATTATTAATTTACACCACCGCAATGTAAGTGAGTATTTCAAAATTTACTTAGTATCTTAGCCTGGATTATTTGAGTTTCACTCTGTGTACATTAACAGTAATTTGATCAGTATTACGGCCAGTATTATCAAGGGACTACTCCCTTCATGGTTTCATTACCAAAAACAATAATTTTCAGGTGATTTACGGCAGTCAAAACATTATTTCTGAAATAAAGGACACTTTTTATGATTTGCATTGAAATTCTTAGTCTAATTAATTATTAATTTATTTTATTAAAGATACGCACTTACTAAAGGTAGAGACTGTGGATTAAAAATGTATTAATAAAAAATAATAGTATTAATTCTTTATTGAATACGTTGACATCTTTTTTCTCAATGTTTCATTATCTATTTTAATCTTGAACAATTTCAATTAAGCCAGTGGTCTCAACTAGGGTGCTGAAAGAGATGCTTCGAATTCTATAGAATATATACGGGCATAACAGGAGGTTACTGTTCACGTGTAGATGGCTTTAGGTGCGTATGCTCCTGGCAGTGGCAGATGTGTCTTATGTCATTTTGAAGTGTGAACATTTCCTACTCAAATTCAGTCATCAGATGCCATCAGATCCTTTGTTTTTTTTCCCGATTCCTACTTCAACACCACTTAAATTTGAAAAAAGGGCAGCTGAAGCTCATCGATTGCTTGTGAAAACTACACGGTGAATGTCTTCCATGTTCCATAGGAAACAGTAAACTCCATTCACAATAAAAATGAGATGACGTCAGACTTGGTTATTTTAAGTACTAATGTCATAATATGATTTAACCAAAATCAGACTATTAATTAGTTGGTACACTTTTTTACTGAATGTTGGTAACATTTTTACACGTTGTCATGTTAAGATTGTACTGTTCAGTAATTTTTAAGTCAGGTTTGACATTTAAGTGAGGTTAAACTTTATTTTACATTAAATAAAATATTATTATAATAAAAATGCCGAAAGCTCTTAGTAGCCGCCCTCAAAGGATGGTTGTGTCTCTTATTAATTATTTTGAAAGAGAGTGAGAGAATGCTGGACCTTTAATGGATTTGAAATGTGTGGAGATGTAAGTAAATATAAAATGTTGTTTATATCTGTGGTCTATACACTTGAATATTTTTCTACAAATAATTGTTAATTAACTTTTTAGAGAGTTGCTGCTGTATTAGATGTCAGCATTACTAAAGTGAATAAAATCGCAGCACAACAATCGAGAGTTATATCTATCAGTAGCCCGAAAAAGAAACGAACACGTACTAAATCTGTTTTAGAATTAAACAATTTTACAACAGTTGGGATACGTAATGTAAAAATGCCAAATTTCAACATTCTATGTTAAGCCGTTTGGCTACAACTTCTGCCGTACAGACAGACACATGAATGACGTTTTATGGTGGTCATACCTACAAAACCCTAAAAAAGAACTATCAAGAATTATTTACTGAAAAATCTAATATATTCTTTTGATGATTTTACACAAGTCCACGACACATTTCTGAAAACAATTATTTTTGATGATCTTATACACTGAAATTTTCATTTTATTTTGTATTACATTCCACACTTATACATAGTCATAACATACATTCTCAGTCATAATTTAAACAAATCGCAACAAATCGGTTGGAAAGAACTGCTAATTCCTTTCCTCCATAGAAAATATTGGTTTTCAATCTTTTTTTTGAAGTAGTTCTATATAACTTTTTTGATATATCTTAACTCAATTAGAGAAGTGGCAACATGGGAAGTTTTGCTACTGTGACGTAATCTCATTGTTATGGTAAATGCACTTTATGTAGAGATTGGTTCCCATGATTCAAAAGTGGTGATTATAACGTTCACTATATACAAAGGAAGGCAATGTTCAAAGATGAACAACTGCGAGCTCTCTTGGAAGAAAACCCTGGTCAAATATTCAAAGAATTAGCTCAACAGCAAGTCGATAAATCAACCATTTACCGACGTATACAATTCATAGGAAAAATCCAGAAAGAAAAAAGATGGCTGCCACATCAATTGACCGAAAATGCCAATGTAAATAGGTGAAACATTTCGATTTCTTTCTTTGCAAGGCATAAAAAGAAGATTTTCTTGTAGCGTATCTTGACCGGCGATGAAAAATGGACCTATTACTACAATCCGAGACGCAAAAAATCATGGGTTGATCTTGGTCAACCATCAACGGCGACACCAAAGCGAAACATACACGGTCACAAAGCAATGATTTCTATTTGATGGGATATGGAGGGTTTTGTGTATTATGAGCTGTTAAAACCAAAGAAAACCACCACCGCCGAACGTTATCGACAACAATTGAAGTGTTTGAATGATAATTTGAAGCGAAAACGATCATCAATTGCATCAAATCGCCGGAAAATGATTCTTTTCCATGACAATGTTCGGCCCCATATTACTATAGCCATGAAACAAACACTGATGGACCTCAAATGGGAGGTTCTCCCACACCAAGCGTTTTCTCCGGATCTGACTCCAAACTATTACCATTTTCAAGATACACATGTTCATAACTACGATAAAAAAAAAAAACGAAAGAAAGAAAATTCGGTTGCTGAATTGATTGGTTCAAAAGACATTCTATTGTTTCGTCTCGGAATTCAACTTCTACCAGAAAAGTGGGAAATAGTCATAACTTCCGAGGACAAATTAATGTATTCACGCATTTTGTTATTGAAATAAATAATAGAGATTAAGGTGCCATGAATTACCCATATTATATATATTAGGATGCCATCAAAAGTTTTAGAACCATTGAATTGAACGTTTGTACTGACACTTATGTACATCAGCGCTTCTCAAACTATGAAATGTAGCGGACCGGTATTTTTTGTCCCAATGTGTTGCGGACCGGTATCATATTCAGTTGCAGTGAACTTTTAATGTCTAGGGACTACTGGTAACATTTATGTAAACAAACCCAATTTTTATGCAGTTCCTATTGTATGAGATTATTAAATTGGGATTTTCAAATTAATAATAAATCAAAAAATTGATGTGAAGTGTGAATTTTCACACATTTCTGAGTTTTGCAGGTATTTAGTAACTGAACGATGATTATTTGGGATGCCAAAACAAATTTTATGTCAAAATATTTTTTTATGAATTTTAATTCGAATGCCTAATACCATTATTTGAGTTTCTAAATATATGCAGTATTTTTTTTATATAGCAAAGTTCATTAAGATTTTGAAAATTGCACCTATGGCTTCCATTGGTTGCTTACATCATAAGTCCCGCCCTTTGATTTCGTCAAACATAGAATTACATTATAATTTCAACACTTTGCACTGGTTATTAAATTTACGCTTTTAAAAATTAGATGCACTATTTACCAAATATAACTAGAATTTTAACAAAATAATTTAAACAAAATAAAAATGCAAAAAAAAAAAATAAAAAATAAAATCAACAGGATTCGAACCCTAGTTTGCAAGTTAACTTATATTATTAAGCGCACGACGAATCCAACCACGCCACGAGAGTTACTGTTGTGATATGTTACACAACGTATTAAATAGTTAACATATTTTAGTTAAAACACAAAAAATGCGTTATTTTCCGAAAACATAATCTGATCAAAAATTCCTGTTGTACTATTCCGGTTCACACCAATGTACATTACTTAGAATTTTTTCAGATTTTTAGTTTAAACCATCTGGGCTACAGGGTGTGGGACAAAAATGTTTTTGCACAATTTTGGCAAAAATCGCATCAAAATAATTTATTTTGCAAAAATAAAATTTTGATCGTTAATCCACGTACTAAGGGCTTTCATTTGATACCCTACTCAGAATTTAAAAAAAATATTTTTTTTTTTCGATGAGCACATATTTGTTTATATTTTTAGAGGGATATGTTTTTTAGATGTTTTAGTATTTTTCCTATGTGCGGGTCAACGAGTTGTATAAGCATGCCAAATTTCAACTCTCTAGGTTTAGCCGTTTGGCTACAATGTTGACCGAACAGACAGACAGACAGACAGACAGACAGACAGACAGACAGACAGACAGACGACAAAATGACGGTATAAGGGTTTTTTGGTCATACCTACAAAACCCTAAAAATGACAGCAAAATTAGTATTTTATTTATAAATGTCAAAATAATAATAATATTAATAACAACGAAACTTAATGGGAAATATGTGCCTCCTTATTTTTGACCAGTTTTTCTATTCGTGGTTAAATTGATGACAGCACAACGCGGAATGAATCATGAATGCTCCTACTATTTCTATATTTTGTTTTAAATACACTCATTATTGAAATTCCTGTCTCACAGAGGTAAGTTGGATAAAAAGGAAGTAGTTTCTTCGCGGCAATGTCTGAGAGATCAGGATATTCTGTTTTAAGGCGGCGCACAACCCTATAGTCCTCAATAGTTTCTTATACAAAACTAATAATCGGAAATAAAATTAATAACAATCTATATATCAAAATTTGCAGCGAATTTTTATCTATCTAATAGGATATTTTTAACTGTAGAAAAAACTGTTGGGTAGTTGTAAATAAGCAAATTGCATTATAGACGCCATCCTGTAAACCAATCGACGCATATTTGCGTACGATGCGGTAAATTGTACCTAAAGCTTCATTCTACAAATATGATTGTAGCTATTTTGTTGTATTGTGAAAATTACTTATAGTTATTGTACTTGGTAATCTATTTTTGCCACCCTCTTGAATCTGCCGCGGTTTTCAGAATTGGTGTTACGGGTAAAAATTATTTATTTTTCGTGAAGAATACGTGTACCAAGTGGCATTCTATTATCTTTAAGTATAATATTTTTCGACGAAGGCCCTAAACTATAAATAATCAAGTCGAAAAAAAAATTGACGTATTATTTGAACATTTCTACACAAAACTATATAAATATAAAAGTTATTCGAAACCCACAAATAGATTTAAAAAATTACGGAACAATATTGCTGATCTCTATTTTTAAGTTATTGAGCGATAATATTTTTACTATAAATGTTTCTACAATTAAAACTATCATATTAGATAGATACAAATACGGTGCAAAATTTGATGTATAGGTTGATCCTAATTTTATTTCAGATTGTTAGTTTTGTATAAAAAACTAGTAAGCTCCGGGGGTTATACGCAGCCTTAACTGTTACCCAAAAAGATGCGAGTGACTTATTTTTATTTTTCAAGCCTTCGTTAGCTGTGAGCTCCAACAACTTATTTTCTATGACGACTGGTAAGTCGCTTTTTATTGCAATGAAAGGATTTCGTACCCATCCATTTTCTTTGTGAAATTATCCATTTGATAACATGTGCAAAAACGACCTATTAATTTAATCCTACTTACAGAATAGGTACTTACGGTTCAAATCAAGATGTAAACACAAACAATTTCGACACTTCAATTTCAAAGCTTTCGACACCACATTTGTACGAAAAGTTAGGTTACTTGAGTGTGGAGCTTGGGGAACGTGGTGGGAGTTGTACTTATACACTCACAATTTCACCCGCACGCGCGCCCTTTATAAAACGTTTACATAAATGCTAACATTCTGTGCCTACGAAACCCCAAAAAAACGACCAATGTAATAAAATTATCTACCCTCAAAGTAGCAGACTTATTTCAACATTGTTCCACTAAGCCTATAATAATTTTTGCGTTTCACCGGTAAAGTGACGGACCGACAACATTTTGCCCGCGGACCACCACTTTGAGAAGCGCTGATGTACATAATTTATTGATGAATTGTTAACTGATCTCTCCATCTCTTGCGAGGTCTTCTCACTGGTCGAGTGTTCAATCTTCCCTCCCATATCCGTAAAGCCTCCGGGGACAAAAAAATAACTACGCATTGTACCATATTTAGATTTGTTTAATTTTCTATTAAATGAAATATTAAAGGCAATCAACGTGAATGTCATAAGTAGTAAACGCGCGACCCTTTTTAATAATATATGTCATTTAATTTAGATTTAAATTGTAAATTTACTAATAGAGCCGCAGTAAGCGGAGGGGAGGCAGAGGGGGCGACGGCCTCTAGCGCACTAAGGAAAAGGGCGCCGACGAGCTTGACTAAGGGGCGCCACATTACGAAGGTGAGGACCTTTTTTTTTTGCTCATCACTTGGATTTTAGGAGGTGAGGACCATTTTTTTTTTGCTCATCACTTGGATTTTAGGAGGTGAGGACCTTTTTTTTTGCTCATCATTTTGGTAGGTGAGGTGAGAATCTTGTTTTTGCTTATCACTTACATTTATTTGCCAAGGGCGCCAAAACACAGTTTTTCCCCTAGCGCAAGTTTTCCTTACTGCGGCTCTGTTTACTAAATTTGAACTTACTTCAATGTCCGATTTAATAAATTTTGTAAAATCAATAAACAATAAATTTATTTTAAATTTTGATATTTTAAAATTGTAAAAATCATTTTTGATATCATTGGTCATGTTTTACTTCATTTGATAAATACACCTGAAACTGGTATTTTCACCAGTGTACTTAAAACTAGTACAGTGGTACCAATTCCTAAAATTCAAAATTTCAGTGATGCGAACAATTTCAGACCTGTCAATAGTAGCAGCATATCAATTGTCAAAATATTTTTAAACCAATAAAATCTTTATATTTAATCAATCTGGGTTTCGTCCTGCTTTCTCCTGTGAAACTGCTCTTCGCTGAAATATTTGAGAATGGAAATAAGATATTGAGAATAATAAATATATTGTTGCCATTTTTTTAGATCTCAAAATAGCTTTTGAAATTATTGTTGAGTTTTTTTTTTTTTTTATTAAATGTTAAAAGTTTTGATATTGTAATTAATGTATGCTATTCTAAAATACTAAAATTTTCACATTTTCAGAGAAGGGGTTCTCGATAACAAATATAATGTTGAGAGTGATTGGTTCGCGAGTCAAAAAGATTGGGAACCACTGTATTAGACCGTTCGACATTACCGCCAAGTAATGTGATGTTCGACTAAAACTTGATTTAAGCGTCAGAGTCAAATTTACATCAAGTTGGGCATTTTTAAACGTAGGTTTATATGAAAATTATTTCTATTTTATCTATATGATATTCGTGTAAGATTCGCCTTGGAAAAATTGATACGGACCTGGATACGGATTTCTATTTCTTGCGGATCATCCACGGATACGGATACGGTTATCCGGAACACCGCTAATTGTAATATATCTTTGCTTGTTTTATAGACTATCAAAAGGCTTTTGATAGCTTTATGCGTAAAAAGATGGTGAATATTCTAATTAAAATATACAAATAAAGACAAATAAAAATATTCAAATTTAAAAGAAAAAGTATAGGTACGACATGTCTGTGTGCTATCCTCACTTCTGTTTATTCAATGCACATATATTCGTCTTATTATTATTATTATATTCGTCATCTTCGAAAAATTTATAGAAGCTCTTACTGATGCTGGCATTTTTAATGGAGAATTGGTGAATAATATCCGGTACGCTGATGACTCAATAGTTTTTGCAGATAGTCTAGAAGTGCTACAGTCACTACTGGACAACGTAAGAAATTTCAGTGAAGAATACGGGTTATGGATAAATACTAAGAAGACTTGGTCATTAGCAAGAAGCCTATGCCACCTCGTCATCTCACTATTAAATATTAGCCCGTCAAAAGAATTAGTTAGTTTAAATAACTGGGATACACTATCGATGACACGTGGATCTCTAGATATTTGATGACGTATTAAAGCAGCAAATCACCAATTTTTTTTGGAAATCCCATGTCACTAAAAATACCGTATTAAAAAAGCTCAAGAAGGCAGCAGAAATCATTTTCACGGTTAATCGTTGAAAACTTGAGTATCTTGGGAATAAATTGCGAAACAGTGATAGATATAGGTTTACGCAATTTATTTTACAAGTATTCGGCAAGAAATGTTCACAGAGAAGACTTATTTTATGAATTCAAAATTTTCGGCACTGGTTCTCTGCGACAACTACACAGCTTTTTTGGGCAGCTGTTAACAAGGTTAAGTTTGCCGTTATGATATCCAACATTTGGAACGGAGAGGCACTAGAAACAAAAGAAAAAAAGAAAATTTTAAAAATAATTTAAATAAAAACAAAATCTTATTTTTCAATATTGTCTGGGTTCCCCAAGAATGTTTACGCAACCCCAGTTTACCTACCAGAGTTTTGCGATACGCTATTATTGACAGCTACAACAACGACCTGTATAGTTTGTACACAGTGACGGACTAAGGAAAATTGGGGCCCTAGGCAAGGTTCTCATTGCGGGCCTTACTAGTTAAAACAATGAAAAAATAATAGAAAAATGTATAATAAAACCATCTTGCGGGCCCCAAAAAATACGGGCCCTAGGTAGTTGCCTAGTTTGCCTATGCCAAAGACCGCCCGTGTTTGTACATTACAACTGCAAAAAAAAAAATAAAATAAAATATAGATTATTAAAAATTATTTACGTTCAAATTAATTGCTTTTGATATTTTATTTTAATTTTCAGAAGCGGCAATGCAAAAATATCCCTTAAATTGCTATTCGCTTATTTTCGCGAGGTAGTGACGGATTCGTGCATCCTGCCTGTTGCCACTTACTGTCTAGAAACGATGACGTTGACAATCAAAAGTGCTAACAGGCTGAGAACAACACAAAGGTCAATGGAGCGTGCCATTCTTGGCGTAAGTTTGCGGGACAGAATTAGAAATTCTGAAATTCGGAGACGCAGCAAAATTACAGATGTAATAAACCGCATTCCGAACCTCAAATGAAGCTGGGCAGGACAGGTAGCAAGACATGATTCGACTAGGTGGGCAAATAAAATAGTACATTGGCGCCCGCGGCAAAACAAAAGAAGCGTCGGAAGACCTCAAAAACGCTGGCTGGAAGACATAAAGAGCATCGCCGGGAACCGGTGGTATTGAATAACTCAAGATAAAAATACGTGGTTAAAGATAAGACGAGAGAGGCCTATATCCAGCAGTGGATGAATACAGGCTGAGGAGAAAGAAGAAGAAGAAGTGACGGATTCAAAAGAAGTAATACTACCATTCAGATGCGCACCCAGGATTTATTCTTGGGGGAGGTAAACAAAAATCTTTTCTTGAAAACGCCTTTTAAAATTCGAAATTTGCAAGATTAAAAGCTGAAAGCGGTTTCTGAAAGATAGTGGAAAAATGTTTTTAGTACATCTTGGGGGGGGGGGGGTCAAGTCTGTGAGCACCCCGGATTCGTTCCTGCCCCCATCATCTCATAAGATTTGTTCTGCAAAATATAATTTTATAAATAACAAAAATTATCGAAAAATCATATATTTTTTTTATAAAGAAATTTGATAAAATCCTTACAAAATATAATAATTCGTTTTCAATAAAAATATATATGTTTAAACGATCTTCCATTTAACAATTGTTCGAGCTTGATTATTCCCCCCGCTCAGCAATTATTGTGAAGAGAGATCATCACCCTTCCGATCAACAACCTTTCAGACTTGATTACGCATATGATTCGCATTGCTTTATGGAAATAACCCTGTCGGCACCTATAAACATGTACACATTTGATAAATAAATTAGCCTCCCCCTAATTACATAAGCTGGACCCGCCATTTTCTTGAGGTCAAAGGGTTAAAATATAAAAGTTTTAAATTAATAAGTTAAATCAGGGCCAGCGCGAGGGTCTTTGGCGCCAGTAGGCAAGATTTAATGGAGCGCCTCCAGTCAGGGCAAAATTTCAAGTGAAGACCTAAAAAAAAGGTCCTCACTTTAACCTTGGCGCCCCTGGCATCAAGCGCCCTAATGCATTGAATTACCTGCGGAGGGCGTTCCTCCGGCCCTGAGTTAAATAAATAAATTTTACATATTTTATATATTTTATACATATATAAAACAGCAACAAGATTATTTAAAATCTAAAAAAGAAATAAGATTTTAAATTATCACTCATTTAAATTTTATAAGCATTTTAATCTTGTTATATATTTTGTTTATTTTGTTAAAAACAGACTATATATGTCTGACCTATTAAAATAAAATATTGTTATTTTTTGGAGTAATAATTTCATTGATATTTATGTTTTCATATCTAGAAATCTGGTCTTACTGAATGCAGTTTTTTTTCAAAGAGAGTATTCTGCAAGCTGTGCGCTACAGTAAAATAAAAAAACTATGAAATATGCGCATAGATTTTAGAACAATAAGGTCATTTCTAGTCAAAATATGCGGTGAGAAATGAAAATAACTTTACCCATAGAAATAATAAAGATCTATAGGAAGAAGAATTTCAAAGTTATCATATAATTTTAAATGTTAAGAAAAACATTTATTACAGTTATTTTTTTTATGTTAAATCTTCTTCTTATGCAAAGCAGGTTTTACACAGTTTAATTTATTGACCAATATATTGATCAAATTTTTATCAATTAATTGACCAATTTATTGATAACCTTGGAAATAAAATGTATTCGTTTCAAACAGCAATATAGTAAGCATTTTTTTAAAGTTTTGCGTTACCGGCTGTAAAACATTTTGTTGACATATTTTTCAAAATAAAAATATTGAAAACATTTTCACAAAAACGTGCAAATTACGAACTGTGGTCTATGCCTTAATGCTAATTAATTATTTTATTTCAAAAAACAAAAACAAAATAAAAAACCTAGAAGATGGTGGATTAGACCGTTTCTGGTTCTAGACGGAACTGTCACATTTGAAAATGAAACACATAACCTATACATTTCTTGTTTATGTTACAACTATACAATTGGCAGTACCTAAACAGATGAAACTGTACCTAGAATTTCCTAAAAAAATTATGAAAATAAAACTTCTATTTTCAAAATAAATTAATATTCTTTTTCATAATTAATTGGTAAATTTATTGATGAAACTTCACACATCAATAAATTGAAGGCCAATTTTCAGTTTATTGGTCAATAAATTGAACTGTGTAAAACCCACTTGAGATACATACAAATGGGATAAATTGTTACTTGTTGCTATAGAGATATTTCTTAAAATTTCTTTACCTATTATAAATTGGAGGTATGGTCAGAAATAAAAGCAGATGTGATGCCAATATCAAACAGTGAATAAATAACGAGAATTTCCACGGTAAAACTTTAATTTTTCATCGCAACGTAAACTGCAGAGATGGACCATGAATACAGGGGGAACACAGGGGCAGCTCAAGACGGTATGCACGCGATGCGCCGCATCGGGGCGCCACGATCAAGGGGCGCCGAGTCGAAGTAAATATGTATAGCCTACTACAATATCAAAATAGCTTTAATTAAAATAATATTCTTTTTTGTAATAAGTATTGTGACCTTTAATTAAATCTAGCAAAAACTACTTTTATTTACTGGGCGGCACTTCAGGCTTCTAGTAAATGGAGGCGCCATGTAAGGAAATTTAGAAAAAATTGCCTTTTTTTACTGGGTGGTACTTCAGGCTTCTAGTAAAAGGTGGGGGGGGGGGTTACCAAAAAGGAAATTTAGAAAAATAAATACTTTTATTTACGGGGTGGCACTTCAGGCTTCTAGTAAAAGGGGGTGCCATGTAAGGAAATTTAGAAAAAACTACCTTATTTTACTGATATCGAGTGGGTATGCAACGCATACCCCGTATACCCAGACCGCACGCCTCTGATTTTAACGAATATATGCATTGGCTGTACAAACCTGCAAACCCGAACAAAACCCGCCCTTCATACAGTGAATTTCTTTTATCCTGCAACATTGAAATTATTATTATGCATGGTTTCCCTAGTAACGACAAATTATTTTGACAGCAGTGCAAATTCGCCTGTGTTGCAAATTAAAAGAAACGCAATTTTACATTGCTGTCAGATTTCATTTACCATATTGTAGTAACGATAATACCTATATTGCAGTATAAAAGAAATTCACTGTATGACTATACTAATGGTTAGCGTTAAAGAACCTACAATTTAAAGTTACTTGTGAACATTCATGTAACCTAGAGTTTTGCACAAATTTTCTCACTCGGGTCACAAAACTAATGGCGCCAAACGAGTGAAAAGTCTAGACTCGTCTTCGGAGATGAAGTGCCTCAATCCATCGCACGACCGTTCAAATCTGAACGTGCGTTATTTTCTCTCATCGATATTACACAGTCATATATATTTTGGTTCAGTGAAGTAGATAGGGATAGTTTACATGGGCATCAGGAATGGGTGGCCAGAGAAACGGGAAATAAAATTCCTCAATCTTCTTATATAACTTCATATTTATAACTTCTATGATTCAAATATTGAACAAAGTTTTCGAACTAAAATACTACACAGATGAATCTCGATTTACGTTGCTCAGATATACGTAGTTCCGGGATTAAGTAAAGAATTTCCTACTTGCCTAAAAATTATATACTGCATTTACGGTATATTATAATGCCTTTAAATAACTTAACAAAATATCATTACAACTAATCTCGCCCAAAATAACAAAGACTAATGCTTCGTTCAGAACCTCCAAATTAGAAATTAGAACTAACGTGAAATTAGTACTTAACATAAAATTTGTACGTAGAAATTAGTGCTGTCAGAAATCGATTTAACGGAACCGGTTTTGGAACCGGGTAATCGGAATTGGGTGATCGGAATTGGTAATCGGATCCGGGTAATCGGAACCGGGTATTCGGAACCGGGTAATCGGAAGTCTGACTTTATTTTATGGTTTCGGTTCCCAGCACTAATTTTAATATATTTATGTTTATAGTTTACTAGTATACTTACATCGGGAATTTGTATTCATTCGAATTCCTCTCGTGTATTCCACAAACTATACACAAACTATATATTTCTTGGTTATGCTACAACTAAACAGTTGGCAATAACTAAACAGATTAAAATATACCTAGAATTCCCTAAATTGTTGAAAAATTGAATTTGTTCTATTTTCAAAATAAATTATTCAATTTTTTCATCAATTAATTGTTCAATTTCTTGTTGAAATTTGAAGACTGCACACATCAATAAATTGAAGGTCAACTTTTTCAATTAATTGATCAATAAATTGAATCGTGTAAAACCCACTTAAGATGTGGAATTCTTATAGTACCTTTTCAGTTATTTCAAATTTCTATTAGACTAGATTCAATATTAGACGAATATTACCGTAAATTTAGTTTTTGGTAATATTATTATTTTTTTTTAACGCCCACAATTTTACTGCTAGAAGGAGTGAATTTTATATCTTACCCAGAGCCTCAATTATTCTCTACGCTAGCGGTTTCCAAACTTTGTTCAGTAACGACCCCCTTAGAAAAAATCCCATCTCTGGCGCCCCACCCTCCTATTTAGGAAATTTATAAACAATTGGTAAATAATTTCTTTATTGAAATAATAATCACAATAGTAGCACAAATATGTAATGTAAATAGTTATATTAATATTAAATATGTAATACAAATTAAAAATGTAATAAAAATCTATTTTAATATGAAGTATGGGCTTGTTTCTTCGCACATAATTCGTAAAATCGCGGTTTATATGAAGGAAGAGCCACTCTTATTTCGTCTTCCACTATTATTATGCCACCAAATTTTATAATGTGCTACCGAGTAAGGTCAAATGCCTTGATAAAAGTCATTTTAAAACAAATATTAAAAAATTTTTACTCAAAAAGGCCTTCTATAATTTTGACGAGTACCTGGTGGACGATTTTAACTTGTTTTCTGACACCTGATATCTTTTATCTTTTATTTATTTATTTATTTTTTTATCCTTTTTGATGACCTTTGTAAAAAATTGTAATTTTATTTACTTTACTTATTATATTTAATATCATTTTTAAATTTGTACTTTTTTTATATATTTTTTTATTTTTATTTTAATATGTTGTTTTGAACTATCTATTTTAAATTTGTACTTTTTAAATATTTTGACTTTTGTAAACATTTTTTATAATGTATCAACATTAATAAATATTATTATTATTATTATTATTATTATTATTATTATTAACCGTGTGCGATATTTTGTTTTAATAACAGCTAATGTGGAAAAGCCTGCGACCCGCGACCCCCTGGTGAATCTTGTACAATAGGGGGTCGCGCCCCCCACTTTGGAAACCGATGCTCTACGCCACTGTTTTGAGTACAACTGCAAATATTTTACTGACTATAACAAGTTTTCCTATATTTTATTTTAGGTGTCAAAATCAATCTTTATCAAAACAAATAGTATGGATTATGTTAAAATCTCGAAATTATAAAATCTGTTCTTAAAATCCACCATAATAATTTGGGATTTAATATTTTAGCATTTATATTAGATACATGAAGCGAGAATGTAGATTTAAGGATTTATTATTCATTTTATTAAAAATACCCCGGAATATAGATCAGAATGAATATCGAGAATATTGGTGAACATGGAAAGATGTTCATAAATTCATTGAAAAATGGGAAACCGACGTTTGTTCTACAGAATCTATTGAAATATTCAGGGAATAGTTTAAGGTCTGATTTCAGTAGGTATACTGTGAGCAAATTATTATTACAAAATGATCATTAAATTAGAGGAATACCTCATTAATAAAAATTTCATGCCTGAACACGATTCGAACCTGAGATCTTAGAAACGCAGGACACCCGGCGTACTGTGTTACCTCCAGCAGGAGTAAAAGGCAGGGGCGAGAGGGGAACAGGCCCAGGGCGGGGCGCCCCGCTTTTAGCAGCACCAAATTAAGACCTTAAATATATATGTACATTCTCAATATGAATTCATCATTTTTAATTGGAAGAAAAATATACATTTTTATTTCTTTATCAATACACATATGTACATGATTGAAATTAAGGACGTACACATTTATTGATAATATAATAATACTAGCAGACATACCCGGCCATGCTCGGGAGGAAAATAATAATTTATGAAAAATATTTTAATTCGGAAAAATAAATTATTGCTGCACAATCAAAAAATTCAAATTATTTCAATGATGGGTTAAATGCCAACATACGTTACCTTCGATTTTAGTTATTTAATTTAAGAACGTTTAATTTAACAAAATAGTTTTATGTAGGGTTTTAACAATGTACGACCCCTCATCAATTGGTACGTGTAACGTGTAAACAGCACTCATCCGTAGAGCCCTGCGCGGATATCCTTTTCTGTATCCGCATCCGATCCGCATCCGCAGCTTTTGTAACTAATAAATCCGCATACAGACAGACCGACAGTCATCATGCTAAAAATAGTCAAAACGTTATATAGGGACCTCAGTTCATGGAGATCCATCGAAATCTCGAAATGTCAAAATCGGTATGATCACAATACCTCCTTTATATATGTTGGCGGTCGGTAAAATATCAGAAATTAATCATTATTTTATTATAGATTGCAGCAGGTGCGCACCTAGGATCTTTTCTTGGGGGGGTAGCTTAGAAGACAAAATTGTTTTTAAAGGGTAGGAATCGCGAAATTACCCGGCAACAAGTGCTATTTAAAAATGTGAGTGAAAAAAAGCTCCTCACTTTCAAAATACTAGTAATGACTCCTTAGCTCTACAATTCAAATATATTTCTTAAGAACACTAAAACCACGTGTTTTTGAGCTCTTGGGGGAAGCTCAAGCCCGTGACCTCCCGCCCCCCTTGGGTGCCAGCCTGGATTGCAGTATTGTCTAATATTAAATAAATATTGTGTAAATATCTGCACTGTTTTATAAACATAATCTCTAAAGAAGAAGATTTTACAGGCCAGTCGGTGGGCGCAGGCGCATCTTTTCGTATTTCGACCGTTGCGTGCGAGAATAATCACTTTTACCAACGTATCTAGGTATAGTATTTCCAAAATGAAACGGCCAGTCTTGTTAAAAAGCTTAACAATTCAGTAATGGGTTTTTGGTAGTAATCTTAAGACGTATTGCTGTAAAAAGAATATAAGGGGTATTAAGGGAATTTTAAATTTAAATCAAATAAATGTAACACTAGTTCAATTGAAATTTCTTAAAAACCATTAAGAATATTTTCCTAATTTATAATCCTATTGTTTCTAAATTTTAGGGGTTATTATAGTTGTTTGTTAGTTAATTTTCAATGTTCATAGCGTGTTAATATACATTAACAACATGGGTCTTGGGTGACCATTTGATTTTGAAGAAATTCCTAATTTCTGTAGTGAAAATAGTGAATCTGTGCAAGGTAATTTGGAGTGCGAAAATGTGGACGTTGACGTTGAATGCGAAAATGTGAATGTGGCTACTAAAGAAAAATGTCATTTGTCAGAAGATTGCAAAGTTCTGATACTGGCAAACCTATACTTAGAACTGCGAAATTAACTAGTGTTCCATACAGAACAATTCAACGTATCATTGTTCGCATTTTAAACCCTATAGAACTAATATGGAGCCAATTAAAAGGTAATGTGCGCCGGAAAAATACAACACCGACAGAAAGTGACGCTATAGTACAATTAATTAAAGACGAAACAAGTGCAATAAGTAGTGATTTGTGGAAAAAATGTGTAGAACATACAGAACAAATCTACAGACAGTTGAAACATTTTTTTTTTATAAATTTAACCAAATAAATTTTCAATAATTTTTAATTTAAATGACAGTGGTAGTGACACAAACTCCGATAGTGTTATATACAATGATAATAGTGATAATGATTAATATTTTAATAATTTTAAATTACCATAAATTCAAAAAAAGAATGATTTTTGTTTGTGCAAATTTGAAGTATTTGATATAGACTATAAAGACTTTAAAACAAACGATTTTTAAACATGCCTATATTTATAATTCAAATATAGCTAGTCCTAAACCTGATAAAAATATGAAGGAATGTCATGAGAGTATATATATATACAGTTCATTCTAAACAGCATATAAGAAAACACGTTTATTTTAAATAATTATTACGGTCCTGGCAACTATTTTTAACAGAACCATAAACTCAGCAGGTACAATGGTTATACTATCAGTCATTATTGGAAGCAGCAAGTGAGAGTGGTCATTTCAATTTGGAAATACTATAAATGTTCACATTTTACAGAAAAGATGGGTAAATGTAGGTATAAGTTGTTTTAATATTTATCAACCAAAGTATGAGTTTTTGTGTATACTTCTCCACTTCCAAAAACACTAACAAACACGTTTTTAAGGCACACATTTTCTTTTAATACTGAGCCACCTTAAGAAAAAATAAATAAATCTGAGTCCCCCCAAGAATTAATTTTGGGTGCGCGTCTGGGTAAATATATACATTAATCTGACAATATATTTACCGCAACATATGCACTATGTAGAGAAATATACACAATTAAAAAGAGATAACACCGTTGCCCACCCAGAACCTAATCCTTTTGATACATATTTCGGATAGATGTATGTTTTCCTGTCTATGCCTGTAATTCCTGGTCGTAATTATAATATGTCCCTAACGCCTATGTTTGACAGAAATGGTAAGTTGCCTTTTTCAAGACCTCTGGCCATAGATTTGAATCACGCGTGGACAGCGTGAAGTCGACCGGTCCTGTTATCCCTGAGTGATAAGTTAAACAAATTTAAAAATAAATTAAAATAGTTAATTTATGAAAAAAGTTATTGAATGCTTCAACCCCTGTTGAAGTTATTGCCATTTGTAGTACTAAAATTATAAAGCCAGTCCTGATGAAATTGTTTGTAGCTATTACAAAATACTCTTGAGAATCGTAAATACTCAATAGATTGCACTCAATATAGAGCTAGTTTCTTACTTGTATCCTGTATTCGTACCGTAGTTAATGAATTATATCTATTTTTATTTGATGCTCTTTCAATCACTCCTAATTGTATTACTTTTAAATTTTACTTCAGGTTTTATTAACCTAACCATTGATTCAGTATAAAGCGCAGTTCTGACAAGATTGATGTATGATTGTGGTCAGACGTTCCTGATTATCCCCCGGTGTAATCCGGGAACTGTCTCCGTCCGGAAACATTTCCTGAATTGTATCATACCTCTCTTCTGTGCTGTATAAATGTTTTAGAAATGTGCCCGTAGAGCAAGACACTTTCCTCCAAAATAAATGTTTTATTTTTAGATCTTGGATAGTTTGATTTTTTATATTCGGTTATTATTGTCGAAGGGATTGGCAATTTTATGTTTACTTCAAATTCTACGTGATTCATTCTGTTAGCTTTATTTATGATGGAAGAAAGAAGGTTTTCGAAGAAGGTTTTCGAAGGCATTACTTCATGAAGACTCGTGTTAAAGTCAAGAAGAATTGGCACGATCATAATACTTTGAATCATAAATGTATAACCAGTTTTTTACAATAAAGCCTCGAATTTCGGAAAAAACGGCGGAAGCAAAGTTGTACACCTAATATAAAATATGTTTAAATGATGGGCAGTGTGAATAAAAATAAGCATAACCTTTTACTTGCAAATTATGAAGCAAATCCTCGACACAATATGAATAAAAATGAAAGCAAAACCTTTTACTTATGAGTAAGAAGCAAATGCTTTTTTTGTTCATCTTTTGCTCAAGATAGAAGTAAATGGTTATGAATAAAACATACTTTTTACTTTAAATTATAAGCAAATGCTTCGAAAAACATACATCTATATATTCATATACTCATTTGTGAAAAAGTGTTGTGGCGAAATAATTGCCATGGCGAATATTGTGCATTTAAGAAATGTGAAACATTATAGGTGTCGTTCTTCACCACGTTCTAGTGACTTTGTTTCGTTCGAAAAGTTTGTTTCGTTTTGAAGAGCAGTACTCATAATTAATTATTTAGTTAAAATTTTGCTCACAACTATTAACGCTTGACCATAACCAATTTACTCATATTGACCATTAAGTATAATACACATATTAGAAAATTAAGTTTGATTTTAATTCTAACAGGTTTCAGTTAAACCTTGTAATAAATCGGTAATAAATCTATAAATCAGTAAAATCTCCGGATAAGAGCAGAGTTCTTCAGCAATAAATTTTAGATCAGTACTGGGATCTTGTTGTTCCTGTTCATTGTCAAGTGAAGACGACATAATTGAATAAAAAGTTTGAAATTATTGTAAAAAAAAAAAACATAAAAATTACTTTACACCAATAAAAATAAACTGAAATGCTTAACATGGAACTCAGTACAGCATTAGTACATTGTTAACAGTGTTTATAGACTATTTTCAGCTTGACAGCAATCGGAAAGAAGTAGTACGATTTTGATAAATACTGATTTTCAGGTTTCAACATAAACGCATCCTCTTAATCTTTTACTCACTGGTAGAAGCTTTGACTTGTTAGTAAAAGGTAATCATTATTCATCTACAAAGAAGCAAATGCTTTTACTCCCACCTTTTACTCGAAGCAAATGCTTTTACTTCTACCTTCTACTTATGAGCATTTACTTTAACTTTATTCATTCGGCTGATTGTGTTACCTACAGGAACGCCACAAAGTAGCCCAAACAACTGATGATACAGATCTGGAGCCCGCACCTATAAACACTATTATTTCAATTACTTTTACGTAGTACAATTACCGACAGAGAAATTATGCAATAAAATCACCAACAATAAAATTACAAAAATCTATCGCGGGCTTTCCAGTCCGACCGGCCCCCCGTAATTTTTATCGACTTCCCCATCTCTCGACGACTCTGAGTAGGCTTGCTTCTATGGCTTTCATTGGTTGTTATAAGCGCCGCCCCTCTGATGTCTTGTACATCGAAACAGAATTAAATTATAATTTAAACAATTTCCACTCGTTATTAAATTTAAGCTTTTAAAAATTAAATGCAACATTTGCCAACATATAACTAGAATTTTGAAAAGCTAATTTAAACAATATAAAAATAAAATAAAAAAAAAAAAAACAAAAAATAATATTGTCTCTTCTTGCAGGGTTCGATCCCTTTCGAATTGAGTTAGTTGGGTGAAAAGCCAGCGTCAGAACCACTAGACCAGCATACACCTTTTAGTGTAGCGTGTTACCAAGCTATAACTTGTGTACATTATTAGGCAAAAAAACAAAAAATGCGTTGTTTTCCAAAAACATAATCTGATCAAAAATTCATGTTGTACTATTCCGCTTCACACCAATGTACATTACTTAGAATTTTTTCAGATTTTTAGTTTAAACCATCTGGGCGACAGGCTGTGGGACAAAAATTTTTTTGCACAATTTTGGCAAAAATCGCTTCAAAATAATTTATTTTGCAAAAATAAAAATTTGATCTTTAATCCACGTACCAAGGGCTTTCATTTGATGCCCTACTCAGAATTATAAAAAATATTTAATACTTTTTATTTTAATTTAATATTTTTTTCGATGAGCACATATTTGTTTATATTTTTAGGGGGATATGTATTTTAGATGTTTTAGTATTTTTCCTATGTGTGGGTCAAAGAGTTGTATAACCATGCCAAATTTCAACTCTCTAGGTTTAGCCGTTTGGCTACAATTTTTACCGAACAGACAGACAGACAGACAGACAGACAGACAGACAGACAGACAGACGACAAAATGACGGTATAAGGGTTTTTTGGTCATACCTACAAAACCCTAAAAATTATAAAAAATGTCACTTTCTTAATAATTATCGGAACAAATAAATCTAAAGTCGGTTTTACAGCGTAAGGAATATTTTTAATTGACATTTAAAGTCCGTATTACACTATAAAATTAACCAAAATAACTAGATCTGGCTTGTCCTTACAAAAGTGAACAGCTTATACTATATTTTATTTTGAAATACGTTACAAAATCTGGTGACTTTGGTGATTGTTGTTTTGTAAATGGACTTTAGGAAGAATGTCATCTTGTAAATATGGCTTTGATTTTTCTTAGGTTATATTTATTCAAAAATTACAAATGAAAGATTGTCATTAATGTCAATTAATTGTTAAATATTTTGAAAGGTGTCATCTCAAAATTACCACACTAAGATGATATAAATATACAACATAAAAATGAAGTATCCCTCTTAGTTATGTATTACAAAGTGAAATAGAATATATAAGCTGTTCACTTTTGTAAGGACAAACTATGGTCTATTTCAAATTAAAAAGAGTAGATAGCGCTGCGAACCGAGTACGATTTACACTGGACAAATACAGTATAGCGGGAAATTTAAAATAAGTTACAACTAGGGCATGGGCGTAGTAACTATATTAGCAAGTGATTTTTTTTTAATATAAAAACGGTTAATAATATATTGAAATAAACAAGGCAGATAATACAATTACGTTATTTATACGACATAAATTCAGTTTAATTGAAAATTTGAAAAATTTAAAAAAATATTCATTTTTAAAAATGATGTACTATATATAAAAAGATAGATTTCGCTAAAAGAGTTTAAATAAAGCAATAAAACAAACAATATATCTTCAGAGCTAAAGTTTCTTATTTAAATATTTATTGTAAATAAAAATTAAAAATATATGTATATATGAAGGTCTAAAAATTATATCAATAACTTCTCCTTTGGGCACTATCAGCTGGGCTGTCTTTTGGCCTCATATAAGTCCTCTATCTTGATCTGTTAATTGTCAAGTGTCAAAAATATTTATATGTCAGATAACCTAAAAAATATATAACTGCGTAAAAACAAATTACATGGAGAATTTTCTCCATAAAATCTACGCCAAGAATATAAATAAAAGTCTAAATATGTATATAATAACAAAATATATGAAAAAAATAAAATAATATAAATAATATATATTTCCAATGTACGACACTGAACATCTGTCAACTTGGACTAAAAACAATATTTTAACATTGTAATAGGGATGACGTTCTAAACCAATCCGAAGCAAGGACAAACAGCTTCTATCTTCTTACACACATTCTAAGGTGACATAGAGCATAGATCTAGTTATTTTGGTTACTTTTATAGTGTATTACTGACTTTAAATGGCATTTAAAAAAATTCCGTACGCTGTAAATCAGACTTCAAATTTGTTTGGTTATAATTAAGATATCATTTTTTATTGACATATGTCAAACTGACATTTTTTACCAGTTTTTAATACCAACATGACATACAATTTCAAAGGTGCGAACTATTGAAATCAAAATTTCCTCTTAGTTCGTTCTTACAAAAGTGAACAGCTTTTATTTATAATTTTATTTAAAATTTTCATTGAACCCGAACCTGCAAAAATTTAGGTTCTTGAACCTAAAAAATTCTGTTATTGAACCTGAACCTGAAACCGAACTGAAATTACCACATTGAACCTGAATCCGAACCTCAACCTAAATAAATTCAGCTTCAGGTCCCTGAGATGAACCTTCTCATACATATCCATCACCAAGCACTCTTATCAGGTATTACAATAGGGTGACCATTTTCTTAAGAAGGCAATGGGGTACGGAGCAAAAAAAAGGTCCTCACCTCCCAAATCCAAGTGAAGAGCAAAAAAAAAGGTTCTCACCTTCCAAATCCAAGTGAAGAGCAAAAAAAAGGTCCTCATTTCCTCAAATACAAGTTACAAAATGCGGGACGCATCTTAATGCGGGACAGTCCCGCAAAATTCGGGACGAATGGTCACCCTATATTACAAGGAATCTTGTTTACCAGTATTACCCCGATCTTCTGTTAGCTGATGTCTTCCCCTTCAGTGAGGTCTTCTTACTGGCCAACGAATGTATCTCCCTTCTTCTATTTTCTTTGTCATTATGTTATCTTTTAGCATCTTGTATTTACTTAAATGTGTACACCAGTGGCGTATCCAGGACTCGTGGTTGAGGGGGGGGCACTTACGATGCTTACCTATAAGAACCGGGGAGTACAAGCTCGCGGCCCGCTACATAATTTATGTGACTTGTCAAGCAAGGGAGGATCAAGCTTTCATGGGGTCCTTGGCTGAAAATTTTGCCGTGGCTCTTGTATCAAGCTGATTTTTGTTAATTAGTAAAAAATTGAACTCAAACTTCAGCAACTTTTTTTTATATATTATTATTATTATTATTATTATTATTATTGTACATTTATGTTACACAGTATAACAATAGTTACACTGGGAGAAAAAAGGTCCTCTTCACGATTCGGGTCCTAACCAAGGACCTAAGAGTCACAAAGGTATCTTCGCAAAACTCGTGCTGTTCCCAACAAGACTGCCTTTTGCAACGGTCCGGTTATAATCCTTTGCAGCCCTAACGCGTCCAAATATTTTTGGAGATTAGGTGGTATTGCTCCTAGGGCGCCTATTACTATGGGAACTACACTGGTTTTCCTTTCCAAAAGTCGCACAATTTCAACCTGCAAGTCTTTGTATCTCGTGATCTTTTCCAGCTCCTTAACCTGTACTCTGCTGTCTCATGGTATTGCTATATCAATGATCCAAACTCGTTTTCTTTCAACTACTGTGATACAACACACCAGACTGTTGTGGTCGAGGTGTTTGTCAGTTTGGATTCTAAAATCCCACAGTATTTTAGCCTGCTCATTCTCAGCTACCTTTTCTGGAATGTGGTCCCACCAGTTGTTGCCAGATGGTAACCCGTACTTTTTGCAAAGATTCCAATGTACTGCGGTGGCCACTTTGTTTATTATTATTATTATTATGGGGTTTGTCAGGTCTTGACAAGCGTCCACTATTATTGTTATGGGGTTTGTCAGGTCTTGACAAGCGTCCACTAATCTCAAACTTCAGCAACCTTTTGAGCCGCGTCATACTAGAGACTAGTGGAGCTAAATACACACGACTGCATCCCAAACCCTGGCGATATGCAGCCGCGGAAAATTACGCCAGATCCTGTGCCCGCACAATGTGGAGTGGCCCGAGCAGCACTATTAGTATTATTATTATTATTATGGGGTTTGTCAGATCTTGACAAGATATTTGCTATACATGTTAAAGCAAAGTAATAAAAATAAAAAAACAATATTTGTAGAATAAATCATAAATCATCAAATTTAGCAAAATTTAGCAAATAAACAAAAAATAAATAAAATAAAATTAAATAAATAAATAAATAAAATAAAACAGATAAAGTAAGATAAAATAAGATCAAATAAATGAATAAAGCAAAACAAGTTATGGTTATGTAAAGGATATCTAGTAATACCCAATAATACATTTGCATATTATTATTATTTTTCCTTGTATTCTCTTATCAGTTACCAAAGATTTCTAGTAGATCTAGGCAGTGATGGCATCCTAAATTTTCAGGAAGCGGTTCTATAAAGTCATGTGATATCTACGAACCTATTCTGTATTTTTAAGAGTGAAAACGAATCACTTACTTCCATTTATTAAATATAAGGAAAAAATTTTAAGAGCGTATTATTAATAACCTATAAAATAAATATTACATTTGCAACACTGCAGGGCACGGCGCCACGATTCAAGACTGAAGTCAGAGTAAATCATTTATTTTTAATAATTCTAACAACCGGTTCTCTAAGTTTTCAATAGTTTTAAGAAACGGTTCGCGCGAACCGGTCTGATCCGGTAGGATGCCATCACTGGATCTAGGTTAGTTAGTTGCTTTAATAATTGCTTGCCCTTGTATTAAAATTTTTAGCATGAAGTTAAATGATTTAATATTTATGTTAAAATATTATGTTTAAAAAATATTGGAATTTATTGAAAATTTTAGGCACAAAATATAAAAAGCTTTTTTGAACAATATTTTTATTTACTTTTTTTGGTACAGCCTGTTCCTTTTGTAACTGGTACTGGTACTGTAACTCTGATTAGGGCAATTTTTAGCATCAGAGTTCTTTCCTAAATATTTTAAGATAGAGAGCGAATATAATTGTGATATTTGATTTATTTTAGATTCACAGAGTAATAAATTAGATGGATAAGTGATACTTTTATTATACATTGTTTTAATAATCTCTTTTGCAAATATATATAGATGAATATATTGTTTTGGTGTGAAGTTGACCAATTTTTAACAACTTGCAAAAGGCATATTTGTTCATTCTTTTTGGAAATGTCCTATAGCAGTGGTCGGCAACCTTTTTGTCAATAAGGGCGCAATTTAAATTCAAATGTTATTGAGGGCGAATAAAAACGTAAAATAAGTAAACAGTCGTGGTTCGCAAGGTCGTCTAATCTAGCGCTGATCGCTTAAGAGCGTAATGTACCTAGGTTACGCGCAACGGAAACGTGCAGTTGGAAGGGCCAAAGAATTTGAACCAAATGTTGTCGGATCAATTTGATTTTTTTTTTAATTTGATGATTAAGATTGGCCCCGTTGGATTTCAGAGTTAAAATTTGGTTTTATTTTTAATTTTCAGTTTTACAATGTCCTAAACTTTGTGTAACTTCACATCACTGTTACTCCGTAAATCAATAACAATTGTAAATTCCATAGCTGAAATCCTATAGATTGTACTTTTATCTTTAAAATGAGCCCTTGTTTATGAAAATTAATTAATATTTAGCACCAATTCTTTGACCCACACCGAAACACTATTTATATGAAATACTGGCATTTACAAGCATCGAGAGATGTATCCATCTGGTAGCGTGGTTTTAAACTAATCTAGTCATAGTAGAGGGAGTCTTAAGCTCCGCCTTAATTTTCTACACATATCTTTGTATTTGGTGTTTAATTAGTAAGACATAAACTGTTGACTATGCTTATTCAATAATTTTCTATTGTTTTATAAAAATTGGTAACTGAAGATCTTTGGAATAAAACAGTTTGTGATGTCAAATTTACGTGTTTTATTTTAGACTTTGCTCTTTCCGTGGTAGAATACAAATTCATATTGACCGGTTTTTTTTTATTTCATCCCTAAAGGGTGATAAGGGGTGAAATGTGAATTCAAAGATTCCTTAATATCTCTTAGGACCAATAAGATATCGAATTGGTTTTTGCTTACAAAGATAACCCGTACAAATACCGAAAAACTTATTTCAGAATTTTGCCCTAATCAACCCTTAAAGGGGTGAATCTATAATTTGGGCGAATTATACATCCTGTCGTATTTCCTGTGTTTGTCGGGTATTAACATTTCTTTTTGGCACTTAGGTGTCTTTTTAAGATATCTCGAAATAGTTTTGCCTGTTTCTTTAAATTTCACCCCTAAAGAGTGAAAAGGGATGAAATGCGATTTCAAGGATTCCTAATATCTCTTAGGACCAATAAGATATTGACTTGGTTTTTGCTTACAAAGACTACCCATGAAAATTCCGAAGAACGTGTTTCAGGATTTTATCCTAATCAACCCCTAAAGGGGTGATTCTACAATCGGCGTGAATTATACATCCCGTCGTATTTCCTGTGTTTGTTTGGTTGCAACATTCCTTTTTGACACATAGGTGTCTTTTTAAAATATCTCGAAATGATTTTGACAGTTTTTTTAAATTTCACCCCTTAAGGGTGAAAAGAGGTGAAATGTGATTTCAAGATTCCGTAATACCTCTTAGGACTAATAAGATATTGACTTGGTTTTTGCTTACAAAGACTACCTATGCAAATTCCGAAAAACGTGTTGCAGGATTTTATCCTAATCAACCACTAAAGGGATGATTCTACAATCGGGGTGAATTATACATCCCGTCGTATTTCCTGTGTTCGTTTATTTGCAACATTACATTTTGGCACATAGGTGTCTTTTTAAAATTACTCGAAATAGTTTTGACAGATTTTTAAAATTTCACCCCTAAAGGTTGAAAAGGGGTGAATTGTGGTTTCAAGGATTCCTTAATATCTCTTAGGACCTATAAGATATCGACTTGCATTTTGCTTACAAAGATTAGCCATACAAATACCGAAAAACTTATTTCAGGATTTTGTCCTAATCAACCCCTAAAGGGGTGGATCTACAGTCGGTGTGAATAATACATTCCGCCGTATTTCCTGTATTTGTTGAGTTATAAAATTACTTTTTGACACATATGTGTCTTTTTAAAATATCTCGAAATGATACTGGCAGTTTTTGTAAATTATATCGCTTAAGGGTGAAAAGGGGTGCAATGTGAATTCAGGCATTCCTTAATATCTCTTAGGACTAATAAGATATCGACTTGCTTTTTACTTATAAAGACTACCCATACAATTGTCGAAAAAATTATTTCAGGATTTTGTCCTAATCAACCCATAAAGGGGTGAATCAACAATTGGGGCGAATTATACATACCGTTGTATTTCCTGTGTTTGTTGAGTTATAAAATTACTTTTTGGCACACATGTGCCTTTTCAAAATATATCGAAATATTATTGACAGTTTTTTAAAATTGCATACCTTAAGGGTGAAAAGGGGTGAAATGTGAATTCAGGGATGCCTTAATATCTCTTGGGACCAATGAGATATCGACTTGCTTTTTACTTATAAAGACTACCCATACAATTGTCGAAAAACTTATTTCAGGATTTTGTCCTAATCAACCCCTAAAGGGGTGAATTTACAATTGGGGCGAATTATACATCCCGTTGTATTTTCTGTGTTTGTTCAGATATAAAATTACTTTTTGGCACATATGTGTATTTTTAAAATATCTCGAAATGTTATTGACAGTTTTTTAAAATTGCATCCATTAAGGATGAAAAGGGGTGAAATGCGAATTCAGGGATTCCTTAATATTAGGACCAATGAGATATCGACTTGATTTTTGCTTACAAAGATTACCCATACAAATGCCGAAAAAGTTATTTCAGGATTTTGTCCTAATCAACCCCTAAAGGGGTGAATCTACAGTTGGGGCAAATTATACATCCCGTTGTATTTCCTGTGTTTGTTGAGTTGTAAAATTACTTTTCGGCACATGTGTCTTTTTAAAATATCTAGAAATGGTATTGACAGTTTTTTAAAATTGCATACCTTAAGGGTGAAATGTGAATTCAGGGATTCCTTAATATCTCTTGGGACCAATGAGATATCGACTACAATTGTCAATACAATTGTCGAAAAACTTATTTCAGGATTTTGTCCTAATCAACCCCTAAAGGGGTGAATTTACAATTGGGGCGAATTATACATCCCGTTGTATTTTCTGTGTTTGTTGAGATATAAAATTACTTTTTGGCACATATGTGTATTTTTAAAATATCTCGAAATGTTATTGACAGTTTTTTAAAATTGCATCCATTAAGGGTGAAAAGGGGTGAAATGTGAATTCAGGGATTCCTTAATATTAGGACCAATGAGATATCGACTTGATTTTTGCTTACAATTACAATTGCCGAAAAACTTGTTTTAAGATTTTGTCCTAATCAATCCCTAAAGGGGTGAATCTACAATTGGGGCGAATTATACATCCCGTTGTATTTCCTGTGTTTGTTGAGATATAAAATGACTTGCTATTTACTTATAAAGATTACCCATGCAGTACCGAAAAACGTATATCAGAATTTTATCCTAGCCCTATTAACCCCTAAAGGGCTGAATCTACAATTACTTTTTATTTTACTAATTATTTTTTGAATTTCTTATTTATCTCTCCTACTATAATTTTAGGGGTGCTTAATAACTTTCTGACACGCCAAGGGGTAAGTCAAAAAAAATGTTGAGAACCACCGGTCTACAATGATGGTCAGAGGCGAAGCAGGGGGGGGGGGAATTGGAGAGAAACTTCTACACACATATTATTATTATTATTACATTAATGATTATTAACCCAGGCTTGACCAAATGGGGTGTGTCACACCCCAGTATATTAATAGTGGAAATGATGTATCTATTGACAATATTTATGAATTAGTTAATATTTAACAATTATTTAATTTTTAATCGACAAAAAAATCAAAAACACCATTTACAAAAAAATGTGTCTAAATTATATTTGGCAACAGCGCATTTCGAACGAATTATAAATAAATAAACGTTCAAAATTCAAGCGTTGCTTGAGAAAGAAATTGTCTCCCCCACCAAAATACATAGACCAATCAGAGAGCTAGTGTGTGAGAGTTGGTTTGAACGTGAGATGCAATGTTGTCAGTCAACTCGAGACACTACTTGAAGTATGATGCAATTTAGGAAAGAAATTGCGTGATTTTGACTTTTATTGAAAAAATTATTAAAAAAGCATTAAATAATTACTTTGAAAAAAATTTTTTTTTTGTAATATTGTTCTATAGGCTTGACAGCATCTAACTGTATAAATTTTACCTTATTTTAATTGATATTAAATGAGAAAAGCCTGGGGTATACTACACCCCACTTGGTTGGATGTGTATATTTTGGTCAACTACGGGTTAACATAATTTTTTGATGATAAAAAAAAATATTATTTCTACAAATTTATCGGTTATTTCTATAATTTTAATTATAAAATCAGAATTGGTAATAAATATTAATCACTTTTCACATACAAGGGCTTATTTTAAAGATAAAATTACTATATAGACTGGCCCAGTGTTAACATTTGTAATTCATTTACTGAGTAACAGTGATGTGAAGTAAAAAAAAAAGTTCAGCACTGTAAAATTGAAAATCAAAAATAAATCAAAATTTTCCTTTCATATCTAGAAGTTTAAAAAAAAAAACTCAAATTGATTTGAACATATTTAGTCTATATTTTACGGTTCCGAAAAATCCTGGTTTGTTTAATAAATATGAGCACTTTTCCCTCTCCCTGTAAGCTACTTCGAGGTGGGAGAATTTGTTACCACACCTCCTGTGACGTATTAAGTCTCCTGGCCACCGCACCCCGCGGACAAACTTTGACTTTTGAGTTCGCTACATTATCACCTTAAGTCGAATCACTAATAGATGCGATGCGGATATTGGGCTCAGTATGTGTGTGTCTCGATAGGGAGGGCGCATAAAAATCTCACCGAGGGCGCCGTGTTGCCGACCCTTGTCCTATAGTGATTTTTTTTTCACAGCCATGAGCGCACCCAGTATTTTTTCACGAAGAGGGGCTTAGAAAGTAAAATTGTTTTATAGAGGTAGGGATGGACTGGGACCTACACCAAATTCAAGTAATGACCAAAAAAAAGCTAATGAGCTTTCAAATTCAAGTAAAAGATCGAAAAAGAAAGAAAATAGCGCGGTGCCCCTGGGTGAATACATATCCACAGCAGGGACGTAGCAATGTTTTTGGCGCCCATGGCAAATAAATTAATTTAACCTAAAATAAATAGCGCCCTTTTTATCTTTTTAAATTTTATGTAAGGAGGGCATAATTTTTAATTAATAGACAGGTGAACACATAAGTGATTATCAAAAAAAAAGTTCTTTACTTCTAAAACACAAGTGACGACAAATATTCTGGTGGTATTTTTATGTACATAATAAATATTCACATATTAACAGTGGTGGCTGGTATATAAAAACTGCATAGCTGCAGCACCCCCAAAATTAAATGAATTTATACATTACAGACGTTTATGATTTTTTACACATTTATTTTTTGGTGTAAAGTATACACTTACATACTGGTTAAATTATAGTGTTAGAAAATGAATAGTGTTAATGTAGTGTTAATTTTAACACTAAAAAGTAATATTTCATAAAAATAACACTATCTGAAGAAATGAAGATTTTCACGGTGATTTGGTTAAAAATAGTGAACTTTTAATAGAAATTTTAAGAATTAAATTTTAACCAAACTGAGAATGAACTTTTACACATGAATTTTTTGCTGTGTATACTTCTTAACAAAGCTACACACGTTTGCAGTTAAAAGTGTACGTTTGACTGCAGATATTTTTGTATTTTTAATATTTCATTATTTTTTATGGTGTACCACAACAGTAATTAATTTTTAAATTACTTCATTGTAAACAATATTGGCATTTTTTTTTTTCGTGGAAATAAACATTTTTTAAGATTGCCTACTCTTGATAAAGCGACATAATTATTGTTCAAGTGAAAATACATCACTTTCCTAATATGCTCCAACGAATTATATGAAGGGGGGAGCATTGATACTTTTTCACCTCTGACATATCGACTGCCCAGTCAAATGATAAAACTGTTTTAAACAACTAATTACCCGATTCAGAAAAGTTAAAGTAGAAATCTGGCTTCGTCATAACCTTCAGAATGTAATTTTAAAACGACATCTCAAACGTGAAATAGAGTAGAAATAGTAGCAATATAATAAAAAGACTGAGTAGTTTTGGAGACAATCGTGCTCTAAAAATCGGTATTTGTTTTTATTTTGTAGATAAATGTGATTATATTTTCTTAATATATTTTTGAGATTATGATGTTTTACACACAAAAAGGACTGATATAAGTTGTACTGAACAACAGTGGCGTATTAAGGGGGGAGGGGCACTGGGGGCATATGCCCCCCTTAAGATCCAAAGAAATGAAAATTTAACAAATTTAACATGGCAGACCCCCGGCAGTCCCCCCTTGGGTGCGCCACTGATTTTTAGGTTTTCGTAGGTATAATTAAGAAATCCTTATTCCGTCACATGAGTGTGTTCGTACGGTAGAAATTGTGGCCAAGCAGCTCTCTAAATCAAACTGAACTTAAATACGAGAAATATTGAGACTTCAAAAATATATCCCGCGAAATATATAAACAAATATGAATTTATTGAAGAAAAAAAGTAAAATTTTGAGGGATATCAATGCAAGTTTTTAATGCATGGATTAACAATTAATGGAATTATTATTTGATATAAACATCAATATCCAACAGCAGAGGTGTCGAACTGATTTGGGTCGCAGTCTATTTTTCATACAAAATGATAAGCAGTGACAGAACTTTAAATATTCCGAACGGTTTCTTGAAATTTTTTATGAACAGAAAAGGGGTAGAGAGTATATTTTACATTTTTAAATATATTTTTTCCCCTAAATAAGGTCAAGTGTTTTTCATTAACGCTTCAGGGGCCACAAAAAAAAAAAAATAGGTTGAGGGCCGTATGCGGCCCGGGTACCCTCTAAATTTGATTCGGTCCCCAAGACAAAATATTGGCTGCTCCACTGGTTGTTACCTATATATAGCGCACTGTATAAAAGTTTATTTTCTTCTATATACTTGACTAATACCAAAGATAATAAATATAATATACCATTTATAATCTTTGCTAATACATATAAAATCATAAAGATTTATTATCTTAATAACGAATTTCTTTCCCAAAAGAAAATCTACACTATATTTCTGTTTGCAGTACCTCCATGAGAGTATTTCACGAACCGCTACTGCATATTAATGCAGGAGTTTACTTACTGGATGACATTGCAATTATATTACTTACGATTCAAAAAAATCAACATGATAAGTAATAGAAACAAATGGCACTATTTTTATGACTACCACTGAATAGGAATGACGATGTGTATCTGGGTACCCGCTACCCAACCAGTTAAGGTTTTTTCCCGGTTCCGATTTTGACTACCCGCTATTCGTTATTTGCCGGTTAACTAACAATTAACGGCTAAATATCTGTTTATTTATGAGTATTTTGTTGTTTATTTTAAGACCTAAATGAAAAAATTGAATCGAGCCGCAGGTGGCCCCTTCCATCTTTAGCTAACGGGTAGTGGGATATTAATAGGTAGTGAATAATAAACGGGTAATAACCGGGTAATTTTATGGGCTAATCGGTTCAACAAATTTTTAATTTACGTCATTCCTACAGTATAAGTGGATATTTAATAAGTTTTAATTTTCATTCGTTTTGCAAATTTGCGCAGATATTGCGTCTAAGTGTGAGGGGTCACGACATTTCTGACCAGAATAATCCAGAGCACACTGTAATTAACGCTGGTTCAATAAAGAAACGTTTATCTTATTACTGCGGTTGTTAGTGATCAAAAAGACATCCCCACCATGTTGCACCTGCTACTGTTTGACAGACAGCGCGCATCGGGCTCCGAGTCGAACAGCCCTAGTCAATGCCAGACATTCACCGGAGAAGGTTGTTGACGCTTGCCGTCTGAACTTGTCCACAACGTTTTGTTTTCTGTGACGTTTAACTCTCTATATTAAAACATTGAACTTATTCGTACTTTTTTGTCGAAATAACTAAAGTTTGTGTGAGATATATGTGATTTTTTTGTGAACTTGTGAATATTGTGAAAATTTGTGACCTTTTATTGCTGTCAAAACTATTACATCGGATTTTTGGAGCAAGTGAAAGAATGTTAGTATCTTTTTAATTTTTTTGTAGAATAACAATTAGTAGATAAATATTACCTAAATTAAAATTACCAAGAAATATTAGTTCCTTTTTAGGGCCTTTTTTGTGGTATGGATAACTTTTGCCTTCTATTGCTATCATTTTTATCAAAATTGAGTATCATAATTTATAAGCAGTTCAGAACGAGTATTTCTTAGTATCTTTTTGACTTTTCCACTCTTTATAATAAGATTAAAAATTTATAATATACAATCTCGATTATAAAAACAAGTTCCAAAAGTATATTAATTGGAATTTAAAATACGAAAGACACAAAAATTTAGGAATTAAACGAGCGCATAATGTAAAAGTTTGGTAAATTTTGAATTAAATAATTTTTTTCTAACGCGTTTTTAGCTATCTTGTAGATAGCAAAATAATTTAATTTTAAAAAGGACTATTAGGATCTATCTATATAACTCCTAATAACTTTTTTAGCAAACATTACCAATATAATCTTGTTAATGACATTTTATATTACTGTTAAAACATTGATATTGTGTTATTTTATTCACTAGGGAAATTAGTGGGTATTACTTAGGGTGTAGAAAGAACGGGTCTAACTTTTGTTACTTTTATGTAAGATATTCAAGGTGACCAAATTCTGAAAATACCGAACCTGGACAATTTCAGATTATTTAATTTGTATATGCAATACACAGCACGTGCAGTAAAAATTGCACAAATCAGAAAAAAAAAAAGTCTCAGTATATTCTTTTTAATGTTTATGTGAGTTTTTTTAATGAGATTTTTAGTTATTTATTTTTTTTGAAAATTGGGAATGGGGCAAGTGGAATTTTTCGGGTCGCCACGATAAATGATTAAAATCGGGTACTTTTTCGGTTTTACCATTTTACGTTTTAACATAAATTACAAACTATATTTCTTGATAATATTCAAAACTAACTGAGGAACATTTCAAGATTTTAGTTTTGGGGGTGTTCCCCCGTAACTCCCCAAATAATCATCCAATTGAAAAAATGCATAGAACAGAAAATATTTGTTTTCTTAATATAAACAATTTTTGTTGTAAGTCAAAACTAAGGGAGATATTTCAAAAGATTAATTTTTGGGTGTCTCCCCGTAACTCAAATATTCATATATTTGAAAAATATATATTGAACAAATGAGATTTTTTTCTTATTATAAACAATTTTTGTTTTATATATTTTAAGTGTTTTGGTATACAGTTGTAACCCCGATGCAAAAAATTTTGATCGGGGCCTATATATCATATAGCCTATATTTAAATCCTAGTTCTACTGTATCATATTATATCAAATTTTGTTGAAATATGTCCAGCCGTTATTGAATAAATCTAAGACAAACAGACAGACAGACGGAAACTTATATTTTTGCGGATATCGTCTTATAATCATCTAAAACGTGTAGAAACCACATAGAGGGCCGAAAGATAAAAGAACAAATATAGCCTCCAATTTTATTAATATACAAATTACAATTTTAGGTAGCACCCTCATAACTGCGTAAATATTCATCTTAATCAAAACTGAACATAAAATAATCGTTTCTAAACAACTTTTCTACACATTTTTTGCTGTAAAGTAAATAATAAGAAAGCAATTTCAAGTTTTAGGTTAGCGTTCCCCATAAGTTACCAAATATTCATTCAACTGAAAAATTCATAGTACAAAACATCTGTTTTATTATTTTAAACAATTAATATTTTATATGTTTTTACTATTAAGCCATAAGTAATAAGTTTCTTAGCGGCACCGGAATAGTTCCTTGTTTCAAAAATCCTCCATTTGTTGAAGAAATAATAAAGTTTCCACCAGAAGAATAATGTACACATGGATACAACGTTTTGATTTTATTTGTTTAACAAAGATCATTTGTTTATAATGACAGAATAAATAAAGCAATTCCAAAGTGTCAAAAATAAATAAATAAAGTCATATCATGATAAATTAATATACATCTATAAATTTGACGTTTTAATAAAATGTTTATAATAATAAAAAGAGCAATATTTTATTATTAATGTTCCATGCAACAGATTATCTGTATTCATATTAGAAATTAATACAACATATAAATATTGTAAAATAATTATTTTTCTATTTCTTTTTATTAAATTTTTATTTTTGTTTTGTTTACATCGGTAACTGTATGGTTTTCGATATTGAGTTTTTTTCTTAATGCATTTTTCTCTCATATACTACAGGGTGTTAGCCGGAACTGTTTATGTCTTGTTACCTTCTTTATTAAAAGATATACGGAGGAAGTTTTTATTACTCATTGCAATTAGGAAATGTTACTCTACAAATAAGAATATTAAATTGGAAAAACGATTGAACATTGAAATTAAATAGTTATTTCAAAATAATAAATTTTCTTTAAAATATTGTAAATAAATATATATTTATTTTTATAGGTTTAAAGATAATTAAAAATATTTCTCTTTCAAGTTGTAGTTTCAAGAACGTCTTAAAAGTAAAATATTTATTATTATTATTATTTTATTGTGCTTCGAGCTAGATAGCTAAAGAGTAAAGATGCGAAAGTGCTCAAATCAAAATGGCACTTTGAACAATTGTAAATAAAAATACAGATAAAATAAATAAAGAGTATAATTTTTCGTAAATCGTAAAACATATTAAAAAAATGTTAAAGGAAATGTGGTTTCCTTTCCAAAAATCTATCCAAAGATAACCAACATAACATATGTTCCCTTTTAAAAAATCAAAATTTTCCTTGATATCGCTTACTTCTGGTTTGTGCCGGAAAATTTCCATACTATCATTCGATTTTTTGGGTAAACTTTGGCCATCAACATTTTTTTCCAACAGGCTCCCACATCACGTTTTCGAGAAAAATCTTATTCCTTCTATCTTGATACATCCAGTATATAAAATGTATTAATAATGTTGTTAGACACAGAGTTAATTAAATTAACTAAATTAAAATTATTTATTTAATTAACTTTGGTATTATAGTTGAACTTATATTTTACAATTTGTGGAAAATGTGAACAAATGGCTTCCCACCTAGAATTCTTTTAAAACGCCTGTATGAAGATCTGAAATCGGGAAATTCGGAACGGTTAGTTGCCCTAGTCATACGAGTCTATCAGTCTTGGAAGCCACCAAAATGGTGTAAACTTCACAAGCGATGGAAAGCGATAAATGCAAGTAACATAAAATCTCACAACATCATTAGTCACAACTTTTCCGCAAAAAAGATACGAAATAAGAAGAGCCATCAAAGAACCTTGTAGCTGTATATAGAAAACATAAAAAAAATGGAAAAAGCTTTCAGTAGATTACAGTAAATACAGAATTTATTTTAAATGTATGTTGCGATGAAATCTAATACATTTTTAAAAGGAACTATTTACAGTTACTCATTGTGAAGTATTTTCACACATAAATATTTTTTCTTTAAATGCATTTTTCTAATTGCAATTCGTTCTCACATTTTCTAAATGCCTCATGCAATGCATGTACAGAAGTACACAATGCTTGTAGCATATATCCTACATTTATAATGGAACTTCTCCCTTAGATTTACAAAATGTTTGAAAATGGGATTGTACCAACTAATTTAATTAACTAAATTGAATAACAAAACAATTCTGTTCAAATTAATTAATGATATGATTTGAATTTGAAATATGCTGCTCCAAATCCGTAATATACCGTTTTCATATCTTTGGAATCGGGTTCATAGTTTTTGCACATCTACTTACAAGAATATTACTACATTAAGAGATATTTAATTACTAATTATTTAATAAATATCTAGTTCATAAAGTGCAACCATAAATTGTTAGATGTATATTGCATGCAATAATTGCAAAATATCTGTTTGAGTTAAGAACTAATTTCCAAATATTTGATGTTATTGCACACAAATATTGCTATGTACTTTTTTTTATAATATAATAATATTTCACTTATTAGATACTTGAAAAATATATCAGGTGGGATAAAGCTGCGTTCACAGCTCTTAAATTAGTCGACTATACGCTATGACTTTTGCACTGTGGATTGGCACTAACAATTTTGTAATATGGTAATGCTAGCGATCGTTCACAGCTCTAAATTTAATGCATTATGCTTTGTTGATTGTAGTTAGTGCATTGTTTTAATGAGACAGACATGTAAGCAAACATTAGCTATCGCCTTTTTCATAACCTAAAAAATACTGTCACGTATTTCAACAAATTTCGGAGATTGTCAAACGAAAAAGAATTGCTGTAGTTGCGGTTATAATTTTATTATTAAAATTTAGTAAGAAATCACGATCTCGCTGATGACGGGTTCGTAAAAAGTCACAAATGCTTATATGCCATCGTAGTTGGTTTAAAAAATACAAAATTCGTTACGCATTAATTTTCCGAGCTGTAAACGCTTTAAACGTTAAAACTATTAATTTTATCCACAATGCATAGTCTATAGTATTCTAATTTAAGAGCTGTGAGTGCAGTTTAAGGCTCAAGATACGTAGACGGCACAGGATGGAAAAAGCAAAACTTGCGCCTATATAACAAACAATATATTTTTATTCGTCAGTCTACACCTCAAGACATTTCTTTTGTGGCGCCACATTATATTAAATAATTATTTTATGAAAAATATAACAAATTTGGTAGACAGCAATCGAAAACAGATTTTTGTACATTTTACCGGTTCAAATAATTTTTCATTATTTTGAAATTTTCAGACCATTAATCAGCCTGTTCAGGGCCGTCTCAGACCTCGGATTTTCGGGACTATTCCCGAGGCCCCGCACTTGTAAAGGCCTCATACGCGTAATTTTAGGGCCCCGTACAATTTTTTTGCTCAGGGTAAGAATATATTTTTAATCGACAAAATTTTTTTAACAGAAATTATGTAAAAATTATTGTGCTAAGGGTCCCGCAAATTTTATTTTCCCGAGGCCCCGCAAAACTTCCAACCGTCCCTGAGCCTGTTTGGGAAATTGGGTAGGGAGACACATCAGCAAAAAGAAAAAAAAATCGCAGCAAAATAGTAATATTCAAAATAATAATTTTTGCTCTTGAATGAATGATTCAAGACATATCATTTAATGCTTTACGTTACATTTTAATAAAATACTTACTTGAACATAATTTTTTTCAGATTTTTTGTGTGGACAAAATATTTTTGCCGAAAATTTTTGTCTAAAATAAAAATTTCTTCATTTCGGAAAAACACATCACCCGACACTCCACTTAAATTTAAAAAAAGACATTATTTTTTCGATAAATACATATATATCACAGGTTATATATTTGTCGGGTGATATGTTTTTTCGAAGTTTCAAAGTATTTTTCATATTTATTATTATTATTTTTTATATGCGAACAGTTTGTATATGCATGTTAAATTTGAACTCTAGATCTAGCTGTCTGGCTACAATTTTTATTGTACAGACAGCCATATAGTGATGGCATAAGGGTTTATTGGTTTTATTTGCGAAAGCCTAAAAACTAGCAGATTACAATTCCGCTATAACCTGTCTCACTTCGACTACTCCGTATAGCTTTCCAGAACTTACGTATGTTTAACATTCTAGAGATCTATGGAGGTTGCAAGCCTGTATCATTTGATATTTAGCACTTTTTAGATAGCGGCCGTAAACTGGACGAGTTGTTACATGCCGGTTGATATATTTTTTCTCATTTATAAAACTACGCCGCACCAATTGATAAAAACATAAGAAAAACGTAGAAAAGACGCGAAAGTAAGCGGTATATTTGGTCTCAATATTTCGAAACAATCGTTATCATGCTTTTATATGCGCTGTTTCACGTTTAACAACTGTTTATTGTTTACCATTGTGTTACCTAATTAATATGTTTATTAATCAAATGGACGTTACAATAATAAATAACATGTACTTGTCGTTTTATTTTTTAATTTAACTTATTGTTGAAATTTTTCAAAGAGCGAATTTAGTCAACTATCGTAGAGTTTTCTAAACTATATGTAAAATAACCTACTGAATATATTTCGTAAATAATAAACTAACGCAACCCGCAATCCAATTTAATATTATCTAGGTTAGATATCACTGTATTTATTATGTTAATTACTATTTTAAATAAAACTATTTTCTTATACTTTATAGAAATTATTTCAGAAAGACTAAAGATGATCTGTTGGGGAATCTGAAGAACGACCAGCTCGGGATTGTAAATCAAATCACTATTTGAACAGAGCTAAAGAAAGATAATTCGTTTGCTATATTGTTTTTCTTCTACTCGTCGTAAAACTTGCAAATTGTATTAGAATAGTTGACTATTAGATTATTCTTGCAAAACGTTCTGTAAATTTCCTTCCATTACCGGACTAGGTAACTGGATTGGTGGGTGTAATTATGGTGGGAGATCTATGTATGTTTTTATCTAGTTCGAACATAGGTAACAATATTTTTGTAATTCACAGTAGCTAGACGTTATTATTGGTTATATGTCATATATTTTATTTTGGTATTCCATTATATTCTAGTATAGCATAAGAGTGTGCTGTTCAAATTTCACGATTTTTTAAATTTTTATTAAGAGTAGTAGTCAATTAAATTCGGTACGCCTATAGTTTTATCCGTTACCGTCATAAATTTCCTCTTACCGCTCGGCTGTTCTTTAGTTTCTCGGACAGTACTTGTTTATAAACAAGAAAACTAATTACAATTTTCAAAATGAATATAACTTATCTTTTATACCATGAGTTCAAAAAGAAATAACATTTAGGGTTGGCTATGGAAAAATAAAATAATATCTACTGCAAGCTTTAGAATTAATTAACTGTCATCATTGTTGTTGTTGTCATGAATTATTTATTGTTGTACGAGTATACAGCTTGCAGTATACACGATTTTATTTTTCCATAGCCAACCTTTATATATTTTCTTTTTGAACTCATGGTACTTTTGAATACACTCGGGTAGAGTGTATTCAAAAGTATACTCAAGGTCATTATTTCGGTTTTTAAATATTTTATTTTTTATTATTAGTTGTCAACATATAAGTATTAGAGAACTCTATTATTATTGAAATTTTAGGTGCTGTTAAACAATCTTTCAAGATACCTGAATCTACAAAATTCCGTTAATACTTTTTTGGAATATTAAGCTCGGAAAGGAAGATAGTGAAAATTATTAACAAATATAAGGGCCACGTAAGCAGTAAAACTTAAAGAAACCGGAAACAAAACACAGTTTATTGGTTTCAGTGTTTTGTATTACCATCCCTGTCTCTAATTTCAACCTGCATACGTTTGTCATCGACCGTAACAGTCTCCTTATTGTCTCTTGAGGAATGGCATTCTTCATTGGTCGTTGGAGCAGGATTTTTGAACCAGGCCGTCTTTTGAGCTAATCGGGATGGCTTAGTGCATGTCGGCCAGCACATTGTTTGCATACCCACATTATTGAGGTACCTACAAACACAAGTCGCAGCATGTGGCCTTGCGTTGACTTGCATGAACATGCAAGTTGTTAACAACAAACTCTGTGTAACATCATTCCTAAAATACTGCGGATATATTGGTCATCTGTTAAACCTCCTTTTCGGCTTCCACCAGCTATTAAAAAAAGGTTAGGAAAGGTTATCATACAGGGACCTTCATCTAACTGATTTGTTCGATGATACAGCATGGCGCATAGTGATCCTGGTGTCCTGCAGACTCGTCTTGTTCTGTCAGGCCAATATAATGGGTGTTTTTTTTAGAGGTATAGAACTTTAAATTGCAATAAAACAACGATGGATTATTCGATTGACATGAATTTTTTTTTATTCGAAAGATAATCTTGTGGCATTACATTTTAAATATGATTTCTGGCATATGACCGCCACGGCTGGCTCGGATGTAGTCCAATCTGGACGTCCAATTTTCGATGACTTTTTCCAACATTTGTGGCCGTATATCGGCAATAACACGGCGAATGTTGTCTTCCAAATGGTCAAGCGATTGTGGCTTATCCGCATAGACCAATGACTTTACATAGCCCCACAGAAAGTAGTCCAGCGGTGTTAAATCACAAGATCTTGGAGGCCAATTCACAGGTCCAAAACGTGAAATTAGGCGGTCACCAAACGTGTCTTTCAATAAATCGATTGTGGCACGAGCTGTGTGACATGTTGCGCCGTCTTGTTGGTATGATTTAATGTAATGCCACAAGATTATCTTTCGAATAAAAAAAAATTCATGTCAATCGAATAATCCATCGTTGTTTTATTGCAATTTAAAGTTCTATACCTCTAAAAAAAACACCCGTTATTTATTTTAAGACGTATTTTATAAAAGCATTTTTATGGTTTTAGTCATTTTTTTGCTCGCCTGTGCATAAATCTGTTATTACCATAGCAGTACATAATAAATATTAAAGGTTCAACTCAATGTATCCATCTATTGTTCAATAACATAACTAAATAAACCACCAATACGTTCTTAATTAAACTCATCGTCATATATTTTCTACTCATCTCATATCTTTAGTGTGTTGATTTCCTCATTACACCCGTGTGGTGCGTGTTGCATGTATCTCACAGATAAATAGGACCTACAATTTAACGTGGATTCGGAAACACTTTTATTTGGACGAAATATCACGCTAACCAGTCGCATTTATATAGTGCCACTGGTTTAAAAATTGAGAACGCACCCCATGCGCCCTCTAGTCAGTGGAAACCTATTATTATACGGCAGTGTATTGAATTCTACAATATCACTACAAGTATAGTAACCGACAAACACTTTGGCACAACTTTACATATACTTTACAACATAAATATATACCTTTACAAAGTAGTCACCACGAGTGAGTTAACACAAGTAAACAGCTGGGCAAACACTGAAGTTCTGGGATGGATTCAGGGTGTTTTATTATAATATTGTTATTACAATTATCCGTTTATGTTACGACTTAATAAAATTCTGAATATAAAGTAATTATACAAAATACAAACCGTTATAACACTATAAAAATAAATTATTTAAGATTATATTATACGAGTCTCGCTCTGTATTATATTAAATAAAGATAAATAGAGCGAAAGGAAGAAATAATTGTTATAAAATTATTATCTTTTCTAAGAGATGTTATTATATATAAAAAAATCACATCTTTATTGTTATTATGACGAACAGCTGAATAAAAAGTATAAATGCAGAAGCTGCAGGAAGATATCCGAGAAATGTATCTATTCCATTACAGTTGATAGAACATATGATGAGGATAAAAGAGGACAGAATACTTGGCGACCAGTGGGAAAATCCCAGAACAGATCAGGAATCATATAAACCAGAGGTAATCAACGTTTTTGAAAGGCGTACATGAATATAACAACTAGTACAGGACAGAAAATTGTGTTTCGCGGAATCCTAGAATCCCGTGGGATTGAAGAAAATTCAGGAGCATACATATATCGTTTATGTGCGTATCATTTTTTAATTGAGGTGTCTGTCACCTTTTTTTTAATTCCCTTTTTGGATTATTGGATGGTGTTAGTGTATATGACTCCGCCTTGATTTTCACATTGAAAATTGTACCTCAGATGTCTCAAATTTGAAGACCGCTGCAGAAGCCTATTTATAGAAGATACAATATTATTTAAAAAAAGGCGTCTAGTAGGCCTTGAATTTAATTTTTAAGAATGATAAGTTAGAAATTCCATGCTGTTTATCGTCTTTGAGCATTTATTTTCGTTGTTTGTGGTCAAAATATGTATTTTCCAATAATTATAATACAAATACAAATATCTTTTTACAAATATATGCTTGTTTTGATTATAACCTTTAACTCGGAAATCAAATGTCAGTTAAATTATATTGAAGAAGTGATATTGCCAAACTAATTTAAAAATAAATAAATTCCATGGCTTTTTTCTCTATCATCTTATATAATCCATTTATGATTTTTTCTCATCTGAGTAGGCTATTTTATGGTGGATGTTTTGTTGGTAGCCACGAAATGTAACTAGACATGTGAAAATAGATACAGGCTATTCCAAACGATTAGGCGGAACTAACAGGAATTTTCATTTTTGTAAGTTGTTATTAGCTATTTTTGTATATATTGAAGTTGGCTTTTCCTGAACAAAATGATCAAAAGCTTTAATCAACCTGTAAAAATTACTAGATTTGAAAATCTAGTTCCGCCTAAACCGTTTGGAATAGACTTTAAAATTAAATTCATAAAAAATAAAAAATTTCTAATATTGTTAATTCTAAAATATCATTCATGTAACATTCTATAAGAAATATTTAGTCGGCAATACTGACAATGTATTTTGTTGAAGGAAATTTTTAATACGCAACTTTTAAAAAATCATGGCCTACTCAGATGAGGAAACAACGTGAATAGATTATACATGGGAAGACCTCTCATTTAACAGATTAAAATAGTGTGAGTAACTGTGCCCAAAAAGAGACTGCAAAGTCAATAACCGCAGGTGGTTGTGAATATAGCTTACTTCATTGCTATTATTCTATAATAAAATTCATATGATATTGCATTTTATGATTAAATTTTCGTTATTATTGTTGGTTATAAATTATATCTATGCAATTTTCCGCAAAATTTGAACTTAACGTTATAAATATTCTATGATACCTACATATGTTAAACAAACATATATTTTTAATTACCTTCATTTCAACATTTTACGATACTGTGACAGAAGTTATGAAGAGAATAAAAATAACATCATAACAGTCTGGTTTACCGCCTATAAAATAAAGCGTCACTATAAAAGTATTAAAATGATATTTAAGATTAAAATCTCAATAATTTATATTGATTTAGTAAGCAGGCTTTCACGACCTTCGCATGAAATTTATTGAAGTTTGCATTCTTCTAACTGCATGTTTACATTTTTAATCATCTTTATTATAAAGTCCTTACTGAATTTACTTTTATAGAAGTTTTTAATTTTAAATGAGAATCAATAATATTTTATCGATTGTAGGTGATGCAGGTTTATATGTGAGAATAGTATTAAAAACTATGCGCATAGTATTTTAATTCAGGGAAAAAAAAAAATAGCGTTCGTTTCTGTTCGGAACGAAAACTAAAAGTACAGTTTTCATTCTTTACATTCTTGCCTATTATATTCTTCTAAACCCGGTTTAACCGACATGAAATAGCGGTTAAAAGCTATTTTACTACCTAATATTGGTTTAACTGTGTTTATAATACATATTATTTATTAACTAATACATAACTGAAATTTCTTCTAAAATCCAGACCTATCAATCGGTAATAAGACAAAAAGGAAATTTTAACAATAAGACTATAAAATAACTATATAGGAATCACGAGATGTGTTAGTATTAGCGAGAGCATGCGGTTGAACAGAAAAGTCTGAAAATATGTATTCCAAAGTAACCATATGAGCACATAATTTCTACCTGCGGCAAATCGTATATAAAATGTTAAATAATATTATATTGTGTTTTTTAAAATTGAATTCCCCGAATATATGACAGTTAGTGCTTCTTTTAACAAAAAAAATAAATAAATAAGTAATAAGGGCTAACACACTAGCTACCTATAAATACATTTTTGAAAAATAAAATCCCACAGAATACCAAAACTGCAAAACTAAATTAGATGTTAAACATATAACAATCAACTGTCCCAGATACCAAGCTGAGAGGTTAAGATATCAGATCATCTTTCTAATCTACTAAATTATCTAAAATCAATAATTTTTTTCCCTAAAATGTAAGAATATTGTAATATTGTGTAAAAATGTATGTACCAAAGCTAATAGCCAAGTTACTGGATACCCTTTAAACATAAAAAATAATAATAAGTAATAAAATTCAATTATTTACAGGTGGAATATTCATAAGATAAGTATTTATTTTTGACTTAACATACCAGGGTAAACTCTTTAACGATACATATTTAAATCCTAACAACTTAATAATAAATTTGACTTGCAATTAAATATTATGAATTTCGTTTTCGTTCTTGGACGAAAAAACAAAATAGTGTCACAGTTTTTGTTTCCATTCTTAAAAAAAAAAAAATCGGTTAATATCGCTATTTCGCTTTTGTTCCGCTCTCGGTCCCTTTTTTAAATAATTAAATTGTGTGCATTAATTACAATTATTTTTGATTAATATTTCGACTACATTCTGCAAATCAATTTTTAAGGCATAGATCTTGTAGTGTTTGCAAAATGTTTACAATTTAACTATAAATAATAAAATAAAATAGGTAACGGCTACAATAAGTATTTAGATAAAATTATTTGAATTATAATTATATTAATTATAGTGGTGTCGTGCGATATGTCTAAAGCCTCACTTGTGCGTTCATGACACTATTTGATATTCTTAACATTTAATGTATTGTAATGGACGACTTACTCGTTTACATTAATTTAAGATGAATTACAATAAAATGAAATAGAAAATATTCCTTGAAAGCTGTTTTTAAATTAAATTCAATAAAAAAGTATTTCAGTATAAAAAGGCGTAAAGGCAAAACAGCGCTTAATGGATTTATAAATGGTAACCTGCTGTATTCACTAAATCTTTATGAATCAATAAATCTTCTCAGTATTCGGATTTTTTTCGCTGCAAATGAAGGTTTTGAAGAACGACAATACAAAATAATTAATTGATTTTGTTTTATGTTGTTATGTCGATATCAGCAGAAATAAGATGAAAAATTGTAGATTTTAATATCGTTTTTGATCAGAAATATGTGTTTTCTTTCTAAATTATAGCCCTTAATAGGTCAGTCATTGCTAGACACAGACGCAGACAATAGAAATACTAAGTACTTTATAAACAATAGTATTTTCACTTTTATTTATTATATGACAATATGCTTATTATATATAGGTATATATTTAACAGTACCTATCATATTTAAATACATCAGTAGCACAAAGGTCCTGGGTTCTAATACTTTTTCGGGCATGCATTTGAGCAAACTTTCGAACTTAATTAATATTAGGTCGTCAAGGATGAAATTTGCAGAAAAAAGGCAAAGTTGGTTGATTACAAATATAAGTAATTATTTTATTCATCAAAGTATGCACCGGTATTGTCTATACACTTTTGCCATTTAAGCGGCAGGTTGTTCAGGCCAGTGGTATAAAACCCTGGCGGACGAGAGTCAATGAATACCTGGAACGCCAGTTTTACAGCATTGTCGGAGTTAAACTGTTTTCCAATTAAAGAGTTGTTCAAATTGCGGATGAAGTGGTAGTCAGTGGGGGCTAGGTGAGTATGGAGGATGATGAAGAAGTTCCAACTCCAATTCCTGTAGTTTTGCCACAGTAATTTGTGCAGTGTGTGGTCTAGCGTTATCATGCAGTAAGATAGCAGTCGATCTGTTGACCAATCTAGGCTGTTTTTCTTTAAGTTTTTGAAAAATTCCGTCCAGTTGGTTGCAGTATATTTCTACTGTGATCGATGAGTCAGTTTTTTGTTTTTTTTTTGTTTTTGGTTTTTAAGTTACCTGTACAAAATTTAGCGAACCAATTTGATATTGTCTGCTGTGTAGTAATACTAGAGCCAAATACACTATTAATGTTTCGCGCGGTCTGCGATGCCGTAGTTCCACGTAAGAACTCATACTTCATAAAAGCGAATTTCCGACCGTTCCATTTTCAACAAAATTGATTTAAAAAAAAAAGTTTTTGTTATTTTTTAGATCATACAATGATTTCTTTACGTTCTGATATTTATCCTACAAAAGTCTGGTTTGCATCAACGTGTTCAGAAAATATTTCCGCATGCTGAAGCCTCTTTTTTATGCTTTAAAACATCATAAATATTATAAACAAATTAAAAAACACTCAGGCAGAGTGCCAAAGATTCGCATGTTTAATGCATTGCTCATGGAGCTTAGGCAGTGTGTTGATTGCTACGGGATGTAGAGACGCAGAAATGAAGCTTGGGCGGGCATTTCAGCTAGTTATCTACATAATTAAAAATCACAGACTTTTGTTAGTGATTTTAAGTACAGTAATCTCCGTTTAGTGTAATCACAATTGTCCATTGAATATTGATTCTATTAAGAGGTTGATTCTAATAATCGAAAATCGGAAAAACAGTATATTCTGTGAGAAAAATTAAAACAATCATATAAAGAACGAAATTACAATTTATTACTATCAAATGAACATAATTAACTAAAACTAGAAAATATGCAAAATGTAGGTTATGTACAATATGTTATAAATTATTTTAAATATTAATTTATTTTCGTTTGTCTTTAATTCACAATATAAATCTATGTATAGATTTTTCAACATTGTAATAGTGTCCATAATTATAATCATCACCACCCACTTTCTTAAGGCCTTCCTCAGATTTTAAGCATTAAGAAATAAAAAATATATATCTAAAATTCTTTTGAAATTGATTCTGTTATCCGAAAGAGATTCTTTTGAAGTGAATCGGTCCTTTTAAACCTAATTCTGTAAATCTAATAACCTGTGATCATAATAACCGGCACTGTATTTTTCAAATTATATTAATATGTACCATATTGTTACGGTGATACGATGATGCGGTGAGTGATATACGTGCATGCGTATGCCTCTTGTATGCACGCGTCCATAAAATCCCTCTTGATAGAAGAGAGATTATTCTCCAGTAGAATTTCATATCTTGCAGTAAATTATGATTTTAGATAAACCTTTAGATAAACCATTTTATATAGGTTATAAAATACTATTAAAGTTTGATAAAGGTTTATCAGATTTTCTGCCGTTTTAGTTCCTTACGAGATATATTAAATAAATTAAATTTACCAGGTTATTAAAACATATTAATATGGTAAATTTACATGTTTCGCCTGTTTCCGAATATTCAGAATCAATATTCTATTTTATTTATTGATATTTAAAACTGCTATAGGCTATTCCCAACGTTCAAGCGGAACTAACTGGAATTTTCATTTTTGTAAGTTGTTGTGAGCTCTCCTTTTAATGTTTGAAGTGGGCATTTGTTCAACAAAAGCCTCGCTTAATCGGTAAAAGTTACTAGAATTGAATATCTAATTCCGCTTATACCAAAGAAACAGGCTACACACATTTGTCAAGTGCTTCTTGACCGCCAGTCCATGGCAAAATCTTATCGGTCGGAAATCTTTGAAAACAATTTACGAATAGAAAATTTTTCTTATTTAAATATATTAAACTAATATTAAAAATATTTATTTTTAAATGTAATTTTGCAGTTTTTTACAATAAATAAATAAAATAAAAATATTTTTTTAATTAATATTTTCACCGGATTGCGTTAAAGAATTGTGTATTTTGACCGTTCGCGGTAAGTTCATCGTTGAGGACTACTGGTCTAATTTGTTTTGTAATCTTTCTTTCACATACGAAAAGCATTGTAACCGGCATAGGACAACTTGCCGTGACCGTCTCGCCGTGGTCAACTCGCTGCCGGTTCATCTCGCCATCGGACCAATTATCCGCGTGTTCAGTAATCGCGGTGGTTTTTTCAATTGTAGGAACAAACAACCACTGCGATCGGTTGAACGCGCGGCGATTTGGTCCTGCTGCGAGATGACCCGGTGGCGAATTGGCTGCGGTGGGTTGTCCCATTCCGATTGTAACTAGTTGAAAATTAATATTGAAGTTTTATTAAATAGTCACATTTTTGGGTTCCTACATTGCGATTTGGTGTTTTTACTTCTTCTTCAGGCACTGTCAGTCGGGTTGACCCACTCACATAAATCTTACATCTTGATCTGTTAATTGCCAGGTCTCTCTATATATCCCGTATACCAAAATTTGTTAGATCTTTGGTTAGCTGATCCCTTAATCTCTTACGAGGTCTAGGGTTTTGTGCTTGCTACTTTTTTGATATGAATATTCTGTTTTTGTAGAATTGAGTGGTAAAATGAGACTGACTGAATAAATTTAGGCACATAATATGAATATTTAAATTTAAGATATCTTGTGATGGTTAGCAACTATATTTTTATTAACTGAAACGAATCCTCGATTTATTTAGGACTCTTTATTGATTTCTGATTTTAAATTATTAAATTTCAAGTGGAGGTAAACTAGTGTCGCTTTAAATAATAAATCAATCACATTTTTTTTTCTTGAAATCCTGCTGTCTAATCGAGGTCGATCATCATGACATCAGCTTTCGTTATACAATGTTTAAGGGTGGGTCTTGGTTGTTGTAAAGATGCATTATCAACCTTTCTCTTTTAAAGATACCATTTTTAAAGAGTCATTTAGTTTCATAATAGAAATCAATATATGATTTTAAGTACTCTTCATAATGGATTGCATTATTTAGCATTATGTAACGGATTCATGAAAGTCATTTCGTGTTTTCATCTGTCAATACTTTGCATATTACGTTTTTCAGATTTTATTTTTAAGTTTATTTGTCAGGAAATTAACAGACAGTTTTCTTATTTATTATGTTAGTACCCTATGATAGTATTGTATACTCGATTTTAAATCTGTTTACAAATAATTTGATTATTTTTATTAATATCACGTTTTTATGTAGATGGCCAATCTTTGATTCCCGTGGGTCTCACACTGGTTACAAAATTAGTCTCGCGCTAAATACATAAACACAAAAAGTTGATTTGCGTGGTTACCTTCTGGCAACAGTTCCCAGTCAGTGGTTCGCGAAACCCCGGAGGTTTGCGAAGGTGTTCTAGGCCAGTGTTTCTCAACCATTCTGTCATGGGAAATTATGTAAATATTGTCTGCGGCCCCCCTATATATGGTGTATCAAGTATCAAGAGGGAACACAATTTTTCTCGAAAAGGCGACGTGTGAGTAAGTTGGGAAGAAAAAATTGATAACCAAAATTAATTCAAAAAATTGAATGGTAATATTGAAATTTTCCAGAATAAACCGGAAGTTCAGGATATCAAGGACAACTTCGAATTGTTAAATGAGAACGTATGTCATATTGGGTATTTTTGGATAGAGCTTCTGAAATGAAACAACTTTTACTTAAACATTTTTTTACTATCTTACGGTGGACAAAAAATTGTGAAATTTTTACATGACGATTATATTTCCTATAACGGTTTGAAAGTGCAATATTTTTATTTACAAGCGTTCAAAGTGCCTTCCATTTTGATTTAAACAGTTTCGTATACTTACTTATTTATAGTTTATCTGTAGCTCAGAGCTTAATAAAAAATATTGCACTTTCAAGTCGTACCTACTTGAAAGAACAACTTGAAAGTACTTGAAGTACCTCCAACGGGAACCATCATCACAGAAACGCATCAACCGACACATACACTTTATTTGACCTTGATATATTTTACTTATAGTCTGTTTCTTTAGTTTAAGCGGAACTAGATTTTCAAATCTAGTAATTGTATCGATTGAATGAAGCTTTTGATCATTTTGTTTAGCAAAAGCCCACTTTACTCATTATAGTTACTAGTTATCGTTAGCTAGTGACAACTTAAGAAAATTAAAATTCCATTTAGTTCCGCTTAACTTATTGTCAAAATAAGTATATTAGATATATAATAATAATAATTGAAATATGTATCTTATGAAAGGTATATTTTTCTGAATATAAATGTATGATATTTATAAATATGGATGAAATTTATACCTTGCAAGATTGAGCGCCTTTCTATGATATTTTCATGTTTCGATCTTGTATAACTTCACACCCAACGAAGCTTTCACGGCCCACCAGTTGGCCGCGGCCGCCCGGTTGAGAAACGCTGTTCTAGGCGGTTTGCACTAAAAATTGTGTGATAGAGTAGGTTCACGCTTTTGGCATTTTTTATTCTCAAAAACCAATATTAAAGTATATTTTACCGGGTACTTATTGTACATTATTTGGCTTTTTATTTTAGAATTGGATTATTATTATTATTTTACATCGGTCTATTTCTGCAACGAAGCTAATCGCCGATGCCAGGAGGCGAGCTCCTACGCCTGGATGAGGGGTGAATGATTGTGAAAATGCGGGTAATGTAAACCTTATTATTCTCGCCCGAATCACCAATGGGGAATTGAACCAGCAACACAATTCAGACTGTTTTAACCAGTCAGAACTGCACGATTTAACGAGCTCGTCCACTCCGTTGGCATTTTAGAACTGGAAATAAATAACGATGTGGAGATGGTCGTGTCCGTAGTGAATATAAGTGGAAAGGTTGTACGGGTGTCGGACATAAATGAAAACAACTATCTACAGCTGACCAGTTTCGGAATAGTTTATTCCTTCATCAGAGCTGCTACATACAGGAGAATCGAAATACAGTATAAATGTACATAGTATAACAATAAATGAATATAATAATAATATAAGTATAACATTGTAAACCATACCTGAGATAACAGTGTTAAGTGTATTGGTGAGGTAGATAAAAACGGGTCATTATATAAAAAATTGAGTCATTATATCGATTCTCCTGTATGTAGCAGCTCTGATGAAGGAATAAACTATTCCGAAATAAATAACCTAAATGTAGAACTATTATACAGGGTGTGACAAATTGATAGTATAAACTTTAAGGTGAAGTAGATATTAACCGTTTACGTTTAGTCAATCCACTAGATTGCTCAGATTGATCTGGTGACGTCACAAGATTAGTCATCGGATTGCTTGTAAACGATCAGGTTGCTCTGGCGGATTAAGCGGATTGCCTAAAAATAAGCTAATGTGTACGCTCCGACTGACTTTACGAACGGATCGGGAGCACTTGGATCGCTCGGATTAATCTGACTGACTAAACGTAAACGCCTAGTACGTTTCATAAAGAATTGATTCGAAGTTTTAAAAGCTTATTTTGTTGCATAGTAATTGTTAGTTTTCATAGAAGCGACTTGCAAATAACATTTAAATGTATATATAATAACTAACAATTACTATTTAACAAAATAAGGTTTTACAACTTCGGGTCCACTATTAATAAGGCCGATTTAACGCAAAACATCTGTATAACAAAGTTTACCGTTCCTGAGATATTTGATTATAAATAAGATTATAAGGGGGTTGATGAACGGAACTATTAAATAGTTTTAGTAAATATTAAAAGTTTTGATATTGTCATATATGGTATCCTGAAGTATCATAACATTTTACTTATCTCTACACTGTACGGTTTCAGAAAGGGAGTTCGTGATAACAAATATTATGTTGAGAGGGGTTCGGGAGTCATAAAATATTAGGAACTGCTGTCTTATGGTAAGACGGTTGCGTATGAACCACAGTATCAAGTATTTTATGCTGAAAAAAGTACTTCGAAACAAGAAAGCAAGAAATTTATCTTAAGAAGGGCTTACGTTCATAATCGTGCAACTAAACGAAAAATGCGTTTCTTTAAAACGTATTTATTTGAATGTTTGTGGCAGTGGCGTAACAATGAAGCCGGGGGCCCGCCCGCAAAATTAATTTTAGGGCCCCCGGTATTCATTATTTGGGGCCCCTACATATAGGGGGCCTGGTTGTTACGCCACTGGTTTGTGGGGGGGGGGTCAAGACCGTGAACTTAAATTTTCGCTGTGCTCCATTCTATTATTCTGATTTTTATATGTACCGTTCAAAATGTCACGTAATTACGTGGCTTCCATATAGTGCCGGAGGTCTAAAAACTGTTTAACTTCACTATCCCATGGACCAATTAGACGATGACAACTTTTTATTAACATATTTCACGATATAAATCGAATAGATATTTTAAGATTATCTACTTTTCTATAAAATACAGTCTTTAATGGCGATAGTAAAATGTTAGATAGTAAATTATAGTAAAATGGCGATAGTAAATTTTTATTAATATAGAAGAATACATGTTTTTTTTCAGGCTCATTTTTGGTACACGTTTCAGGTGATTATAAGACATATCTGCAAAAAAAAATTTTTTGTCTGTCCGAGATTCATGTAAAAACGGCTAGACATATTTTTACATAATTTTCACATATCAAAATTTTTATTCTAGGGGGTTGTTTCGAGATTAAAACTGTTTATTAAAAAACAAAATATCTGCCTTATTATTAACTGAAAAACTGCTTATAGTAAGAAAATAAATCATTTTTGTTCACTGCATTTTTTCAGTTAGATGAATATTTTGGGGAGTTGTGGTGGACACCCTAAAGCTTAACTTTTGAAGCATTTCCCTTATAATTGACAATAGGAAAAATGTATATAAAAAACTGTATGAAGTACTTGTACTCCAGTTAGTTATAATATAATATAGTACTCCTATTAGATGATATGACAAGTGTGACGTGAGTAGGTATGGTCAGGGACATTTTCAGTGTAACCAAGAATAGAGCAGAGAGCCAGTTCTGTTCATGATGTCCATTACAGGATACTATATCTGATTAAGTGAGGGCCGCCTGATAAAAGCACATGAACATACATACATATATACTTACATGAAGCGAATGAAACTTGTTTAAAAGGTCGCCGAGGCCGCCGCTAGACACTCGACTGTACGGACAGACGGACAAACATAAAATATGGTTGTTATACCTCATCGTTCCACTAACCCTAAAAGATCTTAATTATCGCCTCTACAAAAAAAATGTATGTGTGTATAAGTGAACTCAAATTTTACATCTATGGAATTAAAATAATGTACAGTTAATTGCAATATTTCTAGATAAGATTATCGAAACTAGGCTATTCTTCTTGTGATACATTAGAAGTAGATGTCATGATAAGTGGACTATTATTTTTATTGCAAGCATCAGACAGAAAATGTTTATGGAAATATTTTTAGATGAAATTTGGCCAACAAAAATATATATTGGCCTCAAACATTGGTTCAAACGTTAGAATGCAGTATTGCTCTTATGGGAAATGGGAGGGAGCATTGTTGCCAAACGTTGTAAAAGTGTTAAATATGTACCAAAATATTATGCGTAATTTTATATTCTTTTGATGATAATTTATTCAAATTAAATGAAAAAAGTATCAGGAAAAATTATTAACCATTTGTACCGCGTTTTCAACGATCAGCGGGTTTTACAGCTGGCAACCTCGTCAAGGAAGATAGGGATATTGTTATTGGGAGAACCCTTTAGAGAGTAAGAAAAAGTACTACTCTATTTACGCTGTACTGCAGTCTAGCGTTTGAACGGACTATAGTGCTGTTGGATTTGGTCGGCTAGTTCAGCGTTTCCCAACCTTTTTCCATGGCGGACCGGTAAGCGACCTAGAAAAAATTCGTGCACCGGCAAGTTTAGAACAACAAATAAAAAAATCAAATATAATTCGTGAAAATAGAAAAAAAATTATTACTTAAGCAATTAACAGATTAAGTACCGAGATTCATCTCAAAATGAAGTGTGTTTGTTATAACTTATTAGACGAATAGATGCATAGTAAAAAAAATGTCGCGGACCGGCAAAAAAAATTTGCGGACCGGTGGTTGGAAAACACTTGTCTAGTTGGCGTACTTTATTTTACACTATCTTGCTAAATCAGCGGCGACTTGGGTAGGAAGTGGGTAGCACAGTCATTTACGCAATTATTATTTTATTTTTTTCAATTAAATTAATTCCTGATTTTTGGTTAAAAACATTACTGACTAAACTATTTATTACACATAAACTTACGAAATTTTATACGTGAACTGCTTGTGCTGCGCAATATCTATTATTTGGAGACGGGTGATAGCGACTTGATATGTTGCAGCTGCCATTCGTGAGTTGACTGATGTTGAGTTTGTTTCACTTGAAGCAACTCTAATTTATAGCTGTTTTTGTAATTTAAGTTCCTTTACTTCTATGGTTTTCTGATCAAGGAGCAGCGTATCTGTGTGAAATTTTGTTTCCAACTTGGAAAGACGGCGACAGAAACATTTGTACTTTTAAAAACAACTTTTGAAGAATATGATTATGAAGAGTCGAACTGTGTGTTTTCTGTAGTTTGGGCGTTTTAACCCATAAGACAGAATTAGGACCGTACGAAAAAAAAAAAAAGAAAAATCCAGGGGCGGGAAAACTTGGATTATTGTAATTGGAATTTTAAATATAAATTAAAAATTCTGTGTTTTCTGGGCTCCAAGCCCCCCTCTGCGGACGCTCATGTTAAGGAATAATTTTTGATTATTTCTCATTCAATTCGTCCATCCTGATTTGTATAATATACAAGATTTTCTATCAATTGATATCTCCACTTCTTTCGAAGCTTTCTCACTAACTGACGTGTATTTATTCTTCCTTCTTATACTATATCATGCTTTCCTCTTACACATGCCCTAACAACCTTAATCGTTTACCTCGTGTATACAAATATACCTATTTGTCTAAAATATATTTAGTAAAAAGGTAAATTCCAAGTTTAGTAAAAAAACACAAATACATATTTGTCATAACTGTAAAAAATATACATTTTAAAAAATTGTTACGTAATATTTTGTAACTGTTAAATGAGTTTTTAACAAAAAAATTCAAATGCACCGGTTATGTAAACAAATTTTTTTACATATCATTTTTAAATTAATCTTTTAAAAGTGTTCGATTGTTAATGTATTTTTAAATTGTCAATTTAGCAAAATTTATTAATTTAACTTTGTTTTAACCCATGCAAATGAATGGTAAATCCCAAGAATGGGGATATTCGGGAAATGTATTCAGAATCAAGTATGTATCAAATATATTCAAAATCTTCACACCATAAATGACAGGTAGATGATTATAGTGTATAGTATAATCTAACAATAATATAGGTACGTGATGAGGGTGAATGAGTAGAGAATGGTAAAGAAGATCTGGGCAAATTGAATACCCGTCGACCAGTAGTAAAATCGCGCAAAATATGTAGGGATTAGCAAACCGAAGACTAAAATTAGTAGAATTGTGTATTTGTAATGTTTTTTCGAGTTTTAGACAAATATGTTGATCATTTTTTGATTAACTGCTAATAACTGGAAATACAAGAGTTTATTCGAATTAATCGGGACCTAGATTGGTTCGGTAATCAACCAACAGTTCGGATAATTACACATGAAACAAACTGTATCGGACTTTTGTTGAAAAAAAAAAATTACAATTTGTGTAAAAATACAGAGTTTATACTTTGAAAAAAAAAAACACTCTTTTTTTATTACTTTTTAGAGACTATTCAACGATTTGTTATTATCGTCTATACATTATATTATATGTGCTTATCTAATTGATACAACTGTTTTCTAATATATATAATATACTAGCTGGCGTGTCCGAAGCCTGTAGATGCAAACGTTAAATCGTTTGTACCTGCTATTTGTCCGCAAAGCAAGGGCACGGACGTGTTCAATTCCTGCTTATGCCAAATATTTTGTGTAAAAATATAAGAGTTGCCGTGATTTCGTGGTAACACTCCGTGGTTGTCTAAGGAGCACAGGGACCCGGGTTCGATACCACCTCCTTCGGATTTTTATCTTCTGAAATTGTGCAGTCAGCTCTGGGGTCGGCTCAGCCTCAAGTAAAATGAGTACCTGTTTATACAGGGATAATAGGACCGACCGAAACGGCACACTGACCACGTGGCTTTCATAACTATGGCTGGCGGTCTAGAAACGGAGAACTGAACTTCTCTGCCCCTTATACGCCTATCTAGGTGTTGGGATCCTATTATTATTATTATTTTTTTTTATTTAAAAATATTTATACAAATTACAGGTTCTGCTTAGCCGTTCGCAACCGGTTATAAACTGTAGGTGCCTTTCTATGTATGCTAAAAATGAACGTAATACTGACCATATTATTCCTGAATGAACAGATTGAAAACCTGGCCATGAAACCTGGAAACCGGAAGCCTAGGCTCACCTCGAGCTGTCGCCCCAATGATGAGCTGGCGTGCCCGTACTTCGTACGGTTTTTGTTATGTGCATTTTTTATGTAACGTAGGTAAATGATAAACCAGATATTTTAATTTTAAGTAGAACAGAAAATAATCGTTTCTTTATTCTAATTTCTTACATTTTCTCTTTTATATATTTTTTTGATTCTAAATAAATAATGAAATAATTCGTTTATAGGTAGCGGGCCATATAGCCCACCAAATATTCATCTTAAAAACATTAAAAACTGTCTTGAACAGAAAAGAAACGTTTTTTCATTCTAAACAAATTCTTCAATATAATTTTGCTGTTAAGTAAATAATAAGTGAGATATTTCAAGTTTATAAGTAGCGCTTCTCTTGACCCCCTAAATAATCATTGACATAACTTATTCTAAACGCCTTGTCTCATTTAAGTTTTTAATGTAAAGTAAATAATAAGTAAGATAACACAAGCTACCTACTCACCTACCTTTCCCTTTAATTAATAGGACTAAAATTTTTCTTTATTATTATTTTTTTCTGGAATATATTTGGGTCGTAAATTATGTATGAAGTAAGAAATGTACGAACTATTTTTTCTTACAAATTAAAAGAAAATGATTCCAAAATGTCCATGGAAATGAGATATATTTGTGTTCTAGACAAATATTACCAACTTGTTTAACAAATACGATTGCCACAGTGGCGCTAGTAAATGTACAGTAAATTATGTGCAAATGAACTAAATAACAAAATACGTTAATAATAAATTATTACATATTTACTTGCATTAACGACACTTTCGTAATATTAGCTAACAGTACCTGTTTGTTATAATGAGTGTTTACATTTCATGAGCATAAGGATAATTTTATAATTAAAGCGGTGTTAGAACAAGTTATAACTGGCATTAAGACTGTAGCACGAGAGAAAATTATTTTGTTTCGTGTAAACATAGGCTGTTTCTAAAATACTAAATTATTTACAATTTACATACGCTGTATAATCCTCATTAGTTTATGATTTTGCTGTACAAACCTCCTCAACCCTCATGGATTTTGACGTGTTAACATTTTCATAATAAACTTAATTAATGCTGCGGTTTTTAACTTAATTCAGGTGACGGCACCCTAATATATAGGTATAATACGAAAAACTCACGGCATCTTTCTTGCACGGCTTTTAAAAATGTTAAAAAGCTGTGTAACAAATGTTAACAGTTGTCAACTTTTTAAGAATGAAACTATGCATCGCAGTAAAAAAATAGTTGTTCTCTAAAGAAATGTTATGTATCTATTGTAATTTCATGCATTAGGTATTACAGTTCGGGAACAAAGTTCCCAGTTTCCCGGCTTCTAGTCAAACGAAACAAACCGTATAGTATTTCCAAAATGAAATGGCCATCCTCACTTATTGATTCCAATAATGACTGACAGTATAACCGTTATAGCTGCTGCGTTTATGGTTCTGTTAATAATAGTTTCCAGGACCGTAATAATAATTTAAAATAAACGTGTTTTCTTATATGCTATTTAGAATGAACTGTATATACTCACATGATATTCCTTTACATTTTTATCAGGCTTAGGACTGGCTATATTTGAATTATAAATATAGGCATGTTTAAAAATCATTTATTTTAAAGTCTTTATAGTCGATATTAAATACTACAAACAAAAATCATACTTTTTTGCAACAAAAATAAATCCTAGCAACATCAAATAATTATACATAAGGCTAACTTGGTATGGAAATTCTATTCCGTCTTCTTCCAACTTTTTTATTAAAAGATACACAGTCGGCACTATATTTTTCGAATAAAAGTCGTATATTTTATTTATTATTGTTTTAACATAAAACTGTCTATTTTATTGAATACTTGTAAATCGGGTCGTTTTCGCTGCTAGTTTTTGCCATGAATAATGATACGTTGAATTGTTCTGTATGGAACACTAATTAATTCCGCAGTTCGAAATATAGGTTTGTCATTACCTTCCGAAACTAACTTTTTATAAACGTTCAGTATCAGAACTTTGCAGATCTTTTGACAAATGACATTTTTCTTTAGTAGCCACGTCCACATTTTTGCATTCCACATCAACGTCCACATTTTCGCACTCCAAATCACCTTGCAGAGATTCACTATTTTCACTACAGAAATTAGGAATTTCTTCAAAATCAAATGGTCGCCAAAGAGTCATGTTGTTAATGTATGATCGCTATGAACGTTGAAAATTAACTAACAAACAATTATAACAACCCCTAAAATTTAGAAACAATAGGATTATAAATTTGGAAAATATCCTTATGGTTATTAAGAAACTACAGTTGAACTAGTGTTATATCTATTCGATTTAAATTTAAAATTCCTTTAATACCGCTTATATTCTTTTTACTGCAATAAGTGTTAGGATTACTACCATAAACCCATTACCGCATTGTTAAGCTTCTTAACAAGAGTGGCCATTTCATTTTGGAAATACTATACCTTTCTACAACGTTTAGTTCACACGTCATGACGGTTGAACCGAGCTCCGATTTTGAACGACAATTTCCACTCCCAACTATTCACGCTAGCTGTGGCACACGACTTTGACACGTGCGTTGTTGTATACAACAATTATTGCTGTTTCAAACTGCATACAATTTTTGCAAATTGCATTTTGCTATGAAGGATGGTGAACAAGTTCTTACGTAACGCTAAAACCTTACATGCAATTTTTTAAGTGTCAACCTCGTAAACGATTGGAAAGACGTAAATTCTTCGTCAAAAATTCCGGGTGCGTGCCTGTCACAGCTTCTATACCAATTTTGAAAGAGGACAGTCTTCAAACTGAATGTCATCATTATCAACTATTACTCGTATTTGAGTAAGATTGTAGGATACCATCACCAAAGGTATTGTGTAAAAATTGAATTCGGTATATGCCATCACTGGCAAATCAAAATAATTTTAAAATCATATTGATCCAGTGAATTTGGTATAAATTTCGGTCCATTACAGTATCACCTTAACAAGAAGAGACGCAAACGTATTAAATTTTAATTGGCAGATTGCATCGTGATCGACTGCTTGCAAGAAAGTAATCAATTGAACGTAAAAGGATTTTCTTTTAGACGCGAATGATTATATTCAGTGGCGTACCCGGAAATTGAATCTGACTTTCTTGCCATACCACAGTATTTTGTATCAAAGAATATTGAAAGTTTCGCTTGATAAATCAAAATTCATTATCGTCAATGTATTTTCAGAGTAGCATATAAGCACTACAACTAAAATTGAATCAAGATTAAGCAACCTCATACGGTGAAACTTAGAAGTTTCTTTAGAATGTTTACTTCATGCGTGTTAGCATTAGTATTAGTTTAAGTAATAATGTTACTAGTTAATTATTTTATTGGTTTAGTGTAATAAGAAAACTTGCTTTAGGTTCATATCTAGCTCGACATCCAAATTCGTGTAGTTGGCGCCAGAGCACTGGTCGGTGGTTATAATAATAGGATAAGAAAGAAAAACTCTTCCTGCCATAGTTTTAGCTTAATGTAAACGATTAGCCGCAATGTTGACGTTATCTTCCAGCGAGAATAATAATACAAGCAATGTTTACTGAATCCAAACTAAATATAAAATATAATAATAATAATAACTGTATTTTAGGACAACAGTCCAATAAATTTACATACATATTTCATACAACTTGTAACTTATACACATACATATTCTTAATTCATAAAATAATTTTAAGACATATTTAAATATTTCTGAAGTATTAGCTGTTTTTATTTTTTTAGGTAAAGAATTAAATCAACTAATCCCTTGCCAAAAATATTATTCATGCTACGTCTTTTTTGCTGGAATAGAAATGTTAGTTTTATATCTTTTGCCATATCCATGTTTATGCTCATTTCTTACTAACAATTTATTAAAATAAGATGTCAACATATTATGGCCCATTCGATACAGAAATAGCATAACACTAAAAACAGTGTTGAATCCCCTCCGGGTTCTTGTAGTCCTCCCCGGGCTCATATGTCCCCCCCCCTCCACTCATGTAGTCCCCCCGGATTTACATATTCCCCCCACTCATGTAGTCCCCGGGGTCATATATCCCCCCCAGATTCATTAAATACTAAAGACTCAGTCTGAGCTTATGAAGCTGTATCTACTCTATAAAATTAGGCTCAAGGTCTTAGTAATTACTGTCTTAGGTGACTTGAAAGCCTCGTTTAAAAGGGAAATTGATATCATTCCCGCTTACAAATCTACAGTCAACTCATTGATCTGTAAGGTTTAGAAAGCAGTGTTGTCAAGCCTGGTTTATAATAGATATGTTATGGAACATAAGCATAAAAATTACACTACTCTCTTTGTTCTGTTTATGACAAACAAATGTTTTGAAGGGTCAACTTCATTGTTCAATGCATATGTGTTTATGTTATGGAGTTATTATAAACCAGGCTTTAGGGTCACTCCATATTGTTCGAGCCCTGGATCTGGCATAATCTGTCCGGTTGCATATAACATAAAGGCATAAAGGCTGAGTTAACGGATATTCGTAAGAAAGAAGATAGACAATAATAATAATATATTTTATTTAACTATACTATATTTGGGTTTGAGATGTAGTCGTATGTATTCAGCCCCATTGATCCCTTCTATAATATACTCTTTGGGAGTCCTAAGTTACTAATCCTTGTCAACATCTTGACAAACCCACATAATATTTTACACAAACTGTGCTGGGGAAACACTGATTTTGGAATACTTGACACGTCGTGCATGGCTTGGCCATAAAAATAATCTGGTCAACTGAAACCTGAAACAAAAACAAAATGAAATGGGATTAAAAATGCATATAAACTAGAAGAGCATATAAACCCAGAAATATCAGGTCGTCAAGGATGAAATTTGTAGAAAAAAAAGCAAAGTTGGTTGATAACTTACAAATGTAAGGAATTATTTTATTCATCAAAGTATGCGCCCGTATTGTCTATACACTTTTGCCATTTAAGCGGAAGGTTGTTCAGGCCGGTGGTATAAAACCCAGGCGGACAAGAGTCAATGAATTCCTGGAAGGCTAGTTTTACAGCATTGTCAGAATTAAACTGTTTTCCTATTAAAAAGTTGTCCAAATTGCGGAAGAAGTGGTAATCAGTGGGGGCTAGGTCTGGTGAGTATGGAGGATGATGAAAAAGTTCCAACTCCAATCCCTGTAGTTTTGCCACAGTCATTTGTGCAGTGTGTGGTCTAGCGTTATCATGCAATAAGATAGGAATGGATCTGTTGACCAATCTAGGCTGTTTTCCTTTAAGTTTTTGCTTCATTTCGTCCAGTTGGTTGCAGTATATTTCTGCTGAGATCGATGAGCCAGTTTTTTTTTTTTTTAAGTTACCTGTACGAAATTTGGCGAACCAATTTGATATGGTCTGCTGCGTAGTAACACTAGAGCCAAATACACTATTAATGTTTCGCGCGGTCTGCGATGCTGTTATTCCACGTAAGGACTCATACTTCAAAATAGTGCGAATTTCTGACCGTTCCATTTTCAACAAAATTAATTTATAAAAAAAATTTTGGTATTTTTTAATGTATACAATGATTTTTTTAAACAGGCAAGATGTGTAACTTTCAAAAAAAAAAAAAAAACGGTAAAATATTAAGCCAATGTCAAATAATAAGCTGTTAAAGTTGGCAATATTATTAACTACAAATTTCATCCTTGACGACCTAATATAAAAGCAGAAGTGCATGCCATATCCATTGCAGATGAAATTGTTTTAACTATTCTAATAATTTAGCAGTAATTTATTCGGAAGTGAGTATGTTTAAATATTTATTCATATAAATTATTATGAAGTTGGCAAAACTACATTTGTATGCAAGTTAATGTGAATAGAAAAGTTTAGAAAACATTTAGCTGTATGTAATTGTGTTTTCACGAACAATGTACATTTTTGTGATTTATATGTTTTGCAAAGTTGTTTCACTCTGTAACAAAAAACAGAGTGAATGCATATGTGAAATTTAAACTTTCGGGAAAGTTTGTAAATGTCATTTTACACTCATTATTTTGTGTGATTTTTTATTTTTGTATATCATTCCGCATCGTTTAATGGAATGATGGCACATTATTAGAAAAAATATGAATATTAAAAAAGTAAAAATGACAGTTGCAAATTCACATTAGAGAAAGCATTAATTTTATGTACTGTTCAAATCTAAAAAAGGTAATTTAGCTGATAAATTTGTAGGGTTTGTAGGTATGACCAAAAAACCTTTATATCGTCATTTTGTCATCTGTCTGTCTGTCTGTTCGGTAAAAATTGTAGCCAAACGGCTAAACCTAAAGAGTTGAAATTTGACATGCTTATACAACTCTTTGACCCGCACATACGAAAAAGTACTAAAACATCTAAATAACATATCCCTCTAATGTTATAACAAGTATGTGCTCATCGAAAAATTTGTTTTTTTCTTAAATATTGAGTAGGGTATCAAATGAAAGCCCTTAGTACGTGAATTAACGATCAAAATTTTATTTTTGCAAAATAAAATATTTTGACGGGATTTTTGTCAAAATTGTGCAAAAAAAAATGTGTCCCACACCCTGTAGCCCAGATGGTTTAAACTAAAAATCTGAAAAAAAAATCTAAGTAATGTACATTGGTGTGAATCGGAATTGTACAACAGGAATTTTTGATCAGATTATGTTTTCGGAAAATAACGCATTTTTTGGGTTTTTTTTGGTTGACGATGTATAATAAGTTATAGTTATGTAACACACTATATTACATGGCGTATCCTGCTCTAATGGTTAACTTGGTTTTTTGCTACGCAGCAAACTAGGGTTCGCTCCCGGGCAGAGGAGACAATTTTATTTTTTGTTTTTATTTCCATTTTTATTTTGTTTAAATTATTTTTTCCAAATTCTAGTCATATTTTGGCAAATGTCGCATTTAATTTTTAAGAGCGTAAGTTTAATAATCAGTTGGAATTGTTGGAATTATATTTTTATTCTATGTGTCATGTATACGAAACCAGAGGGGCGGAGCATATTGTTAAATATAAAATATTATAAAAAAAAAAAAAATACTGCACATGTTTAGAAACCTAAATAATGGTATTAGGTATTCGAATTAAAATTAACAAAAAAATATTTTAACATAAAATTTGTTTTTAAAGCTCTTAGATTAACAGACGATAAATTATTTTAAAAATATCGTTCATTTTGCCCTGATTACTACAAAGCAAAATTTGTCCTACACACTCAGCATGCCGCCTTCACTTATTATATACCTGTGAAACCCTGCAATGTGTGAAAATTCACACTTCACATCAATTTTTACATTATTTTAATATTATTTTAACTTTTTAACAATTTTAACATTATTTTCTGCTGTTGAGTTTCTATTACTAACTTAAAATTAACCCCTTAACTTATTTTTATACATTCAAATTATTATTTATTGTATATGGATTTTGTCAAACGGTATTTTGTACTTCAGGGGAAAAAATTATACAAAAACCCTTAACTTGAGATACTTATTATATCACCGGTTCTCACATTTTTTTGTCAAGCCTTATTAACGTATTCTTTATGCATACGCGTTTCTTTTTCCACAACACTTCCTTATATTCTTTTTCTCGTACTCCCTGCTAACTCGCTACTAGTTTTTGTTCCAGTATTTAGCATTGTAAACTGCGACGTCTATAGAAATGTCGAGGTCAGTAGCAATTTTTTTTGAAAGCGTAAATAGTAATTTAAATATATCAACTGTTTTTAATATATTATTATTTATAATATTTTTAATAAATTTGCGTTGCTTACACAAGGAAATCGTAAATGAAGGAGTTCGATTTAAAGCTTTTATGGAAATCATGACATGGCCTATTAATTTTGTATTTTTAATTTTGCTTTATATTCGCTTTTTTGCCGTGTACAAAAGAGTAATTCAAAAAACATATTTATAATGCTATATAAACTGTTTGCAAATGAGTATTTTAAGTTACAAAAATATGCATTTAATTTAAAGCTTGTGCTTTAAACCACGTTTTTGTAGACGTGGTTTCAAATCCCCACACCAGTTTGGAATATTCATCCCAGTTTATTGGTATGTATAAAGCCTATAATAGGTCCATAGCATAAGTGGTCCATAAGATAATGAATGACTTTCGTTATTCTGTTTATTACAAACAGGTATTCGTACCACTTGTGCTATGTACCTATTATAAACGAGGTTTAACCCCTACATCTTATAAGTTGTATACAAAACTAACAATCTGAAATAAAATTAAAATCAATCTACGCATCAAAATTTTCATCTATCTACTTTTTAGCAAAATTTTATCTATCTAACAGGATATTTTTAATTGTAGAAAAAATTGTTGCAACAATTTTATCACTCAATAACTTAAAACCAGATACCTTACAACAATTTTCTGTAATTTTTTAAATATTTCTGAGGGTTTCAAATAACTTTAATATTTATGTGGTTTTGTATAGATATTTTCAAATAATACGTCTACATTTTTTCGACACGATTGTTTGTAGTTTAGAACCTTCGTCGAAAAATACTTTACTTGATGATAATAGAATTCTTCCACTTGTTCTTGATAGGGGTATAAGAACAGGGTGTTCTTATAGAAAATTAAATAATCAAATAATTTTTACACACAGCACATATATTGAGAACCACGGCATATTCAAGGCGGCAAAAACAGAACAATAGAACAAAATAGCTAAAAACATATTTTTAGAATAAAGCTATAATTTTCCTCATCGTACGCAAATATGCGTCGATTGGTTTACAATATGGCGTCTATAATGCAATTTTTTTACTTACTATTGTTTTTCTGCAAATAAAAATATCCTATTAGATAGACAAAATTCGCTACAAATTTTGATGTGTAGGTTGTTACTAATTTTATTTACGATTGTCAGTTTTGTTTAAGAAACTTTTAAGAATCGTACCTTAATACTTAAAATGAGCACATACCTGTTTATAGATGGAGTAATAGTACCGGTCGAAACGACACGCTGACCATTTTGTTTTTCTCTACTTTATTTCGGCACTATCTTAGCGTTGGGGACCAATTATTACATGCTTAAGTAATTTTGACAATGTTGCTGTTTCTCTTATTATTTTTTGGACACTGTTAGTCGGGTTAATTTTTGGCCTTGCTCATAACTCTCCTCCACTTTATTCTGTTCAGTTTCAGGTATTTAAAGGTATCGAAAGAATAATTCTTTAGATCTTCTGCCGGCTGGATTTCTATATTTTGCGACAATTGCCTTCCGACTACCCGAGAATCAGTTTTTTTTTTTTTACTAGATCTTCTTTCCTATTATGTCTTCTTTTATTGCATGTCCAATCAACTGTAATCATCTGCATTTCATGAGTGTAGTGCTTCAATATTAATGCTTGTGGCTTTTCCATTTGCCTTTGATTTCAATGGAATCATAGATTCAGTGTAGTACTTTATTTTCAAAAACTAAGAAGTATTTCGATTCGTTAGGGCCATTGATTTTGGCCGTAAATACTTATGTATGACTACAATACAGGGCGTTCTAAAGTTTGCTCTTGGTGTTTCTAGAGAAGAGTGTAGAGACGAATGTGAAATAAGATGAATACGTAACTAATTCTTGCGTTTTCTTGCTCAGATGTTGATACTTGGAAAATAAAATGTAAATAAAATAAAATTTAAAAAATAACGAAGAGAAAGTGAAATGTAATTGATAAATTCTTTTGTTTTGTTTTTATTTGACACCTACGTAATGCCAAATACAAAACATACTTTCAATATTTAAATTAAATTAAAAATTCATTCGAAATGAAATCAGAAACAATGTATACAATGTACCTGTTATTATTATCAACATTTACACTGACAGAAATCGAATAAGTAGAACATTGTGGTTTAAAAATAAAACAAGAAAATAGGGAAATGTGGCAAGAGCTAAGAATGAAAAGAAATATTGGCATTGAAGTGCAACCACAAAAAAAGAAAAGAAAAAAATATCAATTACCACAGAAATGACTGAGTTAAAGAATAAGAAGTATAAATAATAAGGTGTGTCGCCTGATGTAGAAATAACATAAACATTACTTTGTTACATTAAGTATACTGTTTATAAATTCATATTCATTTTATTACTATACAGTCTGTTCACAAAGTTTAGGAACTGGCGTTAGTATTTCAGTGCTATAAACAAAATATTACCTAGGTATATAATTAGGTGAAAGTATAGCTATATATAAAACAATTGTGAAAAGTGAATTTTCTCACATTTTAGTATTTCGTAGGTATCTAGTAAATGATTATTTTTTGTTGTAGTTGCTTAATCTTTTAATAAAAGCCACAACAGTATAGTTCATATAAGTTTCTTACACAAAACTGACAATCTGAAATAAAATTAGTAACAATCTATACAATTTAAAATCCAATAGAATATTTTAAATTGTAAAAAAAGGTTATGTAATTGTAAATAAACAAATTGCATTATAGGTGTCATCTTGGAAACCAATCAACACATATTTGTGTACGACGCGGCAAACTATAGGTAAAGCTTCATTCTACAAATATGTTTTTAGCTATTTTTGTTCTATTGTGAAACTTACTTATAGTTATTTATACTTGGTGTTTTATTTTTGGCACCTATTTAATTCGCGGCAATTCTAATTATAGGTGCTGCGGGTAAAAATGATCTAATTGTCGTAAAGAATACGTGTACCAAGTGGCATTCCAATATTAATAAGTATAATATTTTCGACGAAGGTTCTGAACTATGAACAATCATGTCCAAAATAATGTTATCGTATTATTTGAAAATTTCTACATCAAACTTTTTAAATATAAAAGTTATTTAAAACCTACAAATATATTTAAAAAAATAAAGTCTACAATAATAAAACAAATTGTTGTCTGATATCCGTTATCATATATATTTAAAAAAATAGTTCTAACCTGAATCAATTAAAAACTAAATGTAAATATTTGTATTAGAAAATTACTATATTTAACTTTAGCACTAATGTGTTACTAATATGTTTAAATTTTCTATAATTTCAATCATTTTCATAATTGTTACAATGTTTACTATATTGTAATTATTTCTATGAAACAACATTTTTGTTATTAAATAAACTTGTTATATATATATACGAGTTTATATCAAGCTATTAAGCAAAAATATTTTTACTACAATCTTTTCTACAATTAAAAATAATGTATTAGATAGATAATATACGGTGCATATTTTAAAATATAGATTGTTACTAATTTTATTTCAGATTGTTAATTTTCTAGAAGAAAACTATAATCTGTGGCGGATATATGTATCGTTAATCACTATCTTTATCAATTTACGTTTGTTATTGTAAGTATTAAGAGCTTTCATTTAATTACACACTTGAAATTAAAAAATATAGGTATATTTTTTTCACAAATTTAAAAACTTATATATATGTATATTGTATATTGAATAATGCTTTGAATAATCGGAATTATATCTCTCTTTTTTTCTTCGCAGTGTCAGTCGGATTTTTTACTTTTTAACTCACTCATTCAAGTGATTCATGTTTCTCTGTTAAGTTTCTGGCCTTTTCAGGTAACTTGTGTACCATCTGGGTTTTTGGGTTGTCTTCATCTTTAAGTGACTTGTGGATTGTATACCAGTGCATGATAGCATAATATAGTCTCTTTATTTGCAAATATATGCCTCTATGGCTGTGTGTTTAATATTGATGATATTGTTTATTTTTACTTATTTATTTACTTTTTTTAAGCTAAAATACTTGATTAAACATTACCTTCTTATATTCTAGTTTGCTGAAACTTAAATAACAGCTTCTCTAATTTATGCAAATAAACATCTATTTAACCAGTATATAAACACAAAACATCATCCATCTAATACATTCCACAAGATACAACATTTCAGCAAGTTTGGGGTCTATTTAGCAAGTAAACGCATCAACTAAAACCCCCTTAAGGCTAATATACTACTAATTAACATGTAATTTGCATTTCACTAATTAATTAACAACACATTACAGATCCTTGAACGAATATTTTAATTTTATACAGTGTTATATAAATAATGTTGTTTATTTTCAACATAACTTTAATACACAAATTTATCATTTCAAACTTTTTTTTTTTAGTTAATATTGGAATAGAATAATTTACAATTTGTTCAGAGAGTTGGGGCCTGACTAGTAATTTGGTACACCAACAGTAAATATTATATTATAAATCTTCGAATTTCAGTTCGGAAACTTTTTAAAATTAATTTCGTATTTATTTATTATTTGTTGTTTGTTTATTGACCATTAGTCTTACCACCATATTAGCTCGATACCAAGTTTTAGGGTATTATAAAATGCAGCTATGCTCGAAACTATTTTCAAACCTACAACATTTGTAATGTTTATATAAAACAATTTTGTTATTCATTGAATCCATCACATATCATTTGCCCAATGACATGCCTGTATCACAATCACTTTTCTTCTATGCAATTTATTCTAAGCAATCTTTTTCCACTTTTATGCTTTTTCTCCTTTCTGCATTTGGTGGTTGGCCCATTCTCGTGACTCTAACAGCAGGAGTTGGCAATTTTTTTTTTGTGAAGGGACTAGTAGTAAATTTTGGCTTTACGGGCTGAGAGGAAAATATAGACTATTACTTATGTAAAATTCAAGTGATGAGCAAAAAAAAGTGATGTGGCATACTGGTAAGTTTTATTTCCAATGTGTCACGTGCCGGTATCATTTTTATCGCTGCGTACCGACAGCTAATGATTCGCGTACCTGCATCACTATGTGTACCGCACTTCGAGTAGTACAGTACCTGCTCTACAGTACCTTCGCCAAAATTTCATTTTCAAATCAAATTTTACTATTTATTTCTTTTATTACTTTCCGCACCATACGTCAGAATACGCTAGATCAGGGATCGACAACACGGCGCCCGCGGGCGCCTTGGCGCCCTCGGTGTGATTTTTATGCGCCCTCGTCATCGAGACCCATACATACTGAGCCCAATATCCACATCGCACCTATTGGTGATTCGACTTGAGCGATCAGCGCTAGATTAGACAACCTTGCGAACCACGAGTGTTTACATATTTTACGTTTTTATGCGCCCTCAATAACATTTGAATTTATATTGCGCCCTTATTGACAAAAAGGTTGCCGACCCCTGCGCTAGATCATTGTTTTGTACTTCTTTGATTTTGTGTCCCTGTCCTAAGAGGATTGGATTTAGTTGTGTAATACACGCTCTTATTTGATCAAGTCTACTTTTTCTTCTGTAATCGCGTTAACGCTATAGTATGTCTTAAGTGGGTTTTACACGGTTCAGTTTATGGATCAATAAATTGAAAAAGTTGACCCTCTATTGATGTATAGGTTATATATTTCATTTTCACATGTGACAGTTCCGCTTAGAACCGCAAATGGTCACCCATTAAACCCACCATCTTCTACGTTTTTTTTTGAAATAATGAACTACCATTTAGGCCTACTCATAATTTTGCACGTTTTTGTCAAGATTTTTTCAATATTTTCGATTACTGATTGAATTAAATTTTTAATGTCGGCTACGTAAAAAAAAAAAAAAAATGGTAAATAAATTGTTGTGTGTAAAGAGTTATTATTTCCAAGTTTATCAATAATTGGTCAGTTAATTTATACAAATATTGATCAGTTTATTGGTCTAATAAAGGGTGATCCAATTTGGACTCTAGGATTTGTTTTTTGAATAAAACACAACAAATTGGAAAAATCCGAATTATATTGATATTAGCGTAAAGTACAGACTTGGCAATTATTTATGAGCCTTTAAATGCAGGTCTTTTTTTTAAATTCGTTGATTAGTGCCATATGAAAGATTCAATTGCTGTGAACGGTGACGGATTGACGTGCTTGGTTCTTCTTGCACACTATCACGTATACGAGCAATATTTTCACCTGAACGACCTCTGCGTTGATAACGACCTCTTGGTGTATCAATAAGCATACCACTTGTTTCAAATTTTTGCAGTAGTTCACGAATTGCACGTTTACTTGGAACATTATTCCGTCCAAAACGTGGTCGAAGTTTTCTTCGCGTATTCGTAACTGATCGCCAGTTTTCATAATAAACTTGCACGATATTTATGCGTTGCTGCACAGTATACGGCGCCATGATGAATTTGCAATATGTTTAGATACCAACTGTAAAAATGCAAACTTCCAACATTCACTGAAAGAAAATGGCGCGCAATTCAAATCCCGGAGTCCAATTTGGATCACCCTTTAACTATTTGATTTTGTCAAAACCGAGCGTATATCAATTCCTTCACATTTTTTCTTCTACGTCTTTTGTAGTGTGAAGTTAGCAAGCTCATGCTTTTGCTTTACGCTACGCCAGTCGGCATTATGAAATTTACGTCTGTTAATATGTGGGTATTATCTAATTATCTCCTAAATGACTACCCTTATCTTGTTATTGATTTTGCAACGAAAATAAATTCAATATATGAGGTCATGATTACATTTTGGCGAATTGCCTAGATAATGGGAACGGTTATTTACCTGAAAGAATAGAAGAATATATATTTGTTGTAAACTTTTTCAAATTTACATTATAATATTAAACATACTGATCGTGAGACTATAAAATGGAAATGCAAACTGTAATATATAATTTATATATCCACTTATAGAAATGTATCGTTAAATGGACGATCTTATCGTTGTTAGGTATTAAGTGATAAAGTTTATTGTTAGAATGACTACTATTACTAATAATTCATTTTACGGTGATAATAAAATGCGCAACCTTCATTTTAATGCCAAGATTTTCTAAGATTACGTGAAAACTTTTGAGAATTACTGCTTTATAAGCATTTAATAATGCAAGACATCCTAAGTGATGTTTATGTTTCAGGAAAAATTGATCAGTTCGGTGGAATATACTTTAGGGCCGTTATTGAACGAACGGTATGGATATAAACATAATATTTTTTTAAAAATTGTAATAATATACAGTTGCAGTGTTCTGCAGATCCCTATTTCGATATAACAACGTCATGGTGAGTTTATATATGCGAACGACAGCGGGCCAACGCGAAAGTATATATTCGCCAATGTTGACATGTTCCCGTTTGGAATTCATGATATGTTTACATTAAATTAATGCAGTCATTCATCATTGTTCCACGTAGATCTGCGAACTATTCGTTATATTTTTAATTTGTAATTATTACACCACCTCCGAAAAGGTAAGCTTGCCGACAATGAGGTTTTTCAGTCCACTCCAGCCTTTGCCATTTTTGAGCTAGGTTTTAAAGCCTCATTTATAATAAGTCCATAACATAAACGCATCACATATGAATAAGGCGAACCAATTGAATATCACTGTTCTGCTTATAGTACGAATATCTGTTTGTAATAAACAGACAATATACGCAATTGAAATCTTTAAGCTTATGTAGATGCACTTGTGCTATGGATCTATTATCAATGAGGCTTAATAGGGTACGTGGCTCATTCATTTTCAAAAAGAAACTGACAGTAAGAAATAAAAAGCTGCAAATTAAAAATTAATAAAACGATAAAATTAGTTAAACGGTAAACTTTTTTGTTCTTGAAGGAGTTCACTGAAATTTTAAATACTTGTTCATATCGAATCCGAGCACCCCCGATTTTTTTTTATGCACCGACGGTTGGAACTTTTTCTTTTTTTTACAGATTACACATACATACCGAATTCGCGTTTCTTCGTTGTCGTTTACTATATGTAAACTCAGCATCAAAAGAATGCATATATCTTTTACTGTTTCACATATATGTTTTTATTTTTTTTAATAATGGTGCATCCCTGGTTTATTATCATATCTAAAAATAAGGCTGTATCACAAGTTATTGCAAGTGACTGCATAATAATGCAACATGGAAAAGACTCTAAATAAATTAAAATTTTAAATTATGCTGAATATTCTAAAGCCGTAAAAAATTATGAATCTATGAATATACATATACTGTTTATACTATGTGAGAATTCGCTCTAGAATTTTGGTGCGGCATGTACAATATGTTGCTTATAAAATCAACGGGAAATTTTGTTAAAATACATATTTTATATAAATTTGTTATTTAATGTAAATTTTGTCTATTCATTTAATCCCGTGGTGCTCATTCAGGGTGCCGTAGATACATGAAAGGCGCGGACGTTGATTTAATACAGATATAACACGAAGAAATGAGATTAGAGTGCCCTGAAATTTTCATATTTTATGTCAGGATGCCGTCACCTGAAAATGGTTGAGAACCATTATTTTAGTCCATCCACTAATCTACTAATTCTTGTAATATATAATAATAACTGAAAGGTGTAATAAAAATGTAATATAATGTTTGCTCTTTTCTATTGTGTTGTGCTTACGAAGTGAATAAATGTAAATTTATAGTGATAGTTCATAACCAAAGAGCTACTTTCTTTGGTCATATACAATGACGAAGCGGTGAACCGTTGAAAACATATAATAAAGAAAATAAAGACATCACGACTCTTTTAGCTAGAAGAAACTGAGAAAAAATAAGTAGAATAATCAAAAAACACAAAAAAAAGTGTCTCTGTATTTCTCTACGATTGATGACGATGAGTTTTTTGGTGTTGATTGGAACACAGCTGTTAATTTAATATCGATGTAAATGCCTACGAAACGCCTTACGGGTTGCACAGAATTGCGCCATAGGTGAGCAACAGCGATAATTTTAACCTATAGCGATGAATGTTGACAGACTGAAGAATAGAATTTTTATAACACCAAAGTTAATAGGTTGTGTTCGGAATAAAACACCCTTAGTCACACAAACTCCTCATCTTTCTGTTATGTCAATTTTTCGGGGAATATTGTATACCAATAGTGTATATATAGGTAAGTCAACATTTTTTTTACACTTCGGCTGATCTGAATGATATTTCTACAGTTGGTAGCTATTATATTAACTGTTTTCGTTCGTTGTGAATGTCCATTAAATAAATCTTTTTGTACTGAAATACGAGAGGCAGTTCTAGAACTTTGTGAACAAACCGTGGTTGTAAATGCTTTATAAGAAATACTACATTTTTATATTGAAACTCGAACTATTCCTTTGAGTACAGAGTGTATACTATGGCACTTACTCCATAATTGTTGGAACGCTGCTGGGATAACCGCTGGGAGCATGTTACATAATAACAGAACACCATGGTGTAAGAGTTTCGCCGGAAAATTTTAAATATTTAATAAACACAAGACGTAAAAGAAAAATGAATATAACAATTTTCGCAATAATAATTTAATATTAATTAAAGATATATAGGAAAGTAAGTGTTTATAAAATTATATTTAGTGATTAATAATGTTTCGTATTAAAAGCTGCAGGTTGGAATCGCGGTACTGACATGGATGGATGGATATGATGAATGTCATTTTCATTGTATTTAATTGCTATGTGCTTCATTTGTATCTATAGAAAGAAATAATATGTATGAAATAATATGTTAAAGTAAACAAATATTTATTCGCTCTTTTCTTCCATTTCTAAAAATCCTGATTCTCGATTGGTCCGATTTTTTGGGCTCCGCGGAATACACTCTACCCGTTTGGTGTATTTATGAATTTCACGTAGCCATTTGCTCTTTTTTGCTGGTCAAACACTTTGGATTTACTTTTTTTTATTGTCTAATCTTAACTTTTTTCGTAGAATATCTTTTTTCAATCAATTGGTTTCTTGGGATGTATTTGTCTTACCAATCATCATATTTAGGGTGGAAGTTATTGTAATCATATCAATTTTTACTTTTGGTGATTTTTACAGATAAGCATGAATTAAGTTTCTTGTAATACGAATAAACATCCATCTTCAAGCGTGATGTCGGTCGGTCTGTGGACACCTGTAGAGCAAATTTGGTTGAACGAATATTTAAGAAATTTCATATTTAAGCTTTGAGCATATCTCAATTTGAACAAATTTCGGTACAGATCCGTCCACCAGAATGGATAGTTTGCTGATGTTCCTTTTATGTGTTTCACGAATATCTCACAACAAAGTAATATTTCGAAAAAAAAAAAAAAAAACAAAAGTTGATACACAAATAATAATTAATAACTTTTATTTGAGAAATTTTTTAATACTATCATTTTTTATATTTTATCAATTTCATATTTTTGCGATATTTTTTCTATTTTGATGTATATGTAGGTTCGTTTCCATGATTACGGGAAATTATATCTACGTATCATGACATTGTTAACGTAAGTTAACACATTGATATCTTTTTCAATAATAATGTCTCCGTTAGAATGAATTTTGTTTAAGTACTTTATGGTGACTGTCGGTTCTGTGGTGGCCACAGCTATTTTTTTTTTTTTTGTCATCTAGACTCAGCGGTTTCTGTCGTACAGAATATAAATTAAAAAAACAGCAATTAAATTATACTTCTTGGGCCCTATTTGTCAAATATTGACCTTTGGCCTCACTTCACAATTTGCTCTATTCATGACTCACATTTCAATTTTGTAGTATCACTTTGAAGAAAAAAAATAATTGCACTAGATTATTTTAAAAATTATAAAAAGAATTTAAATATTGGGGTTGCAGCTATGCAAATTATTATTGTTTGGAGTTTGTCAGATCTTGACAAACATCCACTAGTCTTGAATTTCAGCAACATTTTGAGCCACGTCATGCTAATATTATTACTACCTCCGTCCGAAAATATGGTATACATTTTGTTTTTTTTTTTTTGTCCGAAAATATGGTGCAGTTACAATTTAAATTAATTAGAATGAGTTTATTTACGAAATAGTTACAAATATCCAGTAAAACAAAGAATAATACAAAAAAAATTAATTCAACAAGGACGTGGCTGCCTCCACAGCTTGTATGGAACATGATAATGTTGTTTGTAATCATCCCTTACGATGAAGTTTTGCTTTATTAATGTGCGGAATTTGATAGGAATTCACTCATTTTGCTGGCAGTTGCTTTTAGACAAGTTTGCAATGTTAGAAAAACCTTACCAAGGGTTTGCATGTTTAATGCATTAAATGCATTCTGTACGCGTTCAATCAGTCGATTGTATTCGGTGAAGCTGTATGTTGTAAGGATTGTATAGAATTGAAGAAGCCAAGATCCAATGCATTAAAATCTGGACTCTGGAATATAGTGCGGTTGTGATTTAAGTCAATTTGGAACTTCTTCCTTGCAATTCAACACAATTTTGATCAAAATTCTCCATTTTGATAGAACAGCGGGTGTCACTTTAATCTGTCTAAAATACGCGTTTTTTTTTTCTGTGAATTAATTTTGACATATGCAAAACTATTTGCGCGCCATTTGTTTATTAGTTGCTTAGCAATCACTTATCTAGAAATAAAAACAAAAAAAGATCAAGATAGTATTACTTTCGTTTATCCCACATTTTTTAAGTAATGTATATCATATTTTCAGACGGAGGGAGTATTATTTTTGAATAATTTGATAATATTTTCAGATAATGTGAATGATTTTTAGGATACAAATGATAACGATTTAATTGAAAAGTAATACAGTTATCCCGTTTAGAATAAAATACTTGCAATCTTCCAGTTGTACGGACATGTTTAACATAAACTTTACTTAAATTATGTATTTAATTATGTACAAGTTACCTACCTACACTCAATATTTCTTGTTATATAATATAAGGAAGTTTAGCGCCGTGTCTCTAGATAGTTTAGTTTATTTGATTTAAATTTCAGAGCAGGGAATTAAAAAATAATGTTAACAGTCTTTTGGGAAAACGTTAAATGAGTTGTACGCGACTTGCATGCATATTTCATGTAAAATAAATTTTAAAATATTACTTTTCAGTTTCAGACTAGTTTTAGTCTTGTGTGCGTTTTAACCATGTTTTTAAATTATTGATTTGCAATATATTTTTTTATAATATATTTGCAAAAGATGAAGAGCGATACATTTGGAAACTATTATAATTTAAATTTTTTCATAACAATGATATTATTTACATAAGTGTTTACATAGTCGGATTGTTTAGTTGAAATCGGTAGAAAATAGAAAAATGAAAAAGACTATAGAATAATTAGCGTTTTTCTGTATATTTTATAACACTTATAACACGATCATTTTCATAATAATGTCACCAACGGACAATCGGACCAGCAACCTCACAATTCAGACTGTTTTCACCAGTCCGAACTGCACGATTTAATGAGCTCGGCCAACGGAGTGGTATTTGATTGAATAATTTATAATACAAATGTAACTTATAATTAATATTCATAATTAAGTATCAAAAAAGTTAACATTTTTCATGACTTAACTATCTAACATGTCTTATTTTAAATAATTAGAGTATAGCAAATTAAAAACATAAGCTAATATGCATAGAGAAAAAAATCAAAAAAACCTCTATAGGTATAAGAGAAAAAAGCAAACTAATAAGTAAGAGTAATAAATAAAACTAATAACAATAATAGTAAGTAATGACGAGAATTTAGAGTAAAATGTGCTTAGTTATTTTATACTTATATTTTTTTAAATAAAAGTTCATGTAGTTTATGTGTTCCAATATCTTGATTAAGAGGACTATCATTAAAGGACACTTAGCGAAGAATTTCTCTATTATCTTTTTATGCCTAGCATAATTTACGACTAGTCTAAGACTCTCATTTAGAATCACTTGCATTTTTTTATAATTTGAACAGGACATATTACTCCAGACAGGATAGGCATAAGTTAAAGTCGTTAGAAGGCATGTTTTATACTAAAGAATGTTTTTTTTTTAAGTGTAAGTCTTGAATTTTATTTGCGTAACGAAAATAATTTGTACATAGGTGTTATTGCAGTTCGGCAGATAATATTTGTATGTTTCATAAAATTTAATTTCTGGTCCATGTTAACTCCCAAATAATTAATGTTTAGTTTCCCTTCTAAATCAGAAATTTGTATTAAAATGTTTCTTCTTAGATTTGGTCTACGCCTAGTAAATAAAATAGTCTCAGTTTTAGATTTGTTTATTTTGATTTTCCATTTAATCATATACATATTTAATAAATTTCGCAGCATCTTCCAAACGCTTAATGATTGTATATGTTCTATAAAAATTGCTGTCATCTGCGTATAGCAAATAAGAAACATGTTTTTGTCTTGGAAAGTCGTTTATAAACATATTAAATAGAAGGAGACCTAGGATCGATCCTTCTGGTACTCCTGCCGAAAATAACCTTTCAGTTGACTTCTCGTAACCTACTACTGTTTGAAATCTTCTGCTTCGGATGTATGAGTTAATAAGATGGAAAATTCATTGAACCATATCGGAACCTTATGTCAAACAAAATTAACACTTTGAATATCATCGGAACAAATGAATAAATTCACTTTAAAATTGATTATGAAAACCGGTGCTAATACAATACGAACGTTAGTACAAAAGGAAGATAAATAGTGACATAATTTTAATTCAAGTCTTGTTAAAAATATTTCTTTATTGTGAAACTTTTGAAAGAATTTTGTGGAAATAAAAGTGGTAACAAATTTGACACGAATCTGTCTTCTTATATCCAAACATAATGGAAATGGGAAAATGCACAAATCGTGTTACAAGAACTTAGTTCCTAGTGCTTTGTTGAAAACTTCATGTTTTACTCGATTTTTACACGACTCCAGACGGGATAAAAATGTCTTTGTTTTAGTTTGGAGTTCCGTGATGCATACTCGTATATTGTCTTCAACATATTCAGCGCTTGTTGTATTGTCTATGAGCACCGAATACATAGTTTGTTTTTGTATTAATTTGTTTAGTTAACAGTTACAGGGTTTTGTTTATAGTTTCTTAGATTCCTGATTAAGTTAGTTCAAAGTTATGAAATGGTAGAAGATATACAGAAATCAATATCAATCAAATTAATATTAAATTAGTTAAATATTTACAATATGATGAGGAAGTAAATATTTACTTTGTCCATTTTCATTGAAATAGTGTAACTAATAGAGAAGTGAATGCGTGGTTGCAAATCAGATTTATCTACTATCAAAAGTGTATAACAATTTTTGTATTACAATAGTTAAACTGAAATGTTTTATTTAATTTGTTTAATAGTCACATAACGTTTTTATTTATTTTATATTGGAGAATTTTTCAAATTTCGATTTATTTTTTGTCTTTAAGACCCTTTTGACGGGAAGTAAAGAAATTTGTGGGTTGCCACCGTAGATTACAGTAATCTTCGCCAGATATGAGAAAATTAGTATTTATATTAATTTATAAATATAAATGAAATCTCCCTAAGCAGTTAGATCGTAATAAAAACTGCAGTTTATATTTTGGCTAGTATCTTACTGATAATTCCAGTCAGGGGTCCCCAAACTATAACATTACGACTCACAGGATGAATTTAACCATTAATGTCGGGTTGCTAATGTAAGAGTTTTCTCTAACTCTAGTTAAAATCATTTGTTTTTATATGTTACAACATACAAAAACAAATGATTTTAACTTGAGTTAGGGATAATTCTTACTTTAGCAGCTGGCTAGAAGAAGATTTTATCCGGCCGCGGACATTTCATTAAAGCATAAGGTCTGTGATGCTTTCGCCAAAATGTGATCTGGTATGGGATTTATCGACGATGTAACAACGTGCCCCCGTAACAACTAGCCCCGCCTCCCCCTACTATTATTATTTTGCTAGTTTTTTAAATATACGAGTATTATTATTACCATAAATACAATGTATTTTAATTGCTTACTTACTTACTTAATCCTTAACCTTTCTACCTTACGGTGTGAGGCTTGTGCGAGTTTGAGTTTTCTTTTTAGTCACGTTCGCGTTTCTCAATTACATTTCCAAATGTTTTTCCACCTCTTCCTGTCTTGCGCTTAACATTTCACTTCACTCCACTTGATTTCCCTCTCTTCCGTTGCGCGTTTCACCTCTCCTTACCATGTTTTCCTTGGCCTTCCGATTGTTCTTTTTGTTGGTAGTTTTGCTTCATAAACTTTACGAATTCTTTTTTCTTCACCCATTCTCAACACATATCCAAGCCACCTTAGTTGCTATTCCTGTACGTTCTTACCGGTTTTGTTTCCAGTTTTTCTCTACAAATTTCGTTCTTGATTTGATTTCTTCTAGTTTTTACTTTTATTATTCAAAGAATAATATGAACAGATGTTAAGTTGGAAAAATGAAAAGAAATATATTTAATCATAAAATGGGAAAAATAACAGAAATAATGTTTACCATCATAAAATGTAAATTCGAGTTATGTATATGGCATGTCATGCGAAATTCCAAATACAGCTTATTGCAGAACATCATGCAAGACATAATAGAGAAGATTCCAGAACCTCTTATTTCAAAAACTTGAAGCAGTGGTAGGGAGACAGTAGTACACAGCTATTCAGGCGAGCTGTTCACAAAACGAAAATCATATTGATGATCGTTAACGTCCCTGGCGGACAAAGTACTTGAAGACGGGGGACAGCATTTTTATATTTTACGCTAGTAAAATTGACGAACAATTTCAAATTACAATTTGTGTATCGAGTAAGAAAAAACTTAGATATGGTCCGAAAAAACATTTTAACATTACTATAGCTTGTTTCTTTGGTTTAGGCCAGGGGTCGGCAAACTTTAGAGGCTAAAGAGCCAAATTCACCCTTTACGGCATTTGAAAACATTTTAAAGAGCCATAATTTTGTTTTAATACATAACTTTTTGTATATTTTCTAAATTTTATTCCTTAACAAGTTAATTTGAAGAGCCACACGAATGTCCTCAAAGAGCCGTATGAGGTTCGCGAACCGCGGTCTGCCGACCCCTGGTTTGGGCGGAACTAGATTTTGACAACTAGTAATTTTTATCGGTTAAGTGAGGTTTTTAATCATTTTTTTTTAACAAAAGCTGTCTTCAATCAGGGAAAAGTAAGCTCGTGACAACTTACAAAAATTAAAATCCCATTTAGTTCCGCCTAAAGGTTTGGAATAGCCTATATAAATGTTTTAAATAACATAAAAATGTACGGTTTGTTACAGAAACTTTGATTAGTTATTTGGGTTATAACAGTAGGAAAAACGTGAGATATTTCTCATCTCGTTTCATCTTAAAAATGTAAATTTCTAACCGTTGTTATCATGTTGCATCCAATGAAGATGAAAACAGATATTTACTGTATTCATTCTGGACTTAAAATCGCATTATGCACAAGATACGAAGCGACCGATAATGACAATTTTATGAATGTAATAAAAAATAAAGGCATCTAATTTACACTAAGGTGTTCTTAATATCTTCACCAACTGTTCACCTTTAACCTAGCTGACTGGCGAGGCGTAGATGTAATGTACCAGTTTGCTAACTTCATATTGCAAAGTTCTCAGGATCGAAATCTTGTTAGTAACACGACTTGACAAGAACAATATGTAATATCCAAAATTTTCAAAATTACAGAATGCAAAATAAATTGAAACCATTTATAAAAAAGAAAATTTATATGCGGAATATTACTTTTTTTATTTAATTATTTTTTAATTACCCTCAGCGAAAGAAATTAATGTAAAATCCTACACATTCAGGGTTGCAGACAAATATACTTTTTGGCAAATTACTTTAAAATACTTTTCGTTTGCTACGGACCAAAGGCTTTGATAACCAACTTGAGGGGAGGCAGAACGGTATAGTTCTTAAAATTTTCTTATATAAAACTGGCAATCTGAAATATAGGTGATTCATAATATCAGAGGATTTACGTCATCAATAAAATTTTAGATTAGATTATTTTGCTACATAAAAAAATTTATTAAAACAATAACGCCACTTTCTAGTACGTCTACATGCGAAAGTTTATTTTTTGTAAATACTTAACATATCAATATCAAGTAGGTAAGTACTTAAGTTTCACACACTGTTAATAGTTTGGTTATGAACACAAAATCCAAAGCTTTAAGAATAAAAAATATCAAGACCATTTGAATCATATAATCAAATATGGCTGAATGTTGAATCCGAATGTAGACATCGCCATTGTCAATACTGCCAATAGCAGCTAAATAAGAATATTATTTTTTTCTTAATAATAATTAAAACTAGTCAAAATTCTTGATAAATACAATTATAATTGTTGTTTTTCAATAATACGAGGGCTACCTTTTAAGATTTTACAAAAACTAAGAATGAAAAAAAAATCTGGACCAAACTGTTTTATTAGTTTTCAAATGGCAATCACTTTTGCATGCGTTCAAACCAATTCTCGAAACATTTTTTCCACTCTGAAGGTGGCATCTCAAAAACATGGTTTTCGAAGTCTTCAACAATTTCTTGAGATAGAAAATATAATTATGCAACATTTGTTTTATGTAAATAGAATAGTAGAAAATATATCAATCATATGATGTGCGAGACGTATTAGTTGATCAATAAAATCATGTCTTACTATTCATAAAATACCTTTTTTATTAATATATATGTATAGTGTTGGGAGGGTCCAATTATAAAGTCGTGCCCAGGACCCAAAAAAAGCTAGTTACGGCCCTACTGATATCTATTATTAAGCGACAAAAATTTTACAATTCAAAATATTATTAAATAAATAAAAATCGTTGCAAATTTTTATGTATAGATTGTTTCTAATTTTATTTCAGATAGTATTTTAGTTTTGCATAAGAAATGTATAATTATATACTTATGTTATACAGGGGCTATACGGACCGTTAAAATTAAAATAGAACATATGTATTTTTTGAGTGATACGATTTTTTTTTTGTAGGTCAAGGAATTTTATATGTATGTCAAATTTTAATTATTTTCATCCAATCGTTGGCCTTAATACTTGCTAATAGTACAGACAGATAAACTGATATGGCATAAGATTTACTTGGGTTATTTCTACTTACAAATCCTAAAAATACAGAAATGTGGCAATAAACGAATCTGTTGTAAATCTCCGCATTAGACGCGTCTAGTAAAGTCTAATTTAATACCCTTATACTTCGTTCAGAATCTCTAAATTAGAAATTAGAATTAACGTGAAATTAGTACTTAACATTAAATTTGTACGTAGAAATTAAGTAGTATTCACAATGTTAATTAAGAAATTAAGACACTGTCAGAAATATCTATCGATTTCTACTTTATCAATCGATATTTGAGAGCTGTTTATATTTGCTGATGAGGTTTTGAGTTTCATAGTTCTGAAAAGAATTAAAAGAATTTACGTAAGAGTTTGGAGTCTACAAATTCTTAATTTTAATTTGTAAGTATATGTATTTATTTAGAAGGTTGTGGACGCTAACGTACAGTTACGTATAACGAATATTTACGTTAATTCTAAGTACTAATTCTAATTTATAATTTGGAGGTTCTAAACGAAGCATTAATCTGAACCAAATACGTTATTTGTAATGACGGTGTAAAAATTGCACATCTGACAAGATTTGTAACAAAGGAACGCTATTAAAATGAACATTTTTGTTAAGAATAAGGGTATAAGACTAATCTTGTCAGAAGTTAGTTAAATGCTCATTCAAATAGAACTATCTTAACCTGTAACTTCAGCATTATCTAGGAACTTGGATACTCTGGTAAATCTAGGATTATTTCGGTTTCTGTCCTAATCCGTAACACGTTGAAACAAGTCTTACTTAACTATGGAAGATTGTAATCGATGCAATGAAATGATGTTTTTTTTTATGCTCAGTAATGAATTTAGATCAATAGGCGTGTGAATAATATAGATTGCGTGCAGTGGAGAAATTAAAGAGGTGTGGTTAAACAATCGGATGTGTACTGAGCAAGTGAAAGGGTGTCAACGCACCCCGGTTCTCAATGGGAAATAAATTCTATTTTACACTCTCCACTTTTTTTTTTTTTCTGGAACGATGCATCGCGACATGAATTTAAAGAAGGAATATTAAGGACGATCGAACTAGAATCAAGAATATTCGTTTTTATATCACGTTGGATATCAGAAATTCAGTTTTTATTAAAGGAATAAGTTTTTGTTCTGTAACATAATATTCATGAGGTTGGTTGCGGCAAAAAATATTAAAGTTGTTTCGTTTATGTATATAATACATGAGATGATCCCAATAAACGGTGATATGGCGGACCAATTTCGACTATATAAAGTATGAATTGAAAAAAGAAACCATTAAACACATGAATATGAAAACAAAAAACAATAAGGATATCTTTGTGAAATTGTGAACTGTTTTTTTATAGCATATTTGTATCCTGGAGGTCCATTCTGCTATTTCAGAATAAAGAAATACAGTCATACCTCGACTTACAGCATTTTTAAATTGTCACCATACCTCGAATTTCAGACGATTGCTTACCAACTTTTAGCCAAACTGTTTTCGGTATGATAATTTGTAGGTTTATAACAAATGTTCATTTAAAAAAAGCTCTAGTTGGTTTTGGAATTTTTATGAAGGTTAGACCACTTGTTTAAATATTATAAAATGTAAAAAAATATCAAACAACTTGAGTTATGTGTAAACCATAATAAAAACTAATAAATAACGTAACCAAAGTCAAGCTTAAGAGCGTAATGTACCTAGGTTACGCTCAACGGAAACGTGCATTTGGAAGGGCCAAAGAATTTGAACCAAATGTTGTCGGATCAATTTGATTTTTTTTTTAATTTGAAGATAAAGATTGGCCCCGTTGGATTTCAGAGTTAAAATTTGGTTTTATTTTTAATTTTCAGTTTTACAATGTCCTAAACTTTGTGTAACTTCACATCACTGTTACTCGGTAAATCAATAACAATTGCAAATTCCATAGCTGAAATCCTATAGATTGTACTTTTATCTTTAAAATGAGCCCTTGTTTATGAAAATTAATTAATATTTAGCACCAATTCTTTGACCCACACCGAAACACTATTTATATGAAATACTGGCATTTACAAGCATCGAGAGATGTATCCATCTGGTAGCGTGGTTTTAAACTAATCTAGTCATAGTAGAGGGAGTCTTAAGCTCCGCCTTAATTTTCTACACATATCTTTGTATTTGGTGTTTAATTAGTAAGACATAAACTGTTGACTATGCTTATTCAATAATTTTCTATTGTTTTATAAAAATTGGTAACTGAAGATCTTTGGAATAAAACAGTTTGTGATGTCAAATTTACGTGTTTTATTTTAGACTTTGCTCTTTCCGTGGTAGAATACAAATTCATATTGACCGTTTTTTTTAATTTCATCCCTAAAGGGTGATAAGGGGTGAAATGTGAATTCAAAGATTCCTTAATATCTCTTAGGACCAATAAGATATCGAATTGGTTTTTTCTTACAAAGATAACCCGTACAAATACCGAAAAACTTATTTCAGAATTTTGTCCTAATCAACCCCTGAAGGGGTGAATCTACAATTGGGGCGAATTATACATCCTGTCGTATTTCCTGTGTTTGTCGGGTATTAACATTTCTTTTTGGCACTTAGGTGTCTTTTTAAGATATCTCGAAATAGTTTTGACTGTTTCTTTAAATTTCACCCCTAAAGAGTGAAAAGGGATGAAATGCGATTTCAAGGATTCCTAATATCTCTTAGGACCAATAAGATATTGACTTGGTTTTTGCTTACAAAGACTACCCATGAAAATTTCGAAAAACGTGTTTCAGGATTTTATCCTAATCAACCCCTAAAGGGGTGATTCTACAATCGGCGTGAATTATACATCCCGTCGTATTTCCTGTGTTTGTTTGGTTGCAACATTCCTTTTTGACACATAGGTGTCTTTTTAAAATATCTCGAAATGATTTTGACAGTTTTTTAAAATTTCACCCCTTAAGGGTGAAAAGAGGTGAAATGTGATTTCAAGATTCCGTAATACCTCTTAGGACTAATAAGATATTGACTTGGTTTTTGCTTACAAAGACTACCTATGAAAATTCCGAAAAACGTGTTTCAGGATTTTATCCTAATCAACCCCTAAAGGGGTGATTCTACAATCGGGGTGAATTATACATCACGTCGTATTTCCTGTGTTTATTTAGTTGCAACATTTCTTATCGGCATATAGATGTCTTTTTAAAATATCTCGAAATGGTTTTGACAATTTTTTAATATTTCACCCCTAAAGGTTGAAAAGGGGAGAACTGCGATTTCAAGGATTCCTTAATATCTCCTAGGACCTATAAGATATCGACTTATTGTTTGCTTGCAAATATTATCCATACAAATGCTGAAAAACTTATTTCAGGAATTTGTCCTAATCAACCCCTAAAGGGGCGGATCTACAATCCGGGTGAATTATACATCCCGTCGTATTTCCTGTGTTTGTTTGGTTGCAACATTCCTTTTTGACACATAGGTGTCTTTTTAAAATATCTCGAAATGATTTTGACAGTTTTCTAAAATTTCACCCCTTAAGGGTGAAAAGAGGTGAAATGTGATTTCAAGATTCCGTAATACCTCTTAGGACTAATAAGATATTGACTTGGTTTTTGCTTACAAAGACTACCTATGAAAATTCCGAAAAACGTGTTTCAGGATTTTATCCTAATCAACCCCTAAAGGGGTGATTCTACAATCGGGGTGAATTATACATCACGTCGTATTTCCTGTGTTTATTTAGTTGCAACATTTCTTATCGGCATATAGATATCTTTTTAAAATATCTCGAAATGGTTTTGACAATTTTTTAATATTTCACCCCTAAAGGTTGAAAAGGGGAGAACTGCGATTTCAAGGATTCCTTAATATCTCCTAGGACCTATAAGATATCGACTTATTGTTTGCTTGCAAATATTATCCATACAAATGCTGAAAAACTTATTTCAGGAATTTGTCCTAATCAACCCCTAAAGGGGCGGATCTACAATCCAGGTGAATTATACATCCCGTCGTATTTCCTGTGTTCGTTTATTTGCAACATTACTTTTTGGCACATAGGTGTCTTTTTAAAATGACTCGAAATAGTTTTGACAGATTTTTAAAATTTCACCCCTAAAGGTTGAAAAGGGGTGAATTGTGGTTTCAAGGATTCCTTAATATCTCTTAGGACCTATAAGATATCGACTTGCATTTTGCTTACAAAGATTAGCCATACAAATAACGAAAAACTTATTTCAGGATTTTGTCCTAATCAACCCCTAAAGGGGTGGATCTAGAGTCGGTGTGAGTTATACATTCCGCCGTATTTCCTGTATTTGTTGAGTTATAAAATTACTTTTTGGCACATATGTGTCTTTTTAAAATATCTCGAAATGATACTGGCAGTTTTTGTAAATTATATCGCTTAAGGGTGACAAGGGGTGAAATGTGAATTCAGGCATTCCTTAATATCTCTTAGGACTAATAAGATATCGATTTGCTTTTTACTTACAAAGACTACCCATACAATTGTCGAAAAAATTATTTCAGGATTTTGTCCTAATCAACCCATAAAGGGGTGAATCAACAATTGGGGCGAATTATACATCCCGTTGTATTTCCTGTATTTGTTGAGTTATAAAATTACTTTTTGGCACACATGTGCCTTTTCAAAATATATCGAAATATTACTGACAGTTTTTTAAAATTGCATACCTTAAGGGTGAAAAGGGGTGAAATGTGAATTCAGGGATTCCTTAATATCTCTTGGGACCAATGAGATATCGACTTGCTTTTGACTTATAAAAACTACCCATACAATTGTCGAAAAACTTATTTCAGAATTTTGTCCTAATCAACCCCTAAAGGGGTGAATTTACAATTGGGGCGAATTATACATCCCGTTGTATTTTCTGTGCTTGTTGAGATATAAAATTACTTTTTGGCATATATGTGTATTTTTAAAATTACTCGAAATGTCATTGACAGTTTTTTAAAATTGCATCCATTAAGGATGAAAAGGGGTGAAATGCGAATTCAGGGATTCCTTAATATTAGGACCAATGAGATATCGACTTGATTTTTGCTTACAAAGATTACCCATACAAATGCCGAAAAACTTATTTCAGGATTTTGTCCTAATCAACCCCTAAAGGGGTGAATCTACAGTTGGGGCAAATTATACATCCCGTTGTATTTCCTGTGTTTGTTGAGTTATAAAATTACTTTTCGGCACATATGTGTCTTTTTAAAATATCTAGAAATGGTATTGACAGTATTTTAAAATTGCATACCTTAAGGGTGAAAAGGGGTGAAATGTGAATTCAGGGATTCCTTAATATCTCTTGGGACCAATGAGATATCGACTACAATTGTCAATACAATTGTCGAAAAACTTATTTCAGGATTTTGTCCTAATCAACCCCTAAAGGGGCGAATTTACAATTGGGGCGAATTATACATCCCGTTGTATTTTCTGTGTTTGTTGAGATATAAAATTACTTTTTGGCACATATGTGTATTTCTAAAATATCTCGAAATGTTATTGACAGTTTTTTAAAATTGCATCCATTAAGGGTGAAAAGGGGTGAAATGTGAATTCAGGGATTCCTTAATATTAGGACCAATGAGATATCGCCTTGATTTTTGCTTACAAAGATTACTCTTACAATTGCCGAAAAACTTGTTTTAAGATTTTGTCCTAATCAATCCCTAAAGGGGTGAATCTACAATTGGGGCGAATTATACATCCCGTTGTATTTCCTGTGTTTGTTGAGATATAAAATTACTTGCTATTTACTTATAAAGACTACCCATGCAAGTACCGAAAAACGTATATCAGAATTTTATCCTAGCCCTATTAACCCCTAAAGGGCTGAATCTACAATTACTTTTTATTTTACTAATTATTTTTTGAATTTCTTATTTATCTCTCCTACTATAATTTTAGGGGTGCTTAGTAAATTTCTGACACGCCAAGGGGTAAGTCAAAAAAAATGTTGAGAACCACCGGTCTACAATGATGGTCAGAGGCGTAGCAGGGGGGGGGGGATTGGAGAGAAACTTCTACACACATATTATTATTATTACATTAATGATTATTAACATAATTTTTTGATGATAAAAAAAAATATTATTTCTACAAATGTATCTGTAAAATCAGAATTGGTAATAAATATTAATCACTTTTCACATACAAGGGCTTATTTTAAAGATAAAATTACTATATAGACTGGTCCAGTGTTAACATTTGTAATTTTTATTCATTTACTGAGTAACAGTGATGTGAAGTTAAAAAAAAAGTTCAGCACTGTAAAATTGAAAATCAAAAATAAATCAAAATTTTTCTTTCATATCTAGAAGTTTAAAAAAAAACCTCAAATTGATTTGAACATATGTATTTAGTTTATATTTTACGGTTCCGAAAAATCCTGGGTTGTTTTATAAATATGTGCACTTTTCCCTCTCCCTGTAAGCTACTTCGAGGTGGGAGAATTTGTTACCACACCTCCTGTGACGTATTAAGTCTCCTGGCCACCGCACCCCGCGGACAAACTTGACTTTTGAGTTCGCTACATTATCACCTTAATTCTAAAAAGAACTAATTTAAACGAGATCTAGCCAAATTGTTGGGGTTATGTAAAACATGTGTTATTATGAGAAACTGACGTATAATATTATACGTTAATTTTTCGTAGCATGCTGCATGTTTTTTTTTTTAAAGAACAAACTTCACTATACTCTATTTCAAATTAGAAAAGAATAGATAGCGCTGCGAACCGAGTACGATTTATACAGGACAAATACAGTATAGGGAAATTTAAAATAAGTTAAAACTAGGGCATGGGCGTAGTAACAGGATTAGCAAGTGATTTTTTTTTAAATGTAAAAAAGAAATTGGTTTATAAGATATAGAAATAAACAAGGCAGATAATACACTTACGTTATTTATACGACACAAATTCAGTATAATGGGAAGTTTGAAAATTATAACAAAATATTATATTAAATATTATAAATATAAGTTTTAAAAATTATGTATTATATTATAAAAAGAGAGATTTGGCTAAAAGAGTTTAAATAAAGCAATAAAACAAACAATATATTTTTCAGCTTCAAGTTTCTTATTTAAATATTTATTGTAAATAAATATTAAAAATATATGTATATGTGAAGGTCTAAAAATTATATCAAAACTTCTTCTTTGGGCACTATCAGCTGGCCTGTCTTCTGGCCTCATATTAGTCCTCTATCTGTTAATTGTCAAGTGCCAAAAAATATTTATATGTCAGATAACCTAAAAAATATATAACTGCGTAAAAATAAATTACATGGAGAATTTTTTCCATAAAATCTACGCCGAATTTTTTATTTAAATTTACCCATTTAAATAAAAGTCTAAATATGTAAATAATAACAAAATATACGAAAAAAATTAAATAATATAAATAATATATATTTCCAATGTACGAAACTGAACATCTGTCAACTTGGACTAAAAACAATATTTTAACATTGTAATAGGGATGGTGTTCTAAACCAATCAGAAACAAGGACAAACTGATTCCTATTTTCTTATACACATTTTTCTAAGCTGAGATAGAGCATAGTTTGCAGATATTGTCCATAGATAAATATGCATTCTCTTTTTCGCGGGCATACAGTGTTTATTTTAGTTTTAAATTTGTTATATACGTCAGTACAGTATATGCATTGATAAGTGAAATACAGGCAATTCTTCGAGTAGCGACAAATTGAAATTTAACTTATCGGTGGTGCGACGCATGCGTGTAATAGACTAATAAGTATTGTTTTCTATTTCACTCATATTCCATAAATAGCATTATAAGACAATGCAGATTCTGTATCAGTGCAGATTTTATTCAGTGAATGGGAGAAGCATAATTATGCACAGAAATTGAAATTAGGTGAACCCGTTTCTAGGGTATTGTTCATCTGACAAACATGTAAGTAGCCTAGCTGGGCTTGAGTGTTCGTGTTTTTGTGCAAATCAATAATACTTAATTCATCATCTTCCATCTTGCCATGAAACAGATGAATTGTGATTAATCACTTTGAGATAAGGGAATTCATTCCGTTATAAGCAATCTCCATTTGTCGTGATTCTGGTGCAGTTCTTGCTACTTCTAGTGACTTAGACATTATGTTTTCAGTGATATCGCTGTGGATATCTACGCTGTATTCTTTCTCCATTGATTTTTAACTCTACCAATTGTGTTCTCTAGGTTTTCGTCTTTCTGATCAAGACTCTTTCCGAAGAATCGCAGGATTTGGTCATACACGATTGAGACCAGTCTCATCGTTGGTCTAATTTCCTCGAGGACTGAAACATTTCTGTTTTTCTGCGCAAGGTATTCCCTATATATTCGTCTTCAACAGTGCACTTCAAATGTTCCAAATTTGTTTTTATCGCTTTGGCTAATAGTTCACGTTTCCCCAGCATAAAGAAACATGAAAAAAAAAGGATGTTAAAAAATCAACACTTAGTTCACCAAAGATTATTACTTTGGTGAACACGGAGTAGTAATATTACTTTATTATTGTAATGATAATATTTTTTAATTCGACTTATATTCCTGTTTTTTTTTTTTTTTTTAGTAACGTCGCCGTATATTTGTGACATTGTTTTGTACATAATTGATTATGTCCAATTTTCTTTATTAATGGTCTACGGACAAACATATAAAAATACTTAAAATAAACAAATACAAGCATAGTAACATTAGCTCAAAAATAATAATTCGTCCCCCTGCAGTACTTTTTTTTTATTTCGTAATTGAAAATTAATGTGTAATACATAAGAAATTATAAATAAAATGCCATTATTGTAAATAAAGTGTGCCATTTCCTTAAATGGTAATACAAATTCTGGTATATTAAAAGAAGTACATATATTTAATTCCATAAGTGACCTTTGAAACAAGAAAAAATTGAGAAAATTGCATCTTTTCATTGATGGCCTTATTACATTTCGTTGCTCAAGACCAAACTAGTTTCTAGCTAAAATAGATTTATCATATCAGTCACCTGTGTGCATAAAACCAATACATACTTGATATAGCGTTCAATTGGTATTTTTTCTCCAATAGTTTCATAACTTTTTAGTCGATTTTTTATAAAACAACGAAGAACTTTTGAACCAAACTTTTTAAACCAAAAATTGGAAAACCTAAGTGGAAATATTTGGTATACGTGACTGGATATTACAATGTCCTAAGGTTATTTTCATTAAAATTTTGACGTATAAAATCCGAGCACTCTTGTAAAAACCCTCGAGATATTCATCTTGTGTTTCTTTCTGACTTTTCGCTTTGCTTTATAGCCATTTTCTTTAGAATGTTTCAAATATATTATTTCCTTCTGACATTTTTCGCAATTCTGTAAAAATATGAGAAAAAAACTGGTGTTGGGCTTTCGTTTTCAACTTTATTATTAAAATATTTCTTTGAAATGAACACTTAATAATAATAATTTTTAAAAATGTATTACCTTCATAAAATATTTTTTATGGTTTTAATAACTGCGTATTTATGAATTGCGTTGGGTTCACAAAAAGAGGGTGAAAATGAAAACAATATCTCCAAGAACTGAAAAAAAAAAAAAAATACGGATAATTTTGAGAATTTTAGTAGAAACTGTATTTAACAATTTTTATTATACATACATACTTGTTATGAAATGAGGAAAGATTCATATTTCGTAGTCGATTTTAATACTTCACGTTTTAAGATTTCATGATCATATTGATACTGTCTTCGGGATTACTTGTGTTTGTTTTTATATCGGTATGGTTAAATAATTGGGGTTATTAATAATAATATAAATAATTTATGTATCAGATGTTATTTTTTATTTTGGACTGATTTTAATTCTTTCAGTCTTTTATCAAGCAAAAATTTTTCATAAAGACCAAATGTCTGGATAGGTCCCACGAGTCGTAATTATGTGACCTCTGGGTTAGATGATTAATAGTTTTCTAATATTTCAAATCTGTACTAATTAGAAAAGTACAAAGCGATTGTTTACCTCAAGACGCTAGTGACGTTTGATAGCACGTGAAAAGTGCAGTACCAGTTACGGGACTAGATCATTTGTCTCTTCTTCATTGAATTGGAAAACTCACTTTTTATTTGTCTGAGAAATAGAGATAATAACGTACAGAATAAACCATTGATTCAAGGCATCCTCTACGTCTGGTTTTTGTCTTTCCTCTTACGTGTTTGGGATGAGTTCTGTAAATTGCGAAATATTTAGTTTCCTCTAAGATGTTGTTGCAGAAATCATGCAATTGTAGCTTTTGAAACATTAGTTATCTTCGACAGCTCAGGATGACTAGAGTTAGGAGACGGGTTTTTATCTTGCCGAGAATTGCAGAAAACGACGAATCTCATATAGTATTTCGATAGTATATATTCTAATTAAGTAAACGGATGTAATTCAGCCCAGAATTTTTGACTCGAACAAACTTCCATTGAAAGGTGGTTAGTTAAGTTAGTTACTTAATGTTACATAAAATAAATAAGTCTTAAAGATACAAAGAAAAAAAAAAAAAAAAAAAACGATAAAAGAACTCCACCACCACTTTCTGATTCAGTTTCTGAAGTTGCTGGTTCGGTTCAGGGGATCACGTCAGTTTTGCATAACATTTACCATTTTTTTTTTCTTTTCAGAAATAAGCACAGTCCTTTAAATAAATATATTAATTCTGTAGGTATATTATTCTTTACTGATCTACCTATTACATTTTTAAAGGACCAAATTTTTCCTATGTGTGATGTGATAATTTACGTTGACTTGAACAAAAAATCCAAAATCGTAAAATTTGGACTTTGTGGCTTTTCACAGTAAGCTCATGATATGATTTTTGTAACCATTTAATATTATTATTTTAATGCAATTTCAATAATTTTCTAAAATTTCTTTTGATGTGGTAATTTAAAAATCATGGCAAATTTAAGAAGGAGAACTTTCGTTGTGTTGTTTTAGTAATACCAATTAAAATAATTATAACAAATATTGTTTAGAAGAACTTTTTTACTCACGTCTCTTAGACATTATATAAAAATTAATTTTGGACGTTTGATTGTGATTTGCTGCCACAAAAGATATATACAAAAAAATATATATCTGTTCGATTATATATATTGAAATTAAAAGCGATTGACATTACCTTACTTGTTCTCTGACATAAACCTCGTTGAAAAGTGAAAATCTGTATCTAATTCAAGCTGAATGTTGGAGAAAACAACTAATTAAAACATGTGACAAAGTTAAATAAGTTGCTATAATTATTAAATTTGAATAATTTCTTTAAAAACAAAATTTTCATGAATATATGATACTTCATTGTAATATTGGTAGTGTTCTGTACTAGAGCAAAGCCAGTTTTTTCTGGTCTCGGTGGTTTTATAATTAATTGTTTTATATTGTTTGTATTTTATACTGGTTTATATTGGTTAAGTCCGGCCAGTGATTAACTAAAATCGAAGTCATGTGTCGTTTAAAATTGAAAAGAACATATTCACCTAATATCCGCTGTTCATTTGTCGACCCATAGCAACAACTCTCGTTCGATTGAACTGAACTGAAAGGCGTCATTTAGAGTAATGAGTTAGCATTCACGGTAATAACGAATCGTTGTTCCACTGATTTCTATTTGTATTTGCAAAGAACCCATTACTTTACCATACTTTTAAACATACAAGTTGAATCGGATGTTGTGACCCTAAAATATTCGGTGTTACGCACAATGCATGCGTGCTCACTCATTCCCCGCAAGTACTTCTTTGGAAGTGTATCCTGTCCTATGGATATCAAAAAGCACCTGAATTAGAGTGTAGGCTGGCAAGCGTTAGCCATTTGTAATTGATTTACCGAAAATGTAGCTTAACTTATAGCGACATAAAGGAAAGATAAGTAGCTACGGATTAATTTATATTCAACATGCATATGTAATAATAATAATAAACTACAGTACCTGTTGAGCATCAGCGGTTTTATATATCTGTAACAGAAGTAATATTTAAATAGATTGAACATAATTATTCGCATCATATGCATGTTAGATGACAGTCTTCATTAGTTTTTATTTCCCAAATTATACGCAAAGATATAGGATATAATACCATCTTAACTCTTAAGTTAATAAGTTTGTTATTGACACTTATCGACTCGAAAATGGATTTATTGTTTATGCTCATCATTGCCTCCCACTATTTGCTGTGTGAAGTCACATTAATGTATATTTTGTCTAGTCTTGTCGGGCATATGAATTGCATTTTACTTTATTATAAATTACTCATAGTACTCAATAGTTAAAGTTATGTTATCTAGTTAAAAGTTTTGATATACAGGAATGATGTCTGTTTGCGCCTGCTTAATATAATAGCAATTATAAGTAATTACATTTAATTTTATTTATTATTTGGTTTTTTAAGTAAAACCACTTTTTCGCGTTTGATTCCCTGCTTTGAGTTTTGAGAAACTGCTATCGAAGAATATGCTACCGCTACCGGAAATTGTGTCCAATCATGACACAACAAGCTCATCAAAACTAAAAGACAAAAAAATATGTATATATTAGTTTTAACCTCACCGAAATCCAGCGCTTTAGTGATTCAAATGAACAGTAGTGAAACAATGGCTGGAATTTAACAAAGAAATACTCTTTTAGTTAATTGTTAGTGAAATTATTGGTATTAAATATATAATAATTTGATATTGTGATTTTGTTTGAGGCTTTAATATCCCGCATTGAGCTGTCAAAGAGCCTTAAGCGGTTTATTGTTAGGGCTTTTATTTGAAACCTGCTTCAATTTTGATGGTGGTATATAATTATGCCAATTTTAGAAGTGTGTGACTTGTTAATACGAACAACAGTTTGTTTAATTGATCTCAAATTGCAGTTCGGACGGGAAATCAACTTTATCATCAAATAAATATGTCACACTGATTGAGATTTTTTACGTACGGAGTTCTGCGTACTCTCTATAGGTAATGTTTAGTTAGTTAAAATTTTTGGCGCACAGCAACGATGGCTATTTGCCATCAACACAGCACATCTAAATGACTAAAATATATATTAACAAGATTATATTAAATAGTTTGATAAAATCTTATGCACATTCTCAGGAAAACGCATTTTGCACGGACAAACACAAATAAATTAAAATAAAAGACTTACTTACTTAAAACTGAACAGACGCAGGGTGATGGTAAGAGGTTGTAAAGAGACCCGTTACTATCAGATATCACAGATCAAAATAAATAAAACATTAAAATAAGGTGCAAAGCTTCATACATAAAGCAATAAGTTCGAATCCTTCAGAAAGATTACCAGTCTATCTATGAGTACCCTGTCGTCGCCTAGGGCAACTGACAGATCATAGTACTTAATCTCTTCCTGACGACTCGAATAGCACACAATGAGTTAAAATGTGTTACACAGACATATCTGCATTATACACGTCTCACAAATAGGTGGCTCTCCACCTCGAAAAAGATGTCCATGGGTTCATCAAGTTCGCCTATGCGATGGCGTGAGATGGCGGTTTCACCCCTGTGGTTAATCCTACGGGAAGAACCCCATGGTCTTCTTTAATGTCAACTTCAGATGCCTCAACTTCACATTTGGTATGCTGTACAAATCATGTTTCCATTTCGCTAACATGATATGTTTAATTTGCGACATTACAAGAACCATTAATCCCATTCTTTTGATTAATAATCCATTTTGATCACTCGAAAAAACACCCAAAAAATTAAAGCGTATTCCTAAAGTGTAAAATGAACTTCCCTGTTTCATAACCTATTTGTTCACGTGACTATTATTTACATGGATTTATATTTTAAATGAAAACAAATAGCGTGAACGTAGAACTCCATTAACCATGGAACCACTTTAAAAAAATCCAGATTTTTAATTTAACCATTTATTTTATATATAAATAACTCGAAACCGTCATGCGGTACTTTAGTCCGAGGGTTGCGAAGTTGCGTAATAAATTTAAAGAAAAGTTCATTACAACTAATTTCCGTACCTTTGTTTATCAGAACTTTTTTGTTTATAATGTCTGTGGTTATGTACCTCTGAAGTTAAACGCTACGCTTTAGATTACAGCACACTTTTTAATGTACGTACATTTTTTACCAAAATAAGTACTAGGTTTTAATGAAGAAAGTTGTAATTGTTCCATACAATTATTAGTTTATTGCTCAAAGTAACTAATTAAAATTAATTTCAATCTGTATTTATTTCGTCAAAAAGGTTTCATATAAATCATGACTTTTCAAAAAGTAACCCAAAATATAATATTCTTAATAACATGTTTGATGGTAGATAAATATAGTGCATTTTAGATGGATTTCTGTTCAAAATAGTACAGGGTATTGCAAAGTTCAAATATAATACTTATAATTATGTTTCAACTATCAACGAATCCTTGTTTTCTAAACATGTTACATCTTTTCTGTAATTCTTCAGGTGATTATCTCAAGGAGATTTTGAAAGAGCTATATGTTCTTGAAGATCACTATTTAGTAATTTTGTTTATATAAGTTTACAAAGCATAAAATTATTTTATAATACCACAATAATACATAATATACAGATGTTTATTTCAATGTAACTGGTTTAAATATATACATATGTATACCTGTTGTCCAGTAACAAAGTAAATATATTACCAATACGTTCTTAATACAGAGTGAACTCATACGGAATCAAAAGATGGATAAACACAGTAATCCAACCATAAAAAACACGCGCGCTCCTTGTTTAATATACCCGCGCTGACTCCACTCTCTTTTCGTTCACATTTGAAAGCATTACATGACTGCCTTATGCGACTGTCTATTTTCATTATTCTTATGGTAATACTGCTTATAAATGTAAGGATTTATATGATATCTGCAATGTTAAGGTTTTTTTTATTTTATTTTACTTTTAAGTCATACATGTCAAATTTCAAATCATTTATTTTATTTTAATTTGTTAATAGAATTAAAATTTCGTGAGGTTACATGTTTTTCTTTTTATTGTAGCCAGTAATTGAATTTTAAAAAGCTTTATTTTATTTTTATTATACGATATTTGTTTGTTATATTCAGGGCTGTGGAGTCAATAGCAATTTTGGTTTACCGGAATGTGAGTTGTAGTGGGTAGTAACCAAAATTTCAGAATCGGAGTCGCCAATTTTTTGTGCCGACTCCACAGCCCTGTTAGAAACACCAAGATCAACAATTTATTTCGGGGATCGGTAACCTTTATTACGTCGCGGGCCGATTAAGTGATTTTTTTTTGCGGGCTATACTTCTTTTTGTGATTTCTATTTTTGCGATTTTAAGTTTTTGTTTACGCCGGTTTACACGTATTTACGTCGGCATATGTACTAATAGCTGGTTTATACAACTTAGCCATAATTTTGCTTAGCCATAACTGAGAAGTACCTTATCCATAAGTTTTTAACGATCCCCAGAACGAAAGTATTGTGTTTATACAACCTTTTCCTTAACTTTTCCTTAATCTCGGTCGTCAGCCGCAGCCAATGAAATGCGCTGTTTAGAGTTTGCGCAGTTCCGAGTAAACATCGTAAACCTAACCTTTATTCTAAACGTCAATTGCGAATTTTGGAAGCTATTTTATTAAAATGAATAATGAGCAAATTATTGTAATATTCCTTTATACTGCCTTGGCAGCATCTGCCGTGTTCGTGTCATCTTTATTATTTCACAAAAATAAAGTTCGTTGCCTATTTCATAACAGTCATATTTTCGCGCATGCGCTGTTCAGTGATTTAGCCGTAATTTAACCACGAAAGTTGAAATGTATAAACGTACATAGGCGTTTTGTATAGTTTATCTTTTACGGGTTAGGGATAAGGTAAGGAAAAGTTACTGTTAAGGTTGTATAAACGGGCCATAACTCCTAATGTGTAAAAGCATAAATACTCCTAAAGCATCGCGGCAGTAATGTGTTGGCTACGCTGGATACGAAGAGTAAACATTATATTTTCTTATTCGTAGGCCTCATAAATTTATTCGACTAGTCGCCGGTTGCACACCTCTTATTTATTCGATAGTTTTCGACTAAAAGGTCTAGCACTGGCGCTAAGAACAGTGTTGCCAACTCATAATAATACTTCATATTAGTCGCTCGCTCAGTTTTCGCTATTTTTAACACTTTACCCGCGAAATTTTTTAAAATTTATTTGATGTGTAGTGGTTAAAAAAAAACAAATATATAGAAATAGTTAAAAAAAATATATTTTTAATTGAAAATCCATTTCTAAAAATCTAAATTAAGGTCAAAATTCAATACCTCATTTTCATAAGCTTCTCTTATAGCTATTTTGAGAGTGTAAATTGCCGATTGTAATGTGATTTTATAGTGCAATTCTAGACAAACCTGTAAGCTTACCGACAGAATCTGTAAGAAACTGTCCATAAGAACTGATTAGATAATATCGTTTATAGCTTACGGATTTGCTCAGAATTGCACTATTAATATGTTTGTAAGTTTTTAATATCCGAAATTTTAGTGGCAAAATCAGAGATATTACATCTTGCTCAAGTTAGGTGTCATGGAATTTCTATTAACGAGTCGTTAATACGTCGAGGAAAAATCATTAGTTTCGAAAATTTAGGGTAGGTATATTTCGTATTGTTATTTTCTGCGATCCCTAGAAATAATTAAAAATCCGCTATGCGCTATAGATATTTTTTTCCGACAAATATGAAGCAATTCCGCTAAAACTAGATGGAAAATGTTAAACTGGCATTCTGATTAAAAGGGATGGATCGAATTCAAATGTGTCGGAATCGGAGTCGGGGTCGCCAGTTTTGTCGATTCCGCATCCCTGCTCAGATTCAGTTTAGAAATTTTAATTTTCTTGTACCATCACAAAGCCGTATTGGGTCACTATGGGAGTTATAGTCCTGGATCTTAAGCTCACTACAGTAACAAACTGGTAAAATACAATCTAATAGCTCGTAATATTATTGTAGGACGTTTATAGATTTATACTTAATATTATTTACTATACTAAATATTATTATTTACTCATTTATACTTTATCGTTGGATTAATATTATTTTCAATGTGATATTTCTTACGATTTGTAATTTGTAGCACTTTAAAGTGATACCTACTATATTCTGTTACAATAAAATATTTAGCGATGGAATACACTGTCAACAGAACGGTACGTTTTTGATTTAAAATGGTCGATTAAGGTCTAATTGGCGAATGGCGATTGTGAACGTTCGATTTAAATTGAAAAACATTTTTATTTACACTTTTCAGTCAACATTAGATGACAAACGATTTGTTAAACAACATAATGTTGATACCGCATAAACGGCCATGTTTTATAAATGAAATAAACATAGAAAACTCAATCAAAAAAATGTTTAAAATGAATACTGTTCCCAATTCATATACTAATATTTCCACGAAGATTATCTTAACTTTGGATCAGGATAATACTTAAGACCCACAATGTTTAATAACTAGAGTGCCGCTAATTTTTAATAGATGAACTTATGTATAAGGACTTAGACTGCCGCTTTCTATTAATATCGAGAGAGGTGCCAATCTAGGTATTAATACATTTTAATCCTATTAAATTAAAAAGAACAATGTTTGTTTTTCAATTAAGTAGGATTTAAACGTATTATGGTTTAACTTAACCGCACTCCATTAATAACATAGGCTCGGGCCCAAATATAATCTATATTACCCAACCTGAACCGGCCCGAGAGTTTGGTTGGGCCTAGGCCCTTGGGCCGAGTTTGGACCCGTTCAGGTCTTAGTACTCTTGGTACAGATAATGCTCTAGGACAGCATTTCTTAATTTTTTTACAGACTGCAGACTCTTATTCCCAAACTTATTTTATTGCGAAACCACGTGGAGTACGATTTTTTAAAAACTCTTTTCATATCTATATTTTAAGAATAACCCCGCCCAATTTTAGTATAACATGGTTTTAGTGATACAGAATATTTTCATTGTAGCAAACGTTCAAAATAAATTATTGTTAAATTTTATGTAATATTATTAATTATTAAAGGACACCTTGTCTCGCGTACCCCCTGAAATTTTCCTCGGAACCTATTTTTGGAAATACTGCTGTAATATATGAGATATATGAATTCGGAACTCGTGATTTGTTGTTGTTGTAATTCTTACTTATGACTTTATCAAATTAAATTAAACTCAAAAAAGTATTTATGTTTATCAAAATTTGAGGACCTTGAAGCTGGTCTCACACTAAAACCGATTACGTACGACTGCCGACTATGGTCGACTATTGTCGACTTGGTCTTACGACTTGAGCTCTCACATTGGAGCATACTTGTCGGAGCCATTTGTCCTTCACAGGTTGTTTTTGTGTTGTGGTTGCTGTGAATTTTGAATCAGTTTTATTCGTTAACGAATATTTTGAAATGATGAATGGGTTGTTTTACCTGGTTGAAAGTTGTTGTTTGTCGATGAGGCGAAGAAAACGTTCAAGAAGAACGGAATGGGTTAACCAGATATTCCTGAAGATAGAAAAGCATGGCGAGTTTCACTATTTAATGGACGATTTGACGCAATGGTAATCTGGAATTTTCTGGTTCCACAAACACTTTTTTTCTTGAATTAAAAGAATTAATTTTTCCGTATCCATGTTTACTCACAAAAAATAAAAAAAAACTACACAAAGTCGTGCGTCATACGCACAAAAATCCGAGCATGCTGGTATCAAGTCGCAGGTCTGAAACGCACGTAGTCGCACGACTAAGTCGCTTCCAGTGTGAGTGAAGTTTGTGCGTAGTCGGTTCCAGTGTGAGACCAGCTTGATGTCGGGAATCCTAAATTAAAAAGCTTGACATTTTGAAGCATATTTATTTATAGAGCGAAAACTAATAACAATAATATATTGGAAGGAATTTATTAAACCTTGTTTGAAATAGTTTTCGTAAAATCGGAAATTAAAATGATAGATTAAATGAATATTAAATGGTTCTAGATGATTGTTATCACAAATTACATGTAAACAAGCAATAAATAAAATGAGTCTCGGTTAGTAATACACATCTGCTATAATTCATTGTGCAATGTGACCCTGATCTAACTTACATTTAAATAACAGTCTTACTTCGACCTTGAATAAAAAGAAAGCGGTCCTATCAATTAAATTACTCATAAAATAAATGAAGCATTATTTTCCGTAGCGTAAATAATGTCAGGTTTAACTATGTATATAATCAATGGTTACATTTTTACGCCTCGTTTTATGTAAAGAAGATGCTGCATAGATCAAAATTTCGATGTTTTGCCTTATTAAATAAGATAATAAAGGCGATAGCAAGACATAGGTTAAAAAATATAAAAAATTCTTCTCCACCCTATGCACCCGTTAAGCGTTGGGACCATTTATCCTGTTATTAGCACAGGCTTACTGAAGCTTTTAAATATAACTTTAAAATTCTTCTTCTTTTTCTTATAGTGCCTATCCGGTTCGGATGTTGGCTATCATACTAGCAATTTTCACTTTGTCTACAGCTGCCCGGAAAAGATTTATGAGGTAGCTGAAAACCATTTTCGCAGTTTCTGTAACTAGATATGATGATATATACCAGGTCGACCTGGTCCCCTTTGGCTATGTACCTTGCCATGCAATATTAGGTGTAGCAAGCCATACCTGTCGCTGTTTCTCATTATAAGTCTAAGGCAGATAGATTAGATAGATAGATATAGACAATTTATTTATTGAAACATTTGATACATATGTATATAATTCCAGTCAAACAAAGATAAAATAACAATATATAATATACTATTATTATATACTAGTGGACCCATTGCCAACTGTGTTGGCAAACAAATCATTACCTTAATGTGGAACTTGCTCGACACCTCAGACTTCTTTCTCTATCCATACGCCTAACTTCATCCAATTCAAATTGAATCAATTCTTCGCGTATTATTAAAAACTGGACAAATAATGAGTATTATTCCGAATTATTTATTCATTAACTGTTTAAGATGGGAAAACGATTCATTTTCACTCAGTGCATTATATTCATAATGTTAAAACTAAAAATGATTTGAGACGTTAAATTTAAAATATATTTATTAAAATTAATTTTCCATTTTCTTATATAATATAAAAATACGCACACGGAAAAAACGCCCACGGATTAATACGCACACGGATTAATACGCACACGGAAAACAGCACACATGAAAAAATACACACACGGAATAAAGCGTACTTACACTATATATCAAATCAGTTTGAAATAAATCGTGAGAAACTATTGCACAGTAAAATTTAATTGTTTGCCCGCTTTAATATATTGTGTTCACATTTGGGGGTAGATTTACAATATCCCACTGAACACTGCGCATGCGTCACACACACGTCATTTGTTCAATATACAGAGATTCTAAACAGGTGGGACTGTGCAGAACTTTTAAAACACAATTTATTTTTAGGTGGTTTATAAAAAAATAAAAATAAACATTTATCAACCATAACCTAAGATAGTGCTTTTAAGGTGAATCACTGTCCCTGGCCCTGCACAGAACAGTTAAAATACAATTTATTTTTCGGTGGTTTATAAAAAAAAATAAACAGTTATCAACCATAGCCTAAGATAGTGCTTTTAAGGTGAATTTAACCTAAACTAAAAGGTAAATGATATTTTAATGTGATAAATGAAAAGAAACCATTGTTTTAGAGCCACTGATAATTCTTGAATTATTTAGGCCCGGTCTTTCCACCTTCAGTTAAAGTCCCTGGTAATTATCTGACAGATAAGGTTATTTGTAACTTCATCTGCTGAATAAATGTCAATACCAGTCAGTGAATCCCATACGTCAGTCTCATTATCCGTTAGATAACTATCCGATAGATACATTTGTATAGAAAGAAGGGATGACATTTACTCAGCAGATGAAGTTACAAATAACCTTATCTGTCAGATAGTTACCTGGGACTTTATCTGAAGGTGGAAAGACCGGGCCTTAGTGTAATCGTTATGTGCTGCCATCTGTATAGAGTTTGCAGTGGGATATTGTAAATCTTGTCCTAGAAATCGTAGAAATAAAAAAATAATAAAGCATTGAATAAATAATAATAAAGAAAAAAAAGTCACATTTTTCTTACTTACTTTCATCAAAACCAAATATTTTTTTAAATAATTATTTTTCTGCTAATAATAATTTTAATCAAAAATGTCGATTATCACGGAAGGATAACGTTTTTCTGTGTTTTGTTTCGTAAAAAAACTGATCCGTGCATTTCACAACTAAATTAATAATTGTGAAGTGATTTTTTAATGAAAAACACAACTGTCATTTTTACTAATTTATTGTCAACACTCAAAACAAAAATTCACAGCACACTACTGTCCAAACTGTCGAGAAACGACCGGTCGAACATACGAACATACAAACAGGCGTATTATATTATAGGATTGTACCTACTAACAATAATATTACAATACTATCTAAAATTATTACAATATATCTAAATTATGGTCCAGATATTCTCGTATAGTATAGAAAGCATTATCGAAGAGGTAAGCTTTCATGGTAGCTCTGAATTTACGCACACTGTAATTCTTTACTGCTAACGGCAATTTATTAAACATGTCAATGCCGACATTATTACAAAAACATGATGATTTTTTATACTTAAGACGGGGTTTAAGTATATTATGGCGCCCTCTGGTGTTATGATCATGACCATTCCCACATATAGCCATCTCTCCAATGCTTTCTTTGGTCAATGTGAACGCTTCCAGTATGTACAGGCACGGGAGAGTAAGGATGTTGCTGGACCTAAATAACGGTCTACACGAATCCCGCCAAGTACTATTCGTAATTATTCTAATGGTTTTTTTTTTTTTTGTAGAATAAAAATCCTTTTCCAGTTTACAGAATTTCCCCATAAAATGATGCCATACGATATTAGGCTATTAACGCGCGCGATGTAAACCGTTTTGGCCGCACTAAGTGACACGTAATTCACCACTTTTCTTAACATAAACAAGGCGGTGTTTATTTTATTTTCTAGCGTATTTATGTATTTATTATCTTCCAAGTTAACTGAGAATCCAAATAAAAACCTACAAATTTAACATTATTGTTAATATATTGAATTAGATTTTCTGAAAAATTTGTTAGACACGCGTTCTGTTAATGATACTCTCAGAATACGGCGATAAGTCCAAAACTCGAAAGCCTCTAATTTTTTAGATGCAGTAGTGGTCATTATCCATGTCTCTGCTTCGGGCCCATGTCGCTACTGTGGGCCAATATCTCCGCTCCAGAGACCAAGAAAAAGTTGGACCGGTGAGGCAAATAGATCATATATCCTAACTCGTAAATTCTGACGGTAATGCTTTAGGTGTAAAAATAAGTTGTGATTACATTTTTTATTTTTTCATGAAATAAAAAATAAACGAGCAAATAGAATAGAACTAAATAAATATTTAATCAAATTCTTACGATTTCAGTAAATTTATTTGTATATAAAAGGTTATCATTTTTTGTGTGCAAAATAATGTTTACACTTTGCAGTATTATAAAAAAAGAAGCGCAAAAAACGCATTAAAATAAAATATTAAAAGCTGTTCCTCGTAGCAATTTATCATGGGTTACATTTATCATGGAAAGAAGAATGATTGACTGAAAGCAATATCGATAATAAATTATACTGATTTTTTAGCATATCATACATGCACATTGTGGTTATGTTTTATTTACTTTATAACTACTCAATTTATTAACCATTCATTCCATTAAATAATTACTAATAATTGCTAACCTTTAGGTTTCTAACAACTATTTAGATAACAACTAAATGATGATATTTTAACAGTTTTTTCTATTTTGAGATACGTTAACCAGATAATATACATTAAATTGAGAGTATAATAAAGTTTTGAAATTTAAAAAGAGTACAATATAGGTACTAAGAAAAAATTTTTACTTAAAAGTGTGGTGTGTTCGTTTACTAATACCTATCTCAAGCTAGTTACGTAAAACGTTAAAAGTTAAAAAGTTAGGAAAAAAAAGAAAATGTAAAATTTCATCTCTTGTTTTCACTTTTTATTGAAAAGATTGTTGTCAGCTTTTGAATTATAAGTTTGGCACAAAATGATGGATATTACCAACAGTTTTTAAAATTCGGTTCCGTTTGTTTTGTTGAGGATATTACCTATATAATAGAGCTTAGTTTATATGGCTTGTTGCGTTCTCAATTCCCTCCGAAAACCTGAATATAAAATCCACAGAGGTCCAGTGCCCGTGAAAGTAATCACCATGTATAGTAATAATAAAATACGAAAATAATTCTTCGCGCATCTTACCTTACTACCATCTGAATAGAAAACATCGGGCTGCCGATATGATCTAGAATAAAATAGGTCTCTGCATATGTACCACGATTCTCTACCTAAATTAATATAACTACATATTAGCCCTGTTCGTAGAACAATTTCTAACGCTTTATTAGCGTTAGATGCAAGCGCAGTTATTTTAACGCACTCCTACAAAATCTTACGCTTGCTTTTGACGATTATAAACCGTTAGCAATGGCTCTACGAACAGACCTATTACTCTATACTGATTTTTTTAAAAATTTTATCTCAGATATTCAATTACATATAACAATCAAATGTAACGTTTCACGTCCCTTTGTTCCTTCCTAAGTGTTCTGTCTGAAACAGACGTCGACTGTTTCTTAATATGTAGTCCAAAACCAGGTTTAGTCACTGTGAAAGTTGTAGGCCTGGACCCTCATTGTCTCAAAGTTAAGAAGCCCGAGTCCAATATAGAGATCAATACTATTAATAATAAAATTCAAATTAAATCATGTTGACTGCATAAAATCCGAAAATGCTGCATCCATACAATTTGAACATGTATGTATCTGTATTTTTTATGTAAAAACTTTTTTAATTCATTTTCAAATAATTAAATAGTTTAATTTTTTTTTTTCCAGACTCACATACAACAATTTATTGAACTGTTTTATGAACATTTTTACTAAAGTAACTTTTCATAAAAAACTTTTTAATGAAAACAAATGTTAAAGTGCTCTCAATAATTAGTCAAAACATCAAAAGTGTAATTTATTATAGCCTTTTTGTTTATAATTTGGCTTTAAAATTTGTGAATAAGTTTAAACCTCTTGACGTCTGTAATATAAATTAGTAGCAAACTAAACTAAAATTCCTAAACACTGCCACATATTTACTTTTATAAAAATTTATAAAAGTTAGAATTTAGCTCTTGATAATAATCTTGTCAGATTGTCAACTGACCATTAACTGTTTGCAAACTGCTTGAAATGGCGAAGGCAATTGCCTGACGATAAACTCCCAAACTTTCCCAGTTTCATTTAAGTTAGTATTATGAGACTAGTTCAAACTGTGCATCTTTACTGAAATTCTAAACTCAGAAAATACTGTTTTCTAAAGTTATCTAACGAAAGATGATAAGATCATTTTCGCGAAGTATATTTGTACTGATAAACTTCCAGCGCGACTGGAATGGTCTTTGAGATAACCCAAATGATTTATTGCACGAGAAGGGGGAGAGAAACTGAATATCATATTATGTCTGGTTATAACTTTCAAGTTCACTCATATCTGATCTTATTAATTTTGGTCATAACCATTGACATGTCCTTAAGGTCGTAGTTCATCGATCACAACGGCAAAGAAAAAATGGTCGAAGACTGTTCCTTTCATAAACATTATATAGTGTATTGAAGAAATATACTAGAAGTGAAAGGTATATTGATTATCAGTTTCGAGGGAAAAGACTATGCTGTTATCCAAGCTGTCTAGAAACAAGTCTATAAATTTTTTCTTGAGGTCTGGCTATTGTATTTCTTCCGCTTTTCATAATATACCAACCAGCACACTACATCTTTTATCTAAGACTCTCACAGACTTTTCATATATACTTCACAAGGATGTTTAATTTTTCAGTCATGTTTAATTCACTTTCATCTACCGGCGCTAGCTAATGAGGGTAGGTCGCGTCTTCTTGAATGTTACAAAGAGTCATATTTAAACCATGAGTCCATTAGCCAGCAAATTCTTCTTTGACGCTGTATCTGTTCGAACTTAGAGGATATACCTTGAACAATAGTTTTGGGCACGCGTTTTTGCATTACTTTTAAAATGCATTCTCATAAGCCAAATTTCAGCAACACTATCGGCCAAAATTGGAATATGTGGAATATTTTCACTTTTGTTTCATGCCGAAATTAAGTTAAATGGTATTTTTTTTAAATCTATACATACAGAAGACCTGCTCCTCTTGGTTGGTTGGTCGACTGATCAGTTGTATTGAATTGGTATTTGATACTTACAAACCCTGTAAGTGAAATAAGAAAGGATTGAAGCTTCTGAAATATGGATGGTATTTTTTTAATTCTTTAATTGCATCCAAAATAGCTTTCTGTTTTTGATAGCGTCGTAGCTAAGGCCCTACTGTGGGGGGGGGGGGGAAGTTTTCGGGGCTAATGTTATAAAAATATTTGTGTATTTTTTTGCGGAGTATAGGTTTTTGGGTATTGTAGGAAATTTGAAGCTGCGCCACAGGTTTTGATGTGGAGCTTTATAAAAGAATATACAAGCAAATAATATTGGTGGATTATTTGAATCGCTAAAATCAATACTATTGTTAGTTATGTTCTTCATTTTTAATAAAATGTAGATTAATTAAATACATACAATATGTGTTTTAATAATTTATCAAATTGTTGTCGCAAACCATGCAGAGTAGAACAAAATTAGAACACGTACTGCTTTTGTATCAAACGAAGGTAGTTAATTAAAAACATACAGCGCCTGGTATATGTGTAAGATTACACAGACCTGCGAAATATAGCTTTTTTCTGTTGTTTCAGATTTAAAAGGTGAAATTAATTTAAGCATGTTGAATCCAATTTAAAAAAAAAAATGTTTTTTATTATCACGTCAGGATTTTTCACAAATCTCCAAATTAAAATTATTGTTTTAATAGCATAAAAAAAACGTAGTCGTCCCTCGATTTGCACAAGAGTTGCGTTCGGAAAAAAACCGCAATTTGAATACACGCAGTGCGAATTGTAATTGAGCTGTTGAGCATATAGTTATTAGGCATATTCAGCCCCGCAACTAGGCATTTCCGCGCCCGGTGCAGGTATTACGCCCTCCCCATTAAAAATTATAACTTTTTTTTTATATATATTTTTATTAATTTAATTAATAAATATCTAAATTATAAACACTTTAAAAGTAATAAAAAATAATAATAAATATGAACATCATAGTCATTTTTGCGCCCTAGCCATAATTGCACCCGGGGCGAGTGCCCTGCTTGTCCCACCCTAGTTACGGGGCTGGGCATATTTTAAATAAATATAACCATTTGTACACATATAGATAAATAAAATTGCTGTTTTTTTAACTATAAAAAAATCCCGCATGTCGAAATATTAGTATTAATTATCATACTGTGCAATAAGAAATCGCGCAGATCGAGAGGCTTCTGTATACGCATAATTATATTTATGGAATTACTCTATTTTGGATTCAAAATAGTTATGTTTCTTTTGTTATAATCGGTTTTTATTTAATGCTTAAAGATATTAAATATTGCAATAAAATGTAATACAAAGAATCGTCTTAAAAATATATTTTAAAAGTTAGCAGCAGAGAACTGACCCTGATGATAACCGTGTACAGACAGGCTACCCTCAATGACTCACCATTGACCAAAGTCATTACTGAAGGTGATACCTGTGGCATTACAACAAACAGTTGGACCTCTCGGTCAATCCGTAATTGAGAAGTTTGACAATAATTTTTGCATACAAGATAATTAACAACAAAAATAAATAACATTACCTTACAAAAAGAAAGTAGCTACCTAACTGCGTAAGATACGATAACTTTTATTGTTTGATTATCTGTTTAAGCAGATTGTTTGCTTTTATGGATTTAGTAAGTAATTAAAAAAGTGTAGGAGGTTCTCCAAACATGCATCAGACTACAAAATAAAAAAAAGAGGAAGAAAAAGAACATAAGAGGAAATAATAACGAATGTATAAATAAAAAAGTGATGACTATAATTGAGAAAAATTGACGTAATGAAATTAACTGTATCTACTTAAAATGGATAACTTAAACAAACTGGATTAAATTTTTGGTATTTGTTTTTTCGCTATGGTGCTTAATTAATTTTTATTTATTCAAATATGGCATTTGTAGATCCGCAGACTTAGTAAAAGGAAGGAATAATTGTTGCATAAAAATAATTTGAAATTGTGGTTGAAATAAATTGAAACAAAATAAATATAATAGATAATAAACTATAAATAGGTTTAAATAAAATTGGAGGCTTCTACAAAAAGATCAGTTTCTGTCTGTGCAAGATTTAGCAAAAACAGTTGAACATATTTTCACATATTTAATACGCCGACAGAACAAAACCGGGATTTAAGCATAGGTTATATGGTAGCTCAAAATTTTCATTTTAAGGGAAAGAAGTGTGAGGTACACCAAAAATATATAAAACAAAAATCATACAAAGTACGGGAACCTCAACTAATATGTACATATTATATATAACATAATATGTATTTTATTTTAAATTATATTAGGTCGTCAAGGATGAAATTTGTAGAAAAAAAAAGCAAAATTGGTTAATAACTCATATTGTGTATACACTTTTGCCATTTAACCGGCAGGTTGTTCAGGCCGGTGGTATAAAACCCTGGCGGACGAGAGTCAATGAATTCCTGGAAGGCCAGTTTTACAGTATTGTCGGAATTAAACTGTTTTCCTATTAAAAAGTTGTCCAAATTGCGGAAGAATTGGTAGTCAGTGGGGGCTAGGTCTGGTGAGAATGTAGGATGATAAAGAAGTTCCAACTCCAATTCCTGTAGTTTTTCCACAGTCATTTGTGTGCAGTGTGTGGTCGAGCGTTATCCATGCAATAAGATAGGAGTCGATCTGTTGACCAATCTAACTGTTTTTCTTTAAGTTTTTACATCATTTCGTCCAGTTGGTTGCAGTATATTTCTGCTGTGATCGATGAGCCAGTTTTTTTTTTTTTTTTTTTGTTTTTAAGTTACCTGTACGAAATTTGGCGAACCAATTTGATATTGACTGCTGCGTAGTAACACTAGAGCCAAATACATTATTAAGGTTTCGCGCGATCTGCGATGCCGTAGTTCCACGTAAGAACTCATACTTCAAAATAGTGCGAATTTCCGACCGTTCCATTTTCAACAAAATTACTTTTTTTTTAAGTATTTGATATTTTTTATAGAATACAATGATTTCTTTAAACAGGCGAGATGGGTAACTTTAATATTAAGCCAATGTCAAATAATAAGCTGTTAAAGTTGGCAATATTATTAACTACAAATTTCATCCTTGACGACCTGATAATTATGCCGCACTTATATTTTACAATGCATCAAATAAAGGTTATTGATAAGTAAGGAAAGTATTGTAATGAAAAGTTTCGAATATTTTGATAGATTGAGTTTTCTTCGCGTTCTAGTTCTTTCGAGTTCATTAATCATTTTTTGGATTGATGTGAACGTATCAAGATGTATATATGTGAGCATTTTTAGGCGATAACCCAAAATATGACACAATAAGGATTGTTACAAAATAAAATTTAGTAAAAGTATATCAAAGCACAACTTATAAAGCACAATCACACAAATTCCAGAGCGCGCGCCGTGCCTGAGCCTTAAAATTTGTAAAACCAGTACGTATTTTTATTATGTATGAAAAATAATAATTAGTTTATTAGAACTTAAGTAATATTTTAATTAATTGAAAGGAAGATTGTCGCGGCACCAGGGACCTTATTAAATTCGCTCGGCAGTTAACGTGTTAAACTAAATTATTAACTTATTTAAAAGTTAGGTATGTCTTACTTTTTATTGAAACAAGTTCGTACAATTTGAAATAATTCATTCACAGTTGTTTTACATATCCTCCAGCTTCGCGTATCCCTTGAGGTTCATGGACTCCAAGCTCTGAACCTCTGAATTAGTACATGGTGATTTACCTCTGTTATCACAGAACATTATTTGGGTCAGATTTTATGTTATATGACAGTTTGCGAAAACCATTTACAATTTCTATTTAGACATACATTTTGCAAACCTGGGTCTCTAAACAAACATCTTCTTTAAACGTCACTCGTGTATTTTGGAGAGTGCGCCTACATTTCAATGCTAAACACTTGTAAAAAACGATCACGAAGTATATTTAATGTAAGATTAAGTGTCTTTTAAAACTTCACATGTCAAATAATATTACATCGTTTTTCACGTTAACTACTGAATTTTCTGCATCTCTACATTTGTGAGAGAACGTATTTATTACAATTCCCACAGAACAATATAATCGTAAATGGTATTTATGAATTAACTAAAATGTCATTTGAGCCATAAATCTTTTACAAGTTTATCTGCGTACAATCTCGTGTCTGAATCACGTGCTTTACCAAGAATTAAGTTCAATGTTTATTGAACCCCTCAATGTTTGTTTTGGATCTTGAACGATATTGCTCGGTTTACTGTTGTTTCGAGTGGAAATTAATTATCATCTGATAGGAATCTGGACTTCATTATACGGATTTCGGATTTGGTAGTTTAAATTAAGTGATCTAGTTATTTAGTGAGTAGTATATTATTTGTTCTGTTTTGCTACTTATTATTTAGCCGATTTATGTAAATTAACTAAGCTCAGAAGAGTTCATAATATCAGAAATAAAATTTAATGTAACGGAAAACAATTATAAAAAACAACGTATCCAACTATTGTCCAATAACAAAATTAAATATACCACCAATACGATCTTATATATTACCTGTATATTGAAGTAAACTGTGGCGTTATTTCATATTTTGGGCTACGTACAAAACTTGCTTTGGGCTCTTAGTTGGTTTGTAAACATTGTTTAGATAGACGTATTGACAAAAAAAAATAAATAAATAAAAATTAGAGGTTCGTTGGGTCCTTAAATGGCGTGCCTCCCCGCAGGTGCGGGCGTAGCGGCCCATAGTTACGCCACTGGAAGTAACACTAAAGCCTGGTTTATAATAAGCCTATAGCATAAACGCATATGCATTGAACAATGGATTTGACCCTTCAAAACATATGTTTGTAATAAACAGAACAAAGAGAGTATTGTAATTTTTATGCTTACGTTCCATAACATATCTATTATATACCAGGTATAACTCAAAAGACCCTGTTTTCTACTTGTTTAATGTACTTACCTCCGCTGCTGACTTCCGCACTTTTTGCGTCCACATGTCAAATGCGATTAACTCGGTCTATTTTCATTATTCTTATTTTCAGGTGGGCACCAAGAGTGGAGGCTGACGAGCTTAAGCTCCCCCTTAAGGCTGCGTATAACCCCTAGAGGCTACAAATTTCTTATACAAAACTAACAATCTGAAATAAAATTAGTATCAATCTATACATCAAATTTTGCACCGAATTTTTATCTATCTAATAGGATATTTTTAATGGTAGAAACATTTATTGTAAAAATATTGTCGCTCAATAACTTAATAATTGACATCAGCAACATTGTTCTGTAATATTTTAAATCTATTTAAGGGTTTCAAATAATTTTTATATTTATATAGTTTTATGTAGAAATGTTCAAATAATATGTCAACATTTTTTTCGACTTGATTACTTATAGTTTAGAACCCTCGTCGAAAAATATTATACTTGATGCTAATGGAATGCCACTTGGTACACGTATTCTTCACAAAAATTAAATCGCGGCAGATTCAAGATGGCGGCAAATATAGAATACCAAGTACAATAACTATAAGTAGATTTCACAATAGAACATAATAGCTAAAACCCTTTTTGTAGAATGAAGATTTAGCTACAATTTGCCGCATCGTATGCAAATATGCGTCGATTGGTTTACAAGATGGCGTCTATAATGCAATTTGCATAATTACAATTGCATGACACTTTTTTCTAAAATTTAAAATATCCTATTAGATAGATAAAAATTCGCTTCAAATTTTGATATATAGATTGTTATTAATTTTATTTCCGATTATTAGTTTTGTATAAGAAACTATAGGGAACTATAGGGTTGTGCGCCGCCTTAAACCCTAAAATACACGTTTTTAAGGCACATATTCCTCTTTTAATTAAATGTGAGTTCCCCAAGAAAAAAAAAAAATGCCCCATAAGAAAAAAATTTGGCTTCTTAGCCTCCCCCCACGAAATATATCTGGATGCGCGCCTTTTTTTTATTTATTTAAAAACGTAAGACGATTGCATAAGGAACCCGTTCCATATGTTCAATCCTTGCCGCTTTCAGATTATGTACAAATCAGCTCAGAGGTCAACTCAGCCTCATATATTTAATCCTTAAAAATGACTATCTGTTTAAACAGATATAATATGGCCGGTTCAAATATAATATAGTATAGTACTATCTAAATTACTTAACAGTTAGAGAATTTTTCCAGAAAGAAAAATTGAACACCCATAGACAAATGGTCTTTGGCAGGCGAAAAAATGAAGGTGTCAGTTAATCGAAAATCTAACAAGTATGGGTATACAGGATACAGGGAAAGATCTGATATTAATAGATCTGGTTAGAGAACTTATGTGAGTAAGGTCAAAGGTTAACTCAACTGGCAGTACCCAGAGAAGAAATCTTGGATCTTTTTTTTTTTTAATTGTTTTTATATTAACCAGTTTTAGCTTTAAAACAAATTATTAATTTGACATATTCTATTGACTGTAAATCAAGTTCTAAATTTTAGATCATGATGAACATTTCGGTTTGAATGACAGATTTGACTGGATAGATTTTGGTTAAAATGGTAAAAACAGGATATACATTGTTGTGGGCAGTTTATTTACTGATACTTAAATTATAAAATGTTTATACTAGTAACTTGTTCTTTGAGCAGTGTCAGTCGGGTTGACTTTTGGTCTCACTCTTACAAGTTCTTCGTCTTGATCTGTTAATTGTCAGGCCTTTCATTGTGTCCTGTAAACTTTTTAAGTAGTAGTGCGTATACATTTTGAGATTTTATCTGATTTTTTTATTTCACACAAATATTGTATGACACTTTGTTACATCAAATAATATTAAAGACACGGTAAATTTAATATGTTAACACTAATAGTAATGACTAGTACTTTCTAATTCCCAAATATTTGCAATTCTTAATTTTTTACCGTTAACATTTTCATTTAAAAAGGTTGTGCCAACCATCTAATAATTTGACATAATGTTTTTATAAAACTTTCCGAACCAAGGGAAATAAGTAAACTAAGAAAATTAATAAAGTAGCAGAAGCTGACAAATTAGCTAAAAGGAAAATGATGAATGTACTTAGCAGTCGTGTCAGGTATCAGTTAAAGTAGGAAAACTTATATACGATAAAGGCGAAGCAATCAATATATGATATACCTGGATAGAACCATAAATAATAAAGCTTTCAAATTAATAAAAAAGACTGTTTGGTATGAGAAAGGCGGGCTCGTTCTTGTCACATGGGGAGCTTCATATTATTTTAGTGCTTTCAAGTGTTCTGTCATAACAATAAATCCTTGTTCAGAGGTGGATTGTAAAAAAGGCTTTGTGCGAAATTAGAACGCAGTTCCTGGGAGAATTATAATTTGATAATATAATAATTAACACAGTCTTTGTAATTTACTGTCAAGTGAATTATACAAAGTGTACATTAAAACTGTCTCTTACAGATAAGCCTATGGCTAAAATGGACGCACGAACGTGCCACTCATTAAACTAATTAGTCGTACGTATATGCATACTAACATGACAATATATTATAACATTTATCTGTGTTAATTTTGAATGTTATATTCGCAGATTAACAGTGAGTCATCTAGTGGCGCTTCTCTAGTACTATAATGGAGTCTACCCAGGATTAAATGTAATTCCAAATGTACGTTTTCCCTCAAATATGTTTGCCTATAACAGTGGTTCTTAACCATTGTTTCGCTTAACAACAGTGTTCCGTGAACTTGTTATACACGTTTCGTGAAATTACGACTGAATAGTTTGTATATACATATGTTATTGCTTTTGGGGTTTCGCAAAAAAAATATATCTCAAGTGTTTCACGACTTTGTAAAGGTAAATAACCACTTGTCTATAATCTGAATTAAATATTTTTTTGATATAATAAGTTAACATTAAGAAATTCCATCATGTAATCAAAACAAGGAAACACTTGAAATTAAATGTTTAAACTTTTTTGTCTTGGTGACCTATGCCCGTAATACCTATTGCTTTGACAAAAAAGGGATTTCGAGAAACCTGAGGAGAACATTTCATGAACATTTCCTGAAATATGACGAGCAAAATAAAAGGATTACGAGACACTTAAAATAAAATTAAAATAAATAATATATAATAATTTCTGCAAATATTAAAAGAGCCATATTTGGATATACAAAGAGCAAGATTAATAAGCCATATGTTGTCGACCCCTAGACTAGTAAATCTGCAACCCACCAACATTCTTTTGTGACCAAACTTTGGGTCGTGACCCATGGTTTGGGAACCACTGACATAAAATATAAATAACGCTACAACAAAACAATAATAATACTAAGAACAAAAGAGTGCCCTTATAAAAGAGTAGATAGAACAAAAGTATTGTGCATTAACACGTTGACAGCCTCGTGAATCACATTTGATTCTCATTTGAGTTTTTACTTCAGGACGCGTAGCTCATTCGTGCATCGCATCTGAATAAAATGCTTATGGTTAATGGAAAAGCGGCAAACAGCAGAATGTGCTTAGCGCATCGAAATAAAAAAAAAGTCTTAGGCCGTGGTGTGCAAACGTGATTCACATTTCAAAAACCTGAAACTAAGAAAAATACTTGGACTGATACAAAAAATATATTAAAAAAATATACATTTTTTTATAGATAAAAATTGGGAGGAAATGGGGGGATTCGAAGCTTGGAAGTAAATTTTTTTCTTAGATGGACTCAGAAGTTATTTTTTTTATCATGTTCAATTACAAGAAAAATGTGTCCCTTACATGTTTTTTTAGTGTGAGGGAGGGCTCATACCCGTGAGCTACCGGTTCCCAAACTTTTTCGACCGCGACCCGGTACGAGGTTTTAAAATTTTCGCGACCCACCTTATGAAAAAAAAACATTTATTTACAAAACAAATTTTATTTTAAAGCAGTAGCTTTATAGTAATAAAGAGTAATAAATAGTAATAAAGAGTATAGTATAGTAATAAAGAGCACAAATACAACAATTCTAGTGATTAACTGACGTAAAAAAAAATATATGTACAAAAAAATCTTTTTTGTGTTTTTACAATTTTTTTCGCGACCCGGCAAAATTTTTCTGCGACTCGGTGCCGGGTCGCGACCTACACTTTGGGAAACGCTGCTGTAGCAGATGGCAGCATTGGACATTTAAACATCAAGTGTGAAAGCAAACCGATGTTAAACATCGGTGAACTTTAAGTTCACTCGTCTTAAAGTTTAGTGTGAAAAGAAGTACTTAATACAGAAGAGCGATGCTTAACATAGCTAGTGTGTTTAGGAGATTTTGTAAAATAATTTTCACGTACAATATGGAAATTCCAAAATGATTGTATAAATTTCCTACTGGAGATTCTTAATGGCAATATATGTAAATGTGAATTAAATTGAGGTTACAGAAACGAGTTAGGTTGAGAGAAGAAGACAATGTAGTTAGATAATTCTTTGAGCGGTCTTTTTTCAACATGTTCAGACATGATACACCCTTTCACGAATCAAGTTATTATTGGATTACATGCGAATAAAAGTCCATTATATGAGACACTTGTTCTAACTGGAAAATATTATTTGGAACAAACACAAAGACCAAGCTTTTTGCAAAAAATATTTATTATTTTTTTAAAAGCTAAACGATTTGTGAATCTTAACCGCTGAGGTTAAAAAGTTAGCTTTCTTCCCTCAGGCCTTAAAACTACTTTTAAGAACGATAAAGCCATAGCAACAGTATGTCTTTCGAAACTTGAAACAAATTATAATTTCAAAATAGCTCCACAGCTGGGGCATAAACAAGTAACAAAACAAGTTGGTAACAAATTTTGATTTAGTAAATATGTGTTTTGTTTCATAAATTTAAAATATATAAATAAAAACTAAATAATTATTATTGTTGGCAACATCTTGAAGGGTATATATAAAGTACTATGTGAGGGTTCCTCACTGAGGAACCCCGATTACGTACGTTTTTTGTTACATACATTTATGTTATAACGTAAATAATACGTGAGATATTACAATAACGCTTCCCATAGTCTCCCAAATATTCATCTTATTAAAAACTGAATTAAACGGAAAATAATGTTAAAAATAATAATAATAGGTTCTCAACGCCTATATAGGCGTATAAGGGCAGAGAAGGTAAGTTCTCAGTTTCTAGACTTCCGACCATTCATATGAAAGCCACGTACTCAGTCTGATGTTATAGGGCCTATTTTCCCCAGTATAAATAGGTACTCATTTTAAGTATTAAATATTGCGAGTCAACCCCAGAGCTGACTGCACAATATTGGAAGATAAAAAAATAAATATTGAATGAGGTATATCAATGTTTTTTTGGCATCCACTCCCCAAATATTCATTTAAAAGAAAAAATCAGCTGTGGCCACCACCGCCATCACAAAGTACTTATATGAAGTATGAAATGTATGGAATGTATAAAATACATTCTAGCAACAGAGTAGAAATAACTTTGGCTAATATTTTCTAACAGAGATATTATTTATCATGCCCATGGAAACGTTACATATAAGTATGAAAACATAGATACTTAGAAAAAAATTCGAAAAATTTTTCAAAAAATGTTTTTCAAGGAATGTCTCAAATAAAAGTTGCTAGTTATTGCTTTTATAGCAACCTTTGTTAAATAATTTTTTTTCGAAATATTTTTCTGTTAAATATTCGCAAAAATCTTAAAATCTGAACGTGAAAACTAAGTGACGTTATGCAAAAACTGTTTTTCTATACAACGATAAATATACTATTACTTTTATTTGACGTAATTTTGTCGTTGTACGTTTATTATCTAATAATAAGTGAGATATTTCAAGTTTTATTAACGTTAGTTATGTAAATAAAATTTGCATTGAGTTAGTGTAGTACGTGATTTGGGTACTGTTTGGGCTACAATCACAACACCTAATTTAACGTTTGATAAAAGTAACTCATTTTTGCATATTTTATTATTTTCTCGTGTTTTTGTGCGCGCGTCTTGGTTGAAAATTACTTGATTTTTAATATTTAATGGCTAAACTACTCATTCATAATACATATAATTTAATCACATATTTAATTAAATTTAAAAACAGGCCTACACATTTTTTACAAAATAGTTACTTTGTAAATTTAGTGTGACGAAGATTTAATTTGAGTTTTTTTATTTGTTAATTTGAAACATTCTAACTTTTTTAGTGTAGGTAGAGTTTGGGTCATTCTGTTTTAGAAAAGTTTGCATAGTTGACATATTTCCGAGGCCACTGGTTTAATCAAACGTTCTCTAGGTATGAGTTTTTAATACGAAATGAACGTGGTAGGTTATTATTACTACGTAACATATAATAGTGTAACCTAATGACTCTTTTGTAACAAAAGTAGACCTTTTGTAGGGAATATTTAATTTACTTTTGTTTTTTCTATGTTAATGTCCATGTTTTGACTAGCTAGAAGTTAACTAATTGAACAGAAATTTTATATAATTTAGGAAATTAATCTAGCATTATTGTTCGGAATCATAATTAATATAATTTGTGGTTTTCATAAACAAATAACATTTTAATCTAACTTGGCAATAGTGCCAACATTTTCGCATTATTTTGGCTTGATAAAATTTAGTTTATAAAAACACTGACACCAAAGAATTGGGATCTATATATCTCGTAGCAGGAATAATGGAAATAAACGGAAGTTCACCTTTTATGATTTAGCTGTAACGTCTTCGAACCTAGACAGGAATATTACGGAGGTCAGAGATGGTACATTAAACAAGGAGAGAACGCTGAACTTTTGTGCTGGAGATACTGTATTCTTTGTATTTAGTGTTGGGTCTTGGTATAGTCCATTTCACTCTCATCCGCAAAGAACCGGGCTGTATTTAGTAAAAATTGAAATGAAAATTCAAGATACAACAAATACAATATTTCGAAATCTAGTTATTCAGGTCAGTTTGAATTTATTTATACATGAACTAGACACTGTAGCTTTTCAAACATTGAGAATTATGGCAATAAGTCCTCAGCTGCGATAATGTCCTCAGAAAACTACAGTTATTTCGTTAATTTCGAGAGAGCGTGGAATGTACTATCAGCTTAAAAGTGTATTGGTGCTACATTTAATTTTATAATTGGACATCAGTTGGATATAGTATATCCATCCGATATACTGTATGTATATTATGTATTTTTGTGGTATCTTTTGCAGCTAATTAAGATTGCGGGCATAAGTCCGCGGCATTCTAGTTGTTGGAAGGACAATTATCAATGACTTTCGTAGTAATTCCAGGGATAAGGTCACAATTGGTTTTAGACGGCCTTTGTAATGAGTATTCATGCACTTCCTGATTAGAATTCTAATTAGTATCTCTCTTCACTGTGTCTTTGATCTTTTAGGCAGAAAGATAAAACATTTTATACAGGAACATGCACATAAAAAAACAGAAAATATTCAAGAAAAAATCATAAAAGAGTGAAACGCAGGTAATTAGAGCTGTATCAAGGGTGAAGCGAACGAGTGCTGATTTTTATAATCTAAGAGGGGTTTTAAAAAAGATTAAATAATAGTCAACATTCTCGATTATTTTGGATTTTACTGGAAGTCATTCATTATTAGCCTTAGGTATTAAAATGACCAAGTATACGCACCTAGAACTTTATTGTTAGTATTACTTTATGGGTTACATATAGTATATAAGGTAACCGTAATCTTTATAAGTCAGTCTCGGATGATTGATAATCAGTCGCCAAATCGGTTAAAGAGCGTGTGGCTAGTTGTTTGGTGACCCGACTAAAACACAATTAAAATGTCGAAATCTCGATGTTCATAGCAGGCAATTAAATATAAATAGAGTTCACAAGACTTTACATGCTGATTGATCTAAAAATAACCGATAAACAAATATATATCTATTTGACACAATTTTATGTAAATTTCAATTATGTCTGTGACCTTCTCATACTCAAAGTACGTCCGTAGTTTTTATCTTCGTTTGTTATATTTCAGTATATTCATATAAACGTGTGTGTGTGTTTATATATGATGCGTTTTTAATGCAGCTGTGTCTAGAGCCAGTGAGACATGACAATAGTTGTTTCTCAGTATCCGAACCAATAGAATCACTTAATTTTTATGACATTTTAAATTGAACCATACCCTTGGGCACTATTCTACTTTAGCAAACCCACTAGACAATGTTGCCAACTATAGTAAAATTAAAACACGTAAATTTAAACTAAAATTAAAATAGAATTAAAATTATTTGTATAATAATGCTTAACTTTCAGTTAAATAAATCTAATTAAATTAATATTCCGGTATTTTATAATAAGAATAAATAATAATATTACATTCACAACCGATTAAAGATTAAAAAAGGGGGAAGATAATTTAGTGCACCTAAAAACTGGGTGATTAGGTTAGGTTTAGTTAGTAAAAGTCTAGGACAGCAGAAGCCGAAAAGCTCAAAGTAAGCTTAAAAAAGTTTGTGTAAAACACGTTTGTGCGGTGTAGGATGTAATTCAGTAGTTATACTTTTATCTTGTTGTTGTTATATTTTGTAAAGTGTATACATTCTTTATATGTATATTCACACGAACTCCTTTAAGGTTACTTTGAGTCTTTCGGCTTCTGTTGTCCTAGATTTTTACTAACTAAACCTAACCTAATTACTTTGTTTTTAGGTGCACAGTACTTAATTTTCCTCCCACATTAGCCTAATTAAAATTGTGTATCATTGTGCATACGTTTATAATATGGTGGTGCAGAGGGCTAGTTCATTGTCCACCTGAATTAAAAATTTTTTAAATATCGATACAATGCATAATAAATCACTACAAAGTTTGATTTATTAATAACCTAAAAACAAGGTAATTAGGTTAGGTTTAGTTAGTAAAAATCTAGGACAACAGAAGCCGAAAGACTCAAAGTAACCTTAAAGGAGTTCGAGTGAAAAAAAAAAAACAATTATATATATATATATATATATATATATATATATATATATATATATATATATATATATATATATATATATATATATACAGGGGCGGATCGAGGAATTGAATCGGCCCGGGCGATTTAGATGATTCGGCTCGAGCGATTTGGATGATTCGGCCCGGGCTCACGAGACTTGTTGGCCATTTATAGGGAACGTTTTAAGAGGCCCGGGTCCCTGGTATAAACCAAAGTATATTTAAGTAAACTTACTTAATTTATAAATTCTCCCAGAGTATACCTAGATGTTTTGAGGGTTTAAGATGTGTGCCTGAAAATGGCTCTATATATAACATTCGCAAATAGCAACTTTTGTACGTATCTCATATCATATTATCCTATTTAAGTGTCGAGTTTATAGACTTTGTGCTATATGTACTTTTTTAAATTTCGCGAATGTCAACTGCTTTACGTATATCTCATATATAGAACCTATTTAAGGCCCGAGTTTATAGTTTTTCTGTTATAGGTATGTATATTTTTACACTTTAACCATGAAAAGAATTTGAAGAAAAAGCAATGAATAAGATTTGACTGTCGTTCCGCTATGTCTTTTTTATAATCCCTTAAAATGTTATGTGTTAAAGTAGGAAAACAAATCTGTATTTCTGCGTTATAGCGAAAAACTCAAATTATTATTAACTGCTTTTGCTGTTTGCCACAGTAATAAGAACGTGTAAATATTTTGATTTAACAATTTTAAAGTAATACATATTTACTGTAGTTTCGAGCTACTTACAGACCAAGTCTGTAACTCAGTTACTATGATCATAGTAACTAAATTTGTTACTATGAGCAAGATCATTTACTATCATGAATGAAAGTCGTTATACTTTTTATAATATTTTATCTTGTAGTAACGTTACTACTCAGTAACTTTTTACAAAATTGATCTGATAGAGTCACACTGGCTCCATGTTAAGATGGTTGCATACGGCGTACAGAGAAGGATGTTCGACTCCAGTTCTGAATTTCTTCTGACATTGTACATATATTTGCTTGTGTACGAGTAGGATATTACTCATAGTTTGGCCAATAACTGTCCCCAATTTGAAACTTTGGGACATAACCAAACAGACACCTGTAGAATTAAAAATTAAAGCGCCAATCTAGAGATGGTTTTGTCGCATCTCCTAACATGCCCATCCGGCTAAAAATATAGCATAACATCGCTATTTAAATATACATTTTGGTACAGAATAAAAGCATAAGAAAGGATCCCGTAACAATCTGCAAACTTTTATTCGTCTCGAACCTACAATTACTGCCGTGTTGGATGCAGATGTGGAATCCAACTGATACCAAAATCTTATTCAAGTGTTGAATATAGTTGAGCCATTGGCTCAACTATATTCAATTTTGTTCTCAAATTTCCTCTTCCATTTAACGTTTTTAGATTTAACCATATTTAGAATAATGAAAATAGACAATCAAAGTCAATCGTTTATAGCCAGCACCAGTTGTAGGAGTTCTGGCGTCTCGATAAAATTTTAAGTTGAGTACCTACCCCTTACTTTTTTTAAATATAGCATAACATAGGGGCACACACGGAACTTTCTCTTACCATGATTTTCATAAGCCAAACCCGTAAGGAACCGTTTACCTTTTATCATTTCCCAAAAAAAAACTAGGTAATTAGGTTAGGATAGGTTAGTAAAGTAATAGAACAGAGGAAGCTGAAAGCTCGGAGAGTCTGTGAAAATAATGTGCACAAAAAAAAAAACTTAATTAAATGCTGATCACTTAAATACCTCCCTTAAATATTTTATGCAACGTTTTTACTAACAATATTTTTATTGTTCAAGTCAATTTTTTTTTTCTGATCGAGACATTATTTTTCTTATTACGTCATTATTTTTTCTGATCAAAAAATAATTTAAAACTACTCAGATACTTCTGATCAATACTACATAATATTTCGATCAAAAACTATATTATATATTGGACAATTACAAACCACTTTTTAGTTTTTTTATTGGACAATATTATTATTTTTGAAAATAATAAAACTTAGTGATATTATTTGTTTTGTAAAATTTGTATTTATATTATATTTTTATACTAATATATATATTTTGTTTTAGGTAAGTAGCAGTGAAACATCAATTTTGTTCCTGTTTTTCGGTGACCTGAAAGGCTGTAAGTAGTGCTGTCAGAAATCGACCATGTCGGAACCGAAACCGGTTCTAAAACTAGAACCGTGCATTCGCAAAAAAAAGGAAGACGGATCAAAATGAGCAGAACAATGAATGACTGATGGAAATGAGGAGCAAAAAAAGGTATTCGGAACTTGGTATCTGGAACCGGGTATCCGGAACCGGCTTTTTCGATATGAGTTTCCGGAACTGGGTATCCGAAACCAGGTATTCAAAATCGGGTATCCTAAACCGGGTATCTGGAACCGGGTTACTGGAAAATTATGAACCCGATTTTACCCGAAAATTGGAACCGGATACTCAAAATCCGGATTAGGTTCCTAGCACTAATTGCAAATAAGATGAAGAAGCTTCCAAGTCAATCGCGGTAAACTAGAAGGTCCTTGTAATATACAAATAATAAGTAAATATAATTTTTTTTAACTTAATAAGAGTTACCAAACTTTTTGTACATATTTTAAATTGCGATAATGAAAAAGAACGACTTGTTATCTTATTTATACTAAGTAATAATGTTGCATTTTCATTTATTTTAATACTGCTTTCTTTCTTGTACCCTCTGTTAAATGTCACTGGTGAAATTGTTTTGTTATCCTCGTTGTAGCAAATTTTTTCTTTAGGTGACTTCTATAATTATTCAAAACCGAGCAGTAAAACTCCATTGTAATGTTGTCGTTTCTGTTTTGTATTAATGTCAAAGTAATTTTTTCTCGTGTGAGAATGGATGTCATTTACATCTGTTTTAGTGGGGCAACTTTATTTATTTTACTATGCGACAACAATAAAAATGTAAATGACACGAAGTGTGAAGTATTATTATCCTATATTAGTTCTTTTCAAATATCACGAATTTGAATACTTGTTCTCACTTCTCACGCACTTTTCAGCATGGTCATTATTATTTTAAATAGTTGGAAAATCCAGTTTAATATAATAAGTATTCAAGTATTGTATCTACTCAGTATTATGCTTCAGAATTTCGTTAACTTTGGATAATAAAAAATCGTACCTAGGACATAATCTGTCCAAATACGTCTGTATGTAAGATATAAGTTTTGGCTTACCTGAAATACAAAAAAAAAAGGTTGCAAATAGTTTATACTATAATTTTAATCCTATTAATAAGATACCTTGATCAGTCCCTACTTTAACGTGAACTTCAAGAATTTGAAAATATTTTTATTTAAATTGGATGCTGTCGAAAGATATTCATTTCTTAAGAATCATGTTAATTAATATTGGATCTTTTTCGCTAGTTGATAATAAAACAAATAAACATTCTAGTGCACATGCATAGACAACCATTGGTATTGTCAAAACGATGTCTTCAAAATTTGGTTATTAAATCGACAGCTTTCTAAGCTGTATCCTTATTATGGGGTTTGTCAGGTCTTGACAATAAGATGTATTTCAACCAACTCGTGTGATTAAGGCCCAGTATTATAGTACAATTTAAACTCGATCCGCAGCTTAAGCTTTAGTTTATTTCAAAATGGAGTATATCAATGTCGGTTTAGGTTTAAAGCGGCGCACAACCCTATAGTTCTCAATAGTTTCTTATACAAAACTAATAATCGGAAATAAAATTAATAACAATCTATTTATCAAAATTTGCAGCGATTTTTATCTATCTAGAAGGATATTTTAAATTGTAGAAAAAACTGTTATGTAATTGTAAATAAGCAAATTGCATTATAGACGCCATCTTGTAAACCTATCGACGTATATTTGCGTACGATTCGGAAAATTGTAACTAAAGCTTCATTCTACAAATAGGTTTGTAGCTATTTTGTTCTATTGTGTGAAACTACTTATAGTTATTGTACTTGGTAGTCTATATTTGCCGCCATCTTGAATCATCCGCGGTTCTCAGAATAGGTGTTACGGGTATGTGGACAGTGGCATTCCATTATCATCAAGTATAATATTTTTCGATGAGGGTTCTAAACTATAAGTAATTAAGTCGAAAAAAATATTGACGTATTATTTGAACATATCTACACAAAACTGTATAAATATAAAAGTTATTTGAAACCCTAAATAGATTTAAAAAATTACAGAACAATGTTGCTGATGTCTATTATTAAGTTATTGAGCGATAATATTTTTACAATAAATGTTTCTACAATAAAAAATCCTATTAGAGAGATAGAAATTCGGTGCAAAATGTGGAAATTAATATTAAGTTTACACGAATTCGTCAGTATGAAAATAATTGCTATTAAACAAGAGATACAATGTGTATCTCGACTCTCACTTGCGCACACGGGTAGAATACTTCGAATTTCTCGTAATATTTAAGTGGAAAACACGCTAGCTATTTGGTACATGCAGAACAGTAAAGATTTAGTAAACAATACTCTACATTCTATGAAAGTAGACATTTTACGTTCAACATTTTCTGCAAAATAATAGTGAGATCGACCATTTGGCTACTGCACCGTGAAATCTTTACAATAAGGTTTGAAGAATTTTATTATTATGTAATATATGCTAATATCCTATATATTATGTGTTAAGTTGGCAGAGATGAAGTTGCTTAAATATAATTTTTCATAAAACCTTTTAGCATAAATAACGTTGAGGTAAAAGGTTAAACCAATATTCAAATAGGACTGTTAGATAGCACCCTGTGATTTGTTATTTTAGTTTTTCGTTTTCATGTTGTACTGTAGTTCTTGTAATCTTAGACCTGCAACTAAATGTTCAGATAAACCAAAATTGTTGGATTAAATAAAACTATGGAACTTGTGTTGCGTTTTAAGCTTCCTTTGCGGTTGTACAATTCAGAATAGAAATGCTCTAATGTAACGGATGTGCAGTTCGAGAAACAGTATTTTGAGGAATATTTTTCTTTGTATAGTCTTACAAGCAATTATTATTACCCAGAATTCGTTGAATTTTAGTTTCACTCGCATAAATCGTCTGTTAAATATCAGGTCTTTCTGTTAAGTATCTTGAATATCACTACTCGCTAAATCTTCTCCCTGTTTATCTTTCTATTACGAGGTGTTCTCACACATCAGCGGACGTTCAATCTTCCCAGACCTTCTCTACCCTTTTACCCTTTTCCAATCTGTGGACCTGTTTCCTTTTTTTTATTATTTTTTTTTTTTTTTTAGCATTCTCTATTTTCTATTAATTTGGGTTACATCAAGAATTAGAGTGCATCAGCGTATTAGTGTGCATTGCCCACAAAATCAGGCCAGTAAAGTCGCTTCGTTGCTAAGCAACGGACGTAGAACTGCCTGAAAACTGCATTGTGATTGGTTTAACGTCATTGTTTGGCGCATATACGATGGCCTGATCTCATAGGAAAAGCACTCTACTTTTGTTTTTAAAGATTTTAGCTTGAGAGTATAGGGTCGTAATATACCTAGTCCCGCCATAAATACTGTTACACAAATTCGGCGAATCATAAAATCTGAACAATTCGGGGAAACACCTGGAACCTTTTTTGAGTAATCCCCTCTCCTATGTGGTATTGTTATAAACAGTTAGTCACTGAACGTTGTGCAGTAAACATGGAGTGGGGTGATAAAGGAAATCGTATCGCTGTAATTGCATTATATAAAGTTGGGAAGACGCCAGGAGACATTTTTAATATTTTAATATCTTTGAGTATCAATCGCCAGTTTGTGTATCGCACTATTAATCCGTTCAAGGATACTCAATGAAGATCGCCAAAGAAGTGGTCGCCCGCAAACTGTATGAACTCCTTTTTAATGTGGTCAAAGGCCTTCGAAAAATCTCTCAGCCACAAATTGGGTCAAAGATATAAGATTTATAAGGATAGATCTTTCTTAAAAAAAATAAAAATACATAAATAACCTGTACCTTATTAGGAATATATAGTTCAACTAAAAATGTTCACTGAATACTGGGAGTGATATCGGCCGATAATTGTTGATATCTTTTTTGCTACCAGATTTTAAATGGGAGTCACTTTATCCGTTTTTCGTCGGTCTGGAAAAGTGCCTGTAGACAATAGTTCATTGAAAATATGCAATAATGGGGTCTATATTGACTCTTGCACATTTTTAAAAAGATAGGTGGTTTGCCATCAGATCCAGAACTTTTATTTGAATCTAGTTCGGGTATATATGCTTTTATTTCATCAACAGAAAAGACTGCATAATTACTTTGGCAATATTTGTAAATACATATTACCATTAACTGCAGACGACCTCGATTCAAAAACGGAATAAAAGTTCTAATCATTGCATACTGATTGAGTATCTGATATTTCGGTATTATTTAGGATAATTTTAGATAGAATGGTGCCGGAATTCTTTTTTGAGTTTTGATTTCCAGAGGATTTAAATTATTTCTTCCAATTTGTTTGTATTTTTTTGACTGATCCCATTTTGAACCAGTTGCAGAATTATGTTATCTCCATTACTTTGTCCGACCCTTATATGCATTTAAGGATATAAACAAAAAATTGTTAGAAAATATTTATTAGTTTAAAAGAAATGTTGTGCTTATAAATATTGAACTTCAAATATTTGAATTTCGTTCAGAATGAACATAAAAATTGTTGTTTGAATGCAAAAATACCATGTTTATAACATTAACAATATTTAATAAGAGCAAACAAACATATCACAATGAAAAAAATTGTATACAAAATTTGTATTGTATACAAAAATATTTGTAATACAATATACATACATAATGCTATGTTATGATTAAAAGAAAACATGAACTCTAGAAAAATATAATATTTTTCGGTTAAATGTTTACTAACCAAACAAAATCCAAATTTTATCACTTTTCGAATTTATTAGAATCATCTTGTAAACAAAATTATCACAGTCCTTGTGTGTTTTACGTGCTTGCATAGCGTTTTCCTAATTCCTGAAACTGAATTAGTTTGAACATGATGTGTTCTGATTACTATGCTGATTCATTTGTCACAACAAGGGTTATTTGCAAACAAGAAATTGAATAAATAAAGAAAATGTTATTTGTATGCTCATGTTACAAACACGTAGACGCTAATTCATTTGTTATAATAAGGGGTTGTACAAAAAAACTGAACTTTGTTTGTGTGTACAAGTTAAACACATAAACAAAACATTATTTGCATTACGTTTCGTTTTAATAATTCTTCTCTCAGTCTGTGTATGCGAAACACAGACCTAATTTGTGGTTTATATTTGTTACAATAGTAATGAGTCGCTGTCTTACTTCTATATTAGTCAAATTTAGCATTGTATATTATAACTCAACCAGTGAGTTGTGGCGTACGAAATTTGGAAGCTCATGGAACTGAAACAGTGGGAAAAATAGTAGTGGGAACACTTTAAGTTACGTATTTCGTGTGTTCCTCTTTCGCTTTCTCTCTTTGCGACGCCTTAGTCCCGTTCGCCAGGTGCCGCTAGTTGAGGTATGGGTCGGTCTGGACGGTAGAAAATGCGGTTGGACCTAGATAATTGAAATACTGCTTACATATACAGGTGGGCCTTATTTTACGCCGCTTTATTTTACGCCGGTTGGCAGCGACCTTAAAATAACGCCGCTTTGAAACAGTTGAACGTCGGAGTCGGGTGTCGACAATTCAGTGGTCGAAGCGGGGATGTCTCGTGGTTTACGCAGTCGCAGTAATCGCACTACTGAGACGTATTCAGTTGTAAAATAAATTTAACTCGCTTTAAAAGAGTTTCTGCTTTATGATATGTACATATTTAAATTTAAATAAATCTAAATCTAATATTTAATATAATCTAAATTTAATAATTTTTAATTTTTCTATATTATTTTTATTAACTTACTTTTAAAATTTAATTTAAAATTATTGAGTAATAATTATAATTTTCATTAATACCAATGGAAGATATATCTACAAAACACGATAGAAAACAACGTAGGTCTATTTCGATTGAGACAAAAATTGAAGTTATTAAAAGAATAGAGAATGGTGAAACTCGTCCGAAGATTTGTAGATGCCTAAACTTACCTCCATCAACGGTGACTACAATAATGAAAAATGCAGATAAAATTAAAAAATTAAGACATTTGCAAGACAGATCATGATTGCGAACGCAGTTCAACTATAATAAAAAAATATCAAAACATCTATGGAACCTTACATAAGCCTTCTGCGTGAAAAAAATAAAAAAAATAAAGAAAAATAAATTTTTAATATTCCTTCAAAGGTTTTGTTTTTATTTTTGATTATAATTTTGATTTCTGTTTTAATTTTTGTTTATTTGTATCGTATTGTTGCATTGTATTGTATGTTCTGTAATAATATTATAATTTTCTATATATATATAAGTAATAAATAAAGAAAAAACAAAAATAATTCAAAAAAAAACAAAAATATTAATTCGAATAGAATGTTAATCAGTCTCTGGAATGAACATTCTTTGCTTTGATTTGCGCCGCTTTATTTTGCGCCGGTACGTAACACCGGCGTAAATCGAGGCCCACCTGTACAGTTATTGACATGCATATACAGGCGCGCACCTAGGGTATTTTCTTGAGGGGAGATCAGAAAACAAAATAGTTTGAAAAGGGTAGGAATCAGGAAATTACTCAGTACAAGTGCATTTCATTTATAAATGCAAGTGTTGACTTAAAAAAGGTCCTCACTTCCAAAATACAAGGTGAGAACTAAAAAGGAAAGGTCACTTCCAAACTACGATTAGTAATGACTAAAGCTGTTCAGCTCTAAAATTCAAGTATATTCCTTAAAAGCACTAACACCACGCGTTTTTTGAGCACTTGGGGGGCGGGCGGGGGATGTCAAGCTCGTGAGCCCTCCAAGGGTGCGCGCCTGTGTATACAGGAAAAATACTGAAAATTAGAAAAAATGTTAGATGTAAAATATAATCAGAAAGGCATTTATTCAATATTTTTTTCTTTTGTTGATTTTTAATGGTTCATTAAATGAAAGCTACTGATATGCAGATTATGGAAAGATTAACTTTTTATTTCTAAACAGTTTTTACAAAAATTGGTCTATAAATGTCCAGAATTTATTACAAGTAATTTTAGTTCTATTTTCAATTTCTTGTATGCCTGTCTGTATGCAATAAGTTTACGAAGATATATTGTTTCTTCAACTTATGTTCTATTCTTCTGTGCTCAATAACGGTGATCTAGATAAGTGATGGCAAACATAAGGGCTGAGAGCCTGATCAAGCGAGCCGGTCCAAAAATGTTTAAAAGGCACTCACGTAGTTTCTGTCCCCCATCCTCAAATAATTTACTGAATGTCTTTTTTTTAACTAGAGGAAAATAAAATATTCTATTCAAGAGAGAAAAAAATTTCAAATTTGTCGGCTTTTTAATTTATTTGTTAGCGATTATAGAAATTTAAGAGTTTTTAATGTTTTACTGACCTTATAGGTATAGTATAATTCACGAGACTTTACATGCCGATTGATCGACAAAAAACCATTAAATAAATATTTATCTATTTCACACAGTTCTATGTAAAATTCAGTGACGTATTTGAGCTTCTAATACCCAACGTACGTCCATAGTTTTTATCTCCTTTTGTTATATTTGAATATATTCAGATAAAAGTGGGTGTGTTTTTTGTATATGGAGCGCTTCTATTGCAGCTGTGAGTAGAACTTGTAAAATAATTCAATAGTTCTTCTCAACATCCAAACGAATAGCATCGCTTAATTTTTATGACATTCTAGATTGAATCATACGATTTTTCAGGCGTGCGTCGGACAAATAAATACTTCCCAAGTATATCTAGTTTGTTTAGTCATACGTTTTCTGCACAACCACAAATATCCTGTCCAATGGCGCAGCCAGGATTTTGTCTTGGGGAGGGCCGAATCAAATTTCGAGGGCACGCGGGCCGCACTCGACCCTCAACCTCATTTTTTGTGGCCCTTGAAGCGGTAATCAAAATCACTTGAGCTTATTTAGGGGAAAAATATATTTAAAAATGTAAAATATACTCTCTTCCCCTTTTCTGTTTATAAAAAAAAATATCAAGAAACCCTTCGGGATATTTAAAGTTCCGTCACTGCTTATCATTTTGTATGTAAAATAGACTGCGACCCAAATCAGTTCGACACTTTTGCTGTTGGATATTGATGTTTATATCAAATAATAATTCCATTATTTCTTGATAAAAAATGTAATTTTTAATCCATGTATCAAAAACTTACACTTGAGTTTTTTTTCGATAAATACATATTTATTTATATTTTTCGCGGGATATATTTTTGAAGTCTCAATATTTCTCTTACTTATGTTCAGTTCTCTAAATCAGCCGCTTGGCCATAATTTGTACCGAACGAACAGACTCATGTGACGGAATAAGGATTTCTTGATTATTGGCATCTGACACTACCGATAGAGGCGCAACTGCATTCACATCATGGCTGACTTTGGTAGGATATTTTTGACAGGTTCAATGGTATCTTCATGTGATATTTATTGAAACACACGGGAACACACTCTAAAATGGTCTTTAACTGTCTTTCCACTTCTAAGAACATATTCCCATGATTGTCACAAACTCGACTATCCTACAACCGTCAGTTTCTCAAAATCTCACTAGAAGCGCTTCAGTTATTGTCAGTTGACAATACCTACGAAAACCACAAAATAACATGTAAATATGCAAAATATAGCCTATTATTATTGTAAAATACATAAGTTATTTAGCTGTACGATTATGATAAATTTGTTAAATTTTCGTTTCATTGACATTGTTGTTCAGTACAACTTATATCAGTCCTTTTTTGTGTATAAAACATTATAATTTTAAAAATACCTAAGAAGATATTGATATTCATATTTATCTACAAAATAAAACCAAATACCGATTTCAAAACGCGATTGTCTCCAAAACTACTCTCTTTATTATATTTCTACTATTTCTACTCAGCACGTTTGGGGTGTCATTTTAAAATTACGTTTTGAAGGTTATACCGAAGTCAGATTTCCACTTTATCTTATCTGAATCGAGTAATTAGTTGTTTAAAACAGTTTTATCATTTGACTGGGCGAATGTTTTAGTCGATGTGTCAGGGGGAAAAAGGAACAACGCTCCCCTTTATATAATTCGTTGGAGCATATTTGGAAAGTGATGTATTTTGACTTTAACAATAATTATGTTACTTTATTTTTATCAAGGGTAGGCAATCTTAAAAAAAATGTTTATTATACGAAAAAAATGCCAATATTGTTTACAAGTAGTTTAAAAATTAACTACTGTTGTGGTTAACAAATTTTATCTTCAACTCTCCGAGCAGCGCCGTGTAATCTGCTGGTCCTGGGAGGAGCCCAGGTCCCCCCCTTGGCTGCGCCACTGATCCTGTCTATAGTATACTATAGACAGAAATTCGTACTACCTTAATTAAAAACAAAGCTTCACATTACGTTATATTTTGTTTTACAACTGGTCGGAACATATTATGTCGTAATAACCCCGGTATGTTTGTGCTTAAGTTATGTTTTATCATTAGGATAAGAGGCAAATTTAGGATTTACTCAGAGGTCTTATTTTTTGCCTTCTGTAAATTTGTTAAATGTTACTTTACGAAATAGAGGAGCTATTTATCCAAATAGAAGTTTTTGGTCTAAATATGTTGAATGATGCCGTTTTCAACAGTGTGAGCATAAACCACCTTTCAAAAGTACATGATAGATTATAGTACTTCATCATGTTATTGCAAACTTTGACATTCCATTGTACGACTAAACCTGTAAATCCAATATATATATAAACAATATATGTACTATGGGCGCGATATAAATTATACTTTTATGTCAACAACTGATATTTTATAATTAATTTTTTTTTTTTTTGTTTTTTAATTATTTGTAGTAGAGCCTTTTACACTCGCGTATACGGATAATTTATTATTTAAATTGTGCGGATATGGATCGGAGGCATATTTTGGATGTGCGGTTGTGAATCGGGTGCGGATGTAGAACACCTACCGGCTTCTCCGCACTTTATTCTTCGTATAGTTCAAATAATGGTAGAAATAACGACTAATAAACCAGCCATATCAGTCTTCAAAAACGATTATGCAAATTTTAGCGCAATTCGTTGAAAGATATTATTGGTTGAGCTAATTTGAAGTGCTTTGAGCACTGTGTTCAGCAAGTTTTTATGGGCGTTATCACAATGACAGAAAATAGATTTTAAGAACTATTTAAAAAATTATTAGTGGTGGAATATACCATAAATATCGAAGGAAAAAATTTAATAAAGTGTGTGATGAAAGTGGTATAGAAGTACTGTGTGATATGTACGTAATGTAAACTGGTATATAAATACTCAAGCCATAAAAATTACACATAGAAAAAGTTACTGTTATATAAGTTTTTAATTTTGGGAAATATAAATGTTTACCGGTTTTAATCGGTTAATTTCTTACCGGTTACCAACCCTGATTAGAGTATAGATATGTATATGTTAATTTATTTTTTAAATTGCGTTGGACAATTAGTTAAAATAAATGTGCAGAAGCGGATCGGATGCGGTTTTAATATATGCGGATGCTGATCGGATGCGGATGCCGGAAAATTTATCCGAAAAATTTATATTATAATAATAAAAGGTTCCCAATGCTCATATAAATAAGTAGATACTCATTTTAAGTATTAAACGAGTATATTTGAGGCGGAGTCGACCCCAGAGCTGACTGCACAGTATCGGAAGATAAAAATTCTGAAGGAGGTGGTTGATTCGATTTCGCGTTTCTGTGCTCTATAGACAACCGTCTTATATTTAGGTATGAAAATAACAAAATACCAATAACAATTATTGTATCAGTTCTTGATTAGAACTGATTTTGTAAAATATGGTTTTATCATTTTAAAAGAATCCATTAAACAAATAGTTTTTAAATTGTTATAATATTGTTTTGTTGATAATAAATTGTTGTGGAAAATTTTAACACTTAGGAAATTTTGACACTAAGAGATATTAATTATCAAAATCGTTAAAATTTTAAAATGCAAAAAATAAACGAAAAGCAAGATAAACAAAGAATTCGCGGAGTCAGGGCATAATTCTGAATAAAAAATTGTATCGCGGAACACAGGATCTCACCCTAAGTGGTAACGAGGAATGAAAACAGCAAACATTCATTACAGCAGAATGTTTTTTAAATGACTAGCTCTTTTTTCATTGCGTTTTGTGGGGTACCGAGTGTTGCCAAGAACAGTGGCACAACCAGAAATTTATGGTAAAGGGCGAGTTTATTAAAACAGCACGAAATAAGCGAAAGTGTAAAGTTTGGCTTAAAAAATTGTTGGAATTTGTACAAATTAGTCACAAATACACTACAGATTATATCAGACATTGCCAAACTTTTACTAACGCGAGCTATATTCTCTTCGAAAGAAGCCATCGCGAGCCAGAGAATCAGGAAAAAGGGAACCCAAACTATTAATTAATCATAAAATAAAGAAGATCCAAACTAGCTGAGGAGTATTATTATAAATTGATATTTTCTTTTAGGAAAGTAAATCATAATTAAGATGGCCATAAAATGTTTAACTACATATACAATAAAACACTGGTGGCGCCAGCGGGATGTCCGGGGGGGCCGCACTCTCAAAAATTGCTCTGGCCCCCAGTTGCCCCCCCAGAATTGTTTGGAAAAAAATGTATTTTAGAAGCGATCACTTGTATTTCCATCTGTAAACGATAAAAAAATTATTTCAAATATTTCTCGCCCCCCCCCCAAATTTCCCCAAATTTTACTAAATAATTTCCTGACTCCCCCATATTTTAAGAGCTAGCGCCGCCACTGAAATAAAACATAGAAATATTACATTTTATGATTTGATATGTATTAGTCAAGTAGAAAAAATTAACGTTTATGTACTGTGCAGACTTATTAATTCTTTAAAAATTACAAAAATATTTGTAAATACACGTGCACTTCTCAAGTTTTTAACTGCAAACGACTGCAGCTCCGAAAGTGTATAAGTAGCCGTAACGCCCACTCAATGCCAATCTCCGCGTTACCATGACAATTCAAGCTGCCAGTGCTTACAACACACAGTAAATATAACTTGTAGACGGACTACTTATTTTACGCATGATACACGACAGTGAGGGTTTATAATAAAAAATTAAGTAAATTTAGAGATATCGAACGAAAAATATCATAAACATCTGTAATGTTTAAATTATTTTAAATTTGGGGGTGCTGCAGCTTCGAATCTCTTATGTATCGGTCGCCACTGAATATATCCATTATTAACATTTAAACCATAACCCTTAGGTATGGCGACACACCGGCTGGAAAGCACTGCTCTACTGTATATACTATTTTTATTCGAATAATGCTTTACGTGGATTGTGTGTGTGTGTTTTTTTTTTTTTTTTTTTTTTCGCATAATAGTTACTGAATTAAGACCTTTAAATAAAATGATATATTTTACAGTAAAACTCCGCTTAACGCTGCCCTATTAGACACTGATTTATTATTATAACGCGCTTTTGTCATTTCATCAGCAAAAAAAAACACAACCATCGTCCAAATTACGCATCAACTTGTAGAAAATGACCCAGATTATGAAAGCCAAGCTCTAAAGCTAGACGGGACGTGTAAAATTAATGACCTGCTATCGACAGTTATCCCTGTTTATGTAATGTTAAAATGACCTTGTTTGGCACTATTTTGATTAGTGCCCTAAATGCTAGGACCGTTTCCTGATCGGGAATCTGACTGTATATATGTAATTTTTGTATTTACCTCTGTGTGTGACAAATATTTGTATGTTTAATTGTTTTTTTCATGCAACCCCGAAAGAAAAATGTTTTATCATTGGAAAAATAAAGATAACCCAATGTTATTCTGCTTTATAATACTGTTACGAATACGGGTTTGTAAGGCGTAAGGTACAAGGGAATGCTGGATATTTCAGGTTGAACGAATTCGTTGCAGGTATACAGAGGCGGATTATGGTCGGTTGTGGCCCCGGGCGCAGAAGAAAATATTGGGCGCCTTAAAAAAAAAAAAGAGAGAGACAGGGAAAATAAAAATACATGTTAACCATATTTTAACATACTATCAAGTTTTACCGCCGATTGTAAACTTGTACGTAATTAATATTACACATATGAAACCAAACTTGGGGTCATTAGAAAAAAATGTAAAGGGGTTTTGCGGGGCCCTTCAGAAGTCACGACCCAGGGCGTGCGTCCGGTGCGCCCGCCGTTAAATCCGCCTCTGCAGGTATATAACCGTCGCGTTCGCGCGGTCATTTAGTTAATTAACTAGTTAGTTCACTGAGTTTAGTTATTCAACGATCCGTTCATTCAGAGAGTACATAGTCTACCGAAGAACTTACCGAAGTCTACCGATATTCTACAGTTAACTCTGGGGTTGACTGACCATCAAGTATTTAATACTTAAAATGAGTACCTGTTTATACAGATATAATAGGATCGGTCAAAACGTCACTCTGACTATGGCTTTCACATTTATGGCTGGAGGTCTAGAATCAGAGAGCTTATCTTCACTGTCCTTACACGCTTACAAAGGCGTTGGGAACCTATTATTATTATTATTATTATTTATTTCTTATTCACAGTCTGATGTTTTATTGGTCTTTCTATTATTATTATTATTATTATTTAATAAATATATAAAATCGCAACAAATTTGTTTCATATCTTAGTATTGCCATGTAACAATACTGCTGAAGTTGTTTAGTTATAGTACTAGGCTTCAAGCAAAAAAAAATATATTTATTTAAATAGTTAGATTTCAACAATTTTAAATGTGTATAGTAAAATAATACTGCTTCATGTGATCGTTTTTCTTTCAATTTAAAATGAAAGTTATACTAAGGTTAATATTACATACTTTGTATTCGAAATACCTTTTATTTCATTCAAAGATATACAAAAACAACAATATTAAACTTTCGCTTTTCAACATCAAAAACACTTTAAAGTCGTTTTCAAAGTTTGGTCTTTTGTGATATCTGCAATTTTCTTTATCTCTTAAACAAAAAAAAAAAGAACTAACAAGGGAGAAAAAGAAAATGGTAACAAAAACGAAGCAGAATAACAAAATTTAAAGTTGCTTTCAAGGTTTTGGTCTTTTAACCTTTATGATTTTCTTTTTATTTATATATTTAAACGATAAATAAAAATACTGAAAGCAAATTGTGACAAAAGTGAGGACAAATAATAAAATCAGACTAGAGTTCAATGATAAAAATTTATTAGACAGTGTAACAAATTAATTTTTCTACTTGAAAGGGTTGTTTCTTAATTGGACTCCCTTTAATAAATTTGTATTCTTAAACTAGAGGGCTTTTAAAAGAACGAGACTAACGGCTTTTATAAACTAATTTTATTCAATACAATGCATTAAAAGGGATGAAAGATTTAGTTGACCAGTAACTGAATGTTTATTTTTTACTAATAATTTATGTCAGGAACTATTTCTGCAGTAATTAATCAAAGGCCAAATACGAAATAGATACTTATGAACAACGAAGTACAAATGAAATACGATGATGCAGATATTGTAGTCGTTCGTGATTAAATCACGATTCAGGTTGCTTGGGCATTTACAGCTTGTGTCCAACCAAATAATGGTAAAACATATACATATACCTAGAAGTCGCAAAATTGATGCTCATACCTGGCTTAAAATTAAGAGAATGCTATTATAAGAGACTGGAGGCAAATGCCGAGAGAAAATAGGACCGAAAGGAGGAAAATCGTGGAGTAAGCTACAAGTTATTCGGGTATATAGAGCTACGATGATATTGATGACTAATCAGAGTATGCTCCAACTGTGCTTTACGTGTTGTATTTTATGTAGTTACTCGTGTATATTACTATTTACTATTTACCGAGTCTACCACGCATCTAGCAACTAACTGCTAACTATGATGAAAATTACTGTACGTTCTTGATAAAGCCGGTTCCAGAACAAACGCGCCAAGCTGCGCCGAAGAACGCCACACAAATTGCGCAGAGCTGCACAAGTTGAGAATTTACTGTCGCGTTCTCGAACATGATTTAATTATGTTCGTCTACGTTCCAGTTGGCGCATGTGAAGCTGGGTCCAGATTAGCAAACAATTAATGTACCGTGTAATGTAACACGCCATGTAACATTTTTGTCCGGGACGGGGTCATGCGCCCAAGCTCAGTGGTTCGCAAACTGCTCGACTTGATCAGTTTTGTTTCGATTTTTGTCGCGAACGCATAGACATTTGACACAAACTTTACATAACCTAGAGTAGATAGTAAATGTTAGTTAATAAATTTCTTTAATTATTTTTCGTCATGTTTCGCCAGCAGTTTAGCTTCTTCAAGATTTTTTGGGGGCACAGGGACCCGTGTTCGAGACCCTCCACCTCCTTCGGATTTTTATGTTCCGAAAATGTGCAGTCTGCTCTGGGGTCGACTCAGCCTCAAGTATTTCATACTTAAAATGAGTACCTGTTTATACAGGGATAATAGGACCGGTCTAAACGTCATACTGATCACGTGGATTTCATATCTATGGCCGGCGGTCTAGAAACGGAGAACTTACCTTCTCTGCCCCATATACGCCTATCTAGGCGTTGGGATCCTATTATTATTTTTATTTAATAAAACTACAATGCATCCTGATTAGTTTATCGTAACCTAACATCTTAACCCAGTAATGCCGGAGTAACTTTTTGTGCGAAATTTGGCATAAAATGAGTTACACTGTGTATTTAGAATACTCTCTAACTGAAATTTAATTTTTTTGGTTTTGTTTGTAGCATGATCCACTTTCGGGCTGTTCACAGGAAGTTTGCGATTTGTTCGGGACACGTAGATTTCAAGAGACCATTACGTTAAGGGGTATATTACAGGATCGGCTCGCTAATCTGTACCCAGCTTTACGTGCAAACTTACCGCATGTCGCGGTTCTCGTCCAAACACACCGTGCACGAACATGCAGTTTATTTTTGAAGTATTGACATTCGACAAATCGTGCTCGTTGGAGCATAGAGTTGTATAAGCGCGGTGCGTTTATTCTGGACCCGGCTTAAGAAGAAGGTTCTTGTCGTCTACATTCTTAATTTGATAAAATTTCGCTTTTCTAAGTTATGCGCTATTATACATATTTTTAAAAGTTGGGAAGCTGTCTTGAAGTGTTATGCATATTTTTTAAATTTGTGTAATTAAAGCAAAAATTAACCCAACTGAGAGTGTTCAGCCTGATAATGAGATGTTCCTTCAATGTAAATATATATTTGCGAAACATTCCTTTGCTTTGATGCTGTTGACTATCTTTGATTTATCTCGTAAACACTATATCGTGATAGTTTTTTTTTTTTTCAATGTTTGAAATAATTTAATTGAATATCAACACTAAGCGCGACAAAAAATAAATATTAGTCACTGTATTTAGTAAACATGTCTTGTTTTACTGTAGAATACAAAATATGAAATTATTTCAAAGATTACAGTTCAAGGCACAAAATATTATAAATATTGCGGTCAAATTTGTTATGCGCACTCGAATGGAAAATTTCAGTAGTATATTTTTATCCTAATACCATTATACTGAATTCCATTATTGTCCATTGTATTATGTAAAAAAATGCTAATGACTTTCGCTACATTAGTCTGTTTGCAGTGTTTAGGAAATTGCTACTTAGTAACTCTTCATTAACTTTTGTTTTTATCATGTATTGTTTACATGTTAAGTTAAATGAGCTCTAATTTCACTTAAGTAAACAGCTGTTCCAACAAAATATTTATTCTTTAAAAAACTTTTACTTCCTAAAGTAGATTACGACAGTAAATAAGTATTACTTTTAACTTTTAATAACAAAATGATAAGGTTTTCAACAGTGATGTATTAAAAAATTGTTAAGTCAGAGAAGAGTGGTTGCCGAGGTTCCGTGGTAAAACTGTTCCCTCCGGAGTGTCACCTCCCGATACTTATAGCAACCTCCTGAGGTCGACTGAACTTCAAGTTCAGTATTATCTTGGTTTACGTCTATTTGACTTACATCCATTGTTCTATATTAGATTTCAATTAAAACTCCTTGACTTACGTACACGCGCCTACTTTTTCGTTCAATTCCTAAATCTGACCCATTCTACAAAAATAATGGGATTATTTAATGTTTCTAATGATTTTGAGTTTGAATTTTTTCCTAACTTACTATTTTTATTAATAAATCATCATTAATTAAATATATATACCTCAAAGTACCATTCTTATTTCGCTTTCGCACGCATTCACAAATAAATTTCGGCTGTCTAACTGTATTTTCAAGCTAAATAAAGGCTGCTCTTTGACTTTCGTATATTTTTGACTCTTCTATATTTCTTCGACTTCTTCATATATTTTGCTCTGTGCCCTAACCGGACGGAAAAGTAAGATATTACTGTATTTAATACTTAAGTATTAAAAATATTATCATAAAATGAGTACTTCTTTATAAGGGAATAATAAGGTCTGTTGAATATAAGTGTGAAGGAACGTCACACTTAGTTAATTTAATTGACGATGTCAGAATGTAATGTAACTAACATTTACTCAGTTATTACATTTGGCTTCACGGGTTGGTAGCCCTTTCTTAGGTTGCCACATCTTTTTAAACAGCATTTCTATTTAATACGTGGAAGAATGAGGTTAAGTTACGTTTTATTTTGAATTGTATTAAATATTTTTATGATAAAAATGCTGAAAGTTCTTAATAGCCCCGCGAAAAGCATGATTTTTAATGATTCTTACTGACAAGAACCGGACAAGCTGGCGATGTTTTGTAGAAGCCCTTTGCTCCTCTTGAGGAGTTGTATGAACCAATATATATATATATATATATATAATTTAAACCATAAATTTCGCGACACACTTACTACTGAGTCGCGACACACAGATTGACAAGCACTGCTCTAAATCATATTTTACGTTAGCCCTTTACTCCATAGGACATGTAAGTTATCAATCTCTTTTTAGAAGTGGTTGAATATATTCAAACTTATTTGACACTTGTAAACAAATAATAACTGGCAACACAGCTCATTTCTCAACTGTGACGTCATATCATAGTTATCTTGAACAGAGTTTAGGCTTTAATATATTTAGTGCCGGAGGTCTAGAAATAGAGAACCTACCTTATGTGCTACCTAGGCGTTAGAACTATTATATAAGTGATTGCGGAAGCGTTGTACAAAAATAAATAAAAATTTAATTGATGGAAAAAAAGTATAGCGGGACGTAAATCTTTTTATTTTTACATACATGGTTGGATTAAATAAACCTAAATAAAAAATTGACTGAAAAAAATAACAAGACGTAATAGTTTATTGAGGTAACGTAACCTATCAATGTTATATAGGCAAGTGTCTACGCTATTGTGGGCCATTGATTTTCTGTAATACCTATTCAACAAAGATTCTTTTGTTTATTTTTCAAAACAATTTACAGTAGCAATTTGTCAAACTGCCCGAACAGAAATTTATAGTTGTCTAATAATTTATTGCTCAAGCAATCAAACTAGTCAGCGAACAGTTGTAAACTTTGCAACAGCAGATTTCTGTGCGGACAGTTTAAATAATTACCAAAAACGATCTGCGAACAACCTAATTTAAACTTTGTATTCATCACATGTCATTTTTTATTTGACAGTTTTAGTTTACTTTTCTCGATTGTCTCATACTTTTACTAGGCTTTCCACATATCTGATTTTATATCGCTGAGTACTCTTTTTTGTCGTGATGTCCGGTTTTTGCTTTAATGTCCGACTTTGGACATAAATGCCTTTTCCAAAATGCGACTGTTTTCCTTTTGTTTTGCTTTTTTGGTACTGTTTTCTCTCTCTCTCTCTCTAAACTTTTTTTGTAACTATAATGTAAAAATTAAGAAATTTGTACCTAATCGATTATATGTTATATATATATATATATATATATATATATATATATATATATGTGCAGTTAAATGTTGACTATTTTCACATATTCGGTTAGGAGCAATGGCTTAAAGCAGTGGTAACCTTTTTCAGGTCGCGGGCCGCATTCAGTAACATTTTTTTTGCGGGCCATACTTCCTTTTGTAATTTCTATTTTTTACAATCTTAAGTTCTTGTTTACGTCGGTTTACATGTATTTACTTCGGCATAAATACGCCTAGTGTATAAATTATTTAAAGTAGCGCGTCAGTAATGTATTGGCTGCGCTGGATAAGAAAAGTAAACAATGGATATATTTTCTTATTGGTGGGCCACATAAAATAATTCGGCGGGCCGTGCTAGTCCCACAGGCCGCCTGATTTGAGTATAGGCGTTAGTTTAAATTTACATTGCTTATTAGTGTTTCCCATAGTTAAATTTCAAATGTCTCAGTCTATTACATCCCGAGTCAACACAAGTAAGCGCATGCTCTAATTTTCCTTGCTCAGATCTACTGAAAAGAGCAGACTCATTGATTGACCAAACTTGGTTTTGACCTAGCGCAAATAAAAAATTATTGACTCATGACGTCATGAGTTAAATTGCTTTCTTCTATGACATACAGCCAAACTTCACCAAATACGACAGTTGGTTGCTGATGGTTGGTGAATGCTGACGTGGAAAGGGTGTGTAACACTTGTGATAAGTTAGGTAAGAAGATATCCATTAAGAGAAAATGGTCTGTGTAATGTAATATGGCCGCTAGTTCTGAAATGTATTACCTTATGCTTTACGAGAAACATTTAATACAAAAAAGTTTATGATATTATAATATCGTAAACAATGCAATATTTTTAGAAATGAATGGATCTAAAGATTGTACTCTTAATTCTGTCACAATAATGAATTTTTTGGATGCATGTAAAACATTAGAATGTCATGAGCCGCTGGCGTCCCGGTAAACATTTTCTCACAGTCTGCAAAACCTAAAGGAAAGATGATTTTAGATGAAAGAAATATATATTTGAATTAATTATTCAATAAGTAGTATTTTTCTGCATATCATTTTTCTAAAATGCAAATATAATTTTGTACGTAAAATTTAAATAATTTTACGTACATTATTAAACAGTTCAGTAGTTTGCTTTCGCTGCACACTAGAGTGTCGCATCTCCCTCCCTATTACGAAGCATTATATAGCTTATGTTACTCAGGAAGATCTAAGCTATAAACCGCCGAAAGAATTTTACAAATCGGATCAGTAGTTTGTTTTCGCGGAACACCAGAGTGTTGCGCTCCCCCAATTGGAAAACATTGATAGCTTATGTTACTCAGGAAGTTGTAAAATATACACCATTGAAAGTATTTTTCAAATTATTTTATTAATTTGCTTTCGCAGCACACCAGTGCGTTGTGATCTCTCGGTTAAAAAACATTGATATAGCCTGTAACATTCAGGAAGTTCTAAGCTATACACCACAAATAAATTAGCTGCTTTCTAATATATAAATTGCTATAATATACTGGGAGTATTATACTGGCATACCCTGCGTATATTGCCCAGTGGTTGCAGAGCATATACGTAGTGCGAAGATGTACTTAAAGGGGAATCTTTATTTTTTTTTATACTAATATCCATCGTTATCTACAGACGTGACGCACGAAAATAACAGATAACTAAAATAAAAATGTAGGTACAACAACAATATAGATACGAAACGATTTGGAATGATTCGGGCGGTAACGTAATACCGGAAAGCAAACCATATTTTACGCCTGATCTGCCGTAAGATTTTTATAATTCTCGTATTTCTCATTTTTCATGCTAGTGTTGGAAGCGTGGAACAACAAATTCAACCAATAGGATCGCTCTATTTTGAAACCACCCATACCATGGTGTGGTAGGCGCGATGTCTCAATCGTGGTTGCGCAAGTTCAGAAATTTGAACTCTGAGCGATAGCAGCACCGTCGGGCATGCGCATTTCGTTGCCTTTCAGGTCAAAATTGTAAACAACCTAACCTATAACCACCTTATTTCTAAATAAATACAGTGGAAACTGTTTATCATGAAACCATGGGTTAGATATATTTTTTCGGAATAGTGAGTTCTGTAGCGAGAGACTTATATTAATTTATTTGATGGAGCGAAATAGCAACTTTTACAATGTTGTCGGCAGTAATAAAGTTTATTATTATGGATTCGGTTTTAAACATCTGGTCTGCAGAAGTATCATGCAGTGGGTATACTGATAATACACCCCAAGTATAATGGTAATAAGCCCCCAAGCAGGGGCAAACAAAATCTTCATTCTAAACTGTGATGTCAAGTAAAAAAGACTGTGTCCTTCTCATGCAATTGAAGTATGAAGTAACTGTCTGTATCTGTTATCTGTGCCTCATTTTTTGCAAGAAGTTCTTCATATCGCAGTAAGTCTAAATATACAATACATCAATAAGTTAGACGTCTTTTTCGATTTGATGACATATTTAATGAAATTGAATAACCGTTTACTCCGTATACTTGTATAAACTTTTATGTTAGATACAACTGCTGTCGGAATCGAGAACGCGCATTTATCACGCCTCCAACGCCACCATGAAATTCAAAGTTTCAAATATAACACCACTCCTCTCGCCCCTGTCTCGCCTGTGACACCCAATGAAAATGATGCATAATATAGTATTAAATATTATTTGAACGATTATTTAACTTCTTGTAGGTACATAGGTATAAGAGAGTGAACTGGATTTGTCTTGCGAGTTGTAAATAGTTCATTCTTCTTTTAAACAAAAATTTTCGATATTAGTTCTGCAGTCCATGTCTCAGTTGCCAATTTGTTTTGGTAGTATCTTTTGGTGAGTTTTGTTATTTTTTATTTCAAACTTTTAATCTTATTTCGCATATCAGATATCAGTAAAGATCAAAGGCGCAAAAAATATGATTAGAACAAAATTTAAAAGTATCTTTGAAGAAAAAGGATATTTGCTTGAATATAAATTTTAGTGAAAATTAATTTTGATAATGGAGTAAGGGAAATAACATTGATTTTTTTTGGTATATTCTATACATAAAAAATTCTAAAATAGGAACGCATTTTGATGGCAATATTTCTTGGAGTTGTATATTTTTTCAATATGTAAATTTCTAAGGTACGCTCGACGTTTTCTAAGACTGTATGTTAAATATTTCACTTTAATGTTATATATATGAACCGTGTTTTCTGTGTTTCTCAAAAGGTCCGCAGAAGTCTAGAACTGGAAAATGTTGAAATTGTTACAAAATAACGTACAAAATACCTATAACCATAAGAATAATGAAAATAATCGGTTAAAGGTTTTAGGACTTAAGAGCCAAACAGAATTAAAAAAAAAAAAAGAAAAAATAAGATTATTGAAAATATACAGTCTGTCGCTTACGACAACTATGTTATGTCTTCGATTGTGAATGAGAGGTCAGCGGGGTATATTGAACAAAAACTGTTTTGTGGTGGGGGTAAAGTCTTTTGATTTTTAAGTTCAATATGTAGGTATTAAGAATGCATTGCATGGTATATTGATGGTGAATTTAGTTTTGTTATTAGACAGTAGATGAATACACTGTTTATTATACTTTCTGTTACATTGAATTGAACCACTGTATATTAATTATGTCTTCTTTGCTGAAAAAAATTTTTTTTTCAAAATATTTTTAAATATTATTGGTTGTAAGATATATAAAATTACATACAAAAAAAAATATAAAGTAAATAGGTATAGAACAGAGGCGAATTAAGCGGTGGGCGGACTGGTCGGCCGCCCGGGGCCCGCGAAGCCGGGGGTGACCGAAGTCTATATACAAATATTTCCATTCTATTTAAAATAATAGAGGGCCCATTTTAATTTTACCGCCCAGGGCCCCCAAGCAACTTAATTTGCCACTGGTATAGAACATACCATATTATTTTTGAAGATCGGCATAAAACAATTATCCCGTAAAACTATAATCACATTGTTAAACTACAAAGGAACTAGGGTTCATTTTTACAACCACGTTGTAAACAGTCAACGGTCAGCGCATACATACGTTTAAGTACTAACTATAAATAAGTATACTTGTTTTTGTTAATCCTTTAAGTAAGATGCGTAATGTGAAAAACCAATCCCTACGGCTATGGGTTGACACGCCTAGTTATATCATTTCTATTGTAATTTTATGAGTTCCCTAACTTTTATTATTTTATTGCGATCTTCAAAACTAATTTGGTACGGACTATATATGTAGTATTTAGGTTTTATCAATGTTGTTAAATTATTATTATTATTATTATAAAATTAAATTAAAATATAAATTATTTTAAATAATTTATTTGACCTAGGATATTGCATCCATAGTCACTTTAATCAGTCCAATTTTGATATAATGGTTTCATAGACTTTTTTTTAAAAATAATTTTGGACTCAGCTTCTAAGGCCATTATCCATTATATGCATTTTATTTTTAGTAAATATTACACAATATGACAATTACACTTTTTGGACATCACAAAATATCCATGCCATAACCGGGATTCGAACACGAGCCCCCCTGGCCCAGAAGTCAATGTATCGGTACAGTAACCACTACGCCACAGTGACCGGCCTTAGTAAATTTGGTATTATGTACATATTCGAAAATATGTATAAATAATAATTAATGTTGTTATTATATTATTGATAGTGATAATGTAAATTAAGTAATATTAAAATGAATTTTGACCTAACTTATACCGCACTCTAGTGATAATTCTTTTGTTATTTTAATTAGTTTATTAATCTATATATATAAAAGCAAGTGTCCTGACTGACTGACTCATTCACTCATCACCGCCCAGCCCGAACCCCTGGACCTAGAAACTTGAAATTTGGAGAGTATATTCCCTCCATGACGTAAGCACCCACTAAGAAGGGATTTTTCGAAATTCCACTCCTAAGGGATGAAAAGGGGTGAAATGTGATTTCACGAATACCTTAATATCTCTTAGGGCCGATGGGATATCGACTTAGTTTTTGCTTACAAGTACTACCCATACAAATTCCGAAAAAGCAATTTCAGGATTTTGTCCTAATCAACCCCTAAAGGGGTGAACCTACAATCGGGGTGGATTATACATCCCGTTGTATTTTCTGTGTTCGTTTAGTTGCAAGATTACTTTTTGGCACATAGGTGTCCTTTTAAAATATCTCGAAATGGTATTGATAGTTTTTTGAAATTTCATCCCTAAAGGGTGAAAAGGGGTGAATTGTGATTTCAAGGATTCCTTAATATCTCTTAGGACCAATAACATATAGACTTGCTTTTTGCTTACAAAGATTAGCCATAAAAATACCGATACACCAATTTCAGGATTTTGTCCTAATCAACCCCTAAAGGGGTGGATCTACAATCGGGGTGAATTATACATCCCGTCGTAATTCCTGTGTTCGTTTAGTTGCAACATTACTTTTTGGCACATAGGTGTCTTTTTAAAATATTTCGAAATGGTATTGACAGTTTTTTGAAATTTCATCCCTAAAGGGTGAAAGGGGTGAATTGTGATTTCAAGGATTCCTTAAATCTCTTGGGGCCAATAAGATATTGACTCGCTTTTTGCTTACAAAGATTACCCATGCAAATACCGAAAAACTTATTTCAGGATTTTGTCCTAATCAACCACTAAAGGGGTAGATTTACAATTGGGGTGAATATTCCGTCGTATTTCCTGTGTTCGTTTAGTTGCAACATTACTTTTTGGCACATAGGTGTCTTTCTAAAATATTTCGAAATGGTACTGACAGTTTTTTGAAATTTCATCCCTAAAGGGTGATAAGAGGTGAATTGTGATTTCATGATTTCCTTAATATCTCTTAGGGCCGATGGGATATCGACTTAGTTTTTGCTTACAAGTATTACCCATACAAATGCCGAAAAAGTTATTTCGAGATTTTGCCCTAATCAACCCCTAAAGGGCTGAACCTACAATCGGGGTGAATTATACATCCCGTCGTATTTCCTGTGTTTGTTTAGATGCAACATTTCTTTTTGGCAAATAGGTATCCTAATTTAAAATATTTTGAAATGGTTTTGACAGTTTTTTTAAATTTCATCCCAAAAAGGTGAACAGGGGTGAATTGTGATTTTAAGGATTCTTTTATGTCTCTTAAGACTAATAAGATACCGACTTGGTTTTTGTTTACAAACACTACCCATGCAAATTTCAGGATTTTGTCCTGATCACTGCCTAAAGGGGTATGCTACAATCGGGGTGAATTATACATCCCGTCGTTTTTCCTGTGTTCGTTTAGTTGCAACATTACTTTTTGGCACTTTTTGGTGTCTTTTTAAAGTATTTCGAAATGGTTTTGTCAGTTTTTTTTTTTAATTTCACCCCTGAAAGGTGAAAAGAGGAGGTGTGATTTCAAGAATTCCTTAATATCTCAGGACCAATAAGATATCAACTTAGTTTCTGTTTACAAATATTGCCCATGCAAATATCGAAAATCTTATTTCAAGATTTTATCCTAATCAATCCGTAAAGGGGTGAATCTATATTCGGGGTAAATTATATATCCCGTCGTATTTTATGTGTCTGTTGAGTTATAACATTCCTTTTTGACAAATAGGTGTCTTTTTAAAATGTCCCGAAATTGTTTTGACAGTTTTCTAAAATGACTTTGACATAGATATACGAAATTCGCAAAGTTGATTCCTTCCATGACGTAAGTAACCACTAAGAAGAGATTCTTCGAAAGTCGACTTCTAAGGGGTTAAAAAATTTAAACATACATATAATAACATACATTAATTTTAAAAAAAAATGATTCCGTCCCAATCCACTCCAAACGGGATGAATTATAGTACCCGTAGTTTTTCCTGTTTGTTGAGATATAACATTCATCTTTGGCATATACGTGCCTTTTTTAAAACACCTTTTTCAAAATCTTTTCAAAAACAAGTGTTTTGACAGTTTTTTTAAGTTTCATCTTTAAAGGGGTAAATTGGTATTTTTTATTCGATAGACAATCCAATGGATATTAAGACATGAAATTTGGAGCTTACATGACGTAAGAAAAGATTTTTTTAAATTCCATTTTTAACTGGTGAAATGAGGTGAAATTTGATTTAAGGATGCCTCAATATCTCTTAGGCTCAATGAGATATCGACTTGGTTTTTGCTTACAAATAATACCCATACAAATGTTTAAAACAGAAATTCACGTGTTTGCCCTAATGAATCCCTAAATGGATGAATATGCAATCGGGGTGAATTATAAAAACCTTTGTATTTCCTGAGTTATAACACTTCATTTTGGCACATAGGTTTCTATTTATAAGGCGTTTGACAGTTTTTTAAAATTTCATCCCTTACGGAGTAAATTAGTATTTTTTATTCGATAGAGCGTCCCTTGATAAAGAGATATGAAATTCGGAAGAAACCTTTCGTATCTCCTGTGCTCCAAGAGACCATCAATATACCGTAGCGAAGCACGGGTTTTCAGCTAGTACATTCATAAAGCTACAAAACATTAATTATTAATTTTATGAATAATAATAGATATGACAGGATGGAATACATGTATTGTTATTAAAAAGGAGGGGTGATTAAATTGTATCTTACTAGCCGTATACCCGACCCTATATCCGGAACCGAGTACCCGGAACCGGGAATTCGGAACCGGTTGTCCGAAACTAGGTATCCGAAACCGGGTATCCAAAACTAGGTATCCTGAACCGGATTACTCGAAGATTACATACCCGGTTTTACCCGGAACCGGGTTACTCGAAGATTATATCCCCGGTTTTACCCGAAATCCGGAACCGGATACCCGAAAAACAGATTTCGGTTTCCAGGTCTAATGTATAATAACAAGTGATCAAAATTTTTACAATAAAATTTTAGGTTGATAAAACTGGTTTAACAAATAATAAAAATTATCAAAAGTTCGAATTATAACCTTATTTATTGTTTAACATTTTAAAAACAGTAATATTAAACCTTATTATATTTGTACTATCAGCTTTTGTCGACTTCTGCTCTGAAAATATGTCAGCATTACCAGTGAATTCGAAAAATTAAGCATTCTCTCAGTAATTTTAAGTATGCAATTTGTCAGCATTTCCTCTCCAATTTACATAAAGTATTCTCATTTGATATCCTACTTACACAGATATACATTTAATATTTATGTTCATCCAGTCTTCTTAATGACATTTGGAATCATCATACACATGATATGAACGTAAATATTATTTTTAATATATTAACCATTACTTTTCGTGTTGACATAGTTTTTCCACATGACGTAAATGACATATTACTATTACTGTTCTATAAATATACATTGGACTTATTTACTTTTTTTATGAATAAATGTTAAATAAATGATCTCGATAAGTGGCTCCACGGTAATACAGTTGTCTACCGAGCACAGGAGCGCGGGTTTGAATCCCGCCACTTCGGAATTTTCAACTTCTGATAATACGTATTTTGCCCGGGGGCTTCTCTTAAGTATTTAATACTTAAAATGAGCCATCTAGGCGACGGGAATCTGTTATTATACATGTTATTAATGTTAAATGAATATTTTAGCTTAGTAAAATCTTTTCTGAAGTATGAATTAAGGAATTCGTAACTATCTAGTAAGTGACAGAATTTTTTGGGCATATTTTTTGCTGTAATCGCTTTAGAGTCTTTTTTTTGTATAATTAGGGAACGGACAAAATTAGTCTTTCTATAAAATATTCTAAAATATATATAACAAGCGGCAAATATACACTAATATATTTAATATTATGTCTATATCGCTTCCTTAAAATTCTGAATATGATTCTGGTACATTGTCCAAACAAGTAACTATCTTGAAATGTGTCTACAAATCAAAGTAAAAACCTTTATTTGGTTAAACCTATGCAGAATTTTTTAATGAGTTAGGAATAATTAATTTCAGCTATTTATTTTAACCATTATCGTTGGGGATTGAATGTAATTTATATGTATATTATTATTATTATTATTATTATTACTTAAGGTGTGTTAGGTCTTGACAAGCGTCCACTAGTTGCAAACTTCAGTAATCTTGTGAGCCACGTAATACTAGAGACTAGTGGAGCTAAATACACACAATTTGTATGAGACAAAATTATTGAACCTTTCGAAATATTTTTGACAAAAATCGCGTCATATTAAATATTTTTTCTATGTGGAGGTCAAAGAACTGTATATTCATGCCAAATTTTAGCGCTCTATGTCTATTCGTTTCTTACGTATAGACAACCACATGAGTCAGGTAACGGTGTAAGGGGTTATGGCAGTGTTTCTCAATCTTTTTACTCTCGTGGCACATTTTGCAAAGAAGAAAAATTTCGCGGCACACCTACGTAGTCATAGAAGAAGAAATTTTGAATACAGACGCCGCTGATTCAGGAAAAAAGGGATATGTCAATTTTAAATCGTCATAAAATGATCTTTCGTGTAGGTACTTCTTATTAATGGTATTGTACGTATATTCGGACAATAATGTTAAAATAAAAACAGCACTAGTTTTTTTTTTAAGGTTTTGCGGCACAGCCTTTGGGAAACACTAGGTTATAGTGTTTTCCTATTTAACATCAAAAATGCGAAACCATTTTTTTTGTGGTTTAAAGTAGCTATTTTTAATCAAACGCGTGATATAATTGATATGTTTGTTTTAATTCAACCTCTAGGACGTTGACAGGTAAACAATACATAAGTTATTTTGATCACGTTTTGAAACATATTAATAAGATTTATATTTTATAAATATTCTTCTTGTAAATAAGATTCTCAACATGTTTTTGAATGGCGTAATACTCGGAAAAATGTTGCAAAATATATTTTATATAAACACTAGTTCTTACAGTATGTAAATAAACTATTCGCAATAATATAAAAATTTTCAGATTTAACAACACATTGATGTTTGTTATAATTCGACTTAAATTCGATGTATAAAATTAAAATGTCCATAGTAACTGAAATATGTTTTTATGGGATTTTTTTTTTGTAAAATGTTTTACTAAAATATCACAACTGTGCGTATAATTTTATGAATTAATGCAGGGTATATGTATACAGTTTTAACAACACTTTTAAAAAAAAATCGATAATGCGAAAATGCATTTTTGTGAACATACTACCCTATGTCATAGCAGTTATAACAAAAATGGCCATATATCACTCCGTTTAATGTGCATTCAGGGGCGTCGAGAGCAGGCCCGGGCCCCGGTAAAACAATAAGTACGGGTCCGGACCCCAATAAAATACTTATTCCTGGTCCGGGCTACGGGAAAACAATAATTCCGCCCCACCCCCAAAATACGATAATTACGGGCCCAGTGTACGACCGGAATCTACCAGCCACAGATCGGCCCAAAATAAAAATAACTGTTAACAGCTAAATACTTAAACAAAGTGTGCGGTTAAATCGAGTCTAGGAACGGAGCCATAAACGATATATTTTAATTATTATTACAATTACCGGCACAGAAATCATGCAATAAAATCCTAAATAATAAAATTGGATAGTGATTTATAAAACAAGGAATCTAGGCCCGGGCCCTGGTAATTTGTTTTGGCGTCCGCCGTCTTTCGACGCCCCAGTATGCATTTAATATTCACAATTATAACATAATTCTACTATGCGCATGTATGTACATAATACATTTTTTTAAAATTTATTTTGTTTCAAGTTAAATTTTGAACATAAAATGACATAGACCAGTGGCTTCAAAACTGTACTGGGCGGACTGTATTGGTCGTCCGGCAGATAATAGTCGGGTTAAAAGTCGCATGTTTCCAAAAAACCAATCTTATGGCAAAAGTAACATAATGCATCGCACAGCTACTGAAGAAAATATGTGTTATATATTCATCATAAATCATCATCACTAATCATATCAAATAGATGCATTGTGGTCGTAATGGTGGAACATTTTGGAAATCACTTTCCTTGACAAAGAACTTCCATTTTTTCCTGTCTTGTGCACTATGAACAGCCACTTGTAGTGGTTCATTTAAGATGTTCCACTTATATAGATTTATATTATAATTATTATTATAATCAGTGGCGGACTGGCCAGGGTGTCATGTTGCCCGATGGCAAGTATAGTAGCTTGAAAATATAATAGTAGTTTCATTATATTTTATAGTCTAGTGCCCTTTCTAATTAGCCATACTCCTAAACTGGATGACTCAGTGATAATACGGCATATGTAAACTTTTTCAAATGAAAATTAAAGCTGTTTATACTTATATATAGGTTTTTCTTTTTGTATTGTACTTGCATTTACACAAATGCATACAAATTTTATTACTCTATACACTAAAATTGACGTTATATTAGAGGAAAGTAACCGAATATCGGATATGTTCGTAATACCGGATACCTTAGTATTTCAATACACAATACGTGCCATCTATTAATTTTTATGCTGAATGCTAGCTAATATCGAAATATACCCTCTACAAAAATTTTAGTTTTCAACATTACCAACTGAGGTGAATTCAACAGTTTAAGTGTTTTTGACAGTTGTGATATTTGGGCACCAGCATATTTCCATCAAATTATTTCAGTGAAGGTAAGAATTTATTATATGTTATTATATACCAGATGAATTAACACATTTAGCTGATACTATGAAATATCCTTATTTACTTTTTAAACGACTAATGTCACAAATTTAGTTTCTGAATTTTTTTTAGGTTAGGTGCCTAATATCGGATACTTGGTCGTGCTCAATATTAGGTATCCGATATTAGGACATGCATAACAAAACTAATGCAGATTTTATTATCTTAGATGTCAGCCGCAAAAAGACGGAAGTGAGATCGAGAGTCGATGAAACTAGCTGTTGATGCAGTCAAAAGCAAAACAATGGGCTACCTTAAGGCATCAAAACAATATGGTGTTCCACGCAGCACTCTGGAAAATTATGTTAAGAATCCTGAACCTATTAATAAAATATTGAAGACCAGTCTAGGTAGGAAGTCAGCATTACCTGAGGAGGTGGAAGATGATTTAGTGAACTACTGCCTAGAAATGGAAAAAAGGTTTTTTGGCTTAACTGCATCTGATATTCGCAGAATGGCTTTCCAAATGGCTATTGCTAATGGTATAAAACATCCTTTCGCTAATGATAAAGCTACTGCTGGAAGAAAATGGCTCAAAGGCTTTATGAGAAGGCATCCTAAAATTACATTTAGAAAGCCTCAAGGCATATCAGCAGGTAGAGTAAAAGGGTTCACAAAAGAAAATTGTGAGTAATTTTTTGACATTATGGAAGTTGAATTAGAAAAAATAAATTATAATCCAGCACGGATTTATAATGTTGATGAAACAGGGATTACCTCAGTTCAACACAAACATTCACGTGTAATAAGTTTGAAAGGTAAAAAACAAGTTGGAGCTCTGACATCTGCAGAACGGGGCGCATTGGTGACTGTTGTCACATGCATGAATGCAGTGGGTGGATATATACCACCTATGCTGGTGTTCCCACGAAAAAATATGAAACAAGAACTTTTAGACGGTGCTCCTCCAGGAACTATAGCCAGATGCCATCCATCAGGGTGGATCCAACTTGAACTGTTTACTGTCTGGATGCACCACTTCATACAACATGCTAAACCTACTGAAACTGATCCTGCAGTTTTGATTCTCGATGGGCATTATTCGCATACACGGAACGTAGATGTAATTAACATCGCACGAAATAATCACATTGCCATAGTGTGCTTACCACCTCATTCTACACACAAATTGCAACCTCTCGATGTGTCCTTTATGTCACCGTTTAAGACGTACTATGCATTAGAAATTGAATCATGGCTAAAAAATCATCCTGGGAGACTTGTAACATCGTATCAAATAGGTGAACTTATGGGAAGGGCATATTTACGTGCGGCAAGTTGTGAAGTTGCAGTCAATGGTTTCCGTAAATGTGGTATTTTTCCTCTGAATAAACATATTTTTCGAGATGATGATTTTGCAATCCATGCACAACATGAGAGAACACCATCGCCAGCAACCGATCAGAATGATTTAAGTGTGAGTGGAACAGAAGCACAACAAAATATTGATCAAAAAGAACAAATATCAGTAACACCAAAAGCCGCCACATTTGTACGTGCAGCTGATATAAGCCCTGTACCAAGTTGTTCTACAATGCCTACTAAAACCAGCAAAAAAGGTAAACGTGGAATGACTGCTCTTATAACGGGATCGCCATACAAAACACAATTAGAAGAAAATTTGGAAATTAAGAAAAAAAATGAATACCCAAAGAATGTTATGAACAGAAAGAAATCTGAAAAGAAAATAACGAAGAATAAATTAGAGAAGAAATCAAAGAAAAAGAAATTAAAAATTGAAATTCCAAGTTCATCTAGTGAGGAAGAAGATGATGATATGGTGTTGATAGATACAGATAACGATGAGGATCCCGATGACGAAGACGCAGAATGTTTCTACTGCTTAATGCTTTATTCAGGGGATACATGTGGAGAAAGTTGGATTAGGTGCATTAAATACTACAGATGGTGTCACCAAGATTGTGCAGGGGTCGACGATGAAAATAAATTCATGTGTGAACTATGTTTATGTGGTTAATAGGACAAAATGTATTCCTATCTTAATTAATAAATAGGTATCCCATATTAGGATCACTTTTTTTAAAACCTTAATTTTGAGTATTTTTAATTAAACTTAAATATTTTTTCTAAACTTGATCAAAAAGTTCAAAAAATTATTTGCATGTGAAGAACACATATTGAGCTAATAGTCTAGACAAATTTAACTTTATATGTACATACGTTAGGGATTTACAATTAAAAGAAAAAAAGTATCCGATAATAGGCTACTTTCCTCTACTATTGCTAATTTTCGGGTAAATATGTTTCACCTAATAATGGACCTCATTGTCCAGTTACTAGTTTCACGCTTTGTACAACACAAAGAGTTGTATAAAGATTTAGCCTGTTGGGCCCAGCAAAGTTTAAAACTGTTGCAGAGAAGGGCCTTAAAGATGAAACATTGGAAAGTATTATTGAGTTCACAAATCAACACAGATAAGTAGTATTGTAATTGTTTTCATCTGCTTCGAATTTTGATATTTCGAATATTCGAATATTCGAATATTTCTGGCCTCCAAAAGTCTATCAGTTACTTAAGTCCAATGTGAGAGGACATTTTCAAAGCTAGGCATAATAAAGACAAGGCTAAAAAATTCACTGTCTGAGGAAAATTTTGAATCATACATGTTGCTATCCATTGAAAAGAAATTGTTGGATGAATTGGATGCAGAAGCAATTATTGACAGATTCGCAAAATCATATAGTGACTATGATTGCTCTTGATATAGTAGACTGCACGAAATATGCTTTTATACTTAAAACCTTAATATCTGTTAATGTGTAAAATGTGTAGCAGAAGCAAATTTGACGTCTTTCTGCAGAAAGGAACCAAACCATAAAAATTAGAAAACTAAAATAACTGCATTCTAAGTCTCCTTATGTCTTTTTAATGTTTCTGGAGAAAAGATCCAACCCATTTTTGCGACTCTAGTGTAGGGTGACCATTCGTCCCGCATTTTAACATTTTATCCCGCATTTGGATTTGGGAGGTGAGGACCTTTTTTTTTTGATCTTCACTTGGATTTGGGAGGTGAAGACCTTTTTTTTTGCTCTTCACTTGGATTTTGGGAGATGCGGACCTTTTTTTTTGCTCTTCACTTGGATTTGGAAGGTGAGGACCTTTTTTTTGCTCCGTCCCGCATTGCCTTCTTAAGAGAAAATGGTCACCCTACTCTAGTGCCATCTTTCGGAAAATGAACCCTGCAAAAATTCGAATTGTATCTTTTTCCTCTTTTAAGATTGATTTAACTTTTTAAAAAAATAAATTTTTCCTTATAAAAAGTAAATGATAGCCTTATAATTGTGACCCTTTGTCGTTAGGCAACCAATATTTTTTATTTTTATTTTTAGACTCAGTCTGCCATTGATTATAATATTTTAAATTAAATAAATTGTTGTAGCTTATTATTTATTGACTAAAAACAACAGAAAATAGGTTTCCTGCATAGGCCAGGCGTCCCTAACATATTTTATACAGTGTTTATTTATTTTTAAAATTATTGGGCGTCATGTGTTTGTGCCATTAGATTTTCCAGTTCATCACAAACAGCATAATGTAATATGTGTTTCCAACATCTATTTCAATATAACACCAAGTGCTTATCTGGGAACTGTGTATAAAGCCTAGCATTGTAATTGTTGCATTTAACTGTGACAAGTAGTAAGTTACATAAGTAATAATAATTATCAAGTTATTACATACTAAATACATTTAGTACTGCAGAAGTTGTTTAACTAAAAACATACTTCAAGTTCTACTCATCTCGAAAAGATGCCGCGAACATTAAGGATATACTATAAACAAGTACATAACTGATTTATAAGCCAATGTATTAAGCTGCGTTCCCACCTCAGTAATTTAACACTCTGTGCGTTGTAGATAGTTTTTAAACGAGTGCAATTGGTATGATCGGACAAGCTCGTACTATCTCGCTCAACAGTAGTATAGCAACGACAAAGCACGAGCAAGTCCGATCATACCAAATGACCTCGTTTAAAAATTATCCATAGCGTACAACGTATAGATTTACTGAGGTGGGAACGCAGCTTTACGCGTACTAAATGAATCTTGTTCATGTTCTCACATGAGTCAGTTATGTTTTGGTGCGTTCGTGTTATTTGTTTTTAATTGCAATCATAAATATTTCATGCTTAGAAAAAACTATTAAAAGTTATATGCAAACAAGGAACAGGATTGAAATGTATATGGTACACGTTTAATAAGTTCACGTGTACTTTCAGTTTAAAAATATGCTCATGAAGTATGTAACACCTGTTGGTGAGTAATATTCCTAACTCCTGAAACAATGTTTTGTACATAAAATTTTATTAATCACTAATAGGTGTTTATAAAAATAAGGTATCAACATTCTCATAGATTTTATTTCTATAATGCTAATTTTAAATATGTAATGGTATGATTAAGTAACTAGTATGATTTATAAAATACACATTTACTTTATGATTAATTTACTTATCATTAATTTACTTTATGATTAATAAAGTTAAAATCCTCCAGATATTTTTCCCGTGTAGAGTACTTTTCCCACGTGATTATTTTTCCCAAATAATGATGTTAAACCAATAGCAACATGTTTGCAGGCGGTTCTTCGTCAGTTGCTTAGCAACGAAGCGACTATACAAATTATGGTGTCTGTGCATCTGACGTCACTGGCCTGATCTCATAGTAAACTCTACTAGACATTTTCTTCATGTGCCATCTCCGCGACGAAGATTAGTTAACAGCAATGTCATTTTAATTTTTGATAGCGCTGTGATATAGACCTACAATTTTTAGACTAAACCATTGCTTGAAATATTTCAGCCCCTTGCTCTTCTTCCCACCGATATTGAACCTTGTATCTTTGCCTTGAATTATAAGGTGGTGAATTTGATATCTCTTCGTTCTTTATAACAGGTTCAAGGTATTAAAGTAAAAAATAATTCTAAAAATTCTATAGAAAAATAAGTCAATTTCTGACAAATTATAGAACGTCTAATTCTTAGCACCAAAACCTACATTTCAAAGAAATGATTTTTGGTCCTATCTAAATCATTGATGATGGCACAAAAATAAATATATTGCTAGATCAAAACAGACTCATATAGGCAATGAGAGATTATTCCAGTGGTTAGGGCCGTTGAGTGATAGCACACGTGATGAGGAAAGTGGACAAATTGATGATAAGTATCTGAAAAAAAGGCTGTCCAACGCCCAGAGAGAAACCTCGCAAAATCTGGAAAGAAATGTTTCACAAAAATCAACCCGATAGACATCAAACCCGATAGAAAATATGAGAAATAGGTCATTTGATATCGGATTAAAATTTTTGTAATAAAGATAGAATTTATTAGATACAAGATAATTTTGGGTATCTAAAATCTAAAAAGTTAATTTGAAAATATTTCTAATATAATTAGAGATAAAATCAAAATACTAGAACATGTTATGCGATTCGGATACATTGTATAACATCCGTCCACTAGATTATGCACAGGATATTTTATAATATTTTAGTTATATAACACTATACATTTACTTTTTAAACGGATGCTGATAAATAGGCTGCAATTATTTAGGGGCATTATTGTTTTTTATCACTCTCGGTTTTGTTAGAGTTTTGGTGGAATATTTGGCCACAGTTTTTTATATTTGATTGCTACTTTTTCATTTTTATTACATAGGCGTATCCTTATATAATTCACAGAAAATTCTTTTGGCAATTATTGTGAATTTATGCATTCATATACAAAGTGTTCTCGAAACTTTCACGACTCTTAATGGAGCTTTCTTCCCCGGATCGATTAACTCTGGATTCTGGATTATATATTAAGGTTATTTTTGTGATATTAATTATGAAGGCTTAGTTAAGAATGGACTAATAGCTTGTAGTAAAAAGTAGTAAAATTAGTTTAGTAAAATAATAATAAATGAAAAACTTCATAAAATTATTCTATGGACTCTGCTACGTAAGTCATAGCCGGAATATGTACACACCCCAGTATCACATGTTAGTTTCCAGACCATTGCCGTAAAGCGAATTTTATTGTAGGGCGAACCTATTTTTTTTCACCTGTCGATGCATGCACGGTACTACCAGCGTTATATATGTGCACGATTGACAAGTATAACATAAAATTTAAAATAAAATGGTGCATAAGCTTGGACCATATTAGTATCTACCGAAAAGAAAATTATACACTCTGAATTGTGGATCTGGAGGCGTACACTCAAAATCTCTTGGGTTGACCAAATCAGTAACCATGAAGCTATCCGAAGAAGGAGTTGCCAATCTGAGTTCGTGCAGATCGTTCTGCACAAAGAAAAGGAAACTAGAATGTCAAATGTATAATGATATTTATTGCCCGTCTACTTTATAGACGTCTACACGTCTACTACAAAAAACAAACAGTTAAGTAAGTAGGTATATAAATACACAAAAATACACATCGACAAATATGTCAAACTTGTCTAGACAGCGATCACGAGATCATCAAAGTTATTGGACAGATAGTCGTAAATTGAACAAAATATTTTAGCAGTAATATACGTGGTTGTTTGAAAATTGTAAACTGGTTGTTTTCGCAGACAAAATTTTTAAAAAAATTATAGCGTAATAATTATTGCAATTTCTTGATTTTATCAATTGAGTAAAATGAGAACGTATATTGTTTTTATTTCGTATATTATGCATCTCCGCATGAAGGTGTTAATTTCAATCAGGCGGTGAGCATTGTATCAGGTATTGTAACTGAATGTAAATAAATATATGAGGAATATGAGGAACGAGCACGATTACCGTATCCTATAAAATACTGTACGGGAAAAAGTTAAAGGGAGAAGACGTCCTGGAAGGCCAAGGATCTCCTGACTCGCTAACTTGGGGAAATGGTTCGGTGTGACATCAACAGTATTATTTTGGATGGCAGCGAACAAGGTGCCTTGATGATAGCCAACATTCGGAACGGATAAGGCAAGAGAAGAATAAGAAGATAAATAAAATAATTATGTAAACCTGCAGATCATCGTATCAACCAGGCAGCTGTTTAATACTCGGATATAATCGCAACTTAAAATTATAGCATGTATGAAGCATCTGAAATCAAATCGTCGTAAAGCGGGGTAGCCTGTATATTTATTTTTCATGTTTATTAATTTCGAAATTTGTTCACTTATTCCAGATATTTTTATCGTGATGTATTTACGAGTAGTATAAAATTTTATTCTGCAAAATTTCTAATAAAAGTTCTCAATGTATAGGACATTAGAAATGTGTTTCGGTAAGGATAGCTGCAGAACTATGTGAGTCCTATAAATGTAAAGACAGTTTAGTAATTAATTGGTGAAATCGAAATTGTTTTCGAAGTCTTTGACACTTCAAGGATTGAATTTAAGAAAAGATTAGTCTTGCATTCTATCTCTATTCTCATTTTCTTAATTTAATTTGTAGGTTTATGCATTAGTTTATGCATTCGTAGGGACATAAATCTTAATATTATATCCCTACAGTGACAATATTTTAATTAAAATAGATTTACTGAGTATAAAAAAGGTCTATTTATAGTTTTATATAGGAAAGTTGAAGCAAGAACATAAATAAAGAATCTTTTATCGATATATGGTTATGGATTAAGTATTTCGACAAAAATACAATATTTAGAAAATAAAATGAAATAAATTAGAGATTGTGCGTTCAAATATAGGGCTATCCTCTATAATAGGTTGTATGTAAGCCTGAAAATATTAATTATATTGTTTATATGTGTTTGCAGTTACATAAACCATTAGAAAAAGTATGTTTTAATAATTTGCTTTGCATTTGATTTGCATAAATATTATTTTAACAAGTTTAAAACAGGACCGAATTTTAACAGGTTCTGAAATAAAAATTCAGAAAAAGAAAATCATCCTGGCTGAAAAATATTTTAGATTGGTATGGAACAAGCATAATTATCTTGTTCCGTGCAACTGTTTATATTATCAACATAGCCCTAATAAAATCCTACATCTAGTACAATATCAATAAAGTAGCAATATAATCTAACACAATAAGAAAAATGTGTGTGGATGTTAATAAGAATTCCTTATAATACATAGAAATCTCAGCTTTTGACCCTTTTTGTGATTTTAGCCATTTATTTGGATTTTCTTCATAACTGTGTCAACATATGCTTCGCCATTGATTAACGTTTTAATAAATTTTTAAAATAAAATGTATCGCGAACAGGCAGTACTGCTGTTAATCGTAATGAAGAAACAAGAACGTCAGATTTTCCATATTGTGACGATGTGAGATGCTGCCAATTTATGAGACCGAAATTTCTCAACCTCAATTTCAAATTGAAACAGTAGGCGTTTAAATTTACCTCGTGTATAATAAATCTCGTCGTATATATCATATGAATCTGTCGTATACAAGTAATGCTCATGTTGTTTTGTACATTAACAGCTTTTGAAATCCAATTTCAATGTTTAGTTTTAAGTGCATTAAATTTTAAATCACCTAGTTCAGTTCGAAAATAGAATAAAATATCGTTTATATTGACAATTTAAAATCAATAAAATGAACTCCCTACTGAGTAATAAAATTGAGTTATTTTCTAAAACCTCAATAGGCGTACAAGTGTGTTCACTACACATTTTAATTTATTTTGATTTGTCCCTCCTACTTCGTGAATCATCGCGATTATAATTTCACCCCTTGGCCAGCGGCAGTTGGGAAACAATAGAAATCACACGTTTGTGTGTGAGTGGAATGCGTGTTTCTCATAGACGTGAGACTCCATAGACGCACTATTGCAAATGTTTATGTATTGAAAACATGTTCAAATTACATTTAGTTCATTATGTCACAATTTACTTTCGCTCAGTCTATATTTACTCTAGTATAAATTTGTCTTATTTCCAAAATAAAATAATATTGAATTAATAATTAGTATGAAATTATTATTATTTATTATTTAGTTCGTTGTGTAAGGTAATGCAGAACTTGAAGCTAGTTTAATCCTAAATATAGTCAGCAGTAGGATTTAAAATTTTGTCTGCATATTACCCTTCCTATATTTAAATTAGAATCCTGCTTACTTAAAACGTTGTAAATAGTTCTTTCTTCACATTTTGTCACGATATATCCCATAATATTTTGACTAAAGTAAAATAAACGAAAATTTTAAATCAAAATTTCTCGTCATTTTTATTATGATTACAAGCAATTAGCCCATGTGAGCACTAACATTTCTTGTTGAATTCCCAGTGATTATGATACTATATTATTTTATATCCAAAAGAGCTTTCCAAATTTTTTTTTTATGTACCGTCGTTGCGAACCAATACACGTAGAGCCGGACTAAGATATTTCTGCGCCAGAGGAAAAGTACCAGCCTTGCCCCCCCCCTGTTGATGAGCAAAAAAAAAAAGAAAACTGATTGAAGTGATGTGCATTAAAAAAGAAAGACAGATCGATGTGATGAACGAATAAAAAAAACGGATCGAAGTGATGAGCAAAAAATGGAGAGTAATTTTTGAACTCCTATCAACCTTGCTCCCTAGGTAGATGTCTCCCTCGCCATACCCTAGATTCGGCCCTTAATACACGAGAAAAATAAGATTCTGATTTATGTATATCGTTTACATGTACCTATATATAACGTTTATTAAACATTTCAATGGAAACAAAATGGTAAGTTCGCCAGTAGAAAAGAACTACTCTTAATCACTGGTTGGGTAGCCTTGGTATAAGTATTGTAATTTTGTGGTCTTATACAGGGTGATTTTAAAAGGTTGTTATTATACAATATATAAACCAAGTACCAGTATAAACTGTTCTAGTTACTTTTATAATGTAATACGGGCTTTAAGTGTCAATTAAAAATATTCTTCGCTGTAAAACTGACTTTAGATTTATTGTTTCTGATAATTATTAGGAAAGTGACATTTTTTATATTTTTTTAATACCAACATGACATACAGTTTCAAAGGTGCAAACTATTGAAAACAAAACTTCCTCTTAGTTTGTTCTTACAAAAGTGAACAGATTATATCTGCCATTTCGATCATTAAATCAAAATAGGTTATGCGAGTGTTATAATCTTTTTGAATTGTTTAAATTTTTTTTATAAAATTAATTAATTATTGCCATTGCGTATTAATCCCTACACATTTTAATGATTTTGTAAAATAAAAATTGATTTTGTTAATTAAGTTTGACGGTTCATATTTATAACGGTCTGTTATGTTGATGCATCTAGATATCTGCACTGTTTCATTAACGTTGTGTAATTTATAACACAACTTCTACCAGTTGGCACACAATTTTAAGCCATTACCTGTTATGTAATAATAATCTTTTAAAATCACCATGTACCATTTTCAAATGTATTGCATATTTTGTTTTTTTATGAACATTAAATATTTTTGTTTTGATTTAAATAATTTTGTGATATTTCGTCATTGTTTAAACTCGTTTTATCAACTATACATGGAAAATATTTAACAAATTTTAACCACAAATTCTAAAAATAATATTGTGGTTCTATAGTGGTGAACCTCTATGGTAGATATGCACCTGAACTTGTACATGACCGTCATGTGCGGCCGGATATCCGCGTGGCTCACAGGAACATTGCCCGCCACGTCTGCTTCGCTACGGACAAATCTCACCCAGCCAGCCGTATCATTTCATATAAATAATTCAGAAAAAATATTTTGTTAAATCTGTTTTTGTTTATATAGCTGAGTTTGAATAGATGATTTTACAAGTGATATGACGTGTTTTATTGGAATTTGTTATTTTCCAATCTGACAGGTCATATTTTGGGGATGTTTATCTGCAATAAATTATAAATAAATATTGTTATAAATTTTGAAATATTTATGATTGGTGTTACAATAATACTTTTATTTATTTTATTTATAAAATTATTTATATTTAAATTGAGTTTTACTATTGTATGCTAACTTGTTTTTCTGCATACGTTTTTGTGGAATATATGTTTTAATATTCTTATAAAAACTCTAGTAATCGTAAAACACCGAACTTTCTAACATAAACGGTTAAATAAAAATTATTTTATGAAATATAATAAACAACAAAATATTAGTCCAAAAAGAAAATTATTTAAAAAATGGTATTGTTATTTAACTTATCCTCGTCAGCTTTATAACCAACCCTCGAAAATTATGGGCAGTAGTTACTCGTAATTTGTTAACTAAAAAATAAAGAAAGTCTGATGGAAGCAATCACAAAAAAGGAAGATGAGTAAAATGACAAAAAAAAGTAAGACTGATCGGACCAATGAAAAAACTTAAATAGTCTTAGATAGCTCACTCGCAAATGCAATTTTCCGACTCGCAAATGTAATATTCCGTCTCGCAAAATACGAGCGTGCAAGTGGGACTTTAGAGGGTTCTACATAATCAGGGGCGGATAACACCGGCGGGCTACCGGGCAAATGCTCCGTCACGGTGAGCCGGTCACTAAATGAGCCGGTTAAGCCGATCGTAAAAAACATGAGAAAACATCCAAAAAAATGTGGAAGTTAAAGCGTTAAAAATTATCTATTAATATGTCAATATAACTGAATAACAATTGTTTATATTATGCCAATTCAGTAATGAACAATGAACATAAATATTAAGGTAATATGAAATTGACTAGGGAGTCGACATAAAAATGTCGGCTTGTGGTGAAGTGGAAATATTGCGCTGCTTGCTGCTTTTATTGAATGTTTCGGTTTCGCACAATACTGTAATTAACATATTCCTTTTCATTAAATTCACTCAGTTTAATATTGACATTTGGTTAGTGAGCATCTTACACATACATTTATTACATGGTCTTCAAATTTATTTAACATGCACGAAAAGATTAACATAAAAATAAGTACTAATTTTACTGAAAAACGGTTAAGGGAAGTAGTTGATAATTCTATTCAAAATTTACAAACGAAATTTAAAATTAAAACACACAATATAATTTTCGATATATTGGTTTCCAGTTTAAGAACAAAGATTTCGAAATATTGTAATGTTATATGCTGACGTTGTACTTTTATCTCCTGTAAATTTTGACAAGGTAAGAAATTGAATACCTTCAAATAGGTAAACAAAACTAGTTGAACTATTGAAAAATTTGAAAGAAAATGTCAGCAAAGATCAGTTACATTTGCATTAAATTTAGAAGTTTTTAAAAAATGTATACATAAATAATTTTTCTTCACACCATGTCGAGATTACTTTGCAAGAGCTGTATAAATTGTATTCATTAAAAAAATGTATTATCATTAGGTATTACTATTATTTTCTACTTTATTCTTGGGCCGATGTCGCAATTTGCCTGGGCCGGTTTAGTTCTACCTATCCGCCCCTGTACATAATCATCCATTTTAGATCGAAGCAATTTTTGCAGATCGTAAATGTTTATGTTCCTAGCAAAAATATTTATTAAAAAGTCGGCAAAAATATTTTGTCAGTGTTGTTTTTGGAAACTGAATTTGGATAGTTTTTTTTTTTTAATCTATCCGCTATACTGAGAAGTCGGTCAGGGTAGAGGGAGAGGTTATCTGGACGCTCAAATTCTAGTATGAATTAGCCAATGAGATACTTAAAAATTGGGTTAAACGAGAAAATAGTGCATGTGTTTTGTGGTAGCGGTACTGAGTTCTTTTTGTTTTGACTAATGCTTTCAGTAGATATTAGGAATGTATTGGTGTATTAGGATTAAAATGTTCAAGAAAATGTATTATTTATTTTTAAAAGTGCAATATTAAATAAAAGTTATTAACGAATATTTATTTTGGTACAATTTTTTCAAAAATATTCCCAAAATAATCCCGTACATCATATTACCTAGAAGTAGTTGTTATATAATCTGAAACAAACTATGTAGTGTAGATACATTGATATGAACCGGAATAGTACACTTCTAATTTCTTACGCGATAATTTTCGAAACAATTTTTTGTATTTTTAATCTTTTTTTTTTTCTTTATTTTTTTCATTTTTATTATTTAATGTATTTAACTAGTATGTAAGATTAATAGACGAAAAATGATTTTCAAAACTTTACAGCCAAATACGAAAATTCATAACATATATTATTATATTATTACTATTAAAAATTATAAATTCGATGATTTAATTAAACTGAGAATATTCATTTAGTTTACGAATAATCTATATATATAAAATCGTAACTAAGCTACCTACGCTATCTAACTAAGCTATCAACGCCCAGCCCAAACCACTGAACCTACAATCATGAAATTTGGCGAGTATATTCCCTTCATGACGTAAGCACCCACTAAGAACGGATTTTTCGAAATTCATCCTCTAAATGGGTGAAAAGGGGGTTAAAAGGGGTAAAATGTGGCTTCACGGTTTCCTTAATATCTCTTAGGTCCAATAAGATATCGACTTGGTTTTTGCTTACAAAGATTACGCATGTAAATATAAAAAAACTTATTTCAGGATTTTGTCCTAATCAACCCCTAAAGGGGTGAATCTGCAATCAGGGTGAATTATAGAACCCTTTGCATCTTCTGTGTTTATTGTGGTGTAACATTCATTTTTGGCATATAGGTGTCTTTTTAAAATATTTAGAAAGTGTTTTGACCGTTTTTTTAAATTTCACCCCTAAAGGGGTAAATTGGCATTTTTTATTCGATTGGATGTCGTCTAGACAAAGAAACACAAAATTCGGGCCGAATATCCCTTTTATGACTTAAGGACCCCCTAAGAAACGATTTTTCGAAATTCGACCTCTCAGGGGTGAGAAGGGGTGAAATGTGTTTTCACGGATTCCTCTATATCTTTTCGGTCAAGAATATATCGCCTTGCTTTTGCTTACAAAGACTACCCACATAAATGTTGAAAAACTTATTTTTCAGGATTTTGTACTAACCAACCCCTAAAGGGGTGAATCTACAATCAGGGTGAATTATAGAACCCTTCGCATCTTCTGTGTTTGTTGTGTTATAACATTTCTACTAGGCATATAGGTGTCTTTTTAAAATATTTGAAAAGTGTTTTGACCGTTTTTTTAAATTACACCCCTAAAGGGGTAATTTGGTATTTTATATTCGATAGATTGTCGTCTAGACAAAGAAACATAAAATTCGGGGAGTATATCCCTTTTATAATTTAACAACCCCCTAAGAAAACATTTTTGGAAATTCAACCCCTAAGGAGTGAAATGGGGTAAAATGTGTTTTCACGGATTCCTCAATATCTCACAGGTCCAATAATATATCGCCTTCACTTTTGCTTATAAATATTATCCATATAAATCTTGAAAAACTTATTTCAGGATTTTGTCCTATTCATCCACTAAAAGTGTGAATCTACAATCAGGGAGAATTATAGAACCCGACGTATTTCCTTGAGTTATGAAATTCTTATTTGGCATATAAATGTCTTTTTAAAATATCTCGAAACGATTTTGACAGTTTTTCAAAATTTCATCCCTAAAGGGGTAAAAGGATATTTTTTTATTTGATAGAACATCCCTTGGACATAGATACATGATATTCGCAAAGTATATTCCCTCCATGAGGTAGCATACACTAAGACGGGATTTTTCGAAATTCAACCCCTAAGGGGTGAAATGTAATTTCAAGGTTTCCTAAATATCTGTACGGACCAATAAGATATCGTCTTAGTTTTTGCTTACAGAGATTACCCATATAAATGTTAAAAAACTTATTTCAGGATTTTGTTCTAATCAAACCCTAAAGTGGTGAATTTCCGAACAGGGTTAATTATACAATCCATCATATTTCCTGTGTTTGTTGAGTTATAAAATTGCTTTTGGCATATAGGTGTCTTCAAAATATCTCGAAATGGTATTGAGAGTTTTTAAAATTTCACCCTTAAGGGGTAAACGGGAATTTTGTATTCGATTGAACATTCCTTAGACATAAATGAATAAAATTCGTGAAGTATATGCCCTCCATGACGTAAGCACCCACTACGATGGGATTTTTCGAAATTCCACCCCTAAGAAGTGAAAAGGGGTGAAATGTGATTTCAAGGATTCCTCAATGCCTCTTAGAACCAATAAGATATCGTCTTGGATATTGCTTACAAAGATTACCCAAACAAATGTCGAAAAAACTTATTTCATGATTTTGTCCGAATTAACCCCTATAGAGGTCTACAATCGGGGTGAATCATGCAACCCTTCGTATTTCCTGTGTTTATTGATTTATAACATTCCTTTTTGGCATATCAGTGTCTTTTTAAAATATCTCAAAACAGTTTTGACAGTTTTTCAAAATTTCACCCTTAAAGGGGTAAAAGGGTATTTACCTCGGTATTTACTCGATAGAACGTCCTCTGGACAAAATACATGAAATTCGTGAAGTATATTCCCTATATGACGTAAGTACCCACTAAGACGGTATTTTTCGAAATTCAACCCCTAAGGGCTGAAATGTGATATCAAGGATTCCTTAATATCTCTTAGTACCAATAAGATATCGACTTGGCTTTTGCTTATAAAAGTTACCCGTGCACATGTTTAGAAGCCAACTACGAATTTTACACTAATGAGCCTCTAACGGGGTGAATTTACACCTGAGGAGAGAGTGAGCGATGTGATCTATAAAGAACCATGACTTAATCATATAATAATTGCACGATGATGGCAAACCGTCAATATACCGTAGCGAAGCACGGGTACTCAGCTAGTTATTTATATTGCTTGATGTTCGTTTCAATACAATATTGTTTACAAAGATTTGTTCGCGCTATTATTCGTATAGAAACAAACTAAAATGTACTCTTATACCAGTGGTATAATGTTATGACAGAGCGTATAATATTCTATGTTTTAAAATATAAACAAACAAGATTTTTTTCATTAATTATAAGATTTATTACATTTTTATTTAATAAATAATTTCACCAGATAATTACATGTCATGTCTTGAAGGTATTTTAATTAAAAATGTAATTTGTGTTAATCGTAACTTTAAATTAGATGTCAAAAAATCTCACAATGACATCAAGTACAAATAGACCCCTGTGATGACCTAATATTTTCAACATACTACATACTACCATGAACATACATATGTGACGTTGTCAGGTTAATATATACATTTACCGGTAAATATACAAATATACCACTTTGGTTGGTAAAAGGTTGAAACAACTTACATTTACTTATCATTTCTGGAAACTGTGCACATTTACATAGAGACGTCGATCAAAGTGAATAGTTTCATGCATAGCGGTTGAAATACAAATAGCTGCGCCTGCATACAGAGCCGTAGCAATGTTTTTGGCGCCCTTGCAAATAAAGTAAATTGATTAAACAAAAAGGTCCTCACCTCCCAAAATCTAAGTGATGAGCAAAAAAAAAGGTCTTCACCTCTTAAAATCCAAGTGATGAGCAAAAAAAAGGTCCTCACCTCTCAAAATCCAAGTGGTGAACAAAAAAAAAAAGTCCACATCTCCGCAATATGACAAAGTACACAATGGCGCCCTTAATCAAGCCCCGCGCCCCTTGCATGTGCCCGATGCCAACCCGTTCCTACAGCTCTGCATACCTATTCCAAAGCGAATACAGTCTTTTAATTTGTTATTTCAAGGCGTACCCTTCATGGTTTTGGAAGCATGGTTTAAAAGAAATCTGCGTGTGGCATAGTCATTACGTTTTGTGGCCTGAGTGTATGAGAATTATTGTTTCTTAATTGAAGACCTTCGGGATTCCGTTACTATTCACCGCATATTACATTAGATACATTATATCATGAGATGTATCAATGACACACATATGAGACGTTTAAATGTTTTTAAGGTCGATATTAACTGGTTAACTTATATGAATATATTAATCTTTGAATTTAGTATATTTGTAGTGCTTCGTAAGTATAACCAAGAAATCTTCTTTTGAAGAAATCTAAGTATTGTTCCCAACCCTATTTTCCAGAGAGCTGAAGTAGAAAAATTCAGAGTAGGTAAGGTACAATGATACGACCCGGAATAGTTCAAACCCTAGAAAATAGATTAGTCAGGAACGTAATTAGAACGTTAATAAGCATAGTGGCGTAAATAAGGGAGGGGGAGGTTTGCCATTTAGGGGCCCAGAGAACCTCTAAATTATTATTATTATTATTTTATTTTTTTTGTCACTTGGTCTCTTGATAAAGTTGACAAACCTACTAGGGTCCCAAAAAGAATGTCTGCGGATGAGCCCAAAATATGAAGTTACACCACTGAATTGCCGTATATTAAGTAACAAAAACTTTTTTGTGAGTTTTAATAAAAATGTTTTTTTTCTTGTTCCACATCTTGTAACTTAGAAGGGTTGAACTAAAAATCTGAAAAAATCCAAGTAATGTGTATGGATGTGAAAAAAGTAGTACAAACGAAATTTATGATCACATTATTTTTTTACAAGAATTATTCGAATGTATTTTATTAAATTTCATGCGAAGTATAACATGAAAGCTATTAATATTTAAATTTACAGATGCAAGTGTATATTATAAGAAAAAATATGATTTTGACGGATTATAATCAAAATATATCCAAAAATGTTGTTGCTTGAAAATTTACTCTTCACTTTTTTATTATCATTATTCTTACATAATAATATTAAAGATAATAATATTCATGAATGTGGCTAACCACTTCAAAACCTCGCAGGGCTGCCAATTAGGTGTCCAGTTTAATCGCCCCGCCGGGCCAAGAAAAAGGCAATTTTTGGGCCGTCTATTTTGATTATATCCGGTCCTGAACTCCATACGAATTGTGAAAGATGGGAACGGCCCTTTTCATTTTGGAAAATCATATTTTGAAAGGTGTTTTTTGGCTTATGTCACCTTGAAAAAAGGGCCGGTAAAAACTTCAAATAACCGGGCCGACATGACAGTCCTTCCTACCTCTACGTAAAATATATTAGTTAACTACAAAAGAAAACATATATCACTGTATGAAAATACGGAAGGAATATTTGTCAAAATTCGGTCATTTGTCATTATTGATCAACACTTATTCAATTATTGTAACAATTTGCAAACAAAAATACTAATTCAACTCTTTCCCGTAACTGGTATGTGACAAACATTAGTTTTCATAAAATGTCATAGTACATGGCTCCTAGATAATCATAAAATAAGAATTATTGTGTGTTGAGTTTTGTGCATCGTCTAAAATAATAGTTTAGCTATAACTTTTGATAGCACAATGCAGCTATCGCCCTACTGGGAATGGGAAAAACTGCACCTGCATAGCATTACAGTGTTATGTTCACGTTTCACGACTATTCTAATAAAATGTAATATTCGGTAAGGCAAAATTATTTCGCACTATGTAACATAATTCATTTACATCAGTTTTATCCAATCGTATCAACAGTCTTATTTGACAGGTGTCAAGTGACTACGCACAATAGGGCGATTCATCTTTACCTCTATATGGGTGAACATTTTTTGGTCTCGTTCCCTTAGATTCAACTCCTAGGATAACAGCAAAGAGTGTCGCTAGCCCCTTAGCATTAATACTAGTTACCTTACCCTATCCCAAGGGTCCTTAAACTTATGTAGTCCGAGGACCCCCTATTGAACAACATTTTTTTTTGCGGACCCCTTCCCCACCCTAGGCATTTTACGTCGTTCTTGATACTTAATTTCTGGCTCAATAATCTCATAGGCACTACGTTGTAATAAATATTGGTAAAAATGTATCGCTGGTTTTTTAATAAAAGGTCTTGTGCATTTACAGAGATGAACATTTTTATTAGCATATAGAATAAAAAACATAAAATGAATAAAAATAGTAGTAAAAAGAATTAAATTATAATCCGTTAAACTCACACAAACATTGGTTGGTCAAATATTGGTCAAAATAGATCTTATTATAATATGTTTTCTGTAAATAATTTGCAGTTGAATAAAAATTGTTTAGTTATGTCAAAAACTAGTTAGGTAACAACAAATACAAAAAGTCTTGACCATGTAGGATTTTTATAAAAAGAGTTATTTGAATAAAAGCGAAAAGCTGGGGGATGTAAAGTTAATGTCAAAATTGTTTCGCGGACCCCCGGTAATGGCTACGCGGACCCCAGTTTAAGAACCACTGCCCTATCCCATTATAACGCCTTCTCAGTGGCGTAACAAGTATTAAGCGCGGTTAAGCGAATCTAAGGAACATAAGGGCCCAGAGCGAACTGGAATAATTTTGACGCCCAGAACAAAAATTAATGTGTAAGCTAACAGACTGCTGGATGTCTAGGACAATATTTTTTCTATAATTGCATAAAAATCAAAAGTTTTTTGATAAACAATTTTATTCGTTATTCTAGTGCTAAGAGATTTCATTTAATTTCTTTACACTAAATGTAAATAATTTCCAAAAATTTCGTCACAATAAAATTTCAATTTAAATTAAAAAATCTCTGAGACTTGTTTTTTAATTTGATTCGTATCTAAGTCTTCATTAAATTGATAATACTGATAAATGGATTCATATTTTTCAATTTCAGAAACGTGTGTCTTACTGCTAATAATTTGTTGTTTGCTTTAAAAGTATTTCACTACTATAACTGATTTATTCCTCTTTGACAGGGGCGCACACAAGGGGGGGTGGGGTGTCCAAGGGTTCCGGACCCCCCCCCCCGTACTGTGAGAAGTGAGGACTTTTTTTTGCTCTTCACTTAAAATTTAGAAGTGAGGACCTTTCTTTTTCTCTTCGCTTAAAATTTAGAAAGGAGGACCTTTTTTTTACTCTTCACTTGAAATTGAAATTTAGCCCTGTGCTCATAAAAATTATGTATAATTGGACCCCCCCCCAAGCCAAAAATCTGTGTGCGCCCCTGCTCTTTGATACCTTAAAAACAAACAAATAAAATAATTAAATCAATAGGCTGAACTCAAAAATATATTATATTTTAAATTTCAAAAGAATACATACAAAAAATTAATAACATTATAGGCCATAATTCAGCCATGAATTAAAACAATAATTAATTTTGTCAAAAACACAAAATCTGCAATATTTTTCAAAAACGCAATCTGGTCAAAATTTTCTTTCTTACGTTGCCGGTTAATATACATTACTTAGAATTTATAGTTTAACCCCTTTGGGTTAAAGGGTGCGGGACAGTATTTTTTTTTTTACATTTTTGAAAATTAAAAGAAAAATGTATTAATATACAGAAGTTTAAAAAACTGCTTTTCGCTCCTTAATCTATATCTTTAGAGCTTTCTTTTGATACCACAGAATAAATTTTAAAAAATTATTATTTTTATCACACAAAAAATCGATATTCTTCGAAAAACTAGTCTATCAAAAATTACTGTTGAGTTAGTGAGGTTTCCATCAATTTACATTATTGAGATTTTTCCAGTTGTTTAGATCAACCCTTCTGGGTAATAGAGTGAGGGACAGAAGTTTTTTGATTTATTTTTGCCGAAAATCACATAAAAAAATTATTTTTCAAAAATAAAAATTTGGTTGTTTATCCACGTATTAAGAGGTTTCATTTGATATCCCACTCAAAATTATAGATGTGGGCCAAAGAATTGTACAAGCATGCCAAATTACATGCCAAACAAGCAACAAAATTTAGAAGTGGGCCACTAGTGAAAAAAGTTAAGAAACACTGGTCTAATTTATGTTTTGTATTTTGTGCATTTATGGCGACTGTCGTTTTGTAATGCTACCTTTTTTAAATTTAAAAAAAGGATTGTATGTTTGTTGATTTACGGCGGGCATTGTGAATAAGAATCTGTGCATTTCGAGATTTGAGTACTAGCGTTTCCATATTTTACTGATAGAACAATGTAAGCTGGAGATATTCTGGTTAGGATGTAACCGAACATAAATTCAGAGTATTCTTTGTATTCAGCACATTGTTTGAAAGCTAAAAAGAATGAGAAAAACGTAGAAATCTTTTTCCGTATAAAGCTGTGCCACAACCTTTGTTCGTTGACTACTTATAAATGCCGTGTAGATATGAAGTTGATGCTCCAGTTAACTTTATCTGATGACCTAATTTTCTTAAAGCTTTGGAAATTTCCAGAAGGTCTAAACATTTAACTTGTTGTAAACTCGGCACTGACTTAATTAATTCCAGATTTATGTAGCGTGTAAATGTAATCTGATTCTCTTAATTCTGGCTAATGCTGAGGCTGCTTGCACATCGTCTGACAGGAAAACCAGAATGGCTTTAAAATGCAAATAAAAGACTTGTTTATAAATAAATTTTTACCAGAGTTACCAGTTCATCACTAATTAATTATTTTGAACAAGCGCGTTTTTTAATAATAAAAATTACATCACATCTTATTAATGTCATGGCATTGGAGATCGACAATCAAGTTATTTTGTGCTTAGAATTATTATTGTAAATAAAATAAAGAATGTTTTAAATATTTTATTTTTAAACATGATTTGAGATCTTTTGGGAAACCTACTGATAATATAAATGAAATGTCACGGTTGGTTGATTAATTTTGAATATAATAGTAATATACCTACGTCATTTGTACTTACTCTGTACATCCAATCAATTCAAGGTCTCCTACATAATGAGTTCATAATCCGCAAGTGGTTCTCGGATACGAACCCCCGGGTTCGCTGACTGATTGTAATGATTCTTAGAAAGAAGTTTAAGGTTGTTGAATTAAATTCGACTTTCAAAATACATATTTTAATTACGATACGGGTTTTAATATTTACATTATTTATACTAGACTTACAATTATGTTGTTAACAACTAATCCAAGTGAGAGACACATATTTACAACCACTAAAAACTAATTTGTCCACCGGGCATCACAATCCTTACTAGTATCCGCGAAAAAACAGTTGTCTCTCCCAAATTATGCATATTGTCTCTCCATCTTTTTAACTACACACTACTCTAACTCTATACTATAACTATTCTCGTCCAATCACTAAAAATATGTGGTTAACCCCATGGCTGATTAAATTGAACTGCCCGGAGAGGCTTACACTGCCTACCTGTTAAATGTCACCTCATACCCTTTTGAACTGTACATCTTAAAACTCATAAGACAATTTATTGGTAATAATTCAGATAAATATCACACTAGAAAAATATGAAAAAGGCAATGATTAATTGTTTTCCACATATGGTCCTAATACATTTACTCTATTAATTTGACATGGTTTTAAGATAAATAGAATTTACGAGTTCCTGTTCATGTTCAGATACATAGGTCTCAAGGCACACTAATAAACATGTCCGCACTTAAGTGTCCCTTTCTAAGAAAGAGATTTTTTTTTTGTTAGTTAATATTTTAGTCTAATTAGGTAATTATATTGAATTTATTTATGAAATTTTATTTCTGTAACAATACCAAAATTACCTCCCTTACATTCTAAACAAACAAATATCATTCTTGGATAATATCCATATTAACATGTACTCTCAGACATTATCTTACAAATTAATTGAACATTGTATAAAAATTTCTTTAATTTGTATGTTAATTTTATATTAATTTTCTTTTCTTTTTCAGGTAAGAAAAGTTTTTAACATCTGACGAAATACTTTTTGACATGTCTGGTAAGGTACTTTGTGATTAGTTAAATGTAAAGTAAATATTTTCTGTTCAAAGTATTCGAGCGCTTTGAGTTTTCCATTTTTCAAGTCCCGGGGCACTTTGTATTCGTTTGTGTTCGACGTTCCCTTAATTAAATACTTTTCAAATATCAATTTTATTCAAATTATGGTGTATCTTTTATGCAATAAGAATATGCTGTAAGATCGTGACAGAAATGTCCAAAATATTTTCAAGAAAATTGATATTTATATTTATTCAATATATAGGGTGGTTGAAATGTAATTACCCAATGCACAACTTCTCTATTTTTGAAGATAAGGAATAACATTAAATTTGAAAGTTGCTTGATATTGTATAATCGTTATTGTTCCTTACATCACTATAAACTTTTTTAATCATCTGTTTCATTGTTTTTATTATCTACTCCTATTTAATATTTTTTTCAGTTCATAGCCTACTATTATTATTATTATTATTATTATTATTGCATATATTTATTTATTATTTAAGTATTTATTTTACTTAAAAATTACACTTATTTGATATGGTTGTTACTTAATTAATGTGCCTCTCAAAATATGTAAAAAATGAAAAATATATAGGTGTTCCATTTAAATTTTTCATAGATAATCGAATATCTCCCATATTTGATATTGTATTTGATTATGTACTTATAATCAAGCAACTTTCGCTTTTAATGTTATACCTACAGTGACTTTTACAGATATTTTTTTAGAAAAAAATAAAGGACAAATCTGGAAAAAGTCTCATAAAAATTCACAAATATAAAAATTTGTGAAATTTATATAACAGCCTGCAAATTTAGCAAAAAAAAAAAAAATGGACAGCTAGCGAAAAATATAAAACTGTCAATCCAGACCAGCCAACCGCTACATTCACATTACAAATTCTCGAATCAGTGATGTTTAATTATATAAAGAAAATTTAATATTTTAAAAGACGATTTTTTATCTACGACGCATGCGGCAAAATCATACCTTGTGAAACTTGTGTTTTAATATGCTATTATGTATAATATACAACCAACTTAATGTTGATTTTGTTCATATATTTGTACTTTTTTAAAACATGAGGTTTATCTTTAAAAACTCGTATTGTGTACAATTCATGTCATAATTATACTTGGTATAGCAATACATGCTTCTACTGTTTCAATATTTAATTGAGCTTTTTGCTGGTTCACCTATTGCTTATTATTGAAAATATTAGCTCAGTCAAATTTAATAATTTTTAAAATATGTTGAAAAGATACATAGTATCAATGTATCGTCTACAACGATTTTTTCGCAGTAGCATCAATTCAAATTCCTTCGTAAGCGATATCCCAATGATTCTAAAATTAAATTTCTGTACTTTACATTTCAAAACAAATAATAAACTACAAAAGTGGCTTTTTGAGAAATCTAAAGAAGAAATAAAGGACTGTCCTCTATAATAAAGGACATATGGTCATCATAGTTATACCCCATCTTCAATAAGAAGAAAGATGTCCATTTGGTTATGCAGCAAAAGAAATTCCAACAGCCCTTATACAAAACTGTAATACACCAATATACAAAACTATGAAACATTATTTAAAAGTTTGAATTATTGTTTTACACAAATGTTTTATGCTATATTCTCAATTAAATGTTTGGATGTTTAATTATGAGTGAATTTTGTGAATTTTCTTGTTCCACTGCTTTTAAGCATTTTGATATTCGTAATGAATACCAACATTCACAAGTAAAGTACCCTGTTTATTTGCTTGTTAAGCCATTCAGCGAGAGATGGCTTCGTTAATGCCCTGTCTAAACGAATTACGCCCTGCTATTGAAAATAAATTAGTAACATCTTTTATTCATTTCATTGTTTTTGCGTGTTTAGTTTTAAAATTATTTGAGCTCTTACAAAAGGAAAATTAAATTGTTCTGTTGATAACATGAAACAATTAAAATAGAATTGCCAAGAAAAGGATGTTCTGATTCTATTCCAAAATGAAAATAAAGGATCTGGACCATAGCATAAGAGTACAAAGTATACATATCTCATATGCCACCAGGGCTACCGAGAGACACTTTTGCTCCTTACAATAAAAAAAAGTAAAAAGGAGAACTTCTACCATCTAAAAAATTAAATATAAAACTATTTTTTAAAAATGCATAACAAATCGCAGTACATCACTCTAAAAAAATTCAGTACGATATCTAGAAACATTAAATACAATATAAATTATAATTATATATTTTTTATAGCAACAACCCCGAATATAATAATACTGTCCCGAAAGTGGGCCGACCGGTGTCGAAAAGTAATTTTTCTGTGCAAAAATTATTATTAATAAAACGGGCCAGGCTATTTTCTCGTGCGGGCAAGTGACAAAAGTCTTAGATGTCACCCCCTCTTGGCGACCTGTATACCACCCATACAGTTATTCGTTCTTTATACTAATTCGTTCTTTATAATATTTCGTTGTGCCGAGTCTAAAGACAGAGAATGCAGTACCTCTACCACGGATTACACATGCGCGCTTCTTGTTTGATGTACCCTAGCTGATCACAGCACTTTTCCCACTGATGGTGTTACACTCTTCCAATAAACGATTGATTCTACCTATTATTTGTGACCATACTTTTTTTTTTATGAATGAATGAAGCTGAACAGTGTAATGTTATTTTAATTTCATTTAAATCTAAATGACCTTTTTCAAGTTCAAAAAAATTTGTCATGAGTAAACAATTGAAATCAATTGTTAAGCATTACAAAACATATGATTATAAAAGTTCCCAAGGTCGCTGGACGTTTAAAGATGACAAATGTTTGGCCATAGGTCACTGCTACGGTCGAGCCGGATCCTAAGTGAAAGCATTTCACATTATCATGTTGGTACACATGCTGTGAGATTACAACATGCAGTGAGGCAACATTGTGAAATGGGGAATACCTTCACTTTCCCTGAATAGGGATGTGCTCAACTGATACATTTACATGCATCCGGCTAACTTCTTATAAGATCGTTAAAATAGATTGGACGGTGAGGAAATAGTATAACTAACAGTTTCAGTCAAGAAGGCTTACATAGGATAGTTAGGATCCCATAAAAAATTTACGATAATTATTAGATTATAACTATGATAAAATTATTGAACTATATAGATGCTCACCTCTGAAGCTCGGAGGTAAATCTTCGCTTGGAGGATATAGTGGGTAATTCAAGTATATGGTTTTCTAAAGTTTATGTTGGTAATGTAATATTACAGATAATAGTTTTAGTGAGAGTGAATCTACATAGATCACTGCTCTTATGATAGGCCATTAATAGACTACTGACTGACTATGAAAATTTTAAATAATCATTTCAGAAAGAAGGACAGTGTAAGGTATACAAGATCGGAAACTATATTAGTTGTGTCCTTAGCGTCACATTAAACATGTGGCATGTTTTTAGGGTGTCTTAGGTATAACCAAAAAAATCTTATTATACCGTCAGTTATGTGTGTCTGTTTTTATTTAAGGCCGGTATATTTTTTCCTTTAAATTTTAAGTGTGAGAATGAAAGCTCTTGATGCGTGAGTTAACGTACACAATTTTAGTTTTGAAAATGATATATATTGACATAGTTTTTGTGTAAAATATGTCAAAAAGTTTTGCCCTCAACCGATTTCTAAGAGGGGCTCGTTTAAAAATCAGAATAATGCATGTTAATGTTATCCGGAATAGTATGATCGTAATTTTCAGCCATGGGGTTAACCACATATTTTTAGTGATTGGACGAGAATAGTTATAGTATAGAGTTAGAGTAGTGTGTAGTTAAAAAGATGGAGAGACAATATGCATAATTTGGGAGAGACAATCAGATGATTTTTCAAAAGTTATTGCGTTTTTTTTTTGTATTATTCAAAAAATTAATGTTTTGTAAGTATGTATATATATATTTTTAAATTTAATCGATGACATCCATTGAAAGCTCTTGGAGATACGACTAAAAGTTAATTTTTAAGAACATTTATATTTTTCCACGACTTTTGTCAAAATATGTTTTCTGTCCTATTTGTCAGAGGGGTTGGTTTAAAATTTTGAAGAAAAATATATAATATTGAAAAATATAAAAATATTTAAATTTTAAATATTTGGGTGGTGTACGCACTAACTGAGACATTAGTGGTAAATGTGTTTTTCATTAGAAAAATCAGCTCCTCTTTCGTACATGAATTTGTATATTTGGAGTCACGACTTGTCCACTCATATCAAATGCAATTCTCATGCCTCCATGGCCCAATGGCTTGGCACCGATATATCCCAAAACAAAAGTAGGATCCCGAAACAACTTAGTAGGGACTCCAAAATCATAAGTCTTGGCGCTGCATATAGTGACTTAAAGATAATATTCCTATATTTTGCGGAATAGAATGCAACATAATCTTCTAATTTTTTCTTACAAATATTGTGTAAGATATTTAAATATAACTTTTTATTAAGGAAACAGAATAAAAATACTTATAATCAAAGGCAATAAATAAATGCAATGTTTTATGAAAACTAACGAAAAAATTTAGTTCATTATGAAATATAATATTGTAATCATAAAAACAAACCAAGTATTTACTACAATTATCATAATAAAGAATCTCAAATATGTGTGTTTTTATTTGTAAAATAAATAAAGTCACTTTCTCCGAAACAACCAGGGATAAAGCTGCATCAGCACGATCCATTTACTTAACACATATCCGGTTTATTTCTTGCGACATCGTCATTAGCTTGATGGCAGACACCAGGATCTTCTGTGAAGATATGGAGAAATTTTATGGCACCAAATTTTACTATATCCGTTTATTGCTCACATTATAATGAAATATGAAATATTTTATTAAACTGAATTAAGTGATAAAAATTGGAATCCGGGTAAAAAATTTGGTCAATATTAATACCGATTACTACTACGAAATGTTACTTTCATGAAATTTCGAATAAACTGTAACGACCAAGAAGCTCTACCAGACTATTGGCGCTATTCTGAACAAATGGTTGTAACAGCTGCTAATTTAACATTGATGTAAATAACATCTCATTGTTAACGTCAACGGTGGGGACGGGTGTTGTTAGGGTAACAGCAGAAAGGTTAACGTACAACGACAGATGATAGCAGGCACACTACAAAATAGTATTTTTATAACATCTTTCTACCTTGGCAGTTTTTAGCGCTGTTAAAGATAACAAGTTGTATGCAGATATTACCAAATCATAACGAAGCGAGATCGACAACATAACACATTGTTTGAAAGGAAATGCTACTGCATAATCTAAATTTATGGTAAATGGCGCAAGTTGCAACAGATTACGGGATGACTTGTGATCAGAATGAAAGAATATTTTGGAAAGTAGAGTGAAAATCCGTCGACCAGTGCGAGGGCCTCACAAAAGATGGAGAGATCAACTAACAGAACATCTAGCGAATATATGTATATCAGATAAAAACCTTGGTTTAACAACGTTTAATAACTTTATAAAAACTTGAGTTAATAAATCGAATTGTAATAGGAAATGTAATACTTTATTAAGTACGTCCTATTGGACGAAATATGGATGAGGCCAAAAGTCAACCCGACTGATACTGCCGAAAAACAGAAAGTGGCAGAAAAAGATTTAATTTGGCAATCAAATTATAAGACCAACCTAGAAGTTGAATAAATGGATAATTTCGAGACCAAAAAAAAATATATTTCAAATATACGTATCCTTTTATTTAGAAAAACTATTCAATTTCCATCTCTTAAAAAAGTGCAATTAATCATTGTATTGGTAATAATATTGGAATTTAATTATAAATAGTAGCTTAAGAATAATAAAATTGGTAAGACATTATGCGTCATGGCCGTTTTATTAACTTTAGTCATCAGTGCTACTTTGATAATCTGCGTATTAACTCAAAAATAAATTTTCATGGTTTCTATGTAATTTCTAATTTCCACTGTGGGTTGGTTGTTACTCATTTGTACATTAACAAGATTTTTATGGTGACGTCAGTGAATTGGTTTATAAACTAATCAATTTAGTAATGACTTTCGGTTATTTATAGCTTTTCCTAGGAAAAATCTTAATTAAGAAGTGATAATACATTTGTTTTTAAATAAACTTGTTATAAAGGTTTTCCATTAATGTATACGTTGTGAAATATAACATTAGTTTGAATAGGAAAGCTCCAGCCTTTGAAATGCGAAAACGTGTAAAATTATGTCTGCTGTGTCACGTCATTGGTGTGGTACAGTGATGGTTCGTAACAAGAATACAAGTTAGAACTATTGTTCGATAGCAAATCATTAAACTGTTTATTAAGTAAAAACTTCATATTACGAGGGTTACCTGTTATGTTTTTTGACCATTAGATGGCAATATTGAAATGCGTCATTACTGTATTCGTAAAATTTTACATTTATCATTTTGAAATCAGTGGCAGCTTATAAATTGACCGAATAGTTTGTGGTCAGTGAGCGTTAAAAGAAAAAAAAGTTTCTGAAAAAATGGATATTACTCGTGAAGGTTTTCGTTGGATGATTTTTTACGATTTTAGTAAAGGCCTAACTCAACAACAATACATAGATTCGCTTCGTGCAACTTTTGGTAATGAAGCACCATTAGAAAAGACTGTTTACAATTGGTTTGCAGAATTTCGTCGTGTTCGTGCGTCCATCAGTGATGAATCTCGTGAAGGTCGACCAAAATCGGTTGTGATTCAAAAAAACATCTCACGCAAATTACTTTGCGCAAAACTAATTGAAGAAGATCGGCATGTGACTTACCGTGAGATAGAGGCATCCTTTGGCATATCGCAGACTGCAATACATTCGATTTTGCATGAACATTTAGCTGTGAAAAAGATCTGTTCCCGATGGATTCAACAAAAAATCAACAACAGAGTGTGACCTGCTAACTACTACTAAGTTCTCTCTTCGAAACTGGCTTTATAAACAGTAAGATCTGACTCTACTAAGTTTAGTAGAGTAGAGTTATACTGCGCCAAATGTACGATTCCGTAACGTGCTTAACAAACGCGATATCGATAATACATCACAATCTTTGAAAACAAAGTACTACACTGAATCTTTGGTTCAATCTATTTAGATGGGATTTAATAGAGTAGCCGCAAGAATGTAGATGTATAAACATTGTACTCATAGCCAAATATTACGCCAGAAATGAGATAGCTATTATAGTGGTTAGTGAAAACGTGATGAGAATTAAAAGAGGACATAATAATAAAGAAGACTTGCCATAAAGGTATCGGACATAATTACACTAATTCTTGTGTTCAGCAGATTCTCGCCGGACATTTATTTAAATGCAAAATATTAACTATATTGTGAAATAATAACTATTAAGTCGCACGTAGCACTTATGATTCTATAAAAGCTAATCCAGCCGGGTTGTCTCCATGATCAGTGCTTGTTTAAACATTTGGAATCAAATTTTTTGAATACTCCATGGCTGAACGGGTTTCGAACCCTGTACTTTAAAAACGCAGGACATCTGTGTCACCACTACGCTACGCCGGTCGCATTAAAACATTTTGTTTTTTTTTTTTGCAAGGATACATTATATACTAACAAGCACGAAAGGATGTTACAATAAAGAAATTTTCTGACTGTATCACCTCCAGAACCCCAGAATTTTGTACAACTGACATAAACAAATTTGCAACTCGTTGGTAGAAGTGCATAGAATAGTTGGGGTTTTATTTCGATTATATATGTTTATTAGATACAATGTAATTTAAAATTTTGTTTAAATAACCTACATTTATTTTGGAACAAGCTAGGTAATATTTAAGTAGAAAACTTAAAATTTCAAAATATTTTATACAACTAACCAGAATTTTAACTAAATCATTTCTCCTTGAATAATTACTTTCCACTTTAGAACTATCGTTGCATTTACTGCTGTGGACCAATTATCAGTGGTGGCCCGCGGAATACACTTTAGGAACCATTGTAGAATACTATTCATGAATTCAGGATGAAGATTACACTTGTGAAATTATTCAAGATTCCAGGGTTTATATATTCTAGTGAATAAACGTAACTTAACCCAATTATCTTTTCTAATTTGTACTAGGAAATATACATTTGTTTTAATTGATATAATAAAAACATTATATCAATAGCTTGAAAAAGGTAAGGAACAAAGAAATATATTTCATACAGTTAAATGTTACATGCTGCGTTAAAAAAACAATCTAATAAGGTAATTGAAAACCAACAGCTTATAGATGAGCGAAACAGTGATTTTTTAAAGACCGTGATTACTGTTCAGATTACAGAACTGGTGCATATGTTAAATACATATGCACCAGTTTTCTGCACTGACCGATCCTGTTTCACTATCGGTGATTTTTCATTTAACGCTACGTACAACCCCCAGAGATTATTAGTTTTTTATACAAAACTAACAATCTGAAATAAAATTAGTGACAATCTATATATCAAATTTTGCACAAAATTTTTATCTATCTAATAGGATATTTTTGATTGTTGAAAAAATTATTGTAACAATATTATTGCTCAATAACTTATAATATAACAATAATAGGTATCACAAAACAATGTTCTGTAATTTTTTTAATACATTTGTGGATTTCAAATAAGTTTTATATTTATAAGGTTTTGTTTAGAAATGTTCAAATAATACGTTAACATTTTTTCGACATGATTGTTTATAGTTTAGAACCTTCGTCGAAAAATATTATGCTTGAAGATAATGAAATGTAACTTGGTACAAGTATTCTTTACACGTAATAAATCATTTTTATCCACAGAACTTATATTGAGAACCGCGGCAGATTCAAGGTGGCGGCAAAAGTAGATTACCAAGTACAATAACTATAGTTAGTTTCCAAAACAGAATAAAATATCATGAAATGTATTTTTAGAATGAAGCTTTAGCTACAATTTGCCGCATGGTACACAAATATGCGTCGAATGGTTTAGAAGATGGCGTCTATAATGCAATTTGTTTATTTACAATTACATGACGGTTCTTTTTACAATTAAAAATATCCTATTAGATAGATAAAAAATTCGCTGAAAATTTTGATGTATAGATTGTTACTAACGTTATTTCAGATTGTTAGCCTTGTATAAGAAACTATACGGTTGTGCGCACCCTTAAGTGAAGTTCTCCTATGTTAAATCAAATCCACTGTAATTCTTTTAAGTTATTTTATCATTATTGTTATTCTATTAAGTTATTTTATCAAAAAGTACATAATATTAATTAAAAAGTGTCACAAAAACAATTTTATATGTGATCTTCCTAATGCTGTTCACTTTTGTAAGAACAAACCGGAAATTTTGATTTCAATAGTTTGCACCTTTGAAATTTTATGTCATGTTGGTATTAAAAAATGTCAGTTTTTTGAAATTTCGATCCATTTGACATATGTCATAATGAAAAATAGTATCTTAATTATAATAATCATAACCTAGAAACCTAAAGTCGGTTATACAGCGTAAGAAATATTTTTATTTGATATTTAAAGTCAGTAATACACTATAAAAGTAACCAAAATAACCAGATCTAGTTTGTCCTTACAAAAGTAAACAGAATATATATATATTTCATATATTTAACAAGACGTTTGTGTCACTAAAATTTTAAATTGTTAAACAATATATTTTAGATATATTTATAAAATATTAAAATAATTATAATATTATAAAATATATATCAAGACCGCCATTTGCAAAATCACTGTCACCGTGATTTTACGTTTTCTGTCACCGTTACAAATAGTGACTTGAAAATATATTATAACCAAATAATTTCAGGATCAAAACAATTTTATTTTTTCATTAATAAAATTACTACAACGTAAATATAACGTATTGTAAATTCTAATTATAGTACACATATCCAGTGAGATCATTAATTCCTGAGCGTTACATAAAAGTAAACAATTGGTTTAAACATATCAAAACTGTAATCTAATTCACAGCTGAGGGGCTCTCAGGCTCTCACAAGCGCATACCCCCCCTGGGGTATGCGCCTAATATAAAAGAAGTGTAAGATAAAACAACTATAATTCAGGGAAAGACTCAAGCGTAGTAAAACTCCATGGCTGAAGAATATCCGTGAATGTTTTGGGTGTACATGTATATCTTCTCCGGGCTTTAATAAAATTAAAAAAATAAATATTTAATAGGTTCCCAGTGTCTAAATAGGTATTGGGGCAGAGAAGGTAAGTTATCCGATTATAGACCTCCGGCCATAGATATTAAAACTACGTGGTCAGTGTGACGTTTCGACTTGTCCTATTATCCCTGTATAAATAGGTACTCATTTTAAGTATTAAATACTGAGTCGAACCCAAAGCTGATTGCATCGAAAGATAAAAATCCAAAGGAAATAGAAGAGGGAGAAGAGCTAAAAATATATTAATTTAGATAAATATGTGATACCATTCAAGTCGCCTGAAAATCTAAACTTGAAAAAATATACAGCTCAAATTTTATAAAACAGTGTCGCTACTAACTGTCATATGAAGATTGTTGTTATGAAATTGTATTTTAATATTGTCAATTAGTGGACAGAGAAAATCATTTTGCAGGCTGCAGAAATTCAGTTTTTGAGAACAGTAAAAAAGTGCACCAAAGCTTACAAGATCAAGAACAAAAGCACAAATAATATACTAACATCATCACCTTCATTAAAGATATTAGTGGCTCGTAAACAATGTTTGAGCGCTCATTTTAAACGAATGCTGAAACAAGTAATTGAATATGTACCAAAAGGAAAGTGCGATACAATACGATGAAGACAGCGATGAACGTCGGAACAAAAATGACATGCTGTAACATTTCAGCACTGCATATAAAATTTAAACACCTAAATAATATACATATAAAACAGCGGGCTTTGTTACTTCATTAGAAATCCTCGACCTCTAAAAGCTATAAATTATTTTCTTGTCAGGATCTAAACTTACATATAAATTATGAACTCGATCCGATTTCGCCTATAGCACTTACAGAAACAAAGTTAGAATGAATCGTAATCAGATTTTCAGGTATAAGCAGAAAGGGAAAGAAGTAATCTAAAAAATTATTAGCACATAAAGTTTAAATCAAGGGAGAATTTATACCTTTTTGAATATAAGTATTGATTCAATATGTAGTATTTAAAACATCAAAATCTTTTTCCTCTTGTAATCCATTAGGTAAATGAAAACGTTTTCTTTATAGTGATTTGTAACTCTTACTTTATCGTGATCTTTTTCTGATCGTTTATTGTAGAACAATAAGTTACCAGTAACCTAATACTAATTCTTTACGCTGAGTAATCTACTTTTAAGCTCTTTTAAAATCAGCTCACAGTCTTAGCGCAGCGCACCTCGAAAACTATATAACTGTTAACTAACATAAAGATACGTATCAGTAATATGATTGCTATCTTAAATGATCTGTTTAGTGATTGCTTTTTATAAGATGAAGCTATTTGCAGGTGTTCTATTGATATTTGTAGGAAAAGTAATGTAGATTTTTGTTCCGTTCAATATTTAAAATTGAAATACTTGATTGGATTATTGATTTCCTTGTACAGTAGTCCCTCTTTAACCACGGGCTTGTTATCCGTGATTTTACTAATCCGCGGTTGACATTTCATGATAAAAAAATATATTTTTTCTCGTGATAATCACCCGAAGTGTAATTTTCTGACGTGTCATCAACATGTTTGGCTAACGCTACAGTATATTGTCTACCTTTCAGCTCCTTTCAGCTACCATTCAGCTCGTTTCATCTCATCGCGTAGGCATTGTTACATTACCACAACAAGAATACATTATATAATCATTAGTATTTATTTATTATTTATTTAAGACTGTACAACATTTATTAATTAAACCTTATTCAATGCTCTAATCGAAGAGTGAATTATTACAGTACAGGTATACAAGAAAAAATAAAACAGAAGTATACGGTAATTTAGATGGGGTTGGCTACTATCCAGTGGCTTGGAACCTATGCCCCGCGGAGAACGAGCGATTACTGTATATTATTCAATCAAATTGAGTATACAGAAGTTATAAATGATGGACTTATTCATCATATTTTTTGTGTCAATGAAAATTTCATGAACTGGGAAGCCGATTTGTATTACCTGTAACATGTACCTGATGGAAGGAAAAGTACTTATAGTCTGTTCGACTATAGCACAGTATATACGTTCATTAACATCATCACTTAGTAAAAATAACAGGGTTGTGGGAAAATGGTTCGGGGCAGAACACCCCAAAAGCTCGTTAGTGACATGTACAAAACTAGAAACCTAAATAAAAATATTCGCACAGTTTTATACAGTGTGTGCAAGAAATTATATAGTCGAGGTCAAACTTGCCTGTTCCGTAGTTTTCAAATCGTTTATAGATTGCACTTTTTTCTGATATCGGCGCTAGTAGTACATTTTTGTTTTGAAGTGTGATAATTCTTCATAACAATTGAAATTGATAATATTTGTTAATTTAGACAATATATCAATCGTATTAGAGCAAATTCGTGTTCCAGCAGAACTGACTGTATGCTACATGCGTTCACCTAGTGTTTTTAGCAGATGAAATCGTGCAAAAGCAAATTCTAAATACGCATTATACTGATTTTTTTTTTTATCCAGTATATCAAACAGACTGACTTGAAACAGACTGTATACCTAATATTATTCTAATATCTAACTACAAAAGAATAATCCTGAAAAAGTCGTAGAAGAAGAAAGAAAAAAGTTGTTCTGTTTTCATAATTTTGTTGCTTATATATTTTTAAGTCATAATTTCAAATCGACAAATTTCAACTGTTTCACATTTATACAACATTTCAAGTCTGTCTTTGACCGCAAGAGATGATGAAGAAACTTTTAACTGAAAGTAAGGACCGATCCACTAATGAAGGACGGTTGGCAACCCTTATCAAGTGTCTTGTCAGCATTATGGCTCAACATGGAACTGTTGACTCATGTTCAGGATAATGAAAATGTTCTAATATAGTTTTTACTTTGTCCCCATTTTTGCGAGTAACTTATGAGTATATTTTTCAACCTATTTCAATATGTATTTTATTTTAGAAATATGAACTATTAATATTATTGCGAATAACACTTGTCACCATTTAAAACAAGTTTAATAATATGTTGAAGTGTAATGAGTTGTAACTTTTGTTGATTAATTTCTTCAATTTTTTTTTTATGTGAGCTTAGTTATGAACGGCTGCCATGGATCCATGGTAGAGTATTTTTTTCGACGAGGATAGGCCAGTATCATCGTATATTTGCTTTTTTTAGGCAAAACCAATGGAAAGGCGGTTTGTAGGACGATTCTTCGCCCGTTGCTGGGCAACGACTTCTGGTTTCTGTGCATATCACTGGCCTGTTATTGTCGAAAAATACTCTAAGCCTACAGAGCACAGTGATGCAGGTTCACTTCAGAATCTTCACCTAATGTGTACTGTCAAAATGAACTTAGAGGTCGCACAGCTTCGAATAATTGAAATAAGTTCGTGTTTATACAGGGGCAAAGTCATGTCAAGTTAGAATATCCATACCACTTTTTGTCAGTCGGCGCTGGGAAATTAGGAAAAATCTTAAAATTCCCAACTTAGTTATGTGTACCAAATAAGAATAATAAAATTGAATTATAAATCGTACAAAAAAGGTTATTTGTTTAGTAATTTATTGTTATTTTGTTTAGTAATAATATCAGGTCGTCAAATATGAAATTTGTAGTTAATAATATTGCCAACTTTAACAGCTTATTATTTGATATTGGCTTAATATTTTACCGTTCAATTTTTTTTTGTTGGAGTTACACATCTCGCCTGTTTAAAGAAATCATTGTACGCTCTAAAAAATATCAAAAACATATTTTTAAATTATTTTTGTAGAAAATGGAACGGTCGGAAATTCGCACTTTTATGAAGTATGAGTTCTTATGTGGAACTACGGTATAGCAGACCGCGCGAAACATTAATAGTGTATTTGGCTCTAGTGTTACCACGCAGCAGACAATATCAAATTGGTTCGCCAAATTTCGTACAGGTAACTTAAAAACCAAAAAAAAAAAAAAAACTGGCTCATCGATTACAGCAGAAATATACTGCAACCAACTGGACGAAATGATGCAAAACCTTAAAGAAAAACAGCCTATATTGGTCAACAGATCGACTCCTATCTTATTGCATGATAACGCTAGACCGCACACTGCACAAATGTCTGTGGCAAAACTACAGGAATTGGAGTTGGAACTTCGTCATCATCCTCCATACTCACCAAACCTAGCCTCCACTGACCACCACTTCTTCCGCAATTTGAACAACTTTTTAATAGTAAAACAGTTTAATTCCGACAATGCTGTAAAACTGGCCTTTCACGAATTCATTGACTCTCGTCCGCCAGGGTTTTACCACCGGCCTGAACAACCTGCCGCTTAAATAGCAAAAGTGTATACACACTATGGGTGCATAATTTGATAAATAAAATAATTCCTTATATTTGTAAGTTATCAACCAACTTTGCCTTTTTTTTTCTACAAATTTCATCCTTGACGACCTAATACCTATAATAATAATATGTCACCAAGGTGATGAGAACGCAAGTTCTGTTACTGACACTATATGAAAACGACGTGGTCAGCGTGAATTCTACCGGTCCTACTATGCCTGTATATAAGGTACTTATTTTAAAAAGAAATAGGTAGCGGCTTACCTATTAAAAAAAAAAAAAAAAAACAGGCTTACCGTAAGCCTGTTTTTTTGGTTTAAGCGGAACTAGATTTTGACAACTAGTAATTTTTATCGGTTAATTAAAGCTTTTGACAACTTAAGAAAATTAAAATTCCTTTTGGTTCCGCTTAAAGATTTGGAATAGCCTATACTTGAGACTCAGTCGACAACTAAGCTGACTGTACAGTATCGGAAGATGAAACTTGTGTCCTGGATTTTTATTTAGAAATTGCCCCCTTTGGTCAAAAGCATTTAATAAAGATTTTTCTCACTGGAATATGATTAGACTGTAATTTTTCCAAAGAATTTTTTTCATAATACTGGTCACGTTGCATTTTTTATCACTACTGTTTTTGCTTATAATGTGAAACGTACGAAAAATAAATTAATATACGAAATAGGTTTTCAAAAAATATGGTATATAATATATAACTACATAAACAATGTGTTTTTCTAGTAACTAAAGCATTACTAGATGAACCTTTTAACGCTCACTGCGTGATCTTTAGCGAACATGTATCCATATCATTTACTTACATTAAAGGTATGGCGCCAGAGGCTTTTTGCTGAAAAAACTTATTCAATATTATAAATACTTCAAGGTAATATTTCATTACATTTACCACGCTTATCGGCTACCGATTATAGCAATTACTTTGTTCGCACATTAATTGAACTGGTATGTTAATAAAAGTATGTGACATTTTCTTAATAAATCATTAAAAAGGTAATATTCTAAAACAGCGTGGAGCGAACAACCATTACAATTGGCAGGTCCTACTTGAAGGTAAGGAGTTCCCTAAGCCAGAAAATTCCTGGTTCTACTCTATTGTACCAAATTTCGTTAAAATACGTCCAGCCGTTTTTAAACACTGATATAACCTCATTATAATCACATAATAACCAATTTTATTAAGTACTATATTATTATAGCAATTTGTTTTTCTATTTTTATTTAAATATTCCTAAAATTATATTTGTATTCGATTTTATTGATATTTGTTAACTATAATACAAATACCCATCACCTTAAATTTTATATAAATCAGTATAAAATTTCCTTAGATTTTTATTTATAATTTATTTAGTAGAACTGTCTTGAAATAAATATCTATTATGAATATAGTCAATAAAATATTTGAAAACATGCAACATCTATATTAATTTTATATGTTAGTTTGAACTACGCATACATCATGCTCTGATTGGTCAGAAGTTACGAGACAACCTTTACTTTAATAATCTTGGTACTGTCCAAGATTGCTAGCTCTGTATGTATTCACTGAAATACGACATCAGCAGCCATAGCTATTTGGATAATACGGCTGCAATCCGAGGCACCTTTAGCCCTCGTCGTGAAGAGGTGGTCTCTTCACGATTAGAAGTCATCAAAAGGTACATAAGAGCGCCTGAGGTTGTTAGCCCAGGATTCTTCGACTTCGATATTTTCACCATATATATTTTTTTTGATACCATACATGCAGCTTAGGGGTTGTGTAGATACAGATCTCAAGTATTTAGTACTTAAAATAAATATCTGTTTATATAGAGATAATAAGACCAGTCGAAACGCTACGCTGACCACGTGGTCTACCATATATATATAGTGCCGGAGCTGTAGAAAAAATGACTTACCTTCAATGCTCTATGCATAACCTAGGTGCTGGGAATCTATAATTATTATTATTATTATTTTATTTCCATCATTTGTTTGACCTTTGAACAATTTCATACAGGCAACAGAATTCGTTTCTAATATTAGTACTAATATTAAAAATCGCATACATATGCATGTATTCGTTATGTAATATTTTATATAATTCTGCGCATTTATTATTGAGAGATACTGCAATTATCTTGTTGGTAATTGCTACCAAAGATCTGTTACTTTCTATTTTGTTTCAAAGTATATTTATTATAAACTACATTAACAATTATTAATAACGTTTATTGTTCATACTATAACATTTACTCTTTTTTGCAATATTTAGAAAACTGTATTATTCAGTAGTTGTATATGGTTCCCTAAGTATGTTTCTTTATTACCGTGCTTAAAATCTCTCTTTCTCATTTTTTGCAGTAGCGTAGCGAGAGTTTTTAGCGCCCTGGACAAGGTATAAAAATTTCCCCCTAAGCTCGCCATCAAGCAGTGAATTTAATGAGAATATTTAAAGGAAATAATATTTTTGCTTGACGCCTCACCTCTGTTCTTGGTCTCTATTTGGTCGTACATTAATCGTTTATCTTTCTTTGTTATGTACCAAATCTTTTAGGTATTTTTTGTAGTAATTCGGGCTAAATTTTCTATTAGCTATTCGCTATTCCTCTTACTTGATTTTTCGTTCTCAAATTCCTTTACCATTCTTTCCTCACGTGGTTGATTCACTGTCATCGTCTGTTCTGTGAAATTCTGAGCAATAATTTTTTTTTTTTTTTTTTAGTAGAAAAAAATAGTTTTCTATATTTTTTTAAATACATATAAAGCATGTCACCTTATAAGTTTCTCGGTTATTTGTCCATTCGCATTAAATTATAAGTGCCATTTTTACAAATTGACATTATAGTGATCATATTATTTCGTAGACACTAATTCAGGTAATCCAGAATTATAAGAACGTCCAGAATTTCTATATATGCTGCTGAGGATTATTGTCATTATTTATTAACTCCAGGATTTTATAGTTGCAGAATTCACCGTAAATTCTCAAAACTGAAGTTAAAACCTAGGATCAGCGCAACATAGTTTAAAATCCCTTGATATACTAATAACTAAATTAAAACTTAATTAAAACATTAAAACTCTAATAACTAAAATTATTGAATTGAACCTGTGCCCTTTCATGCTGAAACTTAGCCTCACAATATGTGAGATAAATACGAAAATTTAAAAAAAAAAACTGCTAAACTATAGATTTTATTTATTCATTCGATAAAAGATTAGAATAGATTTTGTGAACTTTGTTACTTTCTTTATGGATAAAAATTTATTGGGTTCTAAATCCCTTTCGAACTGCTAATATCTCTCTAGCACTACTTGCACATATATAGCATTCTATCGAATGCTGCAGTCTTTATTTATTCAAATGGTGAAAGATTATAGTAACCTTAGATGCTAGGACCTTAAAGTTTTAACTTTCTTTCTATGGCCAACAGAAACTTATTGGATTTTCTTTCTTGTTCTCTGGTTAACGTATAGAATCCGATCGTCTATTGTAGGTATTATTTATTCATATGGTGAAAGATTATAATAGCCTTATATCTTGGGTGCTTAAAGTTTTAGTTTTGTTTGTGCAGGAAAGTTGTAAAAATTTGTTCTTATCTGTCTAGTAAATACATTCTAGAGGCAATGAAACTGTTGATATAATTGAAAGGCCAAGTCGCACAGACCTATGGTTGACGTGTTTTGTTTTTTCAAATAATGTTAAAGTATATCTAAAACAACTGGTTTTTTGCTGTAGGACAGATTAAGTGAAACAGTATAAAGTGGGGATCTTCCTGCATGAATAACCGCAGAGAATAAATTGCCACACACACCTTCGCATAGTTATTGTTGGTGGAAGAGCATTTGTGAGACGTGATATACAGATTAGTTTCTGTCACACATTTTAACTGAGAACTTGTGTTAATTAAAAATCATTTTATTCATCATCCTTGAGAGTACTTTTTAACCTTACAATATGCATTTATTTGAATAACAAATAGCATATATTTTATTTTAAAAAGCACGCTCATGGATTCCGAATAATTAGATTTTTATCATCATTAACTGCAGTCTAGAGATCAGACGCAGAATATAAGCCGAACTGTCGTGACAGCTTACTAGTACATATTTGGGTGGACAAATATATTTCTAAAGAGACCAAAGTTACTCTCGTCAATGCACTATATATCTTTCTCTACGGAGCGGAAACTTGGACAATCCATTAAAATGACAAAAAGAAAATAGATGCATTTGAGGTTTAACGTTGGCGAAGAATTCTAGGAACTGAACTGAAAAGAACTAACACTTTATTTTAGACGAAATTAATTCTAAGTTGCAGCTCTCTGCCTTAATGTATACCAGAATTTGACAGTTATTTGGGCATATCACTTGAAGGTTTGAGGGTTTAGAGAAGACCATCAGCATGGAAGCAGTTGCCAAGAAGAAAAAGTGTAAGGTCTCCACTACTATGGCAAGATATCGCGAAGTACATCTTAAATAGACTTTTATCACGGGAAGTAACTGTTTGAACTGCACTGGACAAGAAAATAAGTCTTTAGCCAAAGAAAGGGTTTTTCAATATACATGTTTCACCATATATGTATATGCATTATTTTGATGTTAGGGTTAGTAATGGTGGTTGTTATTTTTTTATTTATTATATCGTTGTCATTTTTGTCGAGTTAAATAATTATTTAAGATGAATATATATTTATATGAATATATATGTATATTTATGCTGAATATATTTTATAAGCTGAATTATATGTAAATACCTATTTTTGTACCGAAAATTGTAATGTACTAACATCGTAAAGATATAAACAATTTTGTTTAATGTTGTTGTATAAATATAAGATAAAATTAGGTTAATACTAGTTAGGATGATAATTTAATCATTTATCAAACATCGGCAGTACTAGAATGCTAATATATAAACTGTCAATTGGATTAGTAAATAAGATTTTTGAAATGATTGCACTATTACAATATTGATTTTATTAATATTTCACACTTAAAACATATTTACAAATATTTTTATTTGATGATATAACATATTAGCTTATCGTAAGTAGACAATGTTTTGTTAATAATTTATACAAAATAGTAAATAGTCAACAATTTATTTATATGACAAAAAACAGATAAAAATATTGATGAAATATACATTAATCAGTTTTGTATCTGTTGAAATATTTTATAAATGGCGACAGTTGTTTGGATATTGATTTTGACATTTATTTTTACATATTGTAACAGTGTTTATATTTAAATGGGTAGATTTTGTAACAATTGACATTTAAATATTTTAGCGCAATGTTGGATTGATTTTGAGATACATTTTATTTACAAATTCCACATAACAAATTCCAACAGTGGCGTATTTCGGAATGCAGGAATTCATAAAAAGAGGAAAATGATATTTTTTAAAAATATGACACGACCCACACATACCTCCTGTCTAGTTTTTATATTATTACATTCCAAATAAACCTGTATCATTTTATGATTGTTACATTTCATTTCCCGAACAAGGTAAAATTCGAATTTTAAATTTTTGGCGCACAGCATTAACTTAGTGCAGAATAACAAACAAAAATAAATTAGTAAAGATAAAAATTTGGTCAAAAGTGGAATGTAAGGGTGAGGGTAGCAGGTTACGAAGGCGCTAATTACCATATTACATCGTAATTGGTGTCACAGATAATATATAACACGTTAAAAAATGCAATGCAAGCCTTTAAATTTCGTTTTTAAGAAGAGGATCAGTTTATAATTTTTATTTACTTATTTTTTATTAATCCACCTGCTACGTTGCCATTTTTTTTTTTATAGTATTGAACACTAAGCTATAAAGTTTGTAAATTATAAATAAGAGAAAAAGATGAACTGTTAAGTGAAAGCGTCTTCTTGTGTTAACAAGTAAATACTAAAAATTAAAATTAAAAACACTTATTGTGTATTTATAGGTGTCCAACGTACTAGCCCGATAATGATTTTTAAACGGCGCGTATGAAATTTTTACCCCCACCCCCGCGGTCTCATAGGAATTTTTCAATTTCTGCTCTCTTGTGAATTTTTCAATTTCTGCTCCCACGTGAATTTCTAATCCCCCTCCGCAAGTGATATACTGAATGACTCCCGCCTCTGTCCTTGATTTTCCGAATTCCCCCTCCATATTATTTTCTGAATTTCTCTCCCCAGTTTTTATTTTTGAATTTTAGGCCCCCTGTCCAAGTAAATCCAGCCCGTGAAATGTATCTAACATATGGCCCACTATGGGAAAAGGTTGAACTGGTGTATTATTGTTTAATATTATAGTACTAGATCAGCATTTTCAAACATATTCAAATGTGGACTGGTATTTGCATTATTTTTTTCCTACTGGCCCACCTATACACATAAATTAATGTATTTCAATTGTACTCGTAGATTTTAACTAATATTGTTGCTTATCTAGATCTATTTTAATAAGAGCCCAAGAGTGATCCAGAAATTTTCAGTATCAGTAATACTTAATTGCGTCGTGCTGGCCAAATATTGATCTAGTAGAGCAAATAAATCCTACCACGTGTCCCTCCTAAAAATTTACTGTCTGTGCAATCTGAGTGCAGAGCTATAAACGGATAGAACGCTTGTCAGCAGGAAACCCTTCGGTCTTCTATCCTGTTGAACATCCAATAAGCCGTGGTCACCTTGCAGCTGGTATTATCCGGGATACGGAATTTCTGGAAAAAGAGTGCTGAGATATTTATTTGTATAAGGCGATGGAGATGGTTTTACATTTAAAATATGGTGTTAAAATTCTGCAGTGAATTCTTGTAAAAGAGGTAAAAGGTAAAACATGTGTATATTCCAAACTTATTTTTTCCAATATTACCGAGAGTATCATATTATCTTAAGAAAAGCTTTCACCTGATAACACAGAAGCCTAAGAACACGAAGAAAAGGATAACAGAAGAAAATATGGTTCATAAAATGTCAAAATATTATGAAATTTATAGCATTCTTGGAACTACATCGCAATCCAATTCATAAGACGCGTAGATCCAGTCCACTTTGTCGCAACGTGATTTGTACAACGATGGTTTTTAATGGAATCATTAATCGGTACTAGCATTTAAGGATGCATATTTTTGTGATAATGCGGTATGATGATTGAAATTTGTTTTGGAAAAATATTAAGAAAAAGTTAAGAATCTCTATTGTTTTCATGATACTTCTGTAGGTATTCATTATGGCACAAATCTTTTTATTTATTTATGGTATAGATGAGATATTCTGTATAGAATAGAAGAAAATCAGCTTGTTGCTACAGATGTTAAAATAATAAACGACGAGATGAAAAAATATACTTATATAATGGTCTCCACCGGACAGACACAGAAGAGGTCATCAATTCAGAGAATAGACGGACGATATTAAACGAAAATTTTTGGAGATACAATCTGAACTGGCTTAGAAGATACGAGAAACAATGACGTTGAACACTGTTTATCTTTAAATATATAAGAGTGTACGTCAAACTCGAGAAAGGTTGAAACGATTTTGATCCAGTTTTCACTAGCATATTGGACATTTGGAAAGATTTTAGGCTATATATTATCACAGTATTATACCAGTATACTGAGAAATTAGGAAATGTTTTGTTATAAATTTTCGGAAAAAAAGCTTTTTCGAAAATATATACGAGAGACTTTTAATTTGATATTGATAAAAGACCACGACGGCATATATCCTAGATAGCTGGTTTTTAACAAGAGTGCCGCAACACTTCAGTATGCCGTTGATATATCTATATAAAGGGGTGCTGCGAACTCTGTAAAATTAATACAGATATAATACTGAAAAAATAAATGTAGGGTGCCTTCAATTCTTCATATGTTGAATTAGGATGATGTCATCTAAACAATGTTGAGAACTATTGATCTAGATGAATAGCTAGCGCACAGTAATAGTATGCACCCAAAAATACCAGATTTCAATCAAGAATATATTTCGAAAATACAAAATTGCTAAAACAATTTTATTTACGGAACGCGATTGCTAAAGTTTGATAGATTGATTACTAACCACAATAACCAAGATCAAATTCTAGTTTATCTCGGTTTTTTACTCTCCTTTCCCTTTATTATGGCGCGAAACTGTCGATGATAGCGATCATCGACGGAAAAAACGGGACCTTGTCCTGGCTCTCGCTTCGCGCTTATAGGACTCCTTGTTTTCATACTTTGAGACCAGAACTGGACTGGATCGGCGGGATATCAGGAATTTCCCGGCAGCCGTGACCTGACAAGGTTAAAAAAATGAAGTTAGGAAAACAGTACTATATTGAGTAGCAGTATTAGATTTTCTTTGCAATATTAACTATATTAGGTCAACTGCAATAAATCAATTCAATTACGAAAAGGGTTTCCCCATCCAGATTCCCGGTACTAAATATGTTTCCAATCCAGCTCGGTGTGAGACATTATTTTATTTATATTTAACAAGGAATAGATATTTGGTGTAAAATTGTTTTCCAATTTATCATAAAAAAAAAAAAAAAAAACGTTTTAGTCATAAGTAGCTTAATAGGTATAAATGATATAATAACAAAAAAATACCTTTATTTTTAATAAAAATTTGAAAATAAAATTGTTTTGATCCGTTTGCTGCATATTTACTAGTTCACTCTGGGCCTCTACGTTTTTTTGGACCCTTTGGACCGTCGCTTAACATCGTTTAATACTACTTACGTCAGTGTCTTTAAGTTTATTTGATACTGTTAACAGCTACATTCACAACAGTATCTGTCTCAAAATTAGAGATGCAATGATTATTTGGTATATCACCCCAAGTTGGCCGCAGTGATATGAAATCTTAATTATCTGTATTTATTGAGATCAAAACTATTGTTTTTAAATGTTTCTACTTGATTTACGGAACAAAAAAAAATAGATATATATATATATATATATATATATACATATATATATATATATATATATATATATATATATATATATATATATATATATATATATATATATATAGATATAAAATGTTCTTCTTTAATCGTAAAAGAAGAACATTTTATATCTGTATATTACTCGTCAAGAATTTACATCTATATATATATATATATATATATATATATATATATATATCCGCAAACTTGTAAGCACGATTCTGTGTGTCTTGCGAATGCGATTTATAAACATTGAACTAAGTAGATGATGTTGGTTTCTGACATATTACACGGTATTTTACTTCTTGTTTCGTATATGGATATCATTCTTCATAAGACATTAATAATACCTTCTTCGTCATAAAGAATATGTATATTAGAAAAAATATGCATTACAACAACATAGAGAAATTATTATCGAGCGCAAACTATATATGATTTCAATAAGCTATTCTCTTACTAAAATAAAAGAGTGAAAAACAATAGAATTCTATAATAAAATAAATTTAAAAAAAAGACTTACAAAAAAACGATATTTTCGTCACTATAGGTTTGTGAACTGTCATGATGTTCTCTCCGTGATTACTCCTAATCTATAAGTCGTACATATATATCTAAAAGGAATCTTTTCGTTAGTAAATGCTCTTACCATCGAAGTAACTTTTCTTCGTACTTCTTTAGTGTTTACGATGGTATTCAACAACAACTGAACATAATTTACGTAGAAAATGAAAACGTATAAATACTTATAGTATGTATCGTAAATATGAGTAACCAGATATTTGGTTGTGGTTAATAATGATTTTTATTGGTAGTTGATTATTTAAGGTTGTTCAAATTACAATTCTATTTAAATATATAGAGTAATATGCAGATATAAAATGTTCTTCTTTTACGATTAAAGAAGAACATTTTATATCTATATATATATCTATTTTTTTTTGTTCCGTAAATCAAGTAGAAACATTTAAAAACAATAGTTTTGATCTCAATAAATACAGATAATTAAGATTTCATATCACTGCGGCCAACTTGGGGTGATATACCAAATAATCATTGCATCTCTAATTTTGAGACAGATACTGTTGTGAATGTAGCTGTTAACAGTATCAAATAAACTTAAAGACACTGACGTAAGTAGTATTAAACGATGTTAAGCGACGGTCCAAAGGGTCCAAAAAAACGTAGAGGCCCAGAGTGAACTAGTAAATATGCAGCAAACGGATCAAAACAATTTTATTTTCAAATTTTTATTAAAAATAAAGGTATTTTTTTGTTATTATATCATTTATACCTATTAAGCTACTTATGACTAAAACGTTTTTTTTTTTTTTTTTTATGATAAATTGGAAAACAATTTTACAGCAAATATCTATTCCTTGTTAAATATAAATAAAATAATGTCTCACACCGAGCTGGATTGGAAACATATTTAGTACCGGGAATCTGGATGGGGAAACCCTTTTCGTAATTGAATTGATTTATTGCAGTTGACCTAATATAGTTAATATTGCAAAGAAAATCTAATACTGCTACTCAATATAGTACTGTTTTCCTAACTTCATTTTTTTAGCCTTGTCAGGTCACGGCTGCCGGGAAATACCTGATACCCCGCCGGTCCAGTCCAGTTCTGGTCTCAAAGTATGAATAACAAGGAGTCCTATAAGCGCGAAGCGAGAACCAGGACAAGGTCCCGTTTTTTCTTTTGTTTGAGTCAGCTGTGCTTTCGGAGGATAAGGGAGGATAGGGGCTTTGGTATTTATGGGGGCCCTTTTACAATATTATGCTGAAAGAACAAAATTTTTGAGTTATGCCGCTGCTTAAAGTTCTTTTAAAAATTCAATTCATTTGGTTTTTCTATTAAACAATTTTCGATATGTGTTGGTAAAATTTGTGCACGTGCTATTTTAAAAACATCAGGTATTTTAAGTGAGTATTTTAAAAACCAAATTAATTTGGTTTTTATATTAAACGATTTTTAATCTGTGTTGGTAAAATTTGTGCATGTGCTATTTTAAAAATGTTAGGTATAGTTGCATGTGCAAGTGCATTCGTGCCACTGCAGTGAATGAAGTGCAGAAGAGTTGTCTGAGCGTGGAAGAAGTGAGGAGTCGCGATCTGGGATCTGGTATTATCAGTTCTTTAACTGACCTTGGTAACTGTCGCACGCACGCACACAACTCTTTGTTTTAGATTATTATGTGAGCGTGTCGCGTGCTACTGTTGCGGGACTTGTGTTGACATTATAACGGTCCACAGTTCTTTGTGTTGTCGTGTTTTTATATGGTTTCTTCTTTTGTATATCTCATATATTAGAAATTAAAACATTTTTAAATATTTCTGAAAAGGAAATAAGTTCGAAAATGTGTCAGTATGTATCAGGAAGTGTTCGCTCAAGTAATTCTAAATATGTCGAATGTCATTCCACCTAGAACAGCATGGACAAACACACAAGCGAGGAGCAGAACACAATAGTGGTATATAGAGTATATTTAGGTATTACTTTGCAACTTTTAGATGTTTTTATAACACTTCGTATGCACATCTTTTCACGTAGGCTATTTAACCTCTTTGAAATTCACTATACGTTATCAAAAACTTTTAAACTTTTTTTTTTGAACGAACGTGTAGATCAGTGGCGTACGCAATGGATTGGGGGGGGGGTAAATCCTCTCCCGAAAATTCTAAAAGAACTAAAATTATAATTACCATATTTCAAAATTGCGCACCTTTTCAATACGTATAAATTCCGATGTTGTTAAAAATTCCCCCCTGAAATATTTTTCTACGTACGCCACTGTTGTAGATTTGTAATGGAAACATGTTATTTCTAGAAATATGTTTCGAAAAAGTTCAGGGAATGTCCCTAAGATGATATTGAATTTACTTTACTTTATAATAACTTTGTAAATTACTGCATTCTTTAATTTTCGTAGTATACTCCAAATACTTTCTATTTTACTGAATCCTTAAGATTTTTTACCATTTTCTGGTATGAGAATACTGGAGTCGACTATTATTCTTGGGATTCCTTTTTCATTTTACTTGCCGCTTTTCTCTATCTTGTATCATAGCCCTCGTTCTATTTTTTTCTTGCAGTTCTTTGAATTTTTTCTTAGTCTTCCTTGGACCAAATAGCCATCGTTGTTGTGCGTCGAAAATTTTAATTAACCCGATTTTTCTTTTTGGTGACCTTGCTTCAAAAACTTTTTTTTGCCTTTCTTTTATGGTCCATTCTGTAAACATCAATTTAGTTGGGCTATAGTTTAACTATAAATATTATTTTATTTATTTTTATTTTTAAAAGAAAAGTACATAGATTATTGTAATGACAATGAAAAGTCAATCGCTAGAAAAAAAGTTGTACTCTGAAAGCACATCTTGAGTCGGTATATCCACCTTATCTCAAAAATTGCAGGACAAGATTAACAACGGACTTTTGTTTTCTCCGACCTTTTTATGCACTGTAGTAGACCATTCATTTATACTTCTTTTTCTGCATCCTTCCTATTTGAGAACCATTCCGATTTAATGTAATCTATTTAATTTATTTGAAAATATTTTATTCTAAAAATAAAAAAAGAATATAAAAAAAATAATAATAATGAAACGATAAAATAAATAAATCTTGTTAGCAGTACAAAAATCTCCTCAAATAATAATATGATTCGTGAATACATAAAAGTTTCAGCTCGATTTATGGCACTCTTGTAATAAGACAATTCCAAATAAGATGAGACAAGTATAGTATATACCAGTGGTGGCCAGCTTTTAACTTAGCTCGCGTCAGTTTAGGATTTAAAAAATGTAGGCGAGCCACATGTTTACATTTTTAATATTTCAATTTTAAACGTATTTAATGCATAAATATGTATTCGGCTGCATTAATGTACCCAAAAATTTTCACCAAGTATTGACCATCGTTTTAGGCTACATAAAAATATATCGTCATCTATATTTTGGTTCTATTCGCGACTGAAACTAACGTTGGCGGCGCTGCGTACAACAGCTGATGGCGGACGAGAAGCGTATATGTCAGAAGTTTTTTCTTAATATTTATCTGTTCAAACAATATTTCGGCAAAAAAGCACTGTATTTAAGTCACTATATTTTAAAATACTTCTTAATTCACATAAACTGCAGCACAATACGCTACAAATATTATCCAAATATACGCTTCTGTTTAATTTAGCCAGTCACCACCAGTCTCACTGTTATTTGCAGTCGCGAATATCTGACAAATACCGAAATTTCTAAATTCGTTTGGAGCTAAAGATGAGACCACGTGAGCCCCATTTACCTCACGTGGTTTGCGTGCTATGGGTTGGGCATGCCTGCTTTATACTGTAGAATTAATACCTGGTTGATCTAATTTTTACAGAAAGCTTTAAATATTTCCATTTGATGAATAGCATAGTTTGAGGCGAAATGTAAAATGTACACTTAGTACGAGCACGTGTCTCTTTGGAAAGAGGTCTCATGCGTAAGAAGGTCATTTAAAAAATTAACTGGCCTCTTGTGACTTTCATATACGTAAGATTAGGTTAGGTCAGGACATGATGGTTTTGTAGATCGAAGATCCGACACCAAAATCTTAAAATATTTAAATATTATGTATTTATTTGCATATAAAATGTTATATATTATGTATACGACAGCAGAGACATGTGTTAATATTACGGCATATCTTAAATTCTTATATAACACTACCTTAGGTTCCAGTACTTCATACGTTGTTGTTATATTCATTTCAAGTAACCGACTATTTGGACATTTGGAAAGACCTAGCAATTTACAGATCAAGATGGAAAAAATGCACATAAACCGATAATGAAAAGACACCTATTCACATAAAAAATTGTACATTAAACATTTAAAACACTCACTGCTTGCACATGCACTATTTGTATGTAAATGCGAAAGAATGCGCGGTTCTTATACTATAACGTGTTAGTTATATGAGATAAATACAACGGGAAACCCCCAAATACGAGCTAAGCTCAACTAAAGGTATACCCGAATTTAACACACCGCATAAACACAACTGAACGGGAATCCCCGATTAAATTCGGCATAAATTCTAAACCGCTTAAAAATGATACGCATAAAAAGAGACTTGACTATATTTAGTTTTTAAGTGGCGTTCATTATAGCCCTCAAAATATTAATACTATTGGAAGAATGTATAGAACAAAAATGGTTTATTTTTTTAAAGGACATTTAGCTATAAAGTAAATAATAAGTGAGATACGTCCTTTACTTGGCGTTTTCATGTCCTTTCCATATATTCGCCTAACTGAAAAATACACAGAACAAAAAAATATTTGTTCCTTATTTTATAACAATTTTTGTCCTTACGTTACTAGGAAATTCATTATGGCAAAAATTAAATAGAGTTGGAAGTTTTAATTGTCTTATATAAAACTTCGGAACGAGTATAACAATATAGCAGAAAGTTTAAAGAGTTATAAGTTTCCTGTTACTTTTCTATTTACTATTTGTTTTACAACGGGCAACAATGACATTTTTTATTTGCTTCCAGTAAAGTTAAGAAGTAATTGTAGGTAGAAAATAGGTTAATAAAAAAGGTATATTATTTTTTTTTTAGTAGAATAATACGTAACAATAATACTAAAAGTCGAAATAAGATTTATTATGAATCATATTTTAGTAGCACCATTTAGAGTGCCATAATATATATATATATATATATATATATATATATATATATATATATATATATATATATATATGTGTGTGTGTGTGTGTGTGTGTGTGTGTGTGTGTGTGTGTGTGTGTATATATATATATATATATATATATATATATATATATATATATATATATTTTTTTCAACGTTGAAAGGAAAAACCGAAGATGAAATCAGGCGATAGAAAATGTGGAAGATTATGTGTATGTGAATGTAAAGCAAGAGAAGCAAACCAAACAGAGAATTGTCAAAACATGGGAAAAGATCTTTACACTTTCTTTTTTAAAAGACAATAAAATCTCGGTGGGTTCTGTCTAACGCAAATTTAAAAGACAAAAAATATTCTAAAAATAAATAGAATAACGTAAGAAATAAAAAGAAAACTTAAGATCAAGGGTATAGAAGACTTAATTAAACCTTTGAAATGGAAATGATAGGGCGCATTGCGAGAACTAGAGATGAGAGGTAGGGTAAATGAATCATTGAATGGACCCAGTACAACATAAAGAGGAAGAAAGTAATACTAAAAGTGCTTTGGAGGGACGATATTTCAAAGTTTTTGAAATGTTCTGCTGAGGCAGGGGTTCCAATCAGTGGCGGTTGGTGAACCATTTTTGGGTGTGCAATTACAAGGAATACACACGCTCGTGCTTTGTCGTTGCTATACTGCTGTTGAGCGATATAGTACGAGCTTGTCCGATCATAGTAATTGCACACCCAAACATGTTTCACCGACCGCCACTGGTTCCCATACTTTTTCGAAAGAGAGCACATTAGAATTTTTTTTATAAATGGTGATCCGGAGAAAATAAACTTAGCTGGGCGCTTGACGTTAAAACACTATTACGAGAAATTGTAATAATAACTTCTTTTACATTCATGAAAATTTTACATTTATATTAATACTAGCTGAAAACCCGTGCTTCGCTACGGTATATTGATGGTCTCATTGGCATAAAATCCGCAGTTTGTTTTTAAACTTGTGTATGGGTAACCTTTGTAACAAAAAATCTAGTCGATATCTCATTTGTCCTAAGAGATATTGAGGAATCCGTGAAAAAACATTTTACTCCTTTTCACCAGATAGGGGTCGAACTTGAAAAAATCCTTTCTTAGTGGGTTCTTACGTCATACTGAAAAATGTACTCTCCGAATTTTTTATTTCTAACAAAAAAAATACTAATTTACCCTTTAGGAGTGAAAGAAAACTGTCAAAACACATATATGCCAAAATGGAATGTTATAACTCAACAACCGCTGGAAATACAAAGGGTTCTATAATTCACCCCGAATGTAGATTCACCCCTTTAGGGGTTGATTAAGATAAAATCCTGAAATTCCAAAAATCCGAAAATCCAAAAACCAAGTCTATATCTTATTGATCCTAGAAGATATTAAGGCGTCCTTGAAAATTCCCTCTTTTCACCCTTTAGGGGTGATATTTGTTAAAGGTAAAAAACTTTTAAAACCATTTCGAGACATTTTAAAAAGACACCTATGTGCCAAAAAGAAACGTACACTCAACGTAGGGGTTGATTAGGACAAAATCCTGAAATAAGTTTTTCGGTATTTATATGGGTAATCTTCGTAAGCAAGTCGATATCTTATTGGTCCTAAGAGATATTAAGGAATCCTTGAAATCACAATTCATCCCTTTTCACCCTTTAGAAGGGAATTTGAAAAAAGTGTCAAAACTATTTCGAGATATTTTAAAAAGATACCTATGTGCCAAAAAGTAATGTTGCAACTAAACGTACACAGTAAATACGACGGAATGTATAACTCACCCCGATTGTAGATCCACCCCTTTAGGGGTTGATTAGGACAAATTCCTGAAATACGTTTTTCGGTAATTGTATGGATAATCTTTGCCAGCAAACAGTAAGTCCATATCTTATTGGTCCTATGAGATATTAAGGAATCCTTGAAATCACAATTCACCCCTTTTCAACCCTTAGGGGTGAAATTTTAAAAAACTGTCAAACCCATTTCGAGATATTTTAAAAAGACACCTATGTGCCAAAAAGTAATGCTGCAACTAATGAACACAGGAAATACGACGGGATGTATAATTCAGTCCGATTGTAGATCCACCCCTTTAGGGGTTGATTAGGACAAAAACCTGAAATATGTTTTTCGGTATTTGTATGGGTAATCTTTGTAAGCAAAAAGCAAGTCGATATCTTATTGGTTCTAAGAGATATTAAGGAATAATTGAAATCATAATTCACCCCTTTTCACCCTATAGGGGTGAAATTTTAAAAAACTTCCAAAACCTTTTCGAGATATTTTAAAAAAACACCTATGTGCTAAAAAGTAATGTTGCAACTAAACGTACACAGGAAATACGACGGAATGTATAACTCACCCCGATTATAGATCCACCCCTTTAGGGGGGTTGATTAGGACAAATTCCTGAAATAAGTTTTTCGGTAATTGTATGGATAATCATTTCGAGATATTTTAAAAAGACACATATGTGCTAAAAAGTAATGTTGCAACGAAACGAAAACAGGAATTACGACGGGATGTATAATTCACCCTGATTGTAGATCCACCCCTTTAGGGGTTGATTAGGACAAAATCCTGAAATTAGTGATTCGGTATTTGTATGGGTAATCTTTGTAAGCAAAAAGCAAGTCGATATCTTATTGGTCCTAAGAGATATTAAAGAATCCTTAAAATCACAATTCACCCCTTTTCACCCTTTAGGGGTGAAATTTCAAAAAACTGTCAATACCATTTCGAGATATTTTAAAAAGACACCTATGTGCCAAAAAGTAATCTTGCAACTAAACGAACACAGGAAATACAACGGGATGTATAATCCACCCCGATTGGAGGTTCACCCCTTTAGGGGTTGATTAGGGCAAAATCCCGAAATCGGTTTTTCGGCATTTGTATGGGTAATACTTGTAAGCAAAAACTAAGTCGATATCCCATCGGTTCTAAGAGATATTAAGTAATTCGTGAAATCACATTTCACCCCTTTTCATCCCTTAGGAGTGGAATTTCGAAAAATCCCTTCTTAGTGGGTGCTTACGTCATGAAGGGAATATACTCTCCGAATTTCAAGTTTCTAGGCCCAGGGGTTCGGGCTGGGCGGTGATGAGTGAGTCAGTCAGTCAGTCAGTCAGTCAGTCAGTCAGTCAGGACACTGCCTTTTATATATATAGATTATTAATATTACATACACGAACTGAGAGGTAGACGATTACAGTGGTTAGGCTGAGGATGGAGGAGGACAGAATAGTAAATAAGATATGGGATGGAAAATTACACATTCATCGACCAGAAGGAAGACCTCGCAAGAGATGGAGAAATCAGCTAACAGGAAATATAACAAGTATTGGTATACGAGATACATGAAAACACAGTTAACAAATCAAGATGGACTTAAGCGAGTCAGGCCAAGTCAACTCGAGTGACAGTGCCCAAAGAATTAGAAAAAGAATATTATTAATAATAAAAATAATTTTATGAATTTCTATTATTTACTATAATATAAACTTGAACGCTACATATAATCCTCAGAGCTTACAAGTTCGTTATACAAAACTAACAGTATAAAGTAAAATTAGTACCAATATATACATCAAATTTTGCACAGAATTTTTATCTATCTAATAAGATATGTTTACCATAGTTGCAGAAAAAATGTTATCGCTGAATAACTTAATAATAGATATGTATATGTTCTGTAATTTTTTAAATATATTTATGGGTCTCAATGAACTTTTATATTTATATAGTTTTGTGTCGAAATGTTCAAATAACACGTGATTGTTTATAGTTTATAACCTTCGTTGAAAAATGTTATACTTGATGATAATGCATTGCCACTTGGTACAGGTGTTCCTTAAAAAAATTAAATCATTTCTACCCCGAGTACCTATATTGAGTACCGCGGCAGATTCAAGATGGCGCCAAAAATAGACTACCAAGTACAATAACTATAAATAGTTTTTACAATAAACCAAAAATCTACAAACATGTTTGTAGAATTAGGCTTTAGATACAATTTTCCGCATTGTACACAAGTATGCGTCTAATGGTGTACAAGATGGCAGCTATAATTAGGGTGACCATTTTCTTGGAGACGGAAAATAAATTTCACTTTCGTTCAGAAAAAGTGTTTTAGAAGATTTGTTGTTGCTACATAATATATTTTTTCTGTCCAAGTTGACATTCAATATTTCTTAAAATCGTTCCAACACCTGTACAATTCCGAAAGAAATATTCCTTTGGGGATGAAAGCGAGGGTGTAAAGTCAACTAGAATGTCACAAGCAATATTGAATACGACACCCTGCTGGTTGTAAATCAGATACTAAATCCTCTTACTACGAACCCAATAGCACTTTGCGTGTGGCCCCATCTAAAGAAAATGGTTACAGGTGACAACCGTGAACAGAAGTTAACCATCGGGTTATAACTATAAACTATCGTAAACAATGTTGACAAGTTGTAAGGAAATGCACGGAAATAAAGCAAATAGATGTGGGACTCTTATTTATTGTTATATTCATATGTTTCTAGTGCCAAATAACATCTTTTTTTGATAAGTTAAATGGACTCATATTACGAAATAACAGTTCTTTAGGTGAAATAATTTTATTTTTATTATTATATATTTTTGTTTTAGAATAACAATAACATGAATAAAAATAACATAATTCAACTGATTCGACTATATTCCGAGCAGAATGTTTGTACCCAACGGCAGTTTTGAATTAAATTCTTTTTCTTTACCCAACATTATTTTTGCTTGCAAATTTCATACCGTTTTTAACTAGATTTTTTTTCTTTAACGTTGTGATGTGTCTGACGAGTATATTTCATATAACGTAGTTCGGGAAGTATTTAGAGAAAAAAAAAAAAATAATAAAATTTAAAAAAATAATAATAATAAAAAACAAAAAACGGATAAAAAGTAGATTCAAGTAGATTTAAATTTTGATTCAATAGTCAACGTTATTTATTTCTGTTAAGCAAATTTAGTTCTTCATTTAACTGACTAATTAGAGTGATAAAACTTAAAATTGATTGTTATTCTTTATTTCTAGTTTCCTCAGTATTAATTTTTTTTTTTTTTTTTATTTAGATTTAGCCAATATTCAGTTGTGACGCGCAAATCCTGAGAGAGCTTCAATAGAGCCCGGGCCAAAGAACATTTCGGGGGCCCCATACCCCTCGGGCCATATGACCCTCTATCTGGGCCTGGTGACGCGTGTAGTTGCGGAGTCAGCTTGTATGTACAATCTCGCACCGTTTCTGCCGATCTTCCGCATTTCTGAGTTTGACTTTTTAGTTTAGACACGGTATAGTCTTTTATTTGGTCCATCCATCTTTTAGAACCGTTTTTTATTTGGTCTATCCATCTTGTGCGGGTACCTTATCGTAGATGACTATTTTTTCTAGGTTGTCAAAAGGCATGGGTGGCATGAACACGTGTGGAAAGTTTGGTTGGAATTTGAATTTCTTCTATAATTGAGTCAGTAGTACTTCTTGTAGTCCACATGGTGATGCATTCGCAACATGCGCATACATCACCATAACTCGACAGGGTCTAGTCTGTTGTCTCTCTTATTCTTGTCTGTTGCTTTCAGGTTTTCGCAGGGTTTCGCAGCAGAGAGGGAAATTGGAAAGACTATATATTGGACTAGCTTCATTTTTGTCTTCGGCACGATGTTCATGTCTTTCCATATTCTCGTTAGTTTGGTCATAGCAGACTTGTCTAGAGCAACACGATATTTTATTTATTCAGAAATACCAAGCAAATGAGTAACTTGAATTAGATGGTTACGTCCGTAAAATATAATAAGATGAGGAAGTAATGGTATTCGGACTGGTCAGAAATTAAAATTAAAACAATATTTTAACTTCGCTAACGTTTCGATTTAATATTAAATCTTATAAGAAGGAAAATACAGCTCTTAGCACCCATACATTCCAAACAGGACATACATTTAATTTTGAAGAAACTCGAATATTAGAAACAGTCAATAACTTGAGTAAAAGACTTATTAGTGAAAGTATTAATATACAAAGGAATAATAAGGTAGTTAATTTTAAAACCGATTGCGACAACATGAGCGCTATCTATTGCAATATTTTTAAACAGTTCTAACAATTTTTTTTTTATTCTCATAGATTACACTAGTTGTTTGATTTTAACTTATTAATTTTCCTATTCAAACTTGATTAGTTCACGGATTATTTTTTTCTCTAAGTTCAATGACTTCTCACATTATGTGGACGATCTATTTTATTTATCAGACCAATTTATTTTATTTTGTGACTTTTTAACCTAGGTATGTAAAAATCTTAATTTGTGATTTATTGTATTATTATTTTATTTATCTATTTATTTATTTATTTTCATCTTTTAATATTACCATAATTTTCACATTTAGTTGTAGTTAGATATTGATAAATTGATATTGTAAAATTAATTTCTTATACTTTCCCAGCAAACATTTTTATCCGGACCAGTACTGGTAAAGCACATACTCGCCGGCATTGAAAGTAATGGGCCAGTGCTGGCATTTTGTACTGGGCCAGTACCCCGGTGTCCCGCGGCCCTTAGCTGGCCCATTGATGTATCAGTTGCTGGCCCAGCAACGGTAAAGTGCATTGAAAGTAATGGGCCAGTGCTGGCATTTCGCACTGGCCCAGTGCTGGCATTTCGCATTGGTCCAGTGCTGGCATTTTGCACTGGGCCAGTACCCCGGTGTCCCCGTGGCCGTTAGCTGCCCCATTGATGTATCAGTTGCTAGCCCAGCAACGGTAAAGTGCAAAATAATCGCATTAGTTGCAAGATTTATTTCTGACAGACTAGTGCTTATATTATACCCACTCTCTAGTGTTTCAAATGTAATATATGTGTACTTACCCAGCATTAAAATAAATTAATGGTTAGGTGCAAAATAAATACTCATTTGGCCATTTTCACCATCGTTGAATAAATTTATTTAACAAGTAAAGTTGACAATATCGCATCGGTTTTAAACTATTAATGAAGAAATTAACATTGCTGTCAATAGAATGATGCGATATTGTTAACTTAAGTTGTTAAATAAATTTATTGAACGATGGTAAAACTGGCCGATTGTAAATTGAATTAACAGTTATAATTTATTGATTTATTTATAAATATTAAATAAATATAATTTCAGGAATAACAGGAATTAGTTTATTTAATTTATTAATTTAATGAAGAATTTTAAGAAAATGGTTTTCTGCCATTTCGGTCAAACCAATTGCATCCTAAAGATAAGGGGTGACTAATAATTTTCGCCAATATTCGTCTTGTATTATCTACCACATCTTTTCCCCCTGACTTGAAGAGTGCCAACCTAAAGAAATCATACTTGTTCAAATAAATTCAATAAACAAATTTTATAAGCATTAATGCTATAAGCTGTTCACTTTTGTAAGAACAAACTAGATCTGGTTATTTTGGTGATTTTTATAGTGTATTACTGACTTTTAGAAACCTGGTTATATTGTAAAAAAGCTTTACAGTTTTGGATTAAGTTTGTATTATTTTAGGTTAGTATTATATTTACAAAATATTTATCATGTCACTATTCAAAATGAAATATGACAAATTATATTTTTTAAATGACATATTTATAATCTTGTATCAGATTTATTAATAATTGAAAATTTTATTACATGAAAAAAACTATGAACTAAACTAAAAATTAAACAATTTAATATGAAACAGTTGGTGTAAACTACGTCCTTAAATCTAACAAAACACACACAAATCACAATAAAAAACTGTATAATCTTGATAAACTGTCCACCAACACGTCCCAACTTATACTCACAGAATATCACTTGTACCGACCCTCGAAGGCCACGCCATTAGGGTGTTTTATGACTAAGAACGATCATAAACACTGGCCCGCTAGAAATAATCTTGGATTAATACAAATAAGGAATGCTTATAAAATGCTGGTAAAGTACTTCGTATAGGCGGAGTCCGAAATACAAATGTGAAGTACATTATTAATACTGGCGTTGCACTTACTTTTGGTGCCAGCAATGTACCAGCGTAAAAGCAGTTTGCCGGCATTCGGCCGTTAGTTCAATGTTTGCTGGGTTATATTGTAAATCTAATTGTATCATCTTAAATTAGAGCTATATTTTCATTCTAGCTCTGATGAAGATTTAATATTAAATCGAAACGTTAGCGAAGTTAAAATATTGTTTTAATTTTAATTTCTGACCAGTCCGAATACCATTACTTCCTCATCTTATCAAATGAGTAACGTTAGTAGTGGGCCCGCGGTTACTGATTAGGTTTTGATCTGTTTAGTCGTAGACTTAGTTCTTCACTTGCCGACTCAACTTTTAGTATTAAGTCTACAATTGCTTCTTCATCTTTAGCAATGAGCGTGTTGTTGTTCGCATATTTTAAAATAATTGAGAGAGAGAGAGAGAGAGAGAGGGGGAGAGAGAGAGAGAGAGAGAGAGAGAGATATGCTTCCTTAGAAAATAGTATGGTTTCTACCATATTTATTAAGTATTTTCAAACTTAATATTAAACGGTTCGTTTAAATCTCAGATATGTCAATATGAGATTCTCTTAGGAACTTAGTACGATATTGTGGACGGGGAACAATATTGTAAAATTCGAATGAAATTCTGGGGACAGAAATATATTTTTAGAGGGAGCTCAGGCAAAATATAAATTAAATGTTAATACTAGATACTAGATGATTGGGGGAGGGGATCACGCGAGATTCCAACCCGGGTGCGCCCCCACATTAAACTAAACTAACTTGTAATAATATAATAGCAAAGCAATGCCAATATAATGAGTAAACTTATGAAGGGTAGGTTTTATACAAACTAAGAGTATCTGTACATCAGTCTCGTGTAGCTCAATTTTTTACCATTACAAAAGTAAAACAGGAAACTTCATTGCCGACATACAAGTATCCTCTAAACCTGATTACATTCGAGTCCATCAGGATCAAATACACATGTGAATGGAGTAAAACAAAATAAATTACCTACTTACACTTAAGATGATTGAGAAATAGCGTTGTGTGACACATATAGAATGTCGGTTATTTCAGCGAAACACGTGTTCACAACGTGTAGCAAACCACCTACGGCTATATGCTACTTCTGACATGAGTGGTAGTGTATTGTGAATCATGCACCATGAATTTAAAGTATATCTTCCGCTCATTCGGAAGTGCAAAGACCTCAGGCAAGTCTTGAGGCAGTTACTTTTAACGCAAGCATTGTCAGTTGGTAATTATTAGGCATTAATGTTGACATGTTTGACAGCTTTTGACCACATTTAATATCTTTATTTGGAAATCTATTTGTTTTCCCTAATAACATTTATCATTCATTATTAACTTTTTCCCTTATACAGTAATTGCCACGCTATTATTCATAAGTTAATGTCATTAATTTTTACAAACGATTTACTTTATTACTAGTGACATAGAAATGTCCGAATAAATTATATAATTTTGCTAAAATGTAATGAGGCAATAAAATATATAATTTTTATAAGTTTATACTTACATAGGTATAAAATTATATATTAATATTTAGGGAACAGATACAACGGGACAAATTGCTGTATAGTCCTTAGTTTTAAGTATAATTAGAGAGGATTAAGGAGGAAAGTTTCAAACTTCGGGAGTGTATACTACACATAAGTGTATGACAAAAAATCCCAAATGTTGTAATTCGTTTTAAATTTGTTTTCGAATTATAGCGTCTTAAAAGTTTAAATTTAACCAAGTACGCTAGCATATTTTACTGTCAAACAAGATCGAAAATTACAGCGCCTTAAATGTTTATTTACAAATTATCAAAGATGTCTCCATGGTCTTCCATACATTTTCTTGTTTGCTTGTTAGCGTGTTGCTCTACCGCAGGGGTCTCCAAACTTTTTAGGAAGCAAGCCACATTAAATAAATGGCGGGCCAGACAACTTGAATTCAGCTGGGCTCTTGGCGCTTGATTTTAAAACAAGCTTCATAATGATAATGATATAATTAATAAAAATACTAATTTCTGAATCGGATATTATTTAGTTATAGTTATGTTTTATTTTGCGATTTTCTGATTATTTTAAATTGCTGTTTTTATGTAGGCAAACTTTTTAAAAAATGTCCATGGGATGATCTTATGGCGTGCCGGATTTGGACACCCCTTCTCTACCGAGTGCACCTTGATGTTCCATTATACAAACCGCAACATCGTCCTGGAAAACCTCCATTTAAATACTGCGTGACCTGATGAGCAAAATGTAGAGGAGCTCAATTTTTCCGAGCTTAAGTATAGAGCATTTTATATGTTTAAAGGAACATCTAGTAATAGTTTTTATAAGTCATTTCGCAAAAATTCCAAGTATAGTCCGTACTAAATTAGTTTTGAAGATCGCAATAAAATAATTAAAGTTAGGGAACTCATAAAATTACAATAGAAGTGATATAACTAAGCGTGTCAACCCATAGCCGTAGGGATTAGTTTTTCACATCGCATCTTACTTAAAGGATTAACAAAAACAAGTATACTTATTTATAGTTAGTACTTAAACGTATGTATGCGCCACTGACCGTTGACTGTTTACAACGTGGTTGTAAACATGAACCCTAGTTCTTTTGTAGTTTAACTATGTGATTATAGTTATACGAGACAATTGTTTTATGCCGATCTTCAAAAATAATATGGTAGGTATGTTCTATACTGCTCTCTTATTAGGCGATTCTCAAAAATGAACGGAATTAAATGATAATCGACACCACACCAAACGTGAACGAAAAAACGATACTAAAACAAACTACAAAATTTATTTCAACTGTAATTCGAAAACAAATAAAAATCGCATTATAACATTTGCGCTTTTTGGTCCATACACTTATGTATAGTATACTCTTCCAAAGTTTGGCACTTGCCTCCCAACTCACCCTGTATGTAAATAGTAGTATTATATTTTTTTTAAAATTACCGTTGTGGTATATGCAACCTTGTTTTATGATTTGATGGAGAGTAAAATCAGCAATGTACTTTTTGTCAGTATATGCATTGCCAATCCATTTTAAAGATGCGAATCAAAAGATACGGAAAAGGGCACACTAAAACTTGAAATAATAAAAAAAGTGCAGTAAGTCTTCAAGATATTTATGATAAATTTCAAGTCGTATACTTTGTGTCGTTTTTATCATCAATTTCCATCCATTGTTGTTTTACTATATTGAATATTTTTCATTCCCTAAAACAAGTTTTGTTTAATTTAAATTCTTATTAAAATCAGGGGGAGGGGGCGAAAAATGTAGGTATGGCAAGGGTTTTGTAATTCTGGAAGAAAATCGTATCAGGGTGGCGCGACAATATAAGTTTTGAAACTGCTGTTTTAGAGGACCTAAGACACCTAACTTTAAATCCTAGTTTATAATAGATCCATAACATAACGCCTGGAATGAGCATAAAGATGTATCAAAGAATTGTTCTGTTTATAATACGAATATCTGTTTATAATAAACAAAATAATGACACGCCTTTATGCTATGTTTTTATCATAAACTAGACTTAAAGCCTGGTTTATAATAGATATGCTATGGATACATAAGCATAAAAAGTACACTACTCACTTTGTTCTTTTTATTACAAACAGATGTTTAAGGGTTAAACCCATTGTTCAATACTTATGCGTTATGTTATGGAGTTATTATAAACCAGGCTTTAGAGTTTCAATTTATAAAAGTTAAAATGGATTAGCGCGGTTAGAACAAAATAAGGTAATCAAATAGGAAACCTTAAAGTATTCATCTTAATTTTCAAGTTTTAATAAATTTTGAAACATCATATTAAAAGATATAATTTCAAGGAGAAAGAACGAGCGAATAATAATTAAGTAATAATGAATATTTATCAGAATTTTTGAAGCACATTTTAGCATGTTCGTAAAATTCTGATTGAAGTTAATCTAAGAAATATCACAAGATAGTACTGTATGTAGATAATTTTGCTTCAGTTTCTTTCCTGTTTGTAAATTTATTCCTAATTTTTACAAATTGATGTATTAGATTGCTTATTTTAAATTTATTTTAGATTTTATTTTATTATAAGAAGTGTAATTTTAAGCTGGGGTGTTTCGGTAAAATATTGACTTAACATTTCGCTGCTCGAGTAAGAATTGCTGGGTATTACGACACTTTTAAAACGAGCACCCGCTGTAATTTATAACAAAAATTGTAAATAGCTAGATTAAAGAGATTGGAAACATTTAATCTACCAATTAATTCTGAAATTGAAATTTTGTTATGTTGGAATATAAAAACGAGGGCGAGATATATCTACTGGTTTTTAATATTGTTTCATTTTATTTTCAATTAATACTTTCACGCATTTATCTCCTTTTCATTTTCATGATTTAAAAATATCTTTACAAAACAATTATTTTAAAGCGTACACGTAACACTTTACATTAATTTAATTTTGATTTGGACATAATAATTTTTTAATTATGTTCAGTAAACTGTATTTTTCACTCTTTTACTTTTTTTAAATAACTTTGTTAGAAGTTTGAGCAGTAAAAGCTTTAGGCAAACTGTAATTTATAAATATATTTGTTTTAAAAGAAAGGCTGTCCGCACACGAGTTGATACTCGTTTGTGACGCGAATTACAAAGGGGTAGCTTGCGAGGCACTTCAATTGCAATTCAATGGGACTCCGCACACGGCGCTACTCGTTAGTAATCTGTCCGATACGGATAACTGATCAGTTCCTGGTGACTCGGTGAGCGCGTCTCCTAGCTACTCCACTCTCTCAGTCACTTCATGGTAGTCGCCAATAATACTGTAAAGAAGGTGACCACCTATTTTTGATTAAAAAGGAGGACGTTGAGATTTTTTTTTTAATGGTAACATTTTTTTTATATATTCAAAAGAAGAATTCCCCGAAATACGCGGGTAGTGATTATTTGTTTACAAGTTTAAATTAATAAAATAGTAATAAAACATTATTACCTATAAAAATAAATTTATTAATTAAATGAGAACTAATAGAGACGGTAAAATTAGAAAAGCAAACTTAGTATACATATATATCCGTTGTAAAATCAAAAATAATAAGAGAATTACGGAAAGACAGTACCAGTAAACGTATTGCGACTGTCATATGGAAAGTCATAAAAGAGGAGTACAGTAACTGATTCTGCCATTAGCTACCAGCAGCGTCCAGTGTGATAATCTAATATGATTTTATTTTCGTCATTCCAGACAAAAATTAGAGCTGGTGTTGAGACCCAAAGGGAGCCTATGGAAGTACAAGCGAGTATAAAGAAGTACATTTGGACTACGATTTTAAAAGTAGTACAGACTGTTAAAGGAGTACAACTCTCCCAAGAGGAGTACGGTTGATCACCTTATATAAAATATCTTCAAGAAGATACAGTCGAGAATGACAGGAGGGTTGCCCATCCACACTCAAATGAAGTGTTTGATCGGCAAAAGTGACGTTCAAAAATCAAAAAGCGGATCCCGCACCAACGAGAAAGTGTTAAGAAGAAGAAGAAGATATGTGGCGAAAGTGGGAAAACGTCCCATTCTTATAATTTAAATTTTCGATTTCAGATGATAGATTCGTCTTTCGACTTTGTACTCGACATCATGACTGCACAACGAAAAACTAGAAATAGCACTAATCTAGAAACTGTTCTTTCTATAAGTGGCTCTGAGAATGTATTTTACCTGTACAGAATTAAATAGTAAGTTAGTTAAAAAGTAAGTAGAGTTTCCATAACTCCTTGGAAAATTGTTGCAAATGGAGCACAGGAACACCGGTTCAAAGCCTGGACACTACTGGGCGCATCCTCAAATAAATAAAAAATAATAGCTTTTTTAAAAAAATACATAATGCGGCAAAGTGATTCTCAACCAGGGCGCCTTAGGTATATGAAAGGGTGCCGGGACCTATTGCAGATATGATACGAAGAAATAAGTGTAGCGTGCCTTCAATTTTTCATAATTTATTCTAAGCGCCATCAACTTTAAAAGGTTTAGAACCAGAGGTATAAATTAAGCCAGGACTTCTTAAATTAAGGACTTCTTCATTTTTTTTTTTGTGTGGCCTATACATTATATGTTACCATGTTTTCTTTTTTTATGTATGATTAGCTGCAGTTAATAAGAGCTGTAAAAGGATATCCCAAAGCAGACAGAATCAAGAATGAAGACATCCGGATGGAACTAAATATAAAATCTATTTTAAAGACGAGAGGTTCATAAACAAGCTAGCGCGTTCACTTTGATCGTATGGATAAGTTGCGAATCCCAGAACAAATTAGGTAATATCTACGGAAAGGGCAACGTGATCTAGGACGATCAAGGACGTTTAGAAGAAGTAGGAAAAAAAGCTAGTCGCTAGGTTCATATAACCATATATCGGAAAATAGAAATTTTATTTTATTTTTTCACATTTCATGCTTAATCGGCTTGTACGAAGTATTCTGCAAGGAGCCTGTAGATTTAATTTTCTCTCTATTTTGAAATTACTATTAATCATATAATACAAATCTTCTAAATCTACGGAGATTTGCTGATTGATATGCGTAACATAGTAATGTTATAATTATTACATTTTCGTAGAGACATGTATATGTATATATTCTAATAACATAGTTGAAAACGATAGTAGAAACGGTAAATATAAATTATTTATTTTGTAGCATGTAGGCAAACATATAATTAATATCTTAAAGTGTCTCTTGAACACAAAGTTATAACACGCAATGCATAGGTTGTAGATATATAAATAGCAATTTAATTAATGGAAAAAGAGCAATTTTAAATGGCTAAAAATCATGGAGCCTCTGCCTATGCCATCAAATAATCATAGATAAATATCTTCAGGTGGCGCCAATGTAAAAGTACGGCTGGACTCGAAGTCACTTGCCTGACAAGTCAAGGCCTTCGCCATTTAAATATCATCAGGATATAGTATAGTAATAACTTAACAGCCACTGACTTCAATCTTAATTAATAACATTCAAAGACTAACCACTTTTTGTTTCTTTTTCAGTGGAAGATTAAATTAAAAACAGAACCTGTTAAGTTTTATATCCATCAAAAGTAATAATGTTTTCAAACATTAATATAACGAAATATTTATGTAACTCTTTATATTTTCAACATTTTTAAATTTATTGAAAATTATGAGGTATAGTTTACATTTTGTAACTTTTTTACACTTTTTAAATGTAAACAAACATTCTCCTATAACAGTAGTCATTTGACAGCAGACAGCATCGTAATAAATGGCTGACCTACGCTATAACAAGAGTTTTTTTTGTAAATAAATAAGTGTAAATTGCGAATGATAAAGTTGAAGGTATAGACAACTTTACAACGGAACACATTAAATGCCTGGGAGAAAGTGGAAGGCATTGCTACTTCAAATATGCCAAAGAATATGGATAACCTGCCAATGGCCTAAAGATTGGACAACATTTTAAGAGTGAGTATAACAATTACCGCATTTTTGCACTAGTATCCCCTGCCAGCATAATCATGCTCTACATTTTACAAACTTGTTTAAGTTATTAATGAACTGAGCAAATAGGACCAGCGTAAGCCGGATTTATCTCAGGGCGAGGTTCTCGCCAGCAAATGCTTAACTTTCGTCCATTTTTAGAAAAAGCTCGCGAATATTACACAGTTCTTTGTTGACTATACTTAGGAATTCGACAGTCCGAATGTATAGATAATCATGTTAGACATGGGCGTTCCAATACATCTTATAGAATTAACTCGACAGTTCATTCTCTCCAAAGAATGTAACATCATGAATGGGGTTCAGGGATGCGTGCCACCCCAATATTATTAACACTTATAATGAGTACATAATGGGGCTTTTATTAGAAAACTGGGACGGTATCGCTGTAATAGAAGGACAAACAATCTCAAACCGACGATTCGCTGATGAGACCACACTAGTTCCGGCAGGTCCCGCAGAACTACAAGGTGTCTCAAAAGAAATTTTATATTTAGTGGATCGATTAAAAAAAAAAGTAAGCCGTATATAGAAAAAATGTTTATTAATTATTAAAATACACTTTTTGGGGATTTATTTCTTAAAAATAATATCGTCTAAATGTAGACCCTCGCGTTCTCGGCACTCATTTAATCGAACAGTAAAATTACTTATGACGTCTCGGCAGGTTGACTCAGGGATGGCTGCCATTTCGTGACGGATATTTTCTTTCAAATGCGCCAGTGAAGTCGGTTTATTGGCGTAAACTTTAGATTTAAGATAACCCCATAGGAAAAAGTCCATAGGTGTTAAATCTGGACTGCGTGGAGGCCAATTTATGTCACCTCTCCGGGAGATCAATTTGCCTGAGAAAAATTCACGAACACGTGGCAGAGACATATTGGACGTGTGTGAAGTTGCTCCGTCCTGTTGGAACCATGTTCTTTGGTTATAGCCAGGAAAGTTTTGCAGTTCAGGTACCAAGAAGTTGTCTAACATCTCCACATAACGCTCTGAATTCACTGTAACTGCACGCCCCCTTTCGTCTTCAAAAAAGTAAGTGCCGATAATTCCTCGCGCCGACATCGCAGCCCATACGGTCACTTTAGGCGAATGTACGGGTTTCTGATGTTTGCGTTTCGGATTCGTTGCACTCCAGTAGCGGCAGTTCTGCTTATTTACGTGGCCATTACGATGAAAATGAGCTTCATCCGAAAACAAAATGTTGGTAAACGTTGAAAATCGGTCAATCACCTGATTTACGAAATTAAGCCTCTGACTGGCATCTTGGGGCTTTAATTCTTGCACCAATTGAATTTTGTAGGGGTGCAGCTTTAGGTATTTGTGCATAATGCGATGTAATGATGATCTATGCACATTTAAAGCACTTGCGCGCTTCCGAATTGAAAGGTTCGGGTCGTCACGAACAGACTGATTAACATACTCCACGTTTTCTACCGTTCTTGATGACCTAGGTCGCCCGGATTTTGATTTATCCAGCGTTGTACCAGTCTCTTCAAACTTTTTAACCCAATTTCGAATGAGAGGAATGCTTGGCGCATCATTTAAGTGGCGAAAACCTCGAATACTGCAGAATTTTCTACGCGCTACAGTCGCCGAATCACCGTTTTTGTAAAACTCTCGCACGCATAACGCGCGGTCTGCTCCCGAGAAACGCTCCATAGCGATTGAATTCCCAAGAGCCAGGCTACCGATTGACTAACCCCCGCGCCCCTCGGATACGTTGCGTTCACGCAGTAAGCTAAATAAATATAAAATTTCTTTTGAGACACCTTGTATAAGACCTATTACATATGTTAGAAGAATTCATCAGTGATTATAGCCTGAATATTAACTATAAAAAAACATAAATTCTAATAGTTGACAGGGTAAACAACGACCAGCACTATGCCAAAGATATAGGGCAATGCGAAGTTATTTCTGAAATAACTTATTCTGGCTCGCTCATCTACAATATGGGAAACTCTGAACCAGACAAGACGAAGGATACAACTAAGTAGAGCAGCTATGAGTCCCATTTAAAATTTGGGTAGATAGAAATATTCGCAAATATATAAATTTGAATCTAGTTAACACTTTAGATTTCTCATATTTCTGCATGCGTCTGAAACTTGGCCAATTCATAAAAGTGAACAACAGAAAATTGACGCAGTTGAGATATACTGCTGGCGAAGAATGCTACGAATACCGTATACTGTACGACACACAATAATTTCAGTGCTAAATGAGATACAGCCACAGCTCTACCTATTTCTATAACACTCAGAACAAACAATATTGAAAAAATATATACATCCAAGGTAAATCAAACGGCAAACAAGGCGAGGACGAACATCGACGGCTCAGAGTCACAAATAACGTAGTTCATAAGCCTTTTGATTCGGCCCTTCGTGCATCCCAGGACAGGGAGAAGTAGCAAATCTTAATCAAAGAGAGAATCCCACATGTAGATCACAATCCATTTCTAATTATATCATGACAAAGAAGAAAAAGTGTAAATTTGCACACATTTTAGGATTTCGTAGGTACTTCTTATGGGGCAACATTTTTTGCTATAATCCTATCAGAATCAAGATATTTTTGAAAATCATTTTTCCTACATTAAGCTAATTCAGTTCTTTCTAACCGATGTATCTCGACATCGGACTATCGTGTGCGACGACGCGGTAGCAAGAGTGTCGCAAAATTTTTTATTTAAATACTTTTATCGTACTGATTATTTTTTAAATCTAATTAAAAATGCCGATTAAAGGCTTCATGAAACCATCTTCCGCTGAAGTAAAAACTAAAATAAAAAACAAAATTAAATTTTAAGAATCATTAAAAGTAATTGTTAGAATTAAATATTCTGTATCTTTTTAAGTTTTATGCACAATTTATTTTTATTTTCCCAAAGGTGTCGCTCCATTTCTAAATAATTAGTTATCTCGTAGAAAAAGTATTAGAATAGCTTCCATTTAATTTAGTAATTCCCTACATAAAAAAAAAATAAATAAATAATAATAATAAAATAAAAAATCTACATCTTTATTTGTATCATGAGTTTTCATTTGTTGTCCTCAAAATTAAAAAATATATTTATTTTTTTAGTACCTATGTGTATATATTTTTTGAGTGATGTCTTTTTTTGAAGTCCTTATATTTTTCACTAGTGACGGTATAGGGGTTTCTCGATTATACCTATGAAACCCTAACAATGATTCCACGAGATCAGGAATGAAACACCATTTTCTAGAAATATTTTTAAAAAATATGGATATCAGGATAGCACAATTTTTCATTTTTATAATGATATGTATTTTCATAAAAGCGCAGCACTTACGCTCTTCGAAAGAAAATATGCGCTTTGGGAATTTCACAGAGTAGAAAAATAGTGTTATGGGAATGCTTTTTAATTGCAGCAATGCATTAATTATTTAAATGGTAGCTATAAACTACTTTAATTTAACTAGCCATCCTTTTGCAACAATTTTATTTCGCAGCGTTTTGTCCGTTTTTTTTTTTTTCCTGATAGTTTTTCACGAAATAATTTGTCTGCACATTATCGACAAGTAGGTCCATTTAGATGTGGGCAGTCTGAAACACAATCTGCGGGTAGTTCAAACGTACCCAGTTGGACATCGATAAAATCAGAGTGAACAAAGGCGAAACGAACTTTTCTAGCTAAAACAATTCATGTTTATTTCTTGCAAAGGTGATATTTCTTCAGATTATAATTTATATTGCAAATAAAGTAACAAGTAGAGTAAGGCTATTTAGTTCATTATGTAAGTAACATATACTAAATATACTAATATTTTAATTACAAATCTCTGGAAAATAATTATATCTACTCATATTAATCGTCACAGTCTGTTGGTTTATAATATGAAATTTAAAAAAATTAGCATTAAAAAAAAGTTTAAATTACAGAGTAAATAAGTTACGCATTTCAAAGTACTATGGCTCTAGAAAAACACAATACAAGCATCCCCACTATTTCATGTTCGATTCCAAATTGTTTTTTTGGAAAGCGAACCATTGCCTTTTTTTACATTGTCTTATATAGGGTGTTAGGGGAGGAACAGCAAATATTTTAGAAGGTAGTAATGGATTATTTCGAGGAAAAAAATCCATGGAACATAAATTATTCGATATTCCTACCGAACACCCTGTTTTTATTATATACAGGACCATTGAAATAAATTTTGGGCCTGTGAAATGTCTGTGGCCTGGGCTCTCTCCCTAAAAAGGGTCACTTCTATCGGCTAAAAAAGACGTATAAAAATTAAAACATTTATTAAAAAACGCACAATAAATCGCAATATTACTTTGCATAAATTACATTATTCTACAAACTGTAAATACAAAGACATTTTTTAAATATTTTTTGTTATATCCTCGAATATAATAATACTGTCCTCAAATGCGGCGCTCGACTCAACGTTTTTCACTCATTCCCGAAAACGGGCGACCGGGCTCTAAAGGTTAATTTGTTTTTATCAATGTTAAAATTATTATTAATGCATATCCCATGGTAAAAGTCTCAGATATATGCATACCTGTATGTGTATGTATAACAGTTTAATTGATATAAATATACATTATACATACATTGTAAAGGCTGAACAGTTATTACCTTAAAGTCAGAAAATAATACCGTCGTATCAGTGAGGCAGTTTTGGATGCTTTGATATAGTTAAATTTAAAACTATTGTATAAACGGAGCGTCACAAACTAAATCATCGTAAATAGTTCAATATTTATATCTTAATGTATATGCAGTCAGCCAGATTAACTTTTGGCCTCGCCCACATAAGTTCTCCATTTTGATCTGTTAAGTGTCAGATCTTTTCAATGTATCCCGTATATCACTTGTAGCATCTTCGGTTAACTGACCCCTCTTGTATTTTGTAAGGACTACCACTTCTTGTCGACAGGTGTACAATTTCCCTTCCCAGATAGTGTTTACCATTCTATCCTCGTTCGTTCTTACCACATGTCCTATCCACTGTAACCGTCTACCTTTTATTTTCTGTGTGTTACTTGGCTTTGTGAAGATTCATGCTTCGGAGCCATTCATAGGGTGATGTTTATAAAGACGGGATTAAGCTTAAGCATATTAGCAGCTTGAATTCTGTTACTGATTTCTGGTTGAATTAAATTTACCATGTTTATCATGGGTGCCTAGGTATCTAAAGTTAACGTCTGATTGTATTTGCAAAGAACTATACTTCTGATACTTAACTAATTTTTAGTTAGAAGTTTTTAGAAAAATTTGATTTTATATTTAATTTCAATTTAATATCTTCCAAAAATTTTAAATTGTTTTAATTTATAACCGAATGATATATTTTTATAATTATTTTCTATTTGAGTGAATTTCTATTTGAGTGTATGTTTTTAGTGAATTGTTCGGATGAGTATTGGTGTGAAAAAAGCTTGGTTGTTGGAAATTTATAGCTATTATCAAAGTAGATTTACGAACCTAACCTTGTACGCTGAGAAGCGTCTGTAATAAAATTTAGTGGTTTTGTTTTGTTGCGTCACTGCCCGAGGACAGCACAACCATATGTCACTAATATAATTTAAACCTTTAAAATATTATAATTTACTAAAGAGTTAAGTCAATTTGGATTAAATACATAGTTCATAGGCAATTCATCCCCATTTAAGATTATTTTATTAATCTAGATTCACAATAAGTATATATATATATTTTAAATACAATTACCTTTTTTGCGAAAGAAAATTTAAATTTATTTTAACTTTGAACTTTAACCTAGACTTGACGTAAAAGTATATTTTTTATTACAAGCCGTTTACTCCATGGGAAGGTTGAAAACCAGACAAAAATAAAAGTAAATAAAAAGAGGATATAAACAAACACACGATCATATATTTTGCTCAGTTAAGATCTATATAAGACTGCTAAATAAAAAAATTATAAAATCATAATTCACAAAGCAGTTGACGAAGTATATAAAGACCTGCAAAAGTTACAAGCAAGAAAAGATTGGTGGATGGCTGACCGAGGTTGGTAGAATCCAAGTGATTGGTTGATGGATTGTAAGTTTTCAAGTAGAGTGTTAAATTGTAACGGCATATACATATATGCGAAAAATGTACAAATAATATTCGGTATTAAATCATATCAGTGCTTTCCAATCTCTGTGTCTACACACAGTATTACTTTAAAAAAATAACATTCCCGGGAATAAATAAAACTGAATTGTATAAGGAAGATGAAAAGAAAACAAAACACTAAATTCTAAAATCATTTTTAATGTTTCATTTAAAATGATTTATATAAATCAATGGAAGCCCCTAATTCTTACATACTGTAACGAATCTGGGATACTAAAAAGCCAGATGAATGCCAGGAAGGTGCATATTTGACCATATTCGCAAGAAATATATAAGAGAAGAATTGAATATCGAAAGAAAGTTCACTTGTGGAATTTCCAAGTAGGCGCTGCTGTATGTCAAGATGAGTGCGAGACCGAGGAAGACCAAGAAATATATGGGTGCCGGAACATACTACACACTGTATTCCATGAGCGATGAAGACTTTTATGTTGAAATTTTCATTTTTAGCTTCATTTAGATTTATTTAAACCATAAATTTCGCGACGCTCGTACTATTGATTTGTGACATATGCTTCAGATGAGTATAAGACGAAATCTATTAAATAATTAATTACTATCTGTCAGTTTGTCCGAGATTCACGTAAAAACGGCTGGACGCGTTTTCACGTAATTTTATATGATGACTAAATTTATTTATTTATAAGATATTTTATATGATTTTAAAGATAAAAATACTGCAATATTGGAATTTACAATTTTTGTTTATTTTATACTGAGTGACGGTGATGTGAAATTAGATAAAGTTAGGAAATTGTAAAACTGAAAATTAAAAATAAAACAAAATTTCAGCATTGAGGATGTCCTAAAAAGTAAAATAGAAAAAATAGGATGTCCTAAAAATAAAATAAGGAAATCATTCATTTTTATTAAATTCTGTTTTTGAAAAGATGAATATTTGGGGGCTATGAGGAGCACTACCTATAAACTTGAAATACCACACTTATTACATACTAATAGCGAAAATGTAGACAAGAAAAGTTGTTTAATGCAGTGTTTAATAAAATGCATATTTGGGGGACGATGGGCGGTAGCTGAAGTTGATTGTTCACTTATTATTTACTTAACAGCAACAATGTAAATAATAAACCACTTACGAAGTACAGGCACGTCAGCTAGTCGTGAATAAAGTACATATCCATATGAAACTGGAGTAACAGTACGCCTTACCTGGTAGTTCAAAACATTTTAAACAAGTCTGTGATTACAACCATATTATTAATACTTTTTATAACGTTGTAATTAATGACAATCTATCGATCAAATTCCAGGTGCGTCTCGTCGACCATGAGCGCCGCAGTAATTTGCATGACGTTATACAACTTGGCACATGCTTCTTACTGCACTCAACACTCTTCGTACAATGTGCACAATCATTACTTTCACCGTGATCACGAGGAATTTCAATCATAATTTATCACTGGTTTGTGTGATAACATGATTTTTAAATAGCTAAGTTGTGACACAGATCTTTCGTCAAGAGCTGTCAGTGTTATCTTTTTTTAGGTTACCAAGTTCGTTAAAAACATGACCTATAGGTTGTTTACAGACTGCGTGTCTGCTCGTGACCGAGGATAGTATTATGTTGGTCGTCCCAGTTGGATGCATTCGTTACTTAAATTTTTGGCTTTGAGTGATTATGGTTATTCACGTCCCAATTTGATTCATAGTTAACAATAATCTTGAATATATTATACGTTTGTGCTTTATGTTTTAAATCAAGCCACATGAGATGGTTCCACATCATCTAAGGCTATTGATTCTAGACTATAACTACATTTGTAGTATCATATTTCATTTAAGAATTCATTGCGTATGGAGAAAAGAGCTGTTTGATCTCACTTCTGATTAATTTAGCGCGCACTCAATTTTACAATGAATATAATATAGTCTGTTTCTTTGGTTTAACCCGTTCATTGTTAATCCCGTTTTCTAATACAGGTACCATAATACGGACGCGGTAATGCTTTGCGGATTCGTATTCGTCTCTCGCAATTAACACATAAAGCAAGATCCCGTATTAATACGGTTGTCGCAGTTAGTCATTTACTTATGTTTATAAATTTAATACAGTTTTAATATAAATTATAAAGGAAATAATTTTAATATTTTAATTTTGTAGAGGAAAATAAATCCAATATACTAGCATCGGCGAATCAACGCACTTACGTCATACGACGTAATAAAAGACTGTATTGTCTGGAACAATGCAATCGTTTGTTAAGTCGTGTGACGTAATGCGTTGATTCGCCGACGCTAGTATACTTCACAAGTCGACGGTTTGGTTCATAATTCGAATTTACATTCAGTTGCGCAAATATTAAATAAATCTATGGTTGGTACCAAATCCTTATCTTACCACTTGAATTGTTCCAGAGTAGGAGATTTTTTAAATTTTTGTTTGTGGGTACTAAGTGAGGAATCTGATATGTTCTTTATCTAAATTTATGTCTTTCTCGCCAATGTGTAAATATTACAGATTTTGCCAAATCCCCAGAACCTTGTCAAAACCTTCCTCCTCACTATCACTGTTCATTATAATTGCACCAACCTCTTCTTCTGTTATTTTATTATTATTTTCCCACCATAATAAATTGTGTAACCATATATTAACGACGTCTGTATCATACCTAAATACCGGAGGATGTTATAAATTATTTGCCGCTTATATTACTTAATTTCCACTTAGCCTAACAAATTCCGCTCCTTAATCATAACTAAAACTTATCAAGACATGCAGTGAACAATAAAAAGTTGATAAACCACCCTCGTCACTGATGGCTCTGGTCACTCCACTTGAATATGGGTGTATTTAATGATAGATTGTGACTGTTGAATAACATATCAATACACGGATACGTATGATTCCAGCATTTAAATATGCCTAAAACCTCGCGTAATTATACGACTTGTGTACTACGGCCACAATATTTTTTCCGGCTTTATCCGGTTTGTGCAGTAACAGAATTAAGCAGAACTAAATTTCAAATCTAGCAACTTTTAACGATTGAATAAGACTTTTGAGCATTTTATTTAACAAAAGCGTCATTCAATAGTTAAAAAGTGACCTCGTGACAACTTACGAGAATTAAATTCCCATTTAGTTTTTCTTACACGTTTGGAATAGACTGTAGTTATATGTACTTACCTCAAATTCATCATTTTCTCGTTACTTTTTAAAAACTTTAGCTTTGAAAATATATTATATGTGTTATTATTTTTAAAAGCTTTTTAACCAAATCACTGTTGTATATAATTTTGAAAATTAATATGTTTTAACTTGTTCAAATTAACTTTTATACTGAATTTGAGTCGTGTAAATAAGGGGAGTGTAATATATGTTTATTTAAATATTTCATAAACTTATTACTTTTTTATATTATTTTATAAATGAATTTATTTTTAATACAAGTTTCATTTAATACTGTTAATTTAAAGCAGTATGTAACTCGTTCTTGGTTCGCAGTGCCAACTGCTGCATTATCATTTGAAATGGATTGTAGTGAATCAATAGGATATAGATATATATCAAAGTATAGCTCAAATTTAAGAAAATATACAACTTTGTGCGAAATATTTGAACTATCATTTATTTATAATTACTATTTTTTTTTTTTTTTTTGGTTGAATAACTTATGTTTTAGTATAGGCTTCTATGAAAACTAACGATTACTGTTTAATAAATAAGCTTTTAAAACTTCGAATCAATTCTAAACAAACAATAGAGGTAAAGTAAATTTTTACATTTTCACCTTCAAAAATTTCGGTATTTTCCAAAAACTAATCTGATCAAAAATGTCTGTAAAACAATTAAATACATATAAGATATAAGTTCATATTTCTCGCGGTCTTTTTCCTCTATTCGGATCAAATAACTGTATATGCATTCAAAATTTCAACTTTCTACCATTTCTACCATACAGATAAAATCCTAAAGAGTTGCCATGACAGTGGTATAACTGCGTGGTTGCCTCACGTCGGAATTTTCATCTTCTATTGTGCAGTCAGCTTTGGGGCCGACTCAGTATTTAATACTTAAATATCAAACGCGTATATGTTTATAATGGAATAATAGGGCCGGTCGAAACGTCACGCTGACCACATGGTTTTTTTTTCATATCTATGTCCGGAGGTACAGAAACCGAAATCTTATGTTCTCTACCCTTCTGCGGCCTAGGTATTGATAGCCTATTATTTTATTTTAAAGAAGACGAAAGATCGTAGGATTCTACTTATTTACTTTAGGCAGAGTTGTTACGCGTAGTTTATTAGTATATCATAAGAGTATTTTGGTCCAATATTTGAAATGTGTACGCAGGTGTGTACTCAGTTGGGCTCACAACCTAGACACCCCTCCAAGAAGCGCTAAAAAATAAAGATTTGTTCGATTTGACCTTTTTTTATACCACTAAACATGAACATCCGCCACATTTCAAAGATGGAAGCGGGACAAAAGGCCATTTGCAGCCCTATTAATTTCCCTACTTTTTGAAATTTTCGAAAAAAAAATAATAATAATAAAAATATGTCTCTCGGGGGCGAGATCACCCCCGAAAATAAATCCTGCGTGCGCGCCTTTATTTACGTAGCCATTATATTGTTCTAGTGTTGTCCGTCTTTAGCTACTCATATCAAGAGTTAATAATAATCATTTGTTTATTATAGCTACTAAATCCATGCGGATATAATATTTAAAAAAATCTATCATTCTCTCTGTAATATATTATAAACGGAAAGATTGATAAATAAATAAAAATAATTATAAAAACTGTAAACTTTTGGTAAAAGACAAAAATTATTAAAAAAAAAAAAATCGACGATGCTCATTATATCTTACAAGTGCTTAAAATTGCAATTCAGACTTCAATATATTATGTAATAATAAATATCTTTAAATATATTTTTTTAATATTTAAAAATTATAAATGTATGCGATATTTCTCTTTAATTTTTTTATAAAAAAATATTACATTATGTTGTTGGAGTGAAATAATGAAATCAGATTTAACTACGTCATCTGATGTAACACAAATACATATTAAACTGGCTACACGGCCCAAGTGGAATATGCACGCACCAAGTTCATAAGTGAAATGCTCGGGCACTGCATTTAGGTCAGCCGTAACATAATTTGCTGCCCGTTTTGCCGTTCAATCATATTGGTTGCATTTTTCCGAACTCTCTCAACTTTTGCATATGAGCTTCTGTATTTATTGCACTTTTTAAATTTGCATTCTAGTAGCATAAATTTAAAGCGTTTTAAAAACAGTATATTTTATAAGTAAAATTTTAATAATGATATATATTTTTTTAAATAACTGACCTGTTATTTAATTGAGAAAAACAGTATTTAAAACCTTAAATTTGTATTTGAATGCAGTTAATTTAAGTTTATTATCCTGAACAATTAAGTATTAAAATTACAAAAAAATTAAAAACTCAATAAAACTCTGCACAAAAGGTGGTTTAGTTGATACCGTTTAACTAAATAAAAATTAATTAAACAGATAGGTAGTAAATAGTCTACTCATTAAACTAAGATGTAATTTGATCAGTTAATACTGTAAATTGTTTATGTTAAGAAAATTAAATAATTATTATCAATGGCACTTCGCAAATTCTGGTTTTGACTGTTTTAATATATACAGATCTTAACACGGCACTCGAGTTTTAAATAAATAGTTCATATTAAAAGATCCAAACATTTTTAAATACAAACATCACATTGAATATGTTGAAGTTTTATCTTGAAGTAGTAAATCACTAAACTTTGCCAGACATGTAGACTGCAAGGCGCAGTATTTGGAAGAATGCCAACTGAAAGTTAAAGTAGAGAAATAATATGTACTTTTCTTTTTTTCAGATCCGCTGGCGAACGATTCAGACACAACCATTGCATCCGCTGTAATCGACACATCTTAACCAGATATCAGCAGAAAGGGTTTCTTACCAGTTTGCAGCTATGTAATGCCTGGAATATCACTTATGAACATCAATATGAAGACTAGGTTTTAAGAAAACCTATACAGAAATGATAACGCAAGAAGTCTACCATTAAGAACATCAGCATGGAATTTGGAACAAAATTATCACTGTTATTATTGTTGAGCGTTTGCTCTGTTAGTTGTTTTCCTTCAAGACCTTTGAATGATCGCCCCAGCGAGTTGGCTTGGCAGGCCTGGTTACTTGTGGATTCACAGAATCAGTTGCAGAACGAATCAGACCGACGTATTACTCCTAAGTCTGTTTTCATAGCTCCAAAGCTAGGTCAGCGCAACGATTCTCTCCCGGACTGCGCGGAAGGTTATAAAGCAGATCCAATGGGTAGATGTATTAAATCAGTTAAGGTAGATGAAGCCGCACATTTGAATTTCCTTCTTCAGCGTTTAAATAGCATGTATGCGGAGCAGGAGGCGGACTATGAAGAATCTGAGGCAGAATCAGAAGAATCAGCACCAACTACTGGACCCCTGCAAGTAAATATTCCTCTTGGGCAGTCGGAGGAAGTTGAGAGTAGTCCAGATATAGCAGTAGTAGTTGCGCCTACCAATGGTCAGTTTGATGACAAAGTTAACGTCAAAAGACACCCTCCTGTAAAAGAACCTGAAAGCGGCAAGCATAATGTTGAACAAGTTGAACTTCCACCTATATCAGATGACGAATATGAAGAGAGTAGTACTGAAGAATTAGATACCACCACACAGACTGAAGAAAATACGGAAACGACATATACAAGTGAAGTACCAACAACAGAAGAGTCAACGGAAGACATAACAGAGGAAATGACTGAATTTACTACATTATTATCTAATGTTGCTGACGACGGACTGAAAGCTCTATTTTTCTTGACGCCTCCAAACAGTACTACAATTAAACAAAACATCACAAACTCCACTACACCACATACACTTGAAAAATATGAAAAAAGAAAAGATGTTATCAGCGAGTTTGCTTCTGCAGAACCAGAGCATATAGTTGAAGATATATCTTCTTTTATCAGATCAGCTGAACGTCACCAGCCAAATAATTTGAAATTTCCAGATGAAAAAACCGTAAAATTTTCTCATATTATTGGTCCAAGTCAAGACCAAAGGACAGATTTTGTTGTTGATAACGAAAGAGGATATTATCGTAATGGCGAACATCATAAACCTCATGATAGTGAACTAACTCCTTCTCAAATTCAGGAGCTATTCAGACAGTATATACAGCGACCAATTGGAAATATGGAACGGGTCCAAATACCTCATGAGCGCGTATTTAATCACAGAAATCGTGACAGACACGAGGATCTGTGGAACTTACGACCTTCAGTACCAGAAGAAAATAGTGAGAAACCCTTGGTACTAAGGTTTGGTCGATACCCTTCGGCATATTATCCTCAAAACATATATAATCCAAAGCATGTGGCCCACGAAGTACAGTATTATGGAGAAGACACAGGTCAGAGTCAGGAATATTCGAATGTGTATGGCAGGAAAAGGAAGCGTGGTAGTCTTAGATGATATTAATGTATATCTGCATGGCAAGCAGAATATTTATGATCAAGTTTAATGTCAGGTCTATGTCAGAAATATAAATATAGCCACATCAGAAGTCATATATTTGTGTGAGAAGGGAGAATATCCTAATAGTAGAACATAGCAGTTGACTGTATTTTATTAATAGCCGACATAGAAACTTGCTTCTATTTATCATATACCAAATAGTGGATAGCTTATTTGGATTATACAAAACAGCTAGACAAATACTAAAATCATATGTAATCTGTATCTGAATATGAGGCTATTTATTACTTTACTTGCGGTGTGACATATTTGTTCATTCTTGAAAGCTATGTGTCATTATTTTGTACAAATTGTAATATATTATTTTATAATTCTGTATTATTGTATATATTTATTATTAATATTTTAAATAAATGTCCACAAATAATTGCATGTATTAATATTTGTTGTGAATTATGTTTGTTATGTACCATCAACACAGATAAACTAAGAATTAATTTATAACATTCAGTGAATGCCGTTTATAAATTTTACATAATATGTCATTACATGTAACTTTCTAAACAGCTTAATAAATTATTATGAAAATATTATAAAACTAGAAAATATAACAACAGTAGTTTATCTGTGCCACTGAACTGTGAGCTTTAAATAATTTGTTTAATAAATGAACTATATTTAAAAATACGGTTTATCTTTTTATTCCTTTATATCCTCTTGCTAACAAAAATATTTCAGCAGAGTATGACCTGCTCGACACAGGTTTAACAACTTTTACAGTTTCATAAAATAACAATAAATCATCTTCTAATTTTTTAACACCAGTTCCTTGCCAAGATTTTACTAGTAAAGTTGAACTTATTTTTGATATAACTAAAGCAAATTTTAATGCTGTATAACAAAGAGTTATTATATTTTCTTGGTCGATAGATTTAATACCACTTGCTCTTGGAGCCATGTCAGAGATTACTATATCAACTAATTTGTCTTTTAAGAATGATTTAACTTTTTGCTGGTTTTCTTCTAATGTGAAATCCATGTTGGAAAACAAATGGGCATGCTCTATTGGAAACATTTGCAATCTGTCGATGCCAATGACAGTTCCCACAGCGTGGCTTTTATCGTGATTATCTGCATTTACTCTGTGCACTGCTACTTGTGTCCACGATCCTGGAGATGCTCCGCAATCAACAACTGTTTGTCCTGGGCTAAGTATATTAAACCGATCATCAATTTCTAATAATTTAAAAGCACTTCGACACCTGAAATAAATAATATTTATACATATCACACTGTATAATGAAAGTATAGTTAATAACAACCTGTAGTTCATCAATTTGGCCTTTTCAACATACGGATCCTTCAACTGTCTTATTAACCAGTGTTGACTACTAGATTTTTTGCCTTTTAGATTATGTATTTCTATTTTTTTACATAATTTTGCACTGTTGCAAAATTGACGAATGCATTTTCTTGTAAACATATTTCTCTTAAAAACCTAACCTTAAAAGTTTGACAACCCGAGCCTCTGTTCTTAGTGTATGCTAGCGACACCTAGAAACACTTTTCCAAACTAATTTTCATTAGTGTATTTTAGTACAATCAGCTGGCGCTAATCTACTCGTACTTCATTCAATTAGTTATGTACAATCCAGTTTTTTAAAGAAGTCTATTACATAAAAAATTAATAAAGTAACAACTAGCTTAGCTTAGACCATTTTTAGAAATTTTGTATGTCTGTCCACGCAAAACTTCTGATCGGATTTTGATGAAATTTTGTGTATATTATTATATTGCCACTTCTATGATAGGCAGTGGCGGCGCTAGCTCTTAAAATCTGGGGGGGGGGCAGGAAATTTTTAGTATAATTTGGGGGAACCAGGTAATTTTGTAGTAAAATTTGGGAGGGGGACACACAGTGATGACCTAAGATAAAAGGTCCTCACTTCTAAAATACATTTTTCTCCAAACAATTTTGGGGGCCAGAGCAGTTTGGGGGTGGGTTCTAGCGCCGCCACTGATGATAGGGTACATTTACGGCCGTACCGTCAGTCTGGTTCTGTCTTATTTATGCAGCTTGCGTACCTCGGTTAACGAATTCTCACTTAACGAAATATTTTGTAAATTTGCTATCAGTGTGTTTTTCTCTCTTATGTAAGACCCAATTGAGGTTACTTTTATGTGCGTACCTCTGTTAACGAATTCCTGCTTTACGAAATATTTTGTAAATCTGCTATTGAACAACAAATATCCATCTTTATGTCCGTCAGTATGTATCTACGATAATCTATATATATATATATATATATATATATATATATATATATATATATATATATATATATATATATATATATATATATATATATATTTGTTTTACACCGTCCATTGAGTACATAGAATTGGCTTGCATAAGCGGTAAAACAAATATATATATATATATATATATATATATATATATATATATATATATATATATATATATATATATATATATATATATATTTGTTTTACACCGTCCATTGAGTACATAGAATTGGCTTGCATAAGCGGTAAAACAAATATATATATATATATATATATATATATATATATATATATATATTTGTTTTACCGCTTATGCAAGCCAATTCTATGTACTCAATGGACGGTGTAAAACAAATATATATATATATATATATATATATATTTGTTTTACCGCTTATGCAAGCCAATTCTATGTACTCAATGGACGGTGTCAAACCAAAATTGACGTTTTCAGACCAGGGGAATGGTCTGAAAACGTTTTTCATGTTTTTTGGAGCTCTTGCACCCTGATTATATAGCAGCGATGACAGAGAAAATTTCACAAATGGTCTGAATACGAGGGTAGATCGTATATTTATATACAAATTTAGTTCACAGATTTGTCGTGAAGAGCGCGCGCCAGTAGTTTTTGTATATAACTTTTTATACAAAAAATGTACGATTCCGACTTTGTCAGACCAGCACAATTCAGTCGACGTTGTCAAGCCTTAAATCTGGCAACACTGTATAGAATGAGCTAGATAAACATTCCAGTCATGATAATTTTAGTTCATTGTAAGAACTTAAATATTTTCTTTCAATTTGTCTTACAGAAAAACTTTAAACTCAAATTTAGTTTTGGCAGACTCGTAGATACTTGAAAACAATGCATATAACCGATTTGTATCAAATTTGTTCAAATTAAAATTTTGGTATTTGCGCCATGAAATTCTTCCTTTTTTTTCCAATTTAGAAATAATTACATTTTTATAGTTTATAGATTTTTTAAAGCGTGCTGAATGTTACTGCTTCAAATGAGACGTTAAATTTATTTAATATTTTTATTAGAATCCCAAATAAATGTACATTTTAATAAGTTTGAACTTTGTTCATATATTTCACAGAAAATTATTCTAATACGGACATCAATGTCCATAATTTATTCTTAATTCCAAAGAAGAACACAAAAGGTTTCAAATTACAAATAACTCGTTTGAACAATTACTTTTCTTAATTGTAAAAAATAAAAATAATTGTAAAAAACAAAAGTTCCCACTTCATTTTGAGTATTGAACATTTATGTGTACGTTTAAGAGCGTACTGTACCTGGGTTACGCTCAACGGATACGTGCATTTGAAAGGGCCAAAGAATTTGAACCAAATGTTGTCGGATCAATTTGATTTTTTTTTTTAATTTGAAGATAAAGATTGGCTCCGTTGGATTTAAGAGTTAAAATTTGGTTTTATTTTTAATTTTCAGTTTTACAATGTCCTAAACTTTGTCTAACTTCACATCACTGTTCCTCCGTAAAACAATAACAATTGCAAATTCCATAGCTAGAATCCTATAGATTCTACTTTTATCTTTAAAATGAGCCTTTATTTATGAAAATTAATTAATATTTAGCACCAATTCTTTGGCCCACACCGAAACACGTTATGGTAACGTATGGGATTGTTATACTGTAATCGAGTTTAACCAAAAGGTTAAATCAACCCCTAAAGGGGTGAATCTATGATTATTAACATAATTTTTTGATGATAAAAAAAAACTATTATTTCTACAAAATTATCTGTAAAATCAGAATTGGTAATAAATATTAATCACTTTTCACATACAAGAGCTTATTTTAAAGATAAAATTACAATATAGAGTGGTTAAGTGTTAACATTTGTAATTTTTATTCATTTACTGAGTAATAGTCATGTGAAATTGAAAAAAGTATAGCACTGTAAAATTGAAAATTAAAAATAAATCAAAATACAAATTTAAACTTATTAAAATATTTAATTTATTTACTTTATTTTTTATTAAAATTTATTTTCTTATTTACTTATTAAAATTTTGATATTTTCTTTCATATCTTGAAATAAAAAAAAAAATCAATTTGATTCGAATATATTTAATCTATATTTTATGATTCCCAAAAATACAGGTTGATTTATAAATATTAGCACTTTTCCCTCTCCCTGGAAGCTACTTCCACTTTGGTCACTCCCCCAATGACGTAATACGACTTCTCGCCACCGCACCCCGCGCGCAACGATGAACTTTGGAGGTGGCTACATTCGCCTCTTAACTTCAAATTTTAAGATGCCATATCATAGGCTCGAAACCTGGTTTCACTCTGTCATGACATTAAATTACGAGAAAATATATATAGCTCTTGTTTTTTGAATGTCAGATAAATAAACCCATAGAAAAAAAGCATATCAGACAGACAGAGAGATTTTTTTTGTGAATTTTGTCTTATATTCACTTGTAACATGTAGAAACGAAAAATGGGTACCAAGAAAAAATTATGTGAAGTGTGAATTTTCACACGTTTCAGGGTTTCGCAGGTATTTAGTGAATGATGATTATTTAGGAAGCCAAAAAAAAAATTTTATGTTAAAATATTTTTTTATTAATTTTAATTCGAATGCCTAATACCATTATTTGGGTTTCTAAAAATTTGCAGGATTTTTTTTTTTATATAGCAAGGTTCATTAATATTTTGAAAATTGCGCCTACGGCTTCCATTGGTTGTTTAAGTCATAAACTCCGCCCCTTTGATTTCGTATACATTCAAACATAGAATTAACTTATAATATCAACACTTCCCACTGGTTATTAAATTTACGCTTTTAAAAATTAAATGCAACATTTGCCAAAATATAACTAGAATTTTGACAAAATAATTTAAACAAAATAAAAATGCAAAAAAAAAACAGAAAAAATAAAAATTGACGGGAGTTGAACAGTAGTTTGCAACTTACGAAGCGAGAACGTTACCACTGATCTACGAACGTTCACTCCTTTACTGTGTTAAATAGCGGATTAAATATTTTACATATTTTAGTTAAAAACACAAAAAATGCGTTATTTTCCGAAAACATAATCTGATCAAAAATTCCTGTTTTACTATTCCGGTTCACACCAATGTACATTACTTAGAATTTTTTCAGATTTTTAGTTTAAACCATCTGGGCTACAGGGTGTGGGACAAAATTTTGCACAATTCTCGCAAAAATCGCGTCAAAATAATTTATTTTGCAAAAATAAAATTTTGATCGTTAATTTAGGTTTCAAGGGCTTTCATTTGATACCATACACAGAATTGTAATTTTTTTTTTTTTTTTCTATGAGCATATATTTGCTTATATTTTTAGGGGAATATGTTTTTTAGATGTTTTAGTATTTTCCTATGTGCGGGTCAAAGAGTTGTATAAGCATGTCAAATTTCAACTCTCTAGGTTTAGCCGTTTGGCTACAATTTTTACCGAACAGACAGACAGACAGACGACAAAATGACGATATAAGGGTTTTACAAAACCCTAAAAAAGAACAGATTTAACCTCCAATTTTATTTATATATGTAAATTTTCCACAACTTTGTAAATTTCACTTAGAAGATAAAAGGTTGTTAAATTATGCTTGTTGTTACGTTTCACAGATTAGTTCACTGACTATAGTTTCGGCTCACCGTAAATTTGAGAATTGCCAGAGCCGAAACTGCACTAAAAAAAAAAAAAAAAAAACAGTGAGATATAACAAAAAGGTCTAATTAAACAATCTTTTACAAATATTATTTTTTTCTCGTTTATGATCCACCTGACACGCATACTTCTTTTTGGTGTATAGAATTTCGTTTATCGGTGATTATAAGGATCTTGCTTAATTTTACTTATCACAAGCAAGCCTGTGGCTGCCAGCAATAAATCGTTTGTGCTTGCCGTTGACCGCTCGCAAGTAGATAATAATTGAATTATTAAAATAATTTGTGTAAAAAATATTTAGACAAATTACGGGCTCTGCTTAGCAACCAGCTATAAACTGTACGGGCATTTCTTTGTGCACTAAAAAATAGACGTAATCCTGTCTATATTACTCCTACATGTACACAGATTGAAAATGTGGTCACAAAACTTGAAATAAAGAGATCTAGACTCATCTGGCGCTGTCGCGTCAATGATGATAATGACTTGTCTTTATTTTTCATATGAGAAATATAATTGTAAATATTACCTTTTATTATCACGACAGTAATAGTTTACTGAATTTATACAGTAATAAATGTCCTTAATAACAAAATACGTAAATAATACGCCAATATAATTAAAACCAAGATACAATTTGTAAAAATATATTTTAATGCGCAGTACAACCTAGTGGCTGTGCTTTTCGGGTCAGGTATGCGACAGTATTGACTAATATTTCTTCATTTTATTGAGTAACAAAATTATTTAATTTGAAGTGTTATCATTTTCAAAAACGCGTGAAAAAAAAAAACAGCACAGGAGGATCCCCCGAATATATTTTATGTATAAAATAATAATCGGCATATATTAAATGTAATTACTAACTTATGATCAAAAAGTCTTTCAGTCTCAGATGGCTTATGTATTATAAATCGCCGATCTTCTTTTGTTAATTGAGTATTCATAATGCACGTGTCATTTGTCGAAAAAAAAAGGAGATTTTCTTATATAAAACATAGCCGCCCGAAGAAAGGACATTTTGACCCACATGTTACATTGCAAATACGTATATGAATTATGAACAAGTGTTTTTTCACATATAATATTATTATTATTTATTTAAAATGCACTCTTGAGTGTAAACATACTCCTGAACAGTAGGACTGAATGAGTCGGTTTGAATGTTTTCAACTTTACAAATCATATTATACACTATGATAAAATTGGCAACGTCGCAAGGCCTGACAATGTCGATTGAACAACACTATTTTATACAGGTGATACTGAAAAAGCGGTTCCATATACTGGGTCTAATAATGTTTATTAAACATAGCGAATTTTTTTTTTTGAGATTTTCTTACCCCTCTCAGTGTGCCCTGAGAGTTATAACTGGTAGATTCTATATCTGGCATATATACACGCGAAATCCTTTAAATAACGGTAGGTCTTAGGTCGCCTGTTGGATATCATTGGTCTGACCACGTCGGTTGTATCAATATATATATATATATATACACGAAAGAAAGTTCTTGACGAAATTAATATCGGTATTAAATAAAATTCTTATTTCATAATCGTCATATATTTATTGAAAAAATTTTATCGAGACGTTTCGATTGGTAATCCAATCATCCTCAGTCTAAAAATAAGGTTACACATTGAAATATAACAAAATCGAAATTATTATTCTTGTATGAAAGAATATTTGTGATAAAGAAATGTAAAATGTTTTACTTTTACATTTCTTCAAGTAACGCTCGTTCATCCTGACAATTTTTAGGGATCTGCTTTGGATAATTAATCCTGACGTTCTGTGTTAAGATTTTGCATTTTTCAAACAAATGTCACATTTCAAATTTACTCCAATAAGTGTCATTTCCATAGAAACCAATTGAAGTATTTTTTGACAAAATAACTCAAAATCGCTCATCTATTATCTAGCTCATAGTTCATACTACCTTTATATGATTCTCAATCATCACCTTTAACTTAAACCTTTACATTATCCTTTGCAATATTATACGACAATTTCTGTACACCAATGTATTGTTGCATTAAAAAAATATTTTTAATATTGCATTTATAGTATTCTATTTTAATTTTCTTGTGAGTGATAGGCCAATCGCACTTCTGATATTAATAAAAAGATTGTTTAATCAGTATCTACTATTATATTGTACAAGTGTTGGTATATATGTTCTATTCAACTTCTGGTGTATCTTCATTTTTCCGGTAACGCGGAGAGAGGAAAATGAACCGCCGTCTTATCCGGGTGATATTTTTTTAGTGCTTAGACTTAATTTTATTTCGACAGGGGGTACTGACTAATTTTTATTGATAAAAATAATGCATTTTTTCCTCGAAACCGTGTCGAATCAAAGTCACCATTGATCGGCACGGACAGGTTTTATCAGACGATAATTCAAAAATATTCTTAATACAAGACGGCCGGTCCAGAATATCTACGGCGAGAATCAAAGTGTTAAATGGTAATAATGATTCAGGATAGCTTTTTGGACAAGCGAGATAATATTTTGAGGTATCAGAAAACATTTTTCAAAGAATCTGGGCCATTATTGGAAATATGCTTACAAGATTTCAGAAGGTGACAGCTGTCAAATTTTTTGCATTTTAAAATGGGAGGAGATTTCACATTTTGAACGTGTTTCTTGACAGAAGAATACTAATTAAGGATTTAAGGTGAATTAACGATAAAGTTTAAGACATTTGCAGGGCGAATTTCCATAAAATAGTGTTAAAAAAGATTTATAGATATTAAAAATTTCAGGGTTAATCAAAGTGTTAAGTGGTGATAATGGTTCAAGATAGCTTATTTGACGTGCGAGATAATATTTTGAGGCATCAGAAAACATTTTTCAAAGAGTCTGCGCCATTACTGGAAATATGCTTACAAGATTTCAGAAGGTGAAGGTGAAGGTAACAGGTGACCTTAGGTTTTTGCATTTTAAAATGGGACGAGATTTCACATTTTGAACGTATTTCTTCATAGAAGAAAACTAATTAAGTATTTAAGTTGAATTAACGATAAATAAAAAAACTTAATAAATAAAATAAATAAATAAATAAACGAAAAAACTTAAGACATTTGCCCCTGCAAATGTCTTAAGTTCAAGGAATTTCCATAAAATAGTGTTAAAAAAAGATGAGCGACGAGTTTTATAATCGACAAGTGCGACAAAATTATATTAAAACGAGTCGCGAAGCGACGAGTTTTAACAATGTAGGGGAGAAGACCGGCGTAGCCGGGCTGAGGCCCCTAGTTAAAGCAATATTTTATTAAATCAATGTTTATGACAGTATAATATTTTCCTCTATTTTTTATTATATCAACAACATAATAATATATCATGGTAACGCTGCTCGTGCTCTATGATTGACCCTTAATATATATATATATTAAGGGTCAATCATAGAGTGCGAGAGAAATATGTATGTTCGTGTATGCCTACCTGAAGGAGTTTCTATTGAATCAATGAAGACGTCTAGGGCCGTAAGATACACCAGTTTGATGCACCATTGAATGAATCCATCTAATAAGATGGATTAAAGGGCCCCTTTTTTTAGGGTTACAATCTTAATGTAGCAAAGCTGCCCGATTACTGAGAACATAAAGAAATGTATGTTCGTATATGCCTACCTGAAGAAGTTTCTACTGAATCTTTGAACATGTCTAGGGTCGTAAGTACAGTTCCCTATTTAGAAATAATTGTGCTCGTTATTCTATAAGTTCTAGCAGTCCTTGTTAATCATTTACACCTGCATGCTTTAAAAAATACAATATAAAATTAGATTACTTTATTGTCCTAAGAAACATACATTTTCTCGAATATTGTGTATAATACATAACATCTAATTTTATCAATATACATAAATCAATTCAGTACTTATGCTGACAGAGTACGTTCGTTGGTACAACAAAATTTATTTTTTAGCTAATTCTTTCATACGGTTAAGTGCACTACCTGCCTTAAACCATCCTATTTGTTGTTCATTCATTGTATGGTTTAGGGTAATTTTGTCTACTTTGCCATCAGCATGTTTAATTTCACAAGTAATTGGTTTACCAGGTGCAAGGCTAGATAAACCTACTAGACTAATTTTATCATCTGGCTTTATTTTATCGTAGTCACTAGGGTTGGCAAAGGTAAGTGGCAAAACACCTTGCTTTTTCAAGTTTGTTTCATGGATACGGGCAAATGACTTAACGATTATGGCACGACCACCAAGATGTCTTGGCTCTAAAGCGGCATGCTCCCTAGAGCTGCCTTCTCCGTAGTTCTCATCACCAACAGCTACCCAGTTCACTCCTTTGGCTTTGTAATGTCTTGCTACATCTGGAACTGTTCCCCACTGACCAGTCATTTGATTTTTGATCTTATTCATCTCACCATTTTCAGAATTCGTTGCTCTGAAAAAAATAAAAATAAATAAATATATATATATACATATATAGATATTAATTATGGGATTGTTAGATGATATCCAATATACTCCCCGAATTTCATGTTTCTAATAAAAAATATCCCAATTTATCTCTATAGAGGTGCAATTAAAAAAAAAAGCGGTCAAACCTCTAAAAAAAAAAAAAAAAAAACAGAACAACTATATGACAAAAAGTAATGTTTTAACTCAATAAACATAGAAAATACGAACGGTTCTATATAATTCACCCTGAATCTATGTAGATTTGTTCATTTAGGGGTTGATTAAAGCAAAATTCTCAATTACGTTTTTAGACGTGCGTGCGGTTAACCTTTGTAATTAAAAGTCAAGTCATCGAGCCTACGAGATATTGACAAATCAGTAAAAAAACATTTTACCTCTTTCTCCTCTCACCCCTTAGGGGTCGAATTTAGAAAAATTCCTACTTACGGGGTACTTACGTCGTGGAAAAATATACTCACCCAATTTTATTTGTCTACTAGAAAATTTACCCCTTTAGGGGAGATATTTTAAAAAATGGTTTAAACTCTTTCTTATACATAAAGTTATATATTTTAAAATGACATCTATATGCCAAAAAAAGAATGTTGTAATACCATAAACACAGGAGATAGGAAGGGTTCTATAATTCATCCCGGATCTAGATTTACCCCTTTAGTAGTTGATTGGGGCAAAATCTTGAATTTTGTTTTTATACACATATATGGGTATCATTTGTAAGAAAAAAAACCTTTTTACCCCCTTAGTGATTGATTTTCGAAAAATCCTTCTTAGTACGCGTTTACTAAGACTTACATATTTCTAGGTCTAGGGGTTTGGGCTGGGTATTGATTAATTATCTCTAAGTGAGTGTAAAGAATCTATTAAACTGTTTAAAAAATTAATGAAATAGTAACACTGTTACAGGGTTTACAATGCGTACAACTAAAGTGGGTTTTACACGATTCAATTTATTGATCAATTAATTGAAAAAGTTGACATTCAATTAATTGATGTGTGTAAAGTGTAAAAATTTCGTCAATTACTTGACAAAAAAATTGATCAATTTATTTTGAAAACAGAACAAGTTCTATTTTTCATCATTTTCTTAGGGAATTCTAGGTATATTTTTATCTGTTAAGATATTGTCAACTGTTTAGTTGTAGCATAACCTCGAAACATATAGTTTGTGTTTCGTTTTCAAATGTGACAGAACCTAGAACGTTTTAATTTACAATCATCTAGGTTATTTCTTTTGTTTTTGTTCACAGCTCGTAACTTTGTGAAGATTTTTTCAATATTTTCATTCTGATAAATATGTCAACATGTTTTACAGTTGGTAATGTAAAAGTTTTCAAAAAAATGACGGCGGTCATATTGAACATTTGTAAATTTTCCTTACTTTATTACTAATTTGAGTCATATTTTGTTTTATTGTTTTTTCTAGTTACATAATGTTATATCTTTTTATAATTTAGTTTCTACGATTTTTATGTTATTTATTATTTTGTAAATAAATGGTCGCCATTTTGAAATGATTAAAATTAAAGTATGATATTTTGATATCCTTGTAAAGCTGATTTAATGTACTTATGTAAGAAAAAAATAAAATAATAATAAGTACCGATTCCCTAGGCTAGATAAAAAGTTGAAACAATTTCCGCTGAAACTTGAAGTGATGCAGAATTCTTATTTTAGTCCTTAAGTGGGCCCTTTTGTCTAGTTTAACTTTTCTTTGTAACTTGTTAACTTTTCTGAAGAATTTTTTGTATCTCTTAAAATAAAGGAGTTATTCGAGGTGCGGCGTTTCAAACAAACACCCTGTATATAATTTGATATTTTTCATTAAATACATATGTATATGTTATATCTACCACGCGAAGTGTTTTTTTTTTTTAGATTCCGTATTTTTCTTATATGTCTGATATGTCAAAGAACTGTATATGCATGCCAAATTTCAACATTGTAAGTCTAGCCGTTTGGTCACCATTTTTACCGTACAGAGAGACACACGAGTAACGGTGTTTTGATTATACCCACAAAATCTTAGAAATTAATTTTGAACGCCATATTGTAAATCAATCGACGCATACCTGCGTACGACCCGGAAAATAAAAGCTAAAGCTTCATTCTACAAATTTGTTTGTAGCTATTTTTTTTATTGTGAAAATTAGTTTTTCTAAGGTACAAACAGGTGATGCGGACCAAAATTATTTAATATTCGTCAAGAAGACGTGCATCATGTTGACGTATTATATGAATATTTACACAAAACTATCTAAATATAAAAGTTATTTCAAACCCACAAATATGTTTTTAAATAACATTTTTTTATGTACAGTGTTACTAATTTTATTTCAGATTCAGAAGTTTTGTATGAGATATTTGTAATCTGTAGTGTTTACCCTGTCCTTAACCCATGAAAGGAGCATATATTTGTTTATTTTTATGTGCGTAATGTCGTATGTCCTTAAGACTCAATATTTTGTATGAAATTGCTAAATTGGGTTTTACACGCTTCAATTTATTGATCAATAAATTGAAAACGATGACCTTCAATGATGTGAGTAAAGTGTTCAAATTTCATCCATAAATTGATCAATTTATTTTGAAAATAGAACAAATTCTATTTTTCATCAATTTTTTATGGAATTCTAGGTATATTTTTATCCGTTTAGTTACTGCCAACTGTTTAGTTGTAGCATAAAAAAGAAATGTATAGGTTTTGAGTTTCATTTTCAAATCTGACAGTTCCAATTAGAACCGCAAACGTTCTAATTCACCATCTTCTAGGTTATTTCTTTCGTTTTTGTTCACAGCACGTAATATTGTACGTTTTTGTGAAGATTTTTTCAATATTTTCATTTTGAAAAATATAAAATGTTTTACGGTTGGTAATGTAAAAGTTTTCAAAAAAACTGATAAATAAATTGATGTTTGTAAAGTGGTTCTCTTATTTTCAAGGCTATCAATAAATTGTTTAATTAATTGATTAAAAAAATCAATTTATTGATCAATACTGTTTAAAACCAACTTTAGAGATCTATGATTATTAAGAAAATATTATGAGTATAATAATTAACTTACCCTATAAACATGTTGTTTGAGATGTTGTCTAAATGTCCACGGTATTTAAGCCATGGGCCAGCTGCCGAGATGTGATCTGTTGTGCATTTTCCTTTGACTTTAATAAGAACAGTCATTTCAGTCAGGTCTTTTCCATCCCAAGCGTTGAATGGCTTAAGAAGCTGTAAGCGATTACTGCTAGGGCTGACATCTACATCTATCTTAGATCCATCAGATGGTGGGGCTTGGTAAGTGTCCTGGCCGGGGTCGAATCCCTTAGCTGGCAATTCAGCAGCGAATGGATTGGAAAGTTTGAATTTCTTACCATCAGCACCTATACAAATAAAATTGGACATTTTATTTATTTCATTAGTATAGAATATGTTCATCATAAAAGTTTAATGAAAGAATAACATTGTAAAACGAGTAACGGAATCTAATGTATGGAATCTTTTATCAAACATTTAAAAATAAAAGTTTTAATCCAAAATGAGTGTTAAACTCTAAAAAAAAAAAAACTACTAACTAAAAAAATAAATTGAAATTGGAAGTAACTAGAACCCTTTAGACTTGTGCCTGGTTACCTGATAGTATTGAATATAGAAATTTAATAAGCGTGCAGGACAGTGTGAGCGAAAAATATTCTAAGAAGAGCTGAACTAATTTACTTTTTTTAGAAATGATGGTTTTCTAATGTTTGTTTTTTTTTATTATTATTTTGTATGACATAATGCTTAGTTGTCAGAGATTTTTAAATCTCGACTAGCGCTTTCTAGCATAACCTAACGACTACTTTTTACGTGCCCTCTAAAGCAGCGTTTCTCAACCGGGGGGCCGTGAAGGCTTCGTCGGGGGGGGCGCGAAGTCATACAAAATCTAAACAAGAAAATATAATAAAAATGCACTCAATCTTGCAAGATATAAATTTTATTCATATTTATAAAGACGAGTATCTTATATTTACATTTATAAAAATATACCTTTTATAACATAAATAAAATAAATAGAATATACATAATATACTTATTTTGACAACTAATTTAAACTACAGGCTATTTCAAACGTTTAAGTTGTCACTAGCTAACTTTATAATGAGTAAATGGGCTTTTATTAAACAAAATGATTCATTCAATCGATAAAAATTACTAGATTTGAAAATCTAGTTCCGCTTTAACCAAAGAAATTGACTATAAATAGACTATATCAAGATCAAATAAATTATATGTGTCGGTTGATGGATTTCTCTGACAATGGTTCGCGTTGGTGGTACTTCAAGTATTGTCAAGTTGTACTTTGAAGTAGGTACGACTTGAAAGTGCATTTCTTTTTTATTATTTATTTTTTTAATATGTTTCGAGCTAAAGATAACTCAAGAGTAAGGATGCGAATGTGTTTAAATTAAAATGGAAGGCACTTTGAACACTTGTAAATAAAAATACTTTACTTTCAAGTCGTTATAGGGAATATAATCGTCATTTAAAAATATCACAGTTTTTTGTCAACCGTAAAAGATATTAAAAAAATGTTTAATTAAAAGTTGTTGAAAAACCCTATCCAAAGATATCCAATATGACATACGTTCCCGTTTAAAAATTCGAAATTGTCCTTGATATCCTGTACGTCCGGTTTTTTCCGGAAAATTTCAATACTACCATTCAATTTTGTGGATAAATTTTAGTTCAAAATTTTTCACTATTTGCTTACACTTAGCCTTTTCGAAAAAACTTGTGTTCCCGTTATCTTGATACACCATAATATAGGGGGGCCGCAGACAATATTTACATGATTTCGGGGGGGTCCTAGGCTAGAAACACTGCTCTAAAGCATACCCCATATTCTCAAAAAATTAATGCACAGATTCAGATACTGATTTAAGAGAAGGCTGAGTGAGCCTACGATTGCAAGGGCCAAGATTTTTTTTTTTTTTAGAAAAATCTTTTGCCCCTATTGGCGATTGATCCCACACTTACAAGTGAGTGACTTAACCACTACGATGCTGAAATCGTTTTCTAATCGTTGACAGCTCACGACAGCTCTATTTTTTTATTATGTACTATGTATTTGAAGACTAACAAAAAAAAAAAGTTATTTAGAAATGGATGCCCCCCGCATTTTCGGGCCTACAGTTACGCCACTGGTTTATTATATATATTTTCTCAGAGATAGTTCGAAGTGACAAAGTTAATTTGCTAGATATTTACCTGTCAATTCATCTTTGGTGGGGTCAAAATCTAATGTACCCACAATACTGAGGGCTGTGACTAATTCAGGACTAGTAACGAATGAATGTGTAGCTGGATTTCCATCATTCCTTCCAGTGAAGTTACGATTGTAAGATGTAAGAATTGTATTCTTCTCTCCTTTCTTAACATCTTTTCTATCCCACTGGCCAATGCAGGGACCACAAGCATTTGCCAAAACCTATGAAAAGTGATTTTATTTAAACTAAGTGTGCTAACGTTATTAATTTAATGTAGGGATATTTCATATATGCAAGTCCACAATTTGATATTTATTTTCGCTGATCGATGCCAGACCCGGATATTGCTATATTAGTAGTAGATGCTATTTGAGTGAAACAATAACATACATATTACGAATGAATTTAATTCATTATCCGCACAAATTAAATGGTTTTCCTCTCGCCTCCTTCCATTACATATCAAATAAGTTTAGGTTGTTAATTCTTAATTTAAAGTTATTGAAAAACACTGAAGCTTATAATAAGATATAATAATTACTCGCAAAAAATATTATTGTTTTATAGTGTCAGATACATTTCATTGTTCATTATCAAATATTTAATGCTTTTCATATTCCTAATTTAAATATGAGAATATATTTTTTTAGTTATACCATGTATAACTATTTATAGTTATACCATGTATAACTATTTATTCAACTAAAAACTGCATGGTGTTGTATTATATAACTTATATTAAAATTTTATATCTAAGAATTCACATTATTTATTTTTATTTCAGTGGAAGTGGATTTATATTTGAAAATATTTACTTCTTAAAAAAATAATCAGTTTTATTAAAAACATCATATCATATAATTAAATTAAAATGCAGCTGGAATGCCTGGTGCCTATCCTCCTCCCGTCATCACTCTCTGCTGTTCTACTCCCCGTGCGTATCTACAGCTGAACTATAGACGCTCTGTAGACAGTGCCTAAGTAGAGAGTGCGTGTTTTTTGAGTTTGTTTATAAAAATTATGTTTTAAGGCATAGAAAAGCGGATTCAGCTTGGGGAAAGATTTACTGAACACGTTGGTGCAAACCAGACTCGTAGGATAATTAGATACAGAGAATTTATTTTCATGCAATTTAAGGCTTTTGCTTGATTTTGAATATTTAAAAAATCAGCTGTGGCCACCGCAGGACCGACCGCCATCATAAAGTACTTGTATAAAATACATTCTAGCATCAGAGTAGAATTAACTTGGCCTAATATTTTCTAACAGAGATATTATTTATCATGACCATGGAAACGTTACATATAAGTATGAAAAAATTGAGACTAACAAATTTTACAAAAATTTGTCAAAATTTTTCGTTTTATCAAAAACGTCTCAAATAAAAATTATTAGTTATTGCATTTATAGCAACTTTTGTTCAATAATTTTTCCGAAATATTTTTCTGTTGCTAAATATTCGTAAAAATCTTAAAATCGACACAAGTAAACTCCCATTTCTAGTCAACAGATTTTTACCTAAAGTTGATCAACTCGTATTATTGATGTCAAAAGCTTAAATATGCAGTTTCATAAAAATCCTTTTAGCCTAAATTGCTCTGCACGTGTACACAGACAGACGGACAGACAGACGGACAGACAGACGGACAGACAGAGAGACAGACAGACATCATGCTAAAAATAGTGAAAACGTTATGTAGGGACCTCAATTCGTGGAGATCCATCGAAATCTCGAAATGTCAAAATCGGTATGATCACAATACCTCCCTTATATATGTTGGCGGTCGGTAAAAATGTAGGGAGCCTAAAGGTCATTAAAACAGGCGTTCATTAGTTTTGATGTAACATACATACACAAAAACGTATTCATTTATATATTAGTATAGATATTATTAAATAATAATGCTAGAAATATAAGAAATTTACATGCTTACTGAGGTATAGATCATTTTTCTTAAGATTTGCAACTTGTTGCATTTTATCTCCATTGTTTATTATTTTTTGTAATTATATTAAAAAATGTCCAGTCCGAACAGTTATAGGTGTACAAAAACATAAATTAAGAATTAACAACCTAAATTTATTTGATATATAGTGGAAGGAGACGAGTGGAACGCTATTTTATTTGTGCGGATAATGAATGAAATGTAATGTTTTTGAAATGTAATATATTTGATATTGCTTCACTTAAATAGCATCTACTACCTACTAATATAACTATATCCGGGTCCGGCATAGATCAGCGAAAATAAATACCAAATTGTGGACAATAGACATGCATTGATGAAATATATTACATTAAAATATAAGTAAATTTGCTTAAAGTACGAAAATTACATGAAACACTAAATAAGCTTATTATTTAGTATATCAAAATGTTGTAATGGTATAGTGAATATTTTTTGACTCTATGAGTATAATTGAAAATACATATAAACATTTGTAAAAAATTAAATAAAAAGGCTGACTTATTACATTGTAAACTTTCTATCCTTTTCTAAATCAACTTAAGTCCTCAAAACAGTTAAGTAAAAATAAAAAATTTTCATCATACAAATATGAAGACGTGAAGTAGTGAATTGTCAACTTATTTATTACACAAATTAACTTTTATTAACCTCTATCTATGAAGTTGACCATGAAAATAAAAATATTGCTGTACAATTATTATTTAGGTCTTCAATTCTTAGGATATTCAAACTAAATGTAGTACTTTACCTTACTTCCTAGTAAGTATAGAAATTACTTATTTAATTATAAAATATATACATACAGGCTGTATCAAACCACTCGTCCAGTCATATTTTCTCGAAAATACGATGTGTGAGCAAGTTGAGAAACAAATGTTTATTACCAAAGTTTATCCTAAGAATCGAATGGCAGTTTTGAAATTAGAAATTTGTTTAGTGTTTAAAAAATCAAAGTTATATATCCTGTACTTTCGGTTTGTTACAGAAAATTTCCATACTGCTATAATCTTTAGTCATCAAAATTTGTTTACCAATTTGTTCACACACCGCATTTCGAGAAAATAAGAATGGGCGGGTGGTCTGATATAGCTTGTATATAACATTAAATATTAAACAGGAATCTAATAAGATATTTTTATTAATAGAAAATATTTGATAAATAAAAAATTTGCCGCGATGATGAATAATATATTACTATACATAATAAAAATAATATATATATTAATACTTACAGTGCCACCAAAATCTCTTAAAGTTTTGGCAATTCCATCACGTTCAATAGTAGCTCTGATTTGTTCTGAGCCAGGTGTTACGTTGAATGGTATCTTGCTCTTCAATCCATGTTTCATAGCTTCACTTACAATACTAGCACAGCGCCCCATGTCTTCATACGAACTGTTGGTGCAAGAACCAATTAAACCAACTTTGATGTCAACAGGCCAGCTGTTTTTCTTAGCAACCTGACCTAATTTGCTGATAGGATGTGCCAAGTCTGGTGTGAATGGACCATTTACATGTGGTTCTAGTGTATCTAGGTTAAGTTCAATAAGCTGATCGTAAGCGGCACCATTATCTGGAGTCAGGAGTGATTTGTATTTTTCGGCCTGAGCTGCAATATCTTGACGTCCTGTGGCTTTCAGGTAGGCTGCCATACGATTATTGAAAGGAAACACAGATGTAGTTGCACCAATTTCTGCTCCCATGTTGCAGATGGTAGCCATGCCAGTGCAAGAAATGGAATCTACACCCGGTCCATGATATTCCACAATTGCACCAGTGCCTCCTTTCACAGTCAGAATATCAGCCACTTTCAAAATGACATCTTTAGGTGACGTCCATCCAGTCAATTTCCCAGTCAGTTTGACTCCAATTACATTTGGGCATTTCAGTTCCCATGGAATATCTGCCATAACATCCACAGCATCTGCACCACCAACACCTATGCATAAACCTCCTAGTCCACCACCATTAGGTGTGTGCGAATCAGTCCCGATCATCAATAAACCTGGAAAAGCATAATTTTCAAGGATAATTTGGTGGATAATTCCTGAACCTGGCTTCCAAAATCCAACTCCGTATTTAGCACCAGCTGTTTTTAAAAAGTTGTAAACTTCTTTGTTAAGATCTTCAGCACGTTTTAAATCTTGTGCTCCACCCACCTGGGCTTCAATTAAATGATCGCAATGAATAGTACTTGGAACAGCTACTCTACTTAAACCACTAGAAATGAATTGAAGCATAGCCATTTGCGCAGTGGCATCTTGCATAGCAACACGGTCAGGTCTCAGACGCAAATATGAAACCCCTCGCTCGATTTCCTTAAAATTACATAACACAATAAGAATATTGTTTCTTGCTTATACGATTTTAAGTTTTACCTGTGAATCTGGATGATCCAAATGTGAATACAATACCTTTTCAGATAAAGTAAGAGGTTTGCCAATACGCTTTTTTACAACATTTAGATTGTTGTTTAGTTTTTCGTATGGTAAATAAGCGGTAGAGTCAAATTTGCTCATCGCTACTTTGGCCGCAGCTGCAGCAAGTGGTGATACGTGAAAACATCTTGCTTGAATTTCAGTGAGAACAACTGCAGCTTTGCCCCCCTAAAATAAATGTTATTCTATATTAAATTGAAATAAATAAAAACATTATAGGTTAAGTGTTTACATAATAAGTTTTATTTTGATAGAATTTGGGCTAATTGTATTGATTATAACAAACACTAAAGTATTACATAACAAGAGACACATATTTGAGTTTAGAATCGCCATAGTACCCCTCGTGACTTAAAAGATCTTATAACAGCAAGGCCGGCAACGGCAACTTTTAAAATTGTGCGACAACCCAACTTACATCAAAATTTATGTCGAGGCTAAGGTGTGCTTACTAATATGATATTTAATAAAAAAAAACTCACCTGGCGATGCAAAACTCGCATACAGTACGCCATGGTTGCAAGTGTAGTTCAACACAAAAATAATGAATTTTTCTCGACCCGTTCAATCTGCTGCGCACAGTTTCGATGCACGTTCGTCGCGGTATACGAAATTGCGGATTTAACTATATGCGCGCGCATTAATTGTAATTTAAAGATATCTAAATTTTCCATATACGCCCTAATTTCAAAATTATTTGTCAGATAGTTGAAATAAATTAAATTATCTAAACAGAATATTTTTTCGTGGTTACGCATTATTGTACACAACCCCTTAATTAGAACGTATTATTGAAACACTAAAAATATCTTGATGCAAGACAAATGACGCATATAAATTATGTAATTAATGAATTTGGTTTAGTGTAAGCTATTTATTTCGACATAAATTAGGAAAAATAAGAGCTTATATAATTAACAAATGAGTAAACAGTTTCATCATAAATTCATATTAGTTTACTATTTATGCAAGTATTTATAGATATGTATTATTGGAGGAAATCGGAAAATAAAATATTTTCCTTTCAAAACTAAGATTGATTTCGTTTTGTGCATATATAATAAACAACTATGTAATGTGACATGAAAGTAGCGCTTATCAATATTTTTTGAACTTTGTATTATAGCATACGTAATCTTTATAAAGTTAAGAGTAATAATAAATAATGTATAAAAAAGATAATTTAATTTCACTTTCTTTCACTTATGTGGCAGTTAATTTATACCTATACCTGTGAATCAGAATTATGATAGACATTTTTGCATCTAACAATGGACGTAAATATTCAGATAAATATTACAGTTAGTTAGCTAACACTACTTGCGCAACAATGATAAAACATTTAATACATTTTCACACCTACTTGCAGATGCTATAAATGGTTCAGGCAATGACGCAAGGAGATATACGATACTGTTATTAATATGCCACCTGTGTATTTATTTCCTGAATGAATTAAAAATTGCTATAGAGATAATGTATTGTATGCAAAAACATTTGATCATGAGTTCATTGAGAAAGTGCATGGATTAAAAATAGATGAATCTAGAAATACTTGAGAGGTTGGCAGCGATTTCACGCTTTGTTACACGTTATCAAGCAACATATATACATACATATGACGTGAATGAACTCATGTGCCTTATCTAATATACTAAGTACTTTATTCCTTATTTATTACTGTTATCACCATAAGAAAAATACATTTTTTCAGTTACAACTAAATTTACTAAGCTATTTTTATGTTTTTGATTAAAATTTTATCCAATAATTTCTATAAACCATTGCCATTGAACTATAATTCAACTCGCACACTGTACGAAAATTCTTATTTCTATCCAGGGCCGGCCATAAGCACATTCCACCGATTCACTCGCGTAGAGCCCCGCGCATATCGGGCTTAACATAAAAAAACAGCGATTAAATAAAAATTTAATTTTAAAATAAAAATATAAATAATAATGAATAGCATAGATATACAAAAAAAGTTGTTGGTCTGTCTGTTAAACCGTTATGTGAAACTAGGTGGGAATACCGAATGCAGAGTGTGAAAGCTTTAAGATATCAAACCGGAAAATTTTATGATGCGCTCGCGGAAGTACTAGAAACAACTCATGATTCTCCTACAAAAAGTGAAGCAGAACCTTTGGCTTCTCAAATGAAAGACTACAAATTCCTAGTATCTCTAGTTTTCTGGCATGATTTGCTTTTCCAAGTGAACTTGGTAAGCAAAGAATTACAAAGTGAAACATCAGATCTGTCTTCTGGAATACTGACCTTTGAAAATGTATGTATGTAATTGGCTACAACTGTATCAAAGAAAAGGTTTTGAAGATGTTTTAATCGGTGCAAATGATCTTGCTAAACATTTAGAAGTTGTTCCACAATTCAAATAAAATCGTATACGGAAACGAAAAAGGCAATTTGCGTACGAGTCTGAGGATGATTCTGTTACTGATCCTAAAGAAACATATAAAGTAAACTGTTTTAATCAAGTATTGGATAAAGCACTGTACAGTCTCTTCAACCTCAATTTAAACAATTAAAAGAAAACCTAGATTTATTTAGGTTTTTATAGACTTTCAATAACCTCTCCAAAGAAACTATATTGAAATGCGCTGTTGATCTTGAAATTGATTTAAAACATGGCAAATCAATACACTTGAATGGATAAATGTTGTCGGAAGAAATAGAAGCTTTGAAAGTAACCTCGTTTCCAAATTTATTCATTGCACTAAGGATCTTCCTCACTATACCAGTAACAGTCCCTGCGGGCGAAGAAGGTTTTCCAAATTAAAGTTACTGAAAACCTATTTACGATCGGCTATTACTAAAGAACGTTTAAATTCACTGGCAATTATGTCAACTGAATGTGAAACCATGAAGGAGATGGAGTTCGACAATCTTTTAAAAAATTTTGCGGAAGCAAAAGCTAGAAAGGTTAATTTAGTTTGTAACAATAATAGTACCATGCAGAGCAATAATGTCTAAAGAAATAAACATATATAATATATAACCTGTATTTATTTTATATATATTTTTTATTTTTATTTTATTTATTTTTTTGGGCCCCGCCCATTATACTTACTTGCAAGGGCCGGCCCTGTTTCTATCAACAACATGTTGGATTGAATTCATTAAATAAAATAGTTTTAAAACAGTGCCATTCTTTTGTAATTAATATTATGAGGTAAGTATATAATTGTTTTTTCATAGCAGATACTTTTAAAAAATCGTGAATGTTACAAATAATAATTATATACATGAGAATAATAGAATGTTTGAGCTCGGAAACAGAAGGTTTTCGTTTGTGTGTCAGGATGGTGTTATAAATACTTTGGTGTACAGAGCCCGCATATTCCAAATGGCGGAGTCCACACTCTGTTTATTGTGCCACCACCATGCTGAAACCATTATGCACATTCAGTCTGCTTGTCCATCTCTTGCAGCGTCGAGCTACGTGTCACGACATAATGCTGCTTTGCGTGTGCTCTACTACCATCTTAGACATGCCTATGGTATTGATCAAATACCGGTTATACCGTACGTCCCTTCTGACGTAGAAGGGTTTTGGAAAATTCTAAGTGCCGCATTTATTGAAATTATTCCTTCCCCACCTCGAGGTTACCTACTGACAGCCACTAAGCCGGATATACTCCTCCTGGATATCGAGACCAAACAGATGTTTGTGATCAAATTCTCGAGTCCAGTTGAGAAGAAAATCTCTCTCAAGGAGGAGGAATAGAGATTCAAATATATGGATCTCTTGTCCGAGCTTAGAAAGCTGTATCCAGGGTACAAAGTTAAGCTTGTAGTCCTGATAGTTGATGTTTTGGGTGGTATAAAAGCCTCCTATCGATGGGAAATCGAGTCCATTCCCGCCTGCAGATCTTCTGCCACCTCTTTGATCTGCAGCATGTACAAAGCAGTGTTGCTCGGGTCACTCCGCATTGTGAGGGCACTGGATCTGGCGTAACTTCCGCGTCTGCATATCACCAGGGTTTGGGATGCAGCCTTCTATATTTAGCTCCACTAGTCGTGGCTCAAAATGTTGCTGAAGTTTGTGATTAGTGGACGCTTGTCAAGATCTGACAAACCCCAAAATAATAATAATAATTATGACACGAAGAGACTCTTGAGGCCGATGCTGACCGAACATACTACATCCCAACACAATAAAATTCCCGCACAGCGCACTGACAGATAAAATACCGAGAATTGCTTGAATAAACAAAATTTCTTCGCAAATATTTCATTTTTGTTTTTATATAATCATTGTTATGTTTTTTTTTATTGTACACATACATATTATAGCCTATTTTTTTGTTTAGGAAAAGTCCACTTCAAATTTTCAAAAGAGAGCTCATGACCAATTTCAGTTAGTTCCGCTTAAACGTTTAGAATAGCCTATAACAGAGTTTCCCAAACTATGCTCCGCGGAGCGTCTACTAGTGCTCCGCGAGCAGCTTAGACAAAAAAGTAAATAAAATAAATGTGATAAGATGTGAAAATAATGTTTGCGTTTTTATTTCAAAACAAACGTTTCGTTTTACGTGTACTTAGTTTAGTACAATGGTTACAAGTAAGATTAAAGATTTTACAAAAAACCAAGTATATATAATATTTCTAAGACATGCTGATGCAGCTTGTTGTCCGGGTGTCCTATTCCGTGTACTTTATTGAATATAACTCGCTACTGAAGATAACAAACGTCAATAATATTTTATTGCCCCCAATAAATGTAAATAAAGCCGCTCGAATCTCAGTGGTTCACTGGTCATTGAAAAAGATTTAATCCATATGAAATACAAATATACAACTGAGTGACTGTTCTATTACAGGGCTGATATATTATAGGAGCGCATATATAAATGCCGCATATATTAAATTCCTTAAAATTTGTCAAATAATATATAATGTGACGTTTCATAGGAATATGAATTATATTCTTCAGATCTCTTATAATTCAGAGAGTAAGTCAGTAGTAACTCAAAGTAGTGCAGTTATATTTATTTATTTTTGCTGCGATTAATTTTCGATGGATAGCTGGCTAAAGTACTGATCGTTAAAAAACGCTGCCACAGTCTTCGTCTCAGAACATCCAGTAGAGGACAAGTATGTTCATATATTATAAAGTTACTATTCCAATATTTTTTTTTATCGTTATTTTCTATTTTGTATTTTGAAAAGCATTTTTTTTGCCCCAGTTCTAGTTATGTTTTTATCGACCGCCACAACATATACATATAAAGGAGGTATTGTAATCATACCGATTTTGACATTTTTAAATTTCGATGTATGTCCACGAATGGAGGTTCCTACATAATGTTTTTACTATTTTTAGCATGATCACAGGTCTGTAGGTCTGTCTGTCTGTCGGTCCTTGGACACGTCTAAAGCGAATTTGGCTAAACGGATTTTTATGAAACTTCATTTTTAAGCTTTTCACATCAATGACATCAGTTAATCAACTTTTGATAAAAATCCGCAACAGTTACTGCCTGACTATTAGTTTTCCGCTCTTTGCCGAAGTCTTGATGCCGCGGCCCGAACAGGTTTTGTCACGAGGTGTTGTCGTTCAAATAATTTTTTATATTATATAAGATATATAGTAGAAGAAGTCGTTGCGGGCCACCAATGCAAGAATTGGGCCGCATGTGGCCCGCGGGACACCAGTAAAGGCCTAACTCAGCAACAATGCCTAGATTCGCTTCGTTCATCTTTTGGTAATGAAGCACCATCAGAAAACACTGTTTACAATTGGTTTGCAGAATTTCGTCGTTGTCGGGCGTCCGTCAGTGATGAATCTCGTGAAGGCCAATCATAATCGGTTGTCATTCAAAAAACATCGATACTGTGCGCAAAATGATTGAAGAAGATCGGCATGTGACTTACCGTGAGATAGAGGCATTTTTTGGAATATCGCAGATTGCAATACATTTGATTTTGCATGAAAATTTAGCTGTGAAAAAGATCTGTTTCCGATGGATTTCGCATAATTTGACCGAAGCTCAAAAAAAGGTTTGTGTTGATTGGTGTAAGCGAATGCTTTAACCTAGGCACTGCAAAAACCACATATAACATCGTTACAGGTGACGAAACTTGGATTTGTTCATATGAACCAGAAACTAAGCAACAATCCACTGTTTGGGTTTTCCAAGATGAACCGAAACCCACAAAAGTTGTTCGTTCACGAAGCACTTCCAAGAATATGATCGTTTGTTTCTTCGGTTGTACTGGACATGTTGCAACTATTTCTTTAGAGGATCTGAGAACAGTTAATGCTGAATGGTATACAACAATTTGTTTGCCAGAAGTCATCGACCAAATCAGGAAAATCAATCAAAAACGTCGCATCATTCTTCATCATGATAGTGCAAGCTCCCACGTCAAACAATTGATTATTTGAAGGGGAAAAACATCGAATTAATGTCTCATTGCCCGTATTCACCTGATTTATCCCCTAACGACTTTTTTTTTGCTCCCCAATGTCAAACAAAAATGCGTGGGCAGCGATTTTCATCAACTGAAGAAGCTGTTGAAGCTTTCGAAAACCATGTTTTTAAAATACCAACTTCAGAGTGGAAAAAAGGTTTCGAGAATTGATGTGAACGCATGCAAAAGTGTATAAATGTTAAAGGCAAATATTTTGAAACGCATTAAAACCGTTTGTTCTCGTAAGTTCTCGTTCGTTCTTGTCCGTAACGTCCGTCGCACGTCAAGGCGACAAGTCGGGATCGGTGGGAGCTAAATCAATCCTAGGAATGAAAGCTGGATTTCCTTGGGAAAATCCAGGTATAACAGTGGCAGTTATTAGATTTTTAAACAATTTTGTCACCACCAGGCGTGTGACATTACATAGGTCCTTTTTTGTTTTGAGGGTTCGTAAAAACATAATTATTGCCCCTACGTTTAAGTTTAATATGTGAGGTGACATCCCTGAGGGGGTAAGACTATTCAAAAATTCTATTGGATAGTTTTTTGTTCTTGAGGCGTCCTCCCAGTCGATTAAATCGATGGTAAGATATGTTATAGACTCGCCATTTAAAAGGTTCAGAACCTCTTCGTTGATGCTTGTAGCATCTTCATTTCGAGGGAAAAAGATGGCTATATTGGAATAGTTAAGGACACCGCTAGCAGTCAAACTGCTTCCAAATGAAGCCGTCACTATTGATTCATTGATGATGAGCTTGAATTTCAATATCCTATCCTAGACACTAGGTGGGGCTCATAGGCGGCTGCTTGTTCTGCGTATTAGGTAATCCGGGACTGCCGAAAAAGCTCTGGTACAGGGAGACATGCCTGCGAAACCATAAAAACCGAATTGTTGATAGTAAATGTTTACGAAGGTTTTGGGTTTTGATTCCTTTTTCGTACAGACGTTGTTGAAGTTCATTAATTTTAAGTTATTCATTTGAGGCCGCCATGATTAATTTTAAAAATATATTCATAAAATAGAATCGACTACATAAATTAATTTTGTAGATAATTAGAAAAAATAGATAAAAAGAAATATGAATATTTAACAAAGTCAAAATATGAAAAAAATAAATAATTAGAAAATAAATAAATAAAATGAAAATAAAAACAGTCAATATATAAACTAGTTTAAATATAAATATATACAAAATATAAATAGTCAGTTATCTTTAATGAAATAAAAAGTCAAGATTTAAAGAAGTCAAAATATAAAAATTTATAATGTTAAAATTAATAAATCATTAAATTAGTGGAGCAAAAACAGGGACACAATTCTTCACCCCTTACGGTTCATTAAGAGGCCTTAAATCAACAACACAAGAGAACCACGGAAAGGAGAGAGGATATTGACAAACATAGGATGAATTGAAGTTAAAAAATAAAATAATAGATTAAAATGTATACAGGTTATATTTGGTTTGATGTCTTAGTTAGAGTGACGTCAGTAATTTATTGCAAGTACATGAAATACATATCAACGGTCGAGAAAGATATGAAAAGTTCATTGACCTTTTGGAAAAATGAATTACATTTGGTACAATATAATTAAAACAAATGATAAATTATACAACATAAAATGTATGTTCTGTGCAACAAATCAGACTGCAATGGCAGTATGTGTAATGTATGATGTACTACAGTTAATCAAACTTTAACTATGAAACTGAAAATTCACCACTAAAAACACAAAAAACTTAGAGCACTGTAAATAGGTACGTGTCATTCAATATGGATAAAACTAGACCTTTATTAGGTTACTTTATAGATTAGCCCTTTGCCAAGAGTGTTGGCAACAAATAGTATTATACAATATACTATGAATATGAATCGCAACAAATGCATTTCTAAGAAAAGTTAATATTTCAAAAAGCTTATTCTAGTTGCCGTCTTGGAAAAATTGGATAAAATAATATGAATATTTAAGTAACTAAGAAAATTTGTTTACACTGTCAGTAGTTATTTTTTCCTTAAAACTCTGTACCAGAAAAGAAATAGTATTTTAAAAATCCATTCTTGTATTTTTTTAAACTCTTGTGTTGCGATTAATTTTCACATTACCTAATTCATTTCCTCGAGTTACTAAGCTATTTTTGTGTAAACATATCAATTAACAACAATTATTATTTTCCGGTTTCTTTCAAACAAAAACATGACGCGTTATATGTCAATATACACTTCGGTAAGCTTCGGAATATTTCGTTACATTTCGGAATCTCGCTTCAAATTTGTATTAGACGACAGCATTGATGTCATATAATTATAATACCTCATTCGACGACAGGCACGCACGGATCCAACCACCCAGGGACACACATTGGCGTATTATATTATAGATCAGGGGTCGGAAACCTTTTTGTCAATAAGGGCGCAATATAAATTCAAGTGTTATTGAGGGCGCATAAAAACGTAAAATATGTAAACACTCGTGGTTCGTAAGGTCGTCTAATCCAGCGCTGATCGCTCAAGTCGAATCACCAATAGATGAGATGTGGAGATTGTGCTCAGTATGTGTGTGTTTAGATCGCTATCTGATGGATATTAAGGGCGTATAAAAATCTCAACGAGGGCGCCGTGTTGCTGAGCCCTGTTAATATTCTTTGATTCTTAGGGCCGAGAGTTCCAGTTGCTAATAAACTATCCAATAAGTTTATTAGCAACATAATTTTTTTTCCGCGAGTTCCACCCCGAAATAGTTTTTTTTTTTTTTTTTTTTTTTTATTGATTTTGGCTCTTTAGTCCTAATATATATGGACCTTTAGCCAGCTACTCTGTTATTTTTATTTTGGATACTTTATTAATTTTATGACAAATACAAACATCCATGCCATGACCGGGATTCGAACCCGAGTCCCCACGGTTAGCAGTCAAATGAGCTGACCACTACGCCATAGCGACCGGCCCCGAAATAGTTATTAGGTTGCTAATAAACAGGCTTATTTGTCTAATAACTTATAGGCAACATGAAGTGCTTAATAAAGTGACATATAACCAAAAACAAGTTCGCAAAATGTGTCAATATTCCAATTTTAATTGAAAAACAGTATAATTTTAGAAGAATATACGAATGTGTAGTTTTTAAACATTTCTGTAATGGTGATTTTAGTGTTTTATATAACATTTTCGTTGTATTTTGACGAAATCGACGATCTGTTTGGATGAATTTATAAATTATGGACAACCGTTTTTAGTATATTTTAGGTATTTATTGTAAATGTGATATATAAAGAACAATATATAAATATATATTTTTAAATAAACATTGTCTTTTATTTTTATATATGTATTTATTTCAATTACGATTACAACATATTACAATCAATACTTTAAGTATTACTATTTATATAAAAATGATAGAAAATAAGAAGACAGACACAATTATTGACAGAATAATAAAGATGTGTGGCTGAAAATTGATGATAAGTTTAATTCATATTGTTTAAGGAATGTAAAATAAAGCAAAATATAGCTGTCTTCTTATTTTCAGTCACTTTTGTATAATAAAATACTATGTTTATTAACTTCTCTTCTATCTATATTGTCCTCTTTTCTGTGATAAAATTTGTTGAACGCCGTTTAATTGTCATTTTAACAGTAACACAAAAATATACGTAACGTCATTGAATGTAAAGTCAAACTATTTATTGTCAAAATATTTAATGTCAAAATATTCAGTATCAAAATTTCATCTCACTTTAGCTCTACAAATTGATGTGTCTAATAACTATTAGGGAGTTTATTAGGAACTGGAACTCTCGGCCCTTAGAGAATAAATCTGCAAAATATTGTTTATATCGGTCAAAGTATATAGGAGTATCTAGAGTTTCTTGTCTATGCCTACGAAACCCTAGACATTTATATATGTAATTATATTTGTAGATTCATAGAGAACACATCTACAAAATATTGTTCATATCAGTCAAAGCATATAGGAGTATCTAGAGTTTCTTGCTTATGCCTGCAAAACCCTTGACATTTCTATATGTCATTTTATCCGCAGTTTCCTAGAGAATAAATCTGCAAAATATGGTTCATATCAGTCAAAGCTTATAGGAGTATCTAGAGTTTCTTGTGTATGCCTACGAAACCCTAGACATTTCTGTATGTAATTTTATCCGCAGTTTCTTACAGAATACATCTGCAAAATATTGTTCATATCAGTCAAAGTAAAGTCACTATATTATACAAAGTCGCGCAACGGCGGCTATGCTGGGGCTAAAAATGTCGCCAACACAAATGATGTTCAGTGATTCCAACAATACAAAAATAAGAAACTAGTACTACCAATAATATTATTTTAAACATTGTAATCACGATTTTTTTAATCAAAGATGCAAAGATGCAAAGCAAGATAACAAAATTGTGATACAATTTCAATAATTTTTTCAATTTTAATTAAATTAAATGGATATAATATATAAATTTAAATGAAACTTAACCTTAAATATTCAAACCGCTGACAAAGGAGGTTATTAAATTAGAGCGAGAAAGAGAGATGTGACAGCGCAGACGCAAACTTAAGAACGTAAAAATTGCCGCTTTAGTTTGCTTAATAGGGAAACCACTGTTGCCTATCAAACCCTGGGGTCTGTCGGCTTCTTCAAAGGCTTTGTATAATATAGTGACTTTAGGTCAAAGCATATAGGAGTGTCTAGAGTTTCTTGTTTATGCCTACGAAACCCTAGATATTTATATATGTACGAAGGTCGTCTCAAAAGTAAGTTACACTTTTTTTTTTATTCCGTGTGGTTGGCGGGAAAAGTCTGGTAGTCTCAGAGAATTTGCGTCTGGGTGTAGTGGCAGCACTGTAAAATTTCTATGTGCATGCGTCGATCGATCCGGCAGTCAGGCTCCAGCCACTATGGAGACTCTACTTGCTCCTACCGCCGATTGCGAAGTTCGTGGTGTTATTCGTTTTTTGACGGCAAAAAATAAAAATGCTACTGAAATTCATCGCGAGTTGTGTAGTGTTTATTGTGTTGTGTGGAGTTGTTTTGCAGCTGAAGCGACATCTTGGGGGAAGACGCTTCACAAAAGAGGATAATTTAAAACAAGAAGTTGAAAGATGGCTAACCAGTATGGCAGCAGAATGGTATGACATTGGATTGAAAAAACTTTTACCACGGTACCAAAAATGTATTGAAAAACAAGGCGATTATGTAGAAAAATAAGTTTAATATGTACTTTTCGAAATAGACTTTTTTAAACAAATTTTTACTTTTATTTATTAAAAAAAAAAATAGTGTAACTTACTTTTGAGACGACCCTCGTAATTATATTCGTAGATTCTTAGAGAATAAATCTGCAAAATATTGTTCATATCGGTCAAAGTATTTATATATGAGTGTCTAGAATTACTTGTGTATGCCTACGAAACCATAAACAATTCTATATGTTATTTTATTAAATTCAGGTAATTTAAATACCAGCCGCTGAAAAATACCAAAATGTTTTTAGTCAAGTTATAGCTGATGACACTTCGGTAAGCTTCGGAATATTTCGTTACATTTCGGAATCTCGCTTCAAATTTGTTTTGATGTCATAGCACGCACCCAGGGACCCAGGGACACACGTTGGCGTATTATATTATAGATATCTAACCTTCATTGTTTTTTACAAAATTATAATATTAACTTATTTATTGCCAATTGCTAATGAACGAGTTAAGTATTTTGACTCCTTATGCTTAACCTGATTCAAAACAAAATACCTACAAAAAAATATCATTTTAACTTGAATTAGAGATAACTCGAATTCAAATATTTAACTCGTTTTTAGCAACTGGCCATTAGTGCCAGTAAAGTGAATATTACATTATATTTCCAGTTAACAATAATTTGTTCCAGTGCTTCGTGTGGAGAACCTAAAATGCTTGGGTGCACAGCCCAAATTCGGGGAAGAAGTGATTTTTGATGAAAGTTTTTCCTGGAGATCTAGAAAGAAGATAACAATAAAAACAACCGTGTGTGTTTATTAGACGTATGCTCCTTTTACGCTATCTCACACTACATTTATCGGCACAATGCTGCACTACGCGTGATCTACAGTCCGGATATCTTCAGCTTGTCGGTAGAAGATTGTACTGTGCAGAGTGCGACAGTATTATGAGAGAGACATAAGTTGTAGCACCCGAGTACAGTCGGGAATAATCGCACGATTATCTTTTTAACGCACGAGGGCTTTCCAGTTTGCTTTGAAAATTTATTTTTCGAGTGACTGTTCCGTACGACTGCTTAATGAATACTAACGATGCTCCCTCCTATTTTTCTGGCTACTGCGCAACCAGCCAGCTTAAGATAGCCGGACTGTACTATCACTTGAGACAACTCTAGATTGATACAACTTGTGTCGTTCCATATGCTCCAAGGGATATAGAAGAAGTGGTGGAAAATTCCAGATGCGGTAATAAAGTAAAAACGTTTAAAATCAATTGGTGTTTGTATTCTTATATATAAAAAAAAACTTTTACATGTGTTCCACGCAAATCTGCACACTAGTAATTAAACAAATAGAAATTTGTTTATTTATTATTTAGTATATATTTTTATTTCATGATTTTATTTGTAACTACACTCATCAAAATGGTCTATTGGTCTATGAATATTTGAAGAGGTTGTGAAAGGAATTTTTGTTTGATATTTTATAAAGATTTTATTAATGATGTTTAGGCAGGGTCACCGCATGTGTGTCGGTCGTCCATGCGCGGGCATTCGTGAGACAATTCTTTACTAAAGTCGAACCCAAATGCCGCAGGTGTTAATGATCGTCTGTAAACCTGCATGATTTGGGTTCAATTCAACTGGGGCGATCTTGTGAATGTTTGAAGTGCGGCGATATAATTTAATCAACTATAGTTTTGAAAATGAAAACTATGTTATGTGATTTTATAAACTCACGTACATCGTATATATTAAGCTTTGCCAGCAAATGCGGCCATTTGCCGTATGCTGCCACTGTGATCAGTGGCGTGTACAAGTTAGGGGGCACATATAATTTTGTTAAATGACGAGGGAGCAAACTGGTGGCTTGCGGGTTGCATAAGGCCCTCAAAATATTTTTGTGGCCCCTGAAGCATTAATGGAAAAAAATTTGAGCTTATTTAGGATTAAAATATATTTAAATGTGTAAAATATACTCTCTTCTTCCTTTTCTATTTATAAAAATATTTCAATATGTTGCGCCACTGCTTATCGTTTTGTATGACAAATAGACGGCAACCCAAATGTGTTTGACACCGCTGCTGTTGGATATTGATGTTCATATCAAAATCAAATGAGATGATAATTTTATTATTTGTTGATAATAAAAAAGTTTTTAATCCATGTATCAAAAACTTCGATAAATACATATTTGTTTATATTTTTCGCGGGATATATTTTTAAAGTCTAAATATTTCTTGTACATGTGTGCAATTCTCTAAATCTAGCCTCTTAACCACAATTTCTACCGAATGGACAGACTGATGTGACGGAATAAGGATTTCTTGATTATACTTATGAAAACCTAAAAATAACATGAGAATATGCAATTTCAATAGTAATCATAATAAATTATAACATATGTATATCGTAAAATGCATAAATTATTTTGCTGTACGATTATTATAAATTTGTTAAATTTTCGTTTCATTGGACCTTAAGGGGGGGTGACTTCCTAAACTATGTACATTTATATGTATATTGATAAAGAAATAAAAAGTTTATATTTTTGTTCCAAATAATGATAAGTGAAAACAATTATTTTTCAATTACCGACCAAAACTATTGGATACGCTACTGTTTCATCGAAAGTAAATTCTCATTAATCAAGATTCAGTTCCGAAGGCCAGACATTTGCTAGCCTCTGCCACCTTCTATAACAACGGAGATGTGCGGATGGCCTATAGTTAAGGCTGGGATTAATAGCCACAGAGAAGTTGTTTACCTAATTCAGTTTTTAACTGACGCGATTGACCTATGGAAAATAATATAGGTGCTATCAGTGACTGCGCTAGCGGGGGGGTCCGGGGGGGGGGGGGGGGGGGCGCTAAAATTGCTGTCCCAAATTTAATCTCCAGGATTGCTTGAAAAAAAATGTATTTTTGAACTGAGGATTTTTTTGAACTGAGGACTTTCCATTAATCCCCAGAATTGCTTGAAGAAAAATGTATTTTTGAACTGAGGACTTTTTTTTTTTAAGTCATCACCTGTATTTTCATGTGTAAACGATAAAAAAAATATTTACAAATAATTCCTAGCGCCCCCCAAATTTTACTCAAAAATTTCCTGGCCCGCAGATTTTAAGAGCTAGCGCCGCCACTTAATATTTATCAATTGTAATTCAGAATAATATAAATGTGCTATTTTGTTTTATATAAGCGGTTGTCAACATATTTAAAGACGCGTACCACTGAAGCCAAAATTGAAATCCATCTGTACCACAAATAAATGCTATTTACGGGTATATATATTGACGTTGCAGAGATAGCGCCGTTGTCGTTGAAAACAAGAATGGGGAGTCGGGGGAGTCAGCATCGAGAGTCGGAAAAACTAAAAATAAAATATTAATACATTTTTTGATTTTGGAAAATATAAGTATTCATGAAATGAGACATTTGTATTAAAAATTACACAAAAATCAAACTGTAATGAAAATGACATTAAAGATGTTAACCTAACCTAAAAATGTTTATTGTAAGTATGATTTACAGAGCTTAACCAAAATGGTAAAAAATTCGAATTAATCGGTAAAAGATACTAGATTTGAAAACTTAGTTCCATTTAAAATAGTTGTGTACTTTTTTAATTTAGGCCTCGCATCAGCTTTACCCGTCACTGGCCATGGAGTCCCCACTGCTTTGTCGCCTGCTGCAGGGCACCAACTGCACATCCCTTGCTACGGCACTGTCTTCAAAAATCAAAAGAAAGTGCGATCCGAACATTGATAATCAGGGGCGCATGAGGCTGAATAAATGACTGAAAAAAAAAAAAAACGGTTCGTAGTGATGACAAAAACTAAAGCAACAACGGATCGAAGTGGAATTAGCTAATGGTAGAATTAAGGATGATGTACTAGCACCCTTTCAACAAAACGTCGCCCGCGGTACGGGTTATGTCTGCCATATACTACATACGCCTCCAGGGCGACCAGATTTCAGTTAAGGTAAACCCTAAGATTGAAAAAAAAAAATTGAAAATATAGTATATTTTATTCAATTTTGCTCACCTCTAAAAAAATACAAGCGATGAGCAAAAAAAGAATGATCTTTACCTCCAAAATATAAGTGATAAGCAAAAAAACCTCACGTCCAAAATACAAATGATGAGAAAAAAAAAAAGATCCTCACCTCCAAACTACAAACCCGGAGATTTTATAACAAAACCCGAAAATCCTGAGACTCCGGGTGATAACCGGAGATCTGGTCACCTTGTACGCCTCTGTTAATAATACGTGGTACTGCACTTCAATAAAACTTGAATCAAACTCAGTGGCGCAGCCAAGGGGGGGCGACGGGCCTCGACCCCTCCCAGGATCAGCAGAATTACGTTTTCATATGCTTTATGTGTCATGTGGATGCTTGCCGAGTTAAATATAAACGTAAAATTAGGTACAAGAATCTGCTTACACCAAGGCAAACCAGGCAGGGTTTGAGTAAAAAATTTGGAGTAAAATTTGGGGGGGCCAGGAAATATTTTTTTATCGTTTACATATGAAAATACAAGTAATGACCTAAAAAAAAGGTCCTCACTTCTAAAATATATTTTTTTCCAAGCAATTATAAGGGGGCCAACTGGGGGCCAGAGCAACTTTTAAATATATATCCTAAAAAATATATCTAAAAAATATATCCTAAAATAAATCTTAATAAATCCTAAGGAAGATCCTAATAAATATCCAACATTTGTGGAAATTATTAAACGCCTTTATCGCATTTCTTGCACTCGGCGGAAAAAATGAGCGGCATAGACGAAGTCTTGTAGATGCGGCAACAGCACTGTTAGTTAGGTACACTGTAAGTTTACGATTACCTATACCTTCTTTCATTTATATCGACCTATACCTTATTTCATTTATATTCATTTAAGTCGCCACTCATTTGTACGCCGACCAAATAAAATGTAACATTTATAAACAAAGATAAATAAAAACCAAATTTATAAAGATGCAAATAATAAAAATTTTATTATGAAAATATTATAAAAATAAACAAATGTGAAATATCTGAAAGGCGCCCTCGTGGCCCAGGCGTCTGGCGCAATCGCTCCATTGCTCCATGCCACCGCACGGCCCTGCGTATTTACGTCGGCCTAAATACGCCTAATGTTTAAAGTAATCTTCGATCTAGATATTAAAATTTTACATGCCAAACTTTTTAACCCACGTGTACGAAAAATATTGAAACTTTAAAAATAACATAACGCAGAAAAAATATAAACAAATATGTATTTTTCGAAAAACAATATTTTTTGTTTGAGAGAGATCAATTGATAGTTCTTGTCAATAAAGGGATATCATTAAAGAAAGAAACTATAATCTTTTTAAACATATTTTAATCCTTTACGAGCTCAATATTTCTTTTTATGACGGGCCACAAAAAAATAAAATGCAGCCCTTGAGTCGTCAGTACCCCCGTATAGACGGAGAGGAGGGGATCCTACAGATAAACATCAATAATGCCCCCCCCCCCCCAATCATGAGCCCTGTTATGCCTCTGGTCTACAAAACAAATTTTCCTTGTTGGCAAACAGCTAATTATAATAAAATATTTTTATTAGCCTACAATGAAAGTGTTTAAATGCTTTTTTGTGTATCAAAAGAATTTTAATTGGTGTTATTGGTATTATACCAATTTTGATATTTTATAAATAAATACATCAAGACATTAAATTATTTAATGTAAATAATTAAAAATAGAAAAATTAACAAAAATTTGTATAAAAAATCCAAATCAATCTAAATTAAAGATCACGTTGTTTTCCATCCAATAAAAATTATTGATTGGAAATTTATTCACATATTATTGCATTAATTAGCATTTTTAGTGATGTGCTTTAACGGATTTTTTTTTATTACATTTTCACGTAACGAATAAATAGGTAAAGAATGTAAAAATGTAAACAGTGTGTAGAGAATGTAAATAATTAAAAAAATAGTTTCATCTACGACCATCAAATAATAAATGCTTTATGTGTCCAATTGTAAATACATAAAGCTGTTCATATTGCACGCAGTTCTTCTCCTATGTTCTAAGTCTTCTAACCTTTACCTTCAGGATACCTTTCTTGGTAGAGTTGCTGGACCCTAACAGAATTTATTTGACATTCCCCGAATGTCAGAACCATATCTGTCATTTCTTCATTTGAATAACGTACGTAAGCCATAATTATAAACGATTTGATGTTATCACCTTTAATATCAAACTCATACTAACAGGCAAAAAAAATACAGGTTTTATTTGGTATTTTTTTATGTACAAACTCATTTTCAAAGCTTGCTATGCTGAACTTCGTACGATTTATGTTATTTATTATTTTGTAAATAAATGGTCGCCATTTTGAAATGCTTGAAATTGAAGTATGATATTTTGACATACTTGTAAAGCTGATTTAATGTAGTTTCTAGAAAAAAATAAATAAATAAAGTACCGATTCCCTATGCTAGATAAAAAGTTGAAACAATTTCTGTTGAAACCGGAAGTGATGCAGAATTCTTATTATAGTCCTTAAGTGGGCCCTTTTGTCTAGTTTAACTTTTTTGCTGAATAATTTTTTTTGTCTCTTAAAATAAAGGGGTTATTCGAGGTGCGGCGTTTCAAACAAACAGCCTGTATTAAGACCAAACAAAACAAAAAAAAAAAACACTATAATTAGAATTTATGATAATATGATGTAATAAACTTATATTTTTTAAATAACGTGACCCCTTTATTTATAAAAATAAAAATAACCTTCAGAAGATAAATCATACCCTATGAGCAGCTTGTGGCTATGTACTGAAGTAATAAGTACCTAGTGGATTAAAAAATATTTTTTACTGTATCTCGATAACTGTCGTCATTCTCGTGCCTATAAGCGATTTTAGTGATATCATTGCTGTTATAACCACCTTTTGTTATGCAAAGCAAGTATATTACAAGGTTAGTAAAGCACATAGGCAAGGTTGTTTTATTTTTGTTAGAAGGTGTGCTATAACCCTAGAAGGACGTTGATATAGACACGATATTCAAAGAATATAGATTTGAAATTAAAGACAGCTGAAATACCTATACTTCGTACGGTTTTTATAATGTAAGAGGGACATTCAGTAATTAAAGAGACAAATTGATATTAAAAAAACTGTATATTTTTACAAAATGAGACTTTTACTACTTCTCAACATAATCCCCAGGAATATTAATACACTTGTCCCAACGATGAACAAATTTTTTTTATACCTGATGCAAAGAAATTTTTGTCTTGTTGTTTGAGCAAGTTTCCCACAAATTCTTTGACTCCTTGCGTGGACCAAACAATTGAAAATCAGATGGAGCCAAATCTGGACTGTAGGGAGGATGAGGTAGAAACTCCCAACCCATTTTTTTAATAGTTTCTTGGGTCAGCTTGGCGGTATGAGGGCGAGCATTGTCGTGGAGCAATATCACGCCTTTTATTTGAGATCCGCAACGTTTCCCTCTCATTGCTAGCTTTACTTTGTTCATGAGCATATCTGAGTAGTATGTACTGTTTATTGTACGCTGATCTTCCAAATAATCACAAAAGATGACACTTCGGGCATCCCAAAAGACGGTCAACATGACTTTTCCCGCTGATGCTTGCGTTTTGAATTTCTTTCGGACAGGTGAGCTGGTGTGCTTCCATTCCATGCTTTGTCTTTTGGATTCTGGTTCAAAATGGTGAATCCAAGTTTCATTACACGTTAAAATCTTGTTTAGAAAAGGGTCACCTCCCCTTTCATGGCGTTCTTTCAAGTCTGTACACACTTTAAATCTTGTTTCCTTGTGTTATTGCGTTAACTGTTTCAGGACTCACCTTGCACTTTTGCTGTGCTTGAGCTTGTCAATGATAACGTGATGAACTGTGCCAACACTTACTGCAACTTTTTAGGGTTTTGTAGGTAGGACAAAAAAACCCATATACCGTCATTTTGTCGTCTGTCTGTCTGTCTGTTCGGTAAAAATTGTAGCCAAACGGCTAAACCTAGAGAGCTGAAATTTGGCATGCTTATACAACTCTTTGACCCGCACATAGGAAAAATACTAAAACATCTAAAAAACATATCCCCCTAAAAATATAAACAAATATGTGCTCATCGAAAAAAAAAAATATATTTTTTTAATTCTGAGTAGGGTATCAAATGAAAGCCCTTGGTACGTGGATTAACGATCAAATTTTTATTTTTCAAAATAAATTATTTTGAAGCGATTTTTGCCAATATTGTGCAAAAAAATTTTTGTCCCACACCCTGTAGCCCAGATGGTTTAAACTAAAAATCTGAAAAAATTCTAAGTAATGTACATTGGTGTGAACCGGAATAGTTCAACAGGAATTTTTGATCAGATTATGTTTTTGGAAAAAAAAGCATTTTTTGTGTTTTTTTGCTAATAATGTTGACAACTTATAGTTATATAATACGCTAAACAGTAACGTGTTTCTTGGTGCAGTGGCTAAGATACTAGCGTTCTGCCCAAGAATATGAGTTCGAGTCCTACGTGAGGAGACAATATTATTTTTTATTTATTTTTTTGCATTTTTTATTGTTTAAATTATTTTTTCAAAATTTTTATTATATTTTGGCAATTGTTGCATTTAATTTTTAATAGCGTAAATTTAATAACCAGTGGAAATTGTTGAAATTATAATTTAATTATATATTTGAATGTACACGAAATCAAAGGGGAGGAGCTATGACTAAAAACAACCAATGGAAGCCATAGGCGCAATTTTCAAAATCTTAATGAACCTTGATATATAAAAAAAATACTGCACTGCTTTAAAAACATAAATAATGGTAATAGGCATTCGAATTAAAATTCATAAAAAAATATTTTGACATAAAATTTGTTTTGGCATCCCAAATAATCATCATTCACTTACTAAATACCTGCAAAACCCTGAAATGTGTGAAAATTCATACTTCACATCAATTTTTTTTGCTATATCTTCAACAGTAATACGTCGGTCTTCACGAATGATGTCATCAATGCGGGTTTCAAGCGAAGGAGTTAACACTTCAACTGGCCGGCCAGGACGTTGCTCGTCAGTCACTGAGGTTGGACCATTTTTGAACTGTTCTACCCCTTATAAAAATTTCCGCGATTCATACAACTTCCACCATACTGTAAAATCATTCGAGAAAAGATTTTAGTCGGTTTTTTACCTTCAGAAAGCAAAAACCGTATCACTGAACGTTGTATAACTAATGTGCAAACTACAAGCGGACACGCCATCGTTAAATGCAATTATGAGGTTATAAACAAAACAATTTTTATCCGTCAGGTGTTCTCAGCTCATCCCAGTGATGCCAACCTAAAGTCATGAACAGTGGCGGATTAAAGGGCGGGCTGACCGGGCAACCGCCCGGTCTGCCAGATTTAGAGGGGTGCCAAAATAAGAATCGGACAATATAAATAAATTGCATTTGATATAGGTATTTTTGTACTTCTTATCTTTTGAAAAATAAACTGTAACAAGAGAATATGAAATGAAATATATGTGCCGCGGAAAAAAGGGCGGGGCGAGGAGTAGCGAGACACTTCGTTGATAAGGGCGCACCTAAGAAGTCATTAGCAAAATTAGGATCATATCGTCGGTTTAAAGGTAAAAGTCACTAAGTACACTTTTTGTGAAAAATGAGTTAGATATACCAAATTGACAATTATTTGATATTTTAATCATATAACACACTTATTAAGTGCATTACTATTCTCTACAATAGAAAAATGTAAAAATAAATTTTATTATTTGCGATATAATATATTGCTTACAACACATTGAAAATAACGATAACTTTCTACAAAAAGTATTATCTACATAAAAATATAGGAACATTTAATGTTCAACAAAATAAAATTCTGTGATTATTTTGCAATATCTAAAATAAAATCAAATTATTATTTAAAACACGCTTTTGTAATTTTTATACCTGTCCCGGTTTGGCGCACAAAAAATATGGTAACCCTAGTTATAGGAGATGCAGCAATGTCTTGACCTCAAGCAATATCCTTTTTTGGTGTCATACAACGATTATATACATTATTTTCGGCATCTGTAGCTAGATGGAAAATTTAAACAAATAATGTTCCTAATTTCACTATTAAATCTGTGTGTGAAACTCACTGGGAGAGCCAAATTGAATGTATAAAATCTGTTAGGTTTCAAATAGTTGAAATTCATGATGCTCTGATAATACTTTATGTAAATTCTGCTGATGCAGCGACTAAACATGAATGTTTAACATTAACGGAAAAACTTTGCGAGTATTCTTTTTTAGTTATGTTAGTGACGTGGTATAACATACTTCAACGTATAAATGTTTTAAGTAAATCTATGCAAACAAAAGATATGGATTTTAAAACTACTATCAACTTAATGAAATCATGTACCGAATACATTTCCAGCTACCGAACAGAACAATTTGAAAACTCTCTTTTTGAAGCTGAAAATTTAGCAAAGCTTCTGGGTTCCGAACCATTTTTTAAAGAAAAAAGATTACCCCGAAAGAGAAAAATGTTTAATTATGAAAGCGAAGATGCTACTGTTGCCATTGATAAAAAATCAAAATTTAGAATCACGGTTTTTTATGTTATTTTGGATACCATAATAACAGCGCTTGAAGAAAGGTTTGTACAATTTAAAAATTATGAAGAAACCTGGAGGTTTCTTTTCGATTTTCATAATATAAATGTAACACTGCGATAAATTAAAGAAACACTGCATGGATCTGCATTTAATCCTAAAAGATGAGGATAATCTAGACATCGATGGAAATGAGCTTTATGAAGAAATTATAATTTTGAATCGTTTACTGCCAGAAAATACAGATTCGCCGTTAAAAATATTACAATTTTTAAAAACCAACAATTTACAGAATACAATTCCCAATATATGGATGGCGTTAAGAATTTTGCTTACCATCCCTATTACAGTCGCTACAGCAGAAAGAAGTTTTAGTAAATTAAAACTTATAAAAACATATTTACGATCGACAATGGGTAATGAAAGATTAAATTCTCTAGTGTTATTATCAATTGAAAATGATGTTGCCCGGAAAGTAGATATAAATGAACAAATCAAATTATTTGCAGATTTAAAATCAAGAAAAAAATGTTTTTGAATAAATGAATTATTATTACCTACCTATTAGATTTTTGAGGTGCATCGCCTAATTAGAAATAAATCAATGTTAGTGAAATAATTATTTTTGTAATTATTAAGTTTTGATGTTTTGTTTTTTAATACTTTTGTGAATAAAAATTGATTTATTAATTATTTTATTTTTTATTTATTTATTTTTTTTTTTGTACGTCAACCACTTTTAGAATCTTGAAAAATTTTAGGGCGCCCAAACAAGGAGTTCGCCCGGAGTGCAAGATTGCCTCGGTCCGGCACTGGTCATGAATATACCAAACTCCTTCTACAAACCGTTTTTTTTTTTCTACATCAATTTGTCTCTTTAATTATTGAATGTCCCTCGTACATTTTTGCTGTAACGTAAATGATAAGTGAGATTTTTTAATTTCAAGTAGAACACGAAATAATCGTTTCTTTATTTTAAACCACCTTTTGTATATATTTTCAATGTTAAGTAAATAATAAGTGTGATACTTAGTTTACAGGTAGCGCTCCTCAAAGCTCCCGAAATGTATATCTTATTAAAAACTGCATTGATTATAGAGGAATAATTTATTTTCTCATATTTATTTTAGCTGTTAAGTAAATGATAAATTAGATATTTCTATTAACACTCCCTTTGCCCCCTAAATAATCTTCTTATTAAAACCTGCATTGAAGACCAGCAAAAAAATTCCTCACACACATTTTTGATGTAAAGTAAATAATAAGTGAGTGAGTGAATAACTCCCCTAATATTCATCCGATCAAAAAAGTTTATAGAACGAAAAGGATTTGCTTTCTTCTTATAAACAATTTTTGTTATATACATTTTTGCTGTTAAATAGATAAGTGAGATATTTTAAAAGTATAGTTTTAGGGCGTTCCCCCGGATCTCCCTGAATATTCATCTAAATGAAAAATGCATTGAACAAAAAACATGTGTTTTCTTATTATAAAGGTACATTTTTTTTGCTAAGCCAATAATAAGGGAGACATTTTAAGTTTTTTAATAAACAGTTTTAATCCCGAAACACCCCCTCGAGAATAAAAATTTGGAGATACTTTATAGCCAATATTTGAATCTTGGTTTTATTCTATCGTCATACAAAATTATGTGAAAATATACCTACCCGTTTTTGCCTGAATCTCCGATAGAGAGACAGACAAAAATTGATGTATTGCGCCCAATGTCTTATAATCATCTGAAACGTGTAGAAACCAAATATGAGGCTGAAAAAATAAAAAAATTGATGTGAAGTGTGAAATTTCACACATTTTAGGGTTTCGCAGGTATTGTCACATAGGTAAGCCTAGGTCAGGATTACGACATCTAGACATTGTGACGGTCAGCTGTCTGACTAAAAACTATTCGTCAGCGTCTGATCTATGTGGCCTGATTACGAAATGCAGACACTGCATTTTCGTAATGGGGAAATATTTGTCATGACGAATGAATATTGGAACTGGGTTAAACTTTCGTTACAAAAAGGCTGGATGAAACAGAATATGGAAGCAGTGGAACATAGCCAACTCCGCTGCACGTATTAGTCCACAAGGTGACGACCAAGACACTGACGTCAGATTCTTGTATCGAGGGTGAAGCCAAGCAAGTAGTGACCATGTGAGTGGGAGAAGACTTCTCCAGGCTCCTCGACTCCCAGATGGGTAGCCCCCACCTCGGAGATAGGTCCAAATCGATCCTGGCCAACACGGGGTGGACCGAAAACTTCTCCAACTCTATGGACCAATTCAAACATTATATTGTAAATTTGATAAATGTTTAATAAATTTGTTATGTTGAAACCAGGAGTTGTGAATCATTCAAACCACTCACGTGACAGTATGTAGTAAGTGAATGATGATTATTTAAAACAAATTTTATGTTAAAATAATTTGTTGTTAATTTTAATTCGAGTGCCTAATACCATTATTTAGGTTTCTAAATATGTGCAGTATTTTTTTTTTTTTATATATAGCAAGGTTCATTAAGATTTTGAAAATTGCGCCTATGGCTTCCATTAGTTGTTTTAAGTCATAAAATCCGCCCCTTTGATTTCGTATACATTGAAACATAGAATTAAATTATAATTTCAACAATTGCAACTGGTTATTAAATTTATGGTTTTAAAAATTAAATGCAACATTTGTCAAAATATAACTTGAATTCTGAAAAAATAATTTAAACAAAATAAAAATGCAAAAAAAAAAACAGAAAAAATCAAATTGTCTCCAGACTGGAAGCGAACCCTACTTTGCAATTTAGAAAGCGACATGTCTAACCACTACACCAGGGGTGGCCTACCTTTTTGGAAGCAAGGGCGCAATTAAGAATTTTCAGAGACGTTGCGGGCGCAATGATATGTAATGACATCATATATGTTTTGTTTTTTATTGTTAAAGTTAATTTTATTATTTTTTTTCATTTCTTAATTTTAATTTCTTAAAAAAAAAAAATGTTTTTGTTAATTTTTGTCATTTATAATTTTGAATCTTTTTATTTGATTTTACTTATAGGTTAAAATCCCATTATTTTTTGAAAAAATGCTATTTTTCTCCTCTTTTTCTTCATTTTTTAAACAACATAATACAACAATATAATAATAATAATTTGTAATAATTATTTTATTTAATGACATTTATTAGATACATATAATTACATAATATATGATAAATTATATTCGTTAATGAGAAGGTTGAGACTGTATTTCTTGACATAATTTTTGAAAATCAGGACAGTAATTTGATACTGCTACTCTTAAACATTCAAATTTTCATTGGTAAGACGTGATTTAAACTTATTTTTAATAAATTGCATTGAACAAAATGTGGCTTCACTTAAGTAAGTCGATCCAAAAAAAGATTTTAGCTTCAGTGCACAATTTTTTAATATTGGATATTTACGTGATTCAACTAATTTCCAAAATTTCTTGTCCATGTTCGTAACTTTTAAAGCGACGTCATTTTGTAATTCTACAATTTCCAATTCTAAATTTTCTAAATTTGTTGCATAAAATCTATTTATTTCTGCACTTAAAGTCAACATTAATCATAGGATTTTGAAAGAAAAATAAAATCGATTCCAAGTCATCAAATTGATTAAATCTTTCATTAAACTCATTATTTAATTTTTTTAGATAATTAACATACGTTCGAGAATCTATATGATTTTCTAGAAATATTTTCGACATGTGTGAAAAATGCGTCAACGAATTTTTTTGAAAGTGCGTACTACAAAGGGTTAATTTAAATGCTTTAATAGCACTTACCATTTCTACTAAATCTTTATTTTCACCTTGTAATTAAAGATTTAGCTGATTTAATTTCTGACAAATATCGGCTAAAAAAGCTAAGTCACCTAGCCAATTAGGATCTTCAAGATTGTTATTAATTTCCGCTTTTTGTTCAAGAAATTATTTTACTTCAGTAATCAAATTAAGAAACTCATCTAATACTTTGCCTTTGATAAGCCACCTCACTTCTGTGTAAGTTATTAAATCTGAGAACTGTGCTGTAATGGAGCAACTCTTATAGAATTTATAATTTTTATTTTAGTTATGGGGTCCAAAACGTGGCTAAATGAAAGAACTTTAGTGCACAGAACTTGCTGATGTATTATGCAATGGTAAGCAAAAAAAATTGGAAATGATTAATCTTTTCTACATAAGATTATAAATCCTTTATTTTTACCGATCATCGCTGGAGCTCTGTCAGTTGTAATTGAAGATAATTTATGTAAGGGAAGTTTTCGTTCCAAAACATAATTATTAAAAACTTGATAAATATCTTCACCTCTCGTTCTTTCCTTCATTGGCAAAAGGCATAGTATTTCTTCTTTCACAGAGTAGTCTTCGAAAACCATTCTTGTTATTATTATTAACTGAGATGTCCCCGTTAGATCCAAAGATTCGTCCATTTGAAGTGAATACCAAGAGCACCTATTCATATCAGCTTCAAGTTGATCTTTAATATGGATAGATATTGTCGCAGTTCTTCTTTTCACTGTATTGCGTGACAATTGTAAATCGGTTATTGCCCTAATTATTTCTTGTTTATTACGAAAAGTATCAAAGTGAGAATCGGCACCAATAAGTAAAGCTTGTTTAAATAATTCCCCATTTGAATATGATCTCTTGTTCTTCGCAAAAAAATGTGCTATTTTAAACGATGCCGTGGTTACATTTTTACTTGCCCGACCTTGTGTGTGTGTGTGTGTGTGTGTGTGTGTGTGTGTGTGTGTGTGTGTGTGTGTGTGTGTGTGTGTGTGTGTGTGTGTGTGTGTGTGTGTGTGTGTGTGTGTGTGTGTGTGTGTGTGTGTGTGTGTGTGTGTGTGTGTGTGTGTGTGTGTGTGTGTGTGTGTGTGTGTGTGTGTGTGTGTGTGTGTGTGTGTGTGTGTGTGTGTGTGTGTGTGTGTGTGTGTGTGTGTGTGTGTGTGTGTGTGTGTGTGTGTGTGTGTGTGTGTGTGTGTGTGTGTGTGTGTGTGTGTGTGTGTGTGTGTGTGTGTGTGTGTGTGTGTGTGTGTGTGTGTGTGTGTGTGTGTGTGTGTGTGTGTGTGTGTGTGTGTGTGTGTGTGTGTGTGTGTGTGTGTGTGTGTGTGTGTGTGTGTGTGTGTGTGTGTGTGTGTGTGTGTGTGTGTGTGTGTGTGTGTGTGTGTGTGTGTGTGTGTGTGTGTGTGTGTGTGTGTGTGTGTGTGTGTGTGTGTGTGTGTGTGTGTGTGTGTGTGTGTGTGTGTGTGTGTGTGTGTGTGTGTGTGTGTGTGTGTGTGTGTGTGTGTGTGTGTGTGTGTGTGTTCAAGTTCAAGTTCAAAATCGTTTATTAAATTTAGATTATCAATACATACATCATAACAATCAGACAATTTTACATTTTTTTTTTAGGCATTTAGTCGCTGTGTACCGCACCAAGTGCTACAAAGCACGCGCGGAGCGTGTACAACAGTTACAAACATGTTATTAACTAACAATTTTACGTACATAGACACAAGTGTTCACACATTACAATTGAAGCATTTTCAGCATACATAGAAATATTAAAATTGTAATTCACTTTACCTTTTGCAGTTTATAGAAGTGTTTTTATTTTTTTTTTCTTCAGATCTTCATAATAAATAAATAATTAAATAAATAAATAAATAATTAAATAAATAAAAGAATTAATAAATAAACAGAATAAAATGAGAATAAAAAATTAAAACACTCAATAAAATAATAAATAATACAATAAATAAATAAGATAAATAAATAAACAATTATTAACAAACATAGTATTTACCAGCATTTTTATAAGACATAGATAGCTAAAGTTTTTCACAGAATAATCGCAGATTTTAAGAAAGGCATTTATAGCATACAGAAACTGAGATATTGAGATAGATAAATAGATGAGTAAAAATTTAATAAAACAATAAAGAAAAATGATATAATAAAATAATAAATAAAAATGATATAATAAAATAATAATGAGAATGAATGAAATAAAATAATAAATAATAAATAAATAGATAATAAAATAGAATAAAATTAAATAAAATTAAATAAATAAAGTATTAAATAAATAAAATATATATCTGCGTATAAAATTACAATAAAAAATAATAATTAAATAGGATATAAAAACAATTTAACTACAGTAAACAAATAAATAAATAAATAAATAAATAGATAAGTAAATTGATAGGTTAAATTAATAATAATGTCCCATAGAATCATTATGCTGGTGAACTGTAATTGCCGAGAAGCATATCTTTGAGGCACTTTGAAAACCTTTTATGTTGAAGACTGAAATCAAGGTCTTTATTTCTTAAATTTACTAGTTGCACCGCACTATAGCAACATTGATTCCTGCTAGTGGTTTTATTTAGTTTTGGCAATTCTAGCTGCAACAGATTTGAAGACCTAGTTCGCGCGTTAACCATTTTTATTTTAAAAGTTGAAAAAAATCTTTTAACGAAGTTTATAGTACTATATTCGTATAATTGTTGCAAATTCATCACCTGCAGTTCTTCAAACAAAGGAGCAGAGCTATCATACTTACGAGCTCCGCATATGGTTCGTAAAGCCATTTTTTGACAAATCTTTAAGTGATTTAATAATGTCGGGTAGGTACCACCCCAGTGTATGATGCCATACCTCAGGGTGGCTTCGTACCAAGCAACATAAAGCTTTTTTACCTCCATCAATGGAAGGATATTTTTCATGTAGAATAATTTATAATTAATCTGTCTTAACCTGTTTGATAGTTCATTTATATGAATATCCCATTTTAAACCAGAATCAATAGTAACGCCTAAGTATTTAATAGAGTTTACGATTTCTATATTTTCGCACGAGCAATGGTAAATACACTTATGACGATGACATTTGATGTGAAGACTATTATTAAGATTTTTCGAAGTAGAAGTCTTGTAAGCAAAATAGATGCCTTTTGTTTTGGAAGCATTAATAATCATACGATTATTAATTAACCAGGTGGTGAGAAGATTAAGATCGGAATTGAGATGGCTCGATAAAGAATTTAAATTTTCCGCTGCATGTATAAGTGCTATGTCGTCGGCATATGCAAAGATGGATGAGTAAAACTTTAGTTGTAATAAATCGTTCATGTAGATTATAAATAATAACGGACCCAGTACTCCGCCTTGGGGTATTCCGAATTTAACAACCCCTTCTGTACTCTTTGCATTTTCAATTTTGGTTACTTGTTTTCTATGGGTGAGATAGGATTTAAGCCATTGGAGTGTATAGCTGTAAAAACCATACTTATTCAATTTCATAATTAGAATTTTGTGATCCACTATGTCAAATGCCTTTCTTAAATCTACATACAGGGCAGCAGTTGGTTTGTTACAATCTGCCGATTTAACAATTTCAGTTACGTGCCGTTCAATAGCAATGTCTGTACCCAATCCAGGCAAGAAGCCATACTGGTGAACGGATAATAAGTTATTTGTTTCAAAATATTCTAAAATTCTAGCATGCATAACATTCTCTAATATTTTTGAAAACGTATTTAACACGGAGATGGGTCTATAATTATCCATGTTGGTCCTGTCGCCGGATTTAAAAACGGGAGTAACACAGGCAATTTTAAGTTTTTCTGGAAACGTGCCTCTATTTACGGATAAGTTAAAGATGTAGTGCAATAAGGGGAGAAAGATGTCTATATTGTTTTTGATGGTTATTATATTAATACCATCTAAACCCGTGCTGTTTTTGTTTTTCATCTTATAAATTACTTTCCAAATTTCATGAATAGTAAAATCTGAGAAGCAAAAACTACAATTTGACTCAGGAATCGCATATGGTTCAAATAAATCTGATCCATATTCAGCATTTAATAATTTTCCTGGAATATCAAGGAAATATTCATTGAATTTATTTACTATTTTCTCACTTTCATCATTTAAATTTAGCAATTTGTTATCTACAGTTATGTTCTTTATTACGTCTTTTTGTTCATTTGTGATATTTTTAATAACTGACCAATATTTTCTGCTGTTACCTTTCGCTGATTCTATTTGTTTCGTATAGTAAATTCTTTTTTCTTTTCTTATCAAACATGTAACTTCTTTGGAAAGCGCTTTATAAAGATTTAACAACTCTAAATTACTTCTATGCTGTTTCATTTTCTTAAATATATGGTTTTTATAATTAATTTTAGAGATCAGCATGACAGTTATCCATGGGTTTCTTTTATATATTTTATTGCTACTACTTTTAATATAGGATGAGGACTCAATTGACCGATTATATATGTCATAGAGAATGTCGAGGGATTTATTTACGTTCTGTTCATTATAAACTTCAGACCAGTCTTGTGCTAATAAACACCGTCGGAGCATTTTGAAATCTGTTATTCTAGAGTAAAGTACTGTTCTTACCTGAATTGGATTAACAAGACATTTCACTAACGTACCAAAGTGGTCTGTGATACCTATTTGAACAACTTTAGTGACAAACGTTAGATTTTTAGAATTTTTTACAAACACATGATCTAGACATGTCGCACTTTGCAAGGTAACTCTTGTTGGTTCGTTTATATGTGATTTGTATCCATAAGCCGCAAGTAAGGACATATACATTAGCATTTCCGGAGTATTTTCTAAAATATCAATATTGATATCTCCAATTACTAAGGCCGGATCGCTAGAGTTTTTTAAGATACCTTCAAATTCATGTCTAATGTTGTTAAAATTAAAGTTGCCATTTCTGTACAGTCCAAAGATTGACATGTTTTCTGGTTTCCCGCTAATGTTAATTTTAATAGATACATTAATACCTTCTCCGTAGGAAGAGATAAAATTACTGTGATTGTATTTTAATTCTAATGCTATGTACATAATAGTACCACCAGACTGGTCGCTATTTCGTGGCTGGAGTAGGATTTCGTAGCCCGGAATTGCATACCTATTAATTTCTTCCTGAAATATCCATACCTCTGTTAAAATCATTATTTTATATTTGTAATTGAGACTGTGTAAATGTAATAGAAATTCATCAAAATGTTTTCTAATACTACGTATATTTATGTGAAAAATTTCGATACAGCTATTATCCATTTTTAATTTCAAATTTAAATATTAAATAGGTAGAATAGTAATAAAGATAGCAGGAAGAAATTAGAGCTAATTAATTCAGTGCAGAAAGGCTCGCCATAGATGTAATGCGAATGGCAGGGGCATTATCGTCTTTTTTCATAAATATTTTGGAATTCGATACCCACACATATTTATAGTTGTCTTCACTTTTTAATTTTTTGGCCTCATATAAAAGTTTTTTGTAGAAGGGTGTCAAGTGTTCGTTAATGTAGACAGCACTTACCGGTACATTAGGGAGGAAGTCAACAGTCTTTACCTTTTTGACTTTTGATTTTGACAGTACAGCATCACGTTTTTGTCTATTAGTGAACTGCACTACTATTGGTCTGGGCCTCGACGAGTTTTTCGATGGGAGCCGGTGAACTGCCTGAATGTCATGATTTAGCACAATGGGTTCGTCTATAGCTATCGCTAGCTTATTGACTGCTTCCATCACGTTCTCATTAGTCACTTCAGGTACCCCGTCTATCACGATGTTGCGGTTCCTACTATATTGTTGAGACTCCTCCATTTGTAACTTCAATGAGTTGATTTCCTCCTGCAGAAGTTGACTTTTAGTGGAATGAGCCGCAACAGTATTTTCTACACTGAACAGTTGCTTCTTCAGGTTCTTATTTTCTTCCACTATGTCATCATATTTAGAGGAAACAAACTCAATGCATTTCTTCATCTCTGAAAGCTGCTTATTGAGCAGATTACTTTGTTCGGCCAGAGCATTTTTTACCGCACTTTCAATCCTCGCTTCAATCTTCAAAAGAAAAGGCTCCGATTGTAAGTCCAAGTCATGCTGCTGCGAATTAGAGGCGGTCTCAGAACCTCTGCATAGTAGGCATTTATAGGACTCCCTTCGCGTGTTTCCCATTTGAACGTAAGTCTTTTTTGCGATGTTCGCACAGTCGTAATGTAACTTACAATTGTTAAAGGTACATTTCACATAGTCATTGTCGGGTAGCAATTTCGAGCACATTGAACAGGACATTTTTATAACTGCTGGTTATAATTTAGAGATTATTTAATAAGAGAGAAATGTAATTAATATTTTTGAATCACTCTCTGTCTAAATTACAGTTTAAATTAGATTTTTATCAATATCTTGAAGCCGCACCTGACAGGATTTATTTTGCTATTGACTTGCAAGAATTGGTTAGACTTAGAACAAAAGTTTTTTATGTGAAAAAAACACTGAATTTGATAAATTGTAATATTTAAAAATTATTTATCCACCTTACACTGATTGCTTATTTAAAAAAACGCACTGCACTTTTGACACCACTATTTAAATTAACAATTTATATAATAAAATAATAATTAAAGAGGGTGTTTACGGTAAAATTAAATAAAAAACTACTGCACGAGTTGAACACGTGTACCATGTACGATAGAAAAATATTTGTGTGTGTGTGTGTGTGTGTGTGTGTGTGTGTGTGTGTGTGTGTGTGTGTGTGTGTGTGTGTGTGTGTGTGTGTGTGTGTGTGTGTGTGTGTGTGTGTGTGTGTGTGTGTGTGTGTGTGTGTGTGTGTGTGTGTGTGTGTGTGTGTGTGTGTGTGTGTGTGTGTGTGTGTGTGTGTGTGTGTGTGTGTGTGTGTGTGTGTGTGTGTGTGTGTGTGTGTGTGTGTGTGTGTGTGTGTGTGTGTGTGTGTGTGTGTGTGTGTGTGTGTGTGTGTGTGTGTGTGTGTGTGTGTGTGTGTGTGTGTGTGTGTGTGTGTGTGTGTGTGTGTGTGTGTGTGTGTGTGTGTGTGTGTGTGTGTGTGTGTGTGTGTGTGTGTGTGTGTGTGTGTGTGTGTGTGTGTGTGTGTGTGTGTGTGTGTGTGTGTGTGTGTGTGTGTGTGTGTGTGTGTGTGTGTGTGTGTGTGTGTGTGTGTGTGTGTGTGTGTGTGTGTGTGTGTGTGTGTGTGTGTGTGTGTGTGTGTGTGTGTGTGTGTGTGTGTGTGTGTGTGTGTGTGTGTGTGTGTGTGTGTGTGTGTGTGTGTGTGTGTGTGTGTGTGTGTGTGTGTGTGTGTGTGTGTGTGTGTGTGTGTGTGTGTGTGTGTGTGTGTGTGTGTGTGTGTGTGTGTGTGTGTGTGTGTGTGTGTGTGTGTGTGTGTGTGTGTACTGGTACTAACAAATTCTCCTATTAAATGGGAAGAACCCTATTTTTTTTTATGAAAATCGGTTGACTAGAAATGAGAGTTTACTCGTGTCGATTTTAATATTTTTGCGAATATTTAGCAATAGAAAAATATTTCGAAAAAATTTATTGGACAAAAGTTACTACAAATGCAATAACTAATAACTTTTATTTGAGACGTTTTTTGATAAAACGAAAAATTTCGAAAAATTTTTGTAAAATTATTTAATATTTTTCCAAGTCTCAATTTTTTCATACTTATATGTAACGTTTCCATGGTCATGATAATTAATTCGTAACTAGTAAAGCAAGCCTTGGACAAAAATTTGTATAGAACATAATTTGATGTATTTTTGAAGATTTATCTAAAAATTTAAATTTTTTTTTTTTTTTTTTAGTTTACGTTTTTTTTTAAATATTTTTTTTATGGGAGGGCAAGTCTAGCGGAGGTTTCCTTTCGCCACTGGTTTGATTTATCTGTTACCTTTTTGAACAATAATAGAGAATTATTGCAACCTCTGTTCTACTGATCTTTTAATAAAGTTTTCCTTTATTTGACATGTGCGCATGCGCAGTTGATATATCCTTAATTTCTTTCTTTTATTAAAATACAGGCAACCTATATTTAATTTAAATAACGGCAAAGCATTTTTTATTTAAAGCACCTTAATTTTGACAGGTCTTCTGTCAATGTAACCTCAAAATTAACAACGGAGTAAATTCGAACAAAAAATTGGTGACTTTTCTTGTGAGTAATGATGCAAGCTAAAGATAAAAAACGTTTACGATTTAAATACGAGGACGATGTTATTCTTCTCCGAGAAATTGTGTCACGAAACCCTTTTGCGAATGGTTGTGCCGTATGCGAGTATGCCGTATGGGAAAAAAATAGTCTGTTGCAGTTAACTCATATAAGAGTTGCAGTTAACTTCTATATTCATTACGATTTGGATCTATCAATTTGGCATATTTGTCAAAATAAAGTATGAAGCACCCTTGCAATAACACTCTTTAAAACATCATGAAAAATTTTAATACAGGATACTTTATTAGAGGTTTCTTTTAATAAAGTCAGCTTTTTTTCACTTTGCAATATCTCTCTAATTGCTGGCTCAATAATCCCTTCTTTAAATTATTTATTTTCTCAGTTCTAATAGCACTATGAGGCATAAATTTTTGATCGAAGTTCTTATGTTCTAATTTAAAATGCCTTTCAAGATTATATTTTTTAATAGTTACGTTGCGATTACACAGAAGGTATACACTATTTCCTGTTACTTCCACGAAACAAAATTCTTCTTCCCAATCTCTTTGGAAAATGTAAGAACGTGGCCGTTTACTTGGACCTGCCTCAACCATGCTGGGTATTTTTTATTGTTAAATTAATAAGATAAAGTAATAACCAAAGTAATTTTTATTAAAAGATAAACGAATTGTTTATAATACAACTATTTCATAGCAAAATGATCAGTTTTAATCAGAGCTGCGAACCGGTAGGAAAATCCGAACCGGTTCCGGTTCACGGTTCACACAATTTTTAAGGTTCGGTTTTTATTCGGATCACTATTTTTATTTATTGAACCGGTCTTAAAACATCGGTTCGTGGTTCGGTTCAAAAAATAAAATACACCCGGTTCTGTTTTTACACGAATTTTTACTTCCTCATATGGAATGAGGGTTTATCTCTGAGTTCAATAACCGGAGATAAGCATTGCTTATCTCTGAGTTCAATAACCGGACAATATGATGTGTTCGTTATTAATTTTACAATTGTTATTTTATTTCGTGACTATTAACTAAGCTCTGATGAAGATTTAAAATAAAAATCGAAACGTTAGCGAAGTTAATAAATTTGTTTTTATTTTCTGACTGGTCCGAATCCCATTACCTTCAACTATAATTACTAACTTACGGACGTAACTCATCTAATCAAGATTTATAAATTATGTGTGGTATAAATGGGAATCAAAATTTATTGTAAGTGACTCGGTTCCGGGTTATGGTCTGGTGTATATTTAATGCGTCAGATCCAGTCAAGAGCTGAGTCCGGTCGACCACGTAAGTTTTATTTTTTATCTTATATTTTATTGATTGAATAGTTGCTGACTGACTCGGTTCCTGGCTGTGGTCTGGTGTATATGTAATGCATCAGATCCAGTCCGGTGCTGAGTCCGGTCGACCACGTAAGTTTTATTTTTTACCTTATATTTTATTTTTCATATTCATTCTGTTTTAAAATGTTTTGTTTTCATTTGATAATCCCGTAATTAATTTATAACTTTAAATTTTGTTTTTCATTTATTTATTTATTTTTTTTTGTACAATAAATTTACTATGTTAAAATGTTCCCACTTGTTTGACTTTAAAATTCCCATCAACAGAGAAGCTTTTTAAACTAAACTAGCTGGTGGCAGCCTTCCCCCCGTTTTTACAGTTTGCTAAATCCCCCCCCCCCCGGGTTATTAAAAAAAATCGAACCCAAACTTGAACCTCATAAAAAAATAAGTTCTTGAAGCTAAAAAAATATGTTTTTAAGCCGGAACCTTAAACCGAACTGAAATTAACATATTGAACCTAAACCCGAACAAGACCTAAATAAATTCAGCTTCAGGTCCCTGGTTTTTACTTCAATAAAATCTATTTAAAATCTTCTAAATAATGATTCAGATCTTTTTTTGTTTAAACTTGACTTTTTGGACAAAATTTCGGTAATAAATTATAAGCTTTCACCAGGTGCTGTAACAATAATAGCTCGGTTACACGATGCAGTAACTTGCACAAGTAAGAACTTGCACAAGTCACTCGCATTGTGTAGACGTACATTCAGTACTGGTGCCAGCACTTGCACAAGTATCTCATACAAGTCAAGTGAATACAAGCCGTTCCTATTTACTGGCACAAGTAGCCGTGCAAGTGACTAATAAAAATGACCGCCATGAACAGTTGATTTGTTCTGGCTAATACAAAAACGTTAAATATACTTAAAATGTTTATAATAAAGTGGTCTGTGGACACCACAAGTACTATATTTGATTTTATAAATAGTTTTTGGTGGAGAATAATTTTTGTTTACGGGTGTAAAAGGCGTATGCAACATAAAATAAGGTTAAACATCGAAAATTGGCGCGTTATAAAGACTGTTTTACGGACCAAAAATAATTGGAAGCATTTACATTTTGCAGTGTATTTCGGGTTCTTTGCAAGGTTACTTAAATAATTTACTGGCATACGTGTAAATGACAAAACGACTTGTGCTAGTACTGTCACAAGTACTTGTGCCAGTACTTGCACAAGTTACTGGCATCGTGTAACCGGGCCATAATACAATTATACAAAATATACTAATACGAGTACAATGAATTATGAATATTTACCTATTCTAATATATTACAACTAGCAGTGTAGCTGCTGCTTGCTATCGAAGTAAAAAATAGGCGTAGCAGGTTTGGCCTGGGTCCATATCGGGACAGTTGGATCAGATTCGCTGCGAATCGTTTTAATAAAATCCAAGTATATTTTATGTTTTACTAAAACATTTCATAAATAAATAATTTTATAAATAAAATTGTGCTTCTTACACAAATCATTTAACAAAAGGCTTCTTTATAAACGACATTGATAGTACAGTCCTTCAAAATAATGTCGTTTATGTTTTTTTTCTGTCATCAGTTCGTTAATTGTCAAAAAGTTAGGTTATATCGAATTACTTCTAAAAAGAGATTGAAAACCTATGTTCCCTGTGGAGGAAAGGAGCTAATGTGAATTATAATGCAGAGCAGTTCTATCCAACCGATTTGTCGGAAAATTTATGGTTTAAATTATATTAACTGTGTAATATAATGTTAAATATCATATATAAAGACAAATCTAAATAAAATTAAATGAAAATTTCAGTGCATAAGAATCATCAAACATAATTTTTAAAAATGTTTCGTGTTCTTTTTATCTTTTTTGTACAGTTTATTTTAATTTTTCGCCCAGTGTGTCACATGGACACAAAAAAAAATATTGGAAAGCAGTGATAAAGTATCAAATTTTGTATTATCTGTCTCATTTTGTAATACGGAACTAACAGTGAAAGTTCATTTTTTATGTTGTATTATATATTGACAATACATTTATAATATTGTCATAGTATTGGTTCACACGGATACGCCAAAGTCTGTTTACACCACAACAGTCACCAAAGTAACCAGATCTAGTTTCGTATTACAAATTGAGACAGATTATATTATTCATATAGAAATTTTTGAATTTCAAATGTTCGATAATTTTACTTCGAATAATGAATATTCAAACATTATTACCAGTAGTAATTGCAGTTCTTGATAAATTTGTACTGACCAATGTTGCCACCTTTCAAATGTTGTTCACCCGGACATAAAAATTTTGCGAGCAAAAAAAAGGTAAAATTAATCATTCCAATGTAATAAAATAATATCATAAATTAATGAAACATACATAAGTTTATTATCTTTATATACAATATACATTTCTGATATAATATTAATATTCATATAAACATAATAAAATCACAAAATTTTGTCAGCAAAACATTTATTTTATTTTTTTCTTTAAAATTGTATTTCATATTGCCCTGTTGCGCTTCTAAAAGCTTTTTATTGCTTATTACTGTACTACGAAATTCACCACATTTAATTTTTAAATTATTACAAATTAGGAGCTCTAATGAACGCTCAAAACTATACAATTGGTTCAATATTAACATATGGGATTCCCCTATCTGCCATCTCATTACTGCCAACCCAAAATATTGAAAAGAGCAAATAAAATTTAAAAATTTTATAATGTATTTTAACAAATATATAATTATTGATGTTTTGCTAAATTTGCTAAATTTCCGGACATTTTTGGGCTTCGCCTGGACACCCGGACACGTAGCGCAAAACCATGACTGTCCGGGTCAAATCTGGACAGGTGTCAACACTGTTACTGACCGGTCCGATCGAACTTCATTCATTATATTTGTCTCTCAAGTTTCGGGTTCTTCTGTCCTAAAATTTTACTTACTAAACCTAACCTACCACACATTAGCCCAATTAAAATTGTGTATCATTGTGCATTCGTTTATAGTATAAATACATAAGCGGACAAGTGAGTAACCTTCACCCCAGTTTTTACGGAGAGTAGAATCAGGATAACAGCCATAAACCTGTTCGTAAAGTCAATTCCAACAGTTTCTTACCGTCAGCCACAAGCGCAGATTTCATATGTGCAGGGCCGTTTTTACTTACATCGAGGCCCGAAGCGCAAACAGATTCTAGGTCCATCTTCCCTAATTGATAAAATGCATTCAAGAAAAAAGATCTGTTTTCTCATTATGAACAGTCTTTGTTATATATATTTTTCTGTTAAGGCAATAATAAGGGAGGTGTTTTAAGATTTTTAGTAAACAGTTTTAAGTAGGCATAAAAAAGAAACTCTAGACACTCCTATATGCTTTGACCGATATGAACAATATTTTTCAGATTTGTACTCTAAGAATCTACGAATATAATTACATATAGAAATGTCTAGGGTTTCGTAGGCATAAATAAGAAACTCTAGATACTCCTATATGCTTTGACCGATATGAACAATATTTTGCAGATTTATTCTCAAAGAAACTGCAGATAAAATACCATATAGAAATATCTAGGGTTATGTAGGCATAAACAAGAAACTCTAGACACTCCTATAACCTTTGACTTATATGAACAATATTTTGCAGTTTTCTTCTCTAAGAATCTGGGGATAAAATAACATATAGAAATGTCTAGGGTTTTGTAGGCATAAACGAAAAACTCGAAACACTGCTATATCTCCAGACTTCTTTCAACAAGCCGAATTCTTGTTGAGCTTTAAGGATTCTGTTGTTTACGTATCTTGTAGTTCCTCCATCTTCGCTGTTAATGTAAAATCTGTTGATGTTATTGGTACCAATCCGCATTACTTTGGTTTTCGCTTTATTTATGCATAAGCCAACTAAATTTGCCAAAGTACCTATACTTTTAAGTTTGGCTTGCATATCTTCATAAGAATGTGACAAAAGGCATATATCGTCCGCATAGCTCAAATCTTCCAAACGGTTTTGGAAATCCCACTGTATGCCTCTATGTTCTGTGAGAGCATTACGAAGAAGCCAGTCCAACACGGTATTAAATAGTAGAGGAGATAGTAGGCAGCCTTGCTTAACTCCGCTTCTGACGGCAATACTTTTACTTCTCATCCCAGTATGCACAACTTGCGAACTTGCTTCGCGGTATATTCTTTTATGAGGTTGTAGTTTTACTAGATATTGTAGTTTTCATATATACCGTTCGACAGCGCTGTCAAAAAATGTACATTCAGCAAAAATCACCGGTAAGTTTGTATCGGTAAGTCACAGATTAGTCTGCTGAATTGTCACGGGGGGGAACCCTCGGAAAAGTTCCGCAGGTACACCCGCAGGAGGACGAGACAGTGGTAGTGCAAAACCGTCTCGGTGATGTCCTCACTCGTGCGCACTTTACCCTAGACTAGCTCAGTCGCGGGTTCCGTCTATGCCGCTCGGTGTGAAGCACCGGTCAAAACACAAGCGCTCTGAAAAAGAATTAGTGACCAAGGTATTTTGTGACATAAAAACAAATATTGTTAAAGGATATTTATTAAGTGAAAGTTTAAAGATTGAAATATGAAAATAAACAAGCCAGGTAAACGGATTACCGGCGAGCAGGTAGTGAAAAGGTTGTCAAATATGAAAAACAAAGTAATTCGAACAATGGTAAAATTTAATAAACAAAATAAATATTTAAATGAAACAACAATGTGAAAATAATGTACAAAACAAAATATGAATGACAAGAATGATAGTCTAGTGCCTACGTCGAAAGATACTGCACTTGATGATAATGGAATGCCATTTGGCACACGTGTTCTTTATAAAAATTAAATCATTTTGACCCGCAGCACCTATTTTTTAATTGAGGCAGATTCAAGATGGCGGCGAAACTAGCGCGCCAATTACGATAACGATTACTAATTTTTATGATAAAGCAAAATAGGTAAATACATATTTGTACAATGGACCTTTAGCTACAATTTGCCGCGTCGTACGCGAATTTCCGTCATTTACTTTACAAGATACCGTCCATAATTCATTATCAGACGCAAAAAAGTGATTTCCGAAATGGATACCGAATTTCGTATGATATGGCTCGTTTTCTATTAATTTAATGCCGTAGATTACGAATCTGTTATCAAAATTGCGAAAATTTGAAATTTTGATAGATTTTTTTCCCAATTTCGAGACATGATGATATACTCTATCACTGCAAATCTGCGTATATTAATATTTTGTTTCAATTCTTCCTAAATCAGTAGGGCATATCCTTGGCTACAAGAATATGTGCGGAATTTTTCTCTACGTGGCGCCAAAATTAAGGTAGCGGCCGAAATGTGTTAAGTCTCAACTTCGTATTATTTTGACACTCTTTATATCGTTTTCGACCAAATCGAACCTGTAAATTACAAAAATGAAATAAAAAATGGCATATGACTTGTCATTATTCGGGTTTTGCCCGAAATGAAATAAAAAAAATTACATATCCGACCGGAACGGCTGTAAATTATGACATTTAGGTAAGATACTCCGTGCATATATGGAATGCATCAATTTGTTTACCTGGTCTCAAATGAAGCCGCTTTCGAAATAATACTCGAAAATCGAATTTTGCTATTTACATCAAATTTGTTGAGTTGTATATCAATTTCGGGTAAATTGAAGTCGTAGATTTCAAAAATGGAGTTAATTTAAAGATTTGCTACACATAAGGTTGTATTTTGCCCGAAAAAAATAATTACATATATTGTTTACATAGCAGTGAGATTCATTACACGACAGTGAAGTGTCTCTCCATCCAAAAGAGTAGTATATAGCAGTTCTGATAAAATAATATAGATTACTACACACTTAATACGATTCTAATGGTGGCCGAAAACTATTCTTTCGAAAATGTTTAAAATATTCTGATATTTTTACCAGTTATTAGGACAACATTTGAATGTGTTAATAGTTCCTCTATGTTTGCTAATTATACTGACTTCTAGTGCTACTCTACAAAATAATTTATATTTGTTTACAAATCAAAGTCGAAAGACTCACTAATTGGGTGGGCCTATGTAAAGATAAAATTCTAGTGAAATAGAGTATGTACATTCATGCCATCAATTGTAAAATGGGTAAAATATCTCAAAATTATATCTTTAAAAACTACGCCTATGAAAACGTATTAAGTCAAGTTCATGGGCTAATTACGTCCGTTCCCTAGTAATTATTAATTACTTATTATTTCTTAAATTAAGGTTTATTTAAAACTTTTCTTCAATTAGTTATGCAAAATAATGTTTCACACCTGGTTTCGACTTCGGTTCAGACTAGTGTTGAATAAGAATTCATCGAATCTCTTCATTTTGTATACAGTTAAGTAGTAGAGGAATTCAGTATTATTGGCACATATAGAGGATTTATCAACACATTAGAATGTTCTCCTGATAACTAGTAAAAATATCAGAGAAAATTGTAACCATTTTCAAAAGAATAGTTTTCGGCCACCTTTAGAATCGTATTAAGTGTGTAGTAATCTATATTATTTTGTCGGAAGTACTATATACTACTCTTTTGGATGGGGAGGCACTTAACTGTCGTGTAATGATCTCACTGTTATGTAAAGAATACATGTAATTATTTATTTCGGGCAAAAGACAATCTTATATGTAACAAATCTTTAAACTAACTCCATTTTTGAAATCTACGACTTCAATATACCCGAAATTGATATACAACTCAACAAATTTGATGGAAATAGCAAAATTCGATTTTCGAGCGTTATTTCGAAAGCGGCTTCATTTGAGACCAAGTGCTGCGAACAAACCCAAGCAAATTGATGCATTCCGTATATGCATAGAGCATCTTACTTAAATGTCATAATTTACAACCGTTCCGGTCGGATATGTAATTTTTTTTATTTTATTTCGGGCAAAACCCGAATAATAACAAGTCATATACCATTTTTTATTTCATTTTTGTAATTTACAGGTCCGATTTGGTCGAAAACGATATAAAGAGTGTCAAAATAATACGAAGTTGAGACTTTACACATTTCGGTCGCTACCTTAATTTTGGCGCCACGCAGACAAAAATTCCGCACATATTCTTGTAGCCAAGGATATGCCCTACATATTTAGGAAGAATTGAAACAAAATGTTAATATACGCAGATTTGCAGTGATAGAGTATATCATCATGTCTCGAATTTGGGAAAAAAATCTATCAAAATTTAAAATTTTCGCGATTTTGATAACATATTCGTAATCTACGGCAATAAATTAATAGAAAACGAACCATATCATACAAAATTCGTTAGCCATTTCGGAAATCACTTTTTTGCGTCTGAGAATGAATTATGGACGGTATCTTGTAAACTAAGTAACGAAAATTCGCATACGGCGCGGCAAATTGTAGCTAAAAGTCCATTGTACAAATATGTATTTAGCTATTTTGCTCTATCATAAAAATTAGTTATCGTTATCGTAATTGGCGCACTATTTTCGCCGCCATCTTGAATCTGCCTCAATTCACAAATAGGTGCTGCGGGTCAAAATGATTTAATTTTTATAAGGAAGACGTGTGCCAAATGGCATTCCATTATCATCAAGTGCAGTATCAACGTAAAATATGGTGCGTAGGCACTAGACTATGAAAGATGCGATGGGGAATAGGAAAGTAAGGACGAATTAGAGAGCCGACGAGGCGCTCGGCGTCGTCGTTATTCGTCGAGTGTATTGTTGTCGTGGCGTAAGCGTCTCGGCGCCAGACAGTAGCATGAACGCGTCGGCATGGCGGCGCTTAGCAAGCGTCGACATGTTGGACGTCGGTATGGTTTGGACGGCGGACGTCGGTTTGATTGGACGGCAGGCGTCGTTGTGGTTTGGACGGCGAGCGTCTATGTAGTGTAGGCGGCGGGCGTCGATGTGGTTGGTTGTTGAGAATATGGTAGGGTAGCGGAATGCGCCGTTCAAAGTGCGCAATTCGCGGTACAGACCGCGAATTACGCGGAATAAAGTAGATCCGCGGGTCTCAATCGATGGCGCGAATCATGACGATTCCAACGATAGGTGATAGTGTGGGGTGGGAGGCACCCCACACGAGATATCGACCGAAACGCGAGATATCTCCTGCAACAGAATGCGGCCATTGATACGCTAATATCAGTAACATAATCAACAATGTACTTCAGGTAAATAACAAATAATAATGCCGTTTAAGTAAATATCCTAGTATTTGTTTTGTTAAACAAAATTAGTAAGTTGTGTATCGTTCGGAAAATAATAAATAATTCTCAAAACATCATAAATCGTTAAATGAGCTAAAAAATATTGTTGCGACCACTTGAGTCGCAAAACTATTCAAAATTACCGCTTTCGGTAATTTTTATGAATTCTTATTTTTCATATACAATTCTAGTGTTCATTGTATGAACCTCTAGAATCTTGTATAATTCTGTCTGAGACGGGGACTACTCGATTGTCTTTCATCGAGAACAGACGTCTTTTGAGTTTTTTTTTCATAATATCTAATATACTGTGTTTCGAGTTTACCAAGACGAGGCTGCGAGCTATTTGGTAAACTAGAATTTGTGCTTGACCACATTCGGGATCTACGTTTTTTACAAGGAAAAAAACCCCGTTTTGGATCGCGTCAAGAAGAGTTATTTTGATATTTTTCACCAAAAGGATATCTACATATCTATAAAGTTCTCAAGTAGCGTCTATTTGGAACTACCAAATATCTAGACGAGAACCAGGAGAACCTAGACCACTCCAGAAGTTGGGCCAGTAATCAACCGACATCGGCGATTCCACCAGGATATTGTAGAGTCCGATTGTGGATAACTGAAGCCAACTTCTGTATCTGTACTCCACGCTAAGTATTTTTCCGTATTTTCATACGGAACGCGTGAGTACACATTTCAATTCATATTTTTTCATTGTATTTTGACGCGCCGCACAGTTCAGTACCTGTGCGTGCGCACATTGTTAATTTTGCCACTTGTTAATTTAGATTCTGTAAATTGTAAATTGAATATTAATTTGTGTATAGTTTCTCACCCCAATGTATTTGGTTGTGTCGGGGAGAAACATATATTTGTAAAACTTTCATCACCCGTTTACCAGGTGATCCATTATTTATACAAATTTCCGCTACATTTTCCCCAATTAATTTTTGTTTGTTATAAAAATTATTCAAAATAATTTTTCGTGTTACTCAGAGCAGTTCTACGATATCAACGAATACCTCTACTCCCAGGGAAAACCAAACCACATGTAATAAGTCTCCAAGCATAACCCCTTGGAGTGAAATACGTCTGAACCCTGCCTGTCCTTTTTTTTGGTTGTGAGTATAACTCTGCTCTGAAGTAACGCGCCCCCTTTTTTTCAACGATTTACCTGCAATTCTGCTGCAGGTTAAATCCGCACATCACAAATTTCTCAGCAGAACCGTTTATTGGTCACCACGTGTGGCGGGTCCTACGATCTTAGTCGTAGACCTATGTGACGCCGCGACGCCTGCGTCTCTCCTACGAAACCAGCGCAACGGGCGCCACAAATATTTTAATTCGGATATTATAAACAAAAAAACCTTCCTTTATCAAAATTGCATAGCAACATGTTGCTTTTCACAGTGTTACGTTAACGAAACTCTAGCAGCTTTTAATGTTTTTACCGACTGCTAATATATACGGGAGGTATTGTGATCATACCGATTTGGACATTTCCAGATTTCGATGGATCTCCACGAATTGAGGTCCCTGCATAACGTTTTCACTATTTTTAGCATGATATCTGTCGGTCTGTCTGTCTGTCTGTCTGACGGTCTGTCTGTCGGCCCGTGTACACGTAGAGAGCAAATTCGGCTAAAAGGATTTTTATGAAACGTCATATTTAAGCATTTGACATCAATGGCACAAGTTGACCAACTTTTGGTACAAATCGGTGGGACTGGAAATGGGAGTTTACTCGTGTCGGTTTTAAGATTTTTGCGAATATTCCACAACAGAGAAATATTTCGAAAAAAAATTTTTAACAAAAGTTGCTATAAAAGTAATAATTAACAACTTTTATTTGAGACATTTTTTGATAAAGCAGCATAAATTAAACAAGTACTTTGTGATGGCGGTCGGTCCTGTGGTGGCCACAGCTGATTTGTTTTTATTAATATTCTGTATTATATGTATTAAAGTCTTTCAAACAATGTATAAATGCGTTTTTTTTTTTTTTTTTTTCAAATTACTCTGACAGCACAACTTATATCTCACTCCCTCATAACACTTTCGCACTTTGCGCAGTACAATCTCTCAGCGGCCAGATTAAAATAGTCCGACAATATATGTAACAGCGAGAGGAGACAACGCACTTATATTCTTTATTATTAGATATATAAAAAAAAAAACTAAATAATAAAGTTGTATGAGACCAAGGGGACATCTGTTTATAGAAAAAAAATATTTTTTAAGCCTCTGGTAGAACACAAAGTTATACTTTAAAAACTAGATTATACATATTTTTTAAATCTATTAGATAGCATATTCTGAATTTAACGATCTAAACATTTTATATCCTTACATAATAAGACTATTGAGAAAAGATCGATTGAAATTAAAACAGTGGAGTATATGAACGGCTCCATGCTTCAAGATCGCTGGATAGCTAAAATTGGACCATACAAGTGGTCTGGATATGAGTGTGTACATTTGAACAGGATTTCTTACGTTTTTTCCCTTGCATAATATAGGAAAAGAAAAACTTTCTTTTTGAAGTACTTAACTTCAATGCAGCGGCACAGAGCCGCAGTAAGGAAAACTTGCGCTAGGGGCAAAACCGTGTTTTGGCGCCCTTGGCAAATAAATGTAAATGATAAGCAAAAATAAGGTTCTCACCTCTCAAAATCTAAATGATGAGCAAAACAAAGGTCCTCACCTCCCAAAATCCAAATGATGAGCTCTTTTCCTTAGTGCGCTAGGGGCCGTGCCCCCTCCGCCCCCCTTACTGCGGCTCTGCAGCGGCATGATAATACAATGTGAGGCCCTTGTCAAATTTTAAAACTGGGGCCCCTCAAAGAATTAAGCTCGTTGTTTTTATCATAGGTACTTTTAGTGTATCATATAACCTCAGTTAGCTTAATCAGCGTTGATACAATTAAGTCATTTTGTCGTCTGTCTGTCTGTCTGTCTATCTGTCTGTCTGTCTGTCTGTCTGTCTGTCTGTCTGTCTGTTCGGTAAAAATTGTAGCCAAACGGCTAAACCTAGAGAGTTGAAATTTGGCAATTTGGCAAAAATTCTAAGTAATGTATATTGGTGCGAACCGGAATAGTACAACAGGAATTTTTGATCAGATTATGTTTTCGAAAAATAACGCAATGTTTGTGTTTTTTGCCATGCAAAATATTTAACAACGTATGTAAGTCTGTCACTCAGCATGCCTTGATGGTGTAACGGATATAACTCTGGTGTTCTAAATTGCAAACTTTGTTTCGATCTTGAGTCAATTTAATTTTTTCTGTTTTTTTTTTGCATTTTTATTTTGTTTAAATTATTTTTTCAAAATTCTAGTTATATTTGGGCAAATGTTGCATTTAATTTTTAAAAGCGTAAATTTAATAACCAGTGGAAATTGTTGATATTGAATACACGAAACCGGAGGTGCGGAGTTATGATTTAAAACAACCAATGGAAGCCATAGGCGCAATTTTCAAAATCTTAATGAACCTTGCTATATATAAAAAATACTGCACATATTTAGAAACCTAAATAGATGGTATTAGGCATTCGAATTAAAATTAACAAAAAAAAAAAAATATATGTTAACATAAAATTTGTTTTGGCATCCCAAATAATCATCATTCACTTACTAAATACCTGCGACATCCTGAAATGTGTGAAAATTCACATTTCACATCAAATTTTTTAAATAACAGAATTATAATATAAGAAATAAATATTACTAGTTGATTTTATAATATTATTTACTTTTTATTGTTCATACATGAAAGAAAATGCTGAACAAAAATTAAAATTGTTTTTCGGGATTTCATTTCGGCAAAATTGTCAATTACTTCATTAAAGTCCAGATTTCGGGCCAAGGAATGTTCGACTGACAGTATTGCTTAATTGTGCCGCCTTTCTTGTCCCATGGAATTCCTTAAATATGTTTTTATTAATTTTAATTTTGGGAACGATCGTTCGGCACTAGCGGCAGTGACGGGGATTGCCAAAAATAACATCAAAGCAGTACATACTTCAGGGAAGCTTGACGACACAAAATAATTATTTAGAATTAATAAATCTGCGAGTTCCCGTATAGAGGCCAATTTTTCGATATCGTGTCTGAGAGTGTCGAAAACTGAGAATTTCTTTTGCAAATGTAACAGAAATATTTTTTTAATACAAATCGACAAATTCTATAGCCCTGTCCAATAAGTATGAGTCATTTAAATTTTTCAAGGATGCAGGATGTAAAACACTGAAATAGTTTCCAATTTCATTCATTCCAAGGAAGAGATTTATGATATATACAGTACACCAGTGGTACTCAACCTGGTCCCTACCGCCCACTAGTAGGCGGTAGGAATTTTTTGGTGGGCGGTAGGGGTTTTGTCCAATGCTGGCTACTTTCCGTTTTTTTTTTTAATTTAATTGACGTTTTAAAAACATTAAAATGGAAATTATTAAAGTTTTCATAAAATTCTTTACTGTTTATAGTTAAATTTCTCAAAATATACAATTGCCACGTTTTGGTGCATGTATATTTGTTGTGTTTAATAATAAGAGATGATGCAGTAAGTTGTTTTATAAAGATTTTTGCAGCTAAATTTTGCGAAAGTATTTGGTAACTTATTATTATTATACAACAGGTGAGCGGCATGAAAATTTTTCTACCAATAGAGATGCTAAAGTGGGCGGTAGGTATGAAAAGGTTGAGTACCCCTGCAGTACATGATAAAATACATTCAATCGGAACAAACTTTCGGGGTCTTGCAGAAGTACGTCTTTGCAAATTTTATCGAAATGGCGATTCACCTTCCTTTGGCGAGTTTTAGAGTTTTTTTTTTGCTACGCTACGGGTTTGCGTTTTTAAGTCCTCAAATTTATGACGATACTTGTTAAACTCTTCCAAATAGACTTCTAAACGTTTCGATGCTTGTGACAGATCTGTGGTTTTAGACTGAGCTTTAGAGACTACATCGACTGTCTGTAAAATTTTGCAGTTTTCAATCTTCTTCTTCAGTGAAATAGCTTCATTGCTCTCATCTGCTTTGGAACTTAATAGAATAGTTTTTGTCAGCGCTTTTTGAACTTCAACAAACCGGACTTTTAAAGCAAAAATAGCATCGTATCGTCCTGCCCATCGTGTTGGATTTAATTATTTTAACGTCACAGGGACTGAAGACTCATCTTGTGCACCAGAAATAAAACTTGATAAGATATTCCACATTTTGATGCTATGTCAAAAAAAATATATATAAACTTGTTGAACGGTTTCAAACAAACGTTTGTATAGTCCTGCCACCCTATTGTTACGACACTGCTTCATTTTTTTTTTCTTCTGAGTCTCCTGTGATTTGGAGGCCCCAAGCGTACGTTTCTTGTGCCCGTGCGGTAATCTGTCACTGGTGTCCATTCACGAATTGGACAGAAAACTGGCAAAATAAAGTATTATTTTATAACATTATGTAATCAATTTATGGCATTCACCAAATTACATAGATACATTACTGAATTTTATTAAAATAATAACAATTTAGATAATAACAAAATTTCGAAACAAATTAAATGTTATGAAATCAAATTCTACTATAGTTTTGGCACATATTAAGTAAATTGCCTTGTTAAATTCTTTTGGAATTATATTCACAATTTTATTCAAACAAAATATATTTATTTGCGAATTAAAATGTTATCTGACAGAAGATACCAAATTTGAAGATATCAAATATGCTACTTATTTTCAGGTATTTTTATCTCTAGATTAGATTATAATTTGAGAGAATATATCTAAATTATGAAAATATAAATGATTTAGTTCTAAATATAATTTATTATAATTGATTTTAACTTTCACACCTATTACAATTTTAATAAATATTTTTATGTTATTTATACAGCGTGAAACAAAGCTATTAATAGGTCGTTTGAACATTAACAAAAGCAAATGTCGCATTTGTAATCAATTATATTATAGTGCAGTATTTGTTTTACGGTGTGGAGTGCTACATGTATGTATGTGTATTATAGAGCGTTTACAATGGGCAACACGAACATTGAGGAATATGAAGATAAAATTGATGGCATCCTCGAAGTCCAAAACTTTGGAGTATTGTTTAACGTGGCCATTTAAATACTTACACCAGTTTTTCGCAGGACAGCGCCGTCCTTAATCATCGTTTCCCTTGGTCGTCCACTTCGCGGTTTGTCTTGTATTTTTTCCATTTCTTTATAATTTAAAATTATCCTAGTCACTAAGGATTGATTGCAGTGCAATTTCCCTACTAGATTTTCTTTCTTTATGGTGAAAAATACACGGATGGGGAGTCGGAGTCGTACTCGGGAATCGGGTGTCGAGGAGACGAAGCTTTTTGGAGGAGTAGGGAGTCGGAAAAAGCTATAGACTCCCGACTTTTTGATTCAATTTTTATCAAGGATGAGAGCAAACCGAAAACGAAAGCAAAATAACAATATTACCAGAATTTCTTAAAGCACGGAAACCGATAACGATATTTTGTTTTCTGTTCAAGAACGAAAATGAAATTAAAAATATTCAATAAAGGTTTTAACCAATTTTCCTTAATGTTTTCCAGTTTAAAATATGATTAATACTAGATACTCGTATTAACAAATTAATACGATGAGGTAGTAAGATTTTTATTTTTACTTATAACCATTTTATCTTTTTTGCATACTCGGTTTATTATGTTTAAGCGGAACTAAACTGGATTTTAATTGTATCAAGTAGTAACGAGCTCCGTGATTATTTCATGTTTCATGTTGGCAACCAAATTTAAATGTCTAAAGAAAACAGTCACATATTATGAAAAATAAAATATATAAAATACAATGAAAATTTTTGAAAACTAACATATTTTTCACTCAAAATTTTTATTAAAAGTGATACAAAAAGTCAAGATATAATGAAAATGACATTTCATAAAAACAGCTCACGCCAACCCAAAAGTTGGGAGTCGGGAGTCGGAGACGGGAGTTGGAGTATGCTTTTAAAAATACGGACTTGAGAGTTAAGGTCGTAATTTAGCGAACTCAAAAGTCCTTCGATTGCCGCGGGGTGCGGTGGCCAGTAGTCTTAATACGTCACTGTAGGTGTGGTCACAAATTCTCCCACCTCGAAGTAGCTTACAGGGAGAGGGAAAAGTGCTCATATTTACCATATAACACAAGGTTTTGAGAACCTGTATTTTTCGGAACCGTAAAATATAGACTAAATATGTTCAAATCAATTTCAGTTTTTTTTTAAACTTCTAGATATGGAAGAAAAATTTTGATTTATTTTTGATTTTGAATTTTACAGTGCTGAACTTTTTTTTAACTTCACATCACTGTTACTCAGTAAATGAATAAAAATTACTAATGTGAACACTAGACCACTCTATATAGTAATTTTATCTTTATAATAAACCCTTGTATGTGAAAAGTGATTAATATTTATTACCAATTCTGATTTTACAGATAATTTTGTAGGGGTAGGATAAAATTCTGATAAACGTTTTTCGGTACTTGCATGGGTAGTCTTTATAAGTAATTAGCAAGTAATTTTATATTTCAACAAACACAGGAAATACAACGGGATGTATAATTGGCCCGATTGTAGATTCACCCTTTTAGGGGTTGATTAGGACAAAATCTTGAAATAAGTTTTTCGGCAATTGTAAGAGTAATCTTCGTAAGCAAAAATCAAGTCGATATCTCATTGGTCCTAAAAGATATTAAGGAATGCCTGAATTCACATTTCACCCCTTTTCAGCCTTAAGGGATGCAATTTTAAAAAACTGTCAATAACATTTCGAGATATTTTAAAAATACACATATGTGCCAAGAAGTAATTTTATAACTCAACAAACACAAGAAATGCAACGGGATGTATAATTCGCCCCAACTGTAGATTCACTCCTTTAGAGGTTAGGTTAGGACAAAATCCTGAAATAAGTTTTTCGACAATTGTAAGAGTAATCTTTGTAAGCAAAAATCAAGTCGATATCTCATTGGTCCTAAAAGATATTAAGCAATGCCTGAATTCACATTTCACCTCTTTTCAGCCTTAAGGGATGCAATTTTAAAAAACTGTCAATAACATTTCGAGATATTTTAAAAATACACATATGTGCCAAAAAGTAATTTTATAACTCAACAAACACAAGAAATGCAACGGGATGAATAATTCGCCCCAACTGTAGATTCACCCCTTTAGGGGTTAGGTTAGGACAAAATCCTGAAATAAGTTTTTCGACAATTGTAAGAGTAATCTTTGTAAGCAAAAATCAAGTCGATATCTCATTGGTCCTAAAAGATATTAAGCAATGCCTGAATTCACATTTCACCCCTTTTCAGCTTTAAGGGATGCAATTTTAAAAAACTGTCAATAACATTTCGAGGTGTTTTAAAAATACACATAAGTGTCAAAAAGTAATTTTATATCTCAACAAACACAGGAAATACAACGGGATGTATAATTCGCCCCAATTGTAGATTCACCCTTTTAGGGGTTGATTAGACCAAAATCCTGAAATAAGTTTTTCGACAATTGTATGGGTAGTCTTTATAAGTAAAAAGCAAGTCGATATCTAATTAGTCCTAAGAGATATTAAGGAATGCCTGAATTCACATTTCACCCCTTTTCACCCTTTAGGGATATAATTTTAAAAAACTGTCAGTATCATTTCGAGATATTTTAATAAGACACATATGTGCCAAAAAGTAATTTTATAACTCAACAAGCACAAGAAATACGGCGGGGTGTATAATTCACCCCGATTGTAGATCCACCCCTTTAGGGGTTAATTAGGACAAAATCCTGAAATAAGTTTTTCGGTATTTGTATGGCTAATCTTTGTAAGCAAAATGCAAGTCGATATCTTATAGGTCCTAAGAGATATTAAGGAATCATTGAAACCACAATTCACCCCTTTTCAACCTTTAGGGGTGAAATTTTAAAAATCTGTCAAAACTATTTCGAGTTATTTTAAAAAGACACCTATGTGCCAAAAAGTAATGTTGCAAATATACGAACACTGGAAATACGACGTGATGTATTATTCACCCCGATTGTAGATCCGCCCCTTTAGGGGTTGATTAGGAAAAATTCCTGAAATAAGTTTTTCAGCATTTGTATGGATAATATTTGCAAGCAAACAATAAGTCGATATCTTATAGTTCCTAAGAGATATTAAGGAATCCTTGAAATCACAGTTCACCCCTTTTCAACCTTTAGGGGTGAAATATTAAAAAACTGTCAAAACCATTTCGAGATATTTTAAAAAGACATATATGTGCCAATAAGAAATGTTGCAACTAAATAAACACAGGAAATACGACGTGATGTATAATTCACCCCGATTGTAGAATCGCCCCTTTAGGGGTTGATTAGGATAAAATCCTGAAACAGGTTTTTCGGAATTTGCATGGGTAGTCTTTGTAAGCAAAAACCAAGTCAATATCTTATTGGTCCTAAGAGATATTAGGAAACCTTGAAATCGCATTTCATGCCTTTTCACCCTTTAGGGGTGAAATTAAAAACACCGGTCAATATGAATTTGTATTCTACCACGGAAAGAACAAAGTCTAAAATAAAACACGTAAATTTGACATCACAAACTGTTTTATTCCAAAGATCTTTAGTTACCAATTTTTATAAACCAATAGTAAATTATTGAATAAGCATAGTCAACAGTTTATGTCTTACTAATTAAACACCAAATACAAAGATATGTGCAGAAAATTAAGGCAGAGCTTAAGACTCCCTCTACTATGACTAGATTAGTTTAAAACCACGCTACCAGATGGATACATTTCTCGATGCTTGTAAATGCCAGTATTTCATATAAATAGTGTTTCGGTGTGGGCCAAAGAATTGGTGCTAAATATTAATTAATTTTCATAAACAAGGGCTCATTTTAAAGATAAAAGTACAATCTATAAGATTTCAGCTATGGAATTTGCAATTGTTATTGATTTACGGAGTAACAGTGATGTGAAGTTAGACAAAGTTTAGGACATTGTAAATCTGAAAATTAAAAATAAAACCAAATTTTAACTCTGAAATCCAACGGAGCCAATCTTTATCTTCAAATTAAAAAAAAAATCAAATTAATCCGGCAACATTTGGTTCAAATTCTTTGGCCCTTCCAAATGCACGTTTCCGTTGCGCGTAACCTAGGTACATTACGCTCTTAAGAGTCGGAAGTCGTTAATTTTTCCTCATCCCAACTTTGTTTCGTCGCACACTTGTTTCTGACTTTTTTATGCTCTAAAGACACAAAGACAATAAATAAAGCATCTTAAATTACAAAAAGCTTATATAGTAGGTAAGTTTTAGAATGTAGTAAATCACTAATATATAGTTTTAAATATACTAAATTATCTCTTATGTCGCAACCGCATTTTTCTTAAAACTAAGCATTTGTATAATTAGGGTATCGTAGGCTATAAGGCGGATAATTATTACATAATTAGAGAACAATCAGGCGACCAAGTCGCAGTGGCGGCTGAGACAGGGTGGCGCTGGGACAGTGTCCTCCTAAAAATTAAAAAAACGGAAAAAATAAGAAAAACTGAATTTAAAAACTCATTTATACTTAAAAATTGCATTAAACTAGCTAAATATATCTGCATATATTTATTTTTATTATTGCTAATTCAAATATTTTTCATATGTGTTAGATTTTAAAAATTTAGATCTAGAAAACAATGCTGTAGATACTACCTTGTAGTGTCCAGAAGCACAGCGTTGCCATATACGATTTCTAATGTAATGAATCCCCAAGTAATGAACTGGAAAGGGCAACAGCGGCGAGTTTCAGAGTGTATTTGTTAGTGAATTTAAGCCAGAGGATTTAGCTTAATTTGTTTGTTTTGATTTGTGATAAGTACTCAGATGTGAAACTGGATACAGTGCGTTATATTAAAACTAACGTGCTTAACTATGAAACTATATTATTAATAAAAAATATTGGTCCTCATTGGCCAAAATTAAATATTTCACAATCGAACAAAAATGGAAATAGAACAATAATAGAAAGTTCAGTAAAAAACAATGGTAATAATTTAGAATAAGGCACCCAAAGCTACAATTTTTTTAGCGACCGATGATTGATCTATTTGTAGCTCGGAGCTTAAGATATATATATATAGTTAAATTGTTGTTCTTGACGAAAAATGTAGGAGGAAATAAAAATTCTTGATTACTCGTCAAAAGTTTATTAATAAAATATTAAGAGACGTTTCGACTGGTAAATCCAGTCATCCTCAGTCTAGAGTACGTTGTCAATATTTTACGAAAGTATATTCTTATAAAAAAATATACGGAAATGAAATATAAAAATATATATATATAATAAAAATTTATTCACTTTCAAGTAGTACTTGGAAGTATAATTTGAAAGGGAAATATTTTTAATAATTTTAAATGTTATTATGGTCAACTTAAGTCATCAAATTTTTTTACCAACTACACCTCGCTTTTTTGAGAAAAATCGTGTTCCTTCTACTTTGATACATGGGTATATGAATTCTAAACTGGCCTGTGAAACCTCACATGCCAGATTGAATTAATGACAGGGGGAGTGGAAATATTTTGAGGAAGTGGGGAGGGTGATTCTAGAAAAACAAGGGGGCGGAAATTTCATGCGAGCCGTTTGAAATTTATTGTTGGGCCGGATTAGGCTCGCGGGTCGTATATGGATCAAAAAGTGTTCCTCCAAATATTTTACCCACCAGCCGCAACTGCCAGGTCGTAGGTAACACAAAATTTATTTCCTTAGTGTACGCGGATAATGTTGTGATAGTGGCAAAAACAGAAGAGGAAACGAAGGCGCTACTAAAAAATTTCAGAAGGTACCTTGAGAAAAAGAAGCTCTATCTAAAGCAAAAAATGTCCAAAATTATGGTCTGAAAGAAAAGAGGAGGGAGAAAGAAAGATGACAATTGGGATTGGGGAGATGATAAAAAAGAGCAAGTGAAGGAATATGCATACTTGGGGTACCAGCTGAAAAGCACAAGAACGCCTGAGGCACACATAAAAATGCTACCCAAGAAGGCAATGGCAGCGCTACCGCAAGCCTGGAGAATAGGAGAACGAAAGAATCTCCATTATAAAGAGTATAATGTTATATGGAGCGGAGATCTGGGGTTGGGAAGATAAGGAATAGTTGGAGATTGTCCAAAACAAACTCATAAGGTGGATATTAGGTTTGAACAAAAGTACACCGGCGTACATTGTACAAGGTGTCTCAAAAGAAATTTTATATTTATTTAGCTTACTGCGTGAACGCAACGTATCCGAGGGGCGCGGGGGTTATGTCAATCGGTAGCCTGGCTCTTGGGAATTCAGTCGCTATGGAGCGTTTCTCGGGAGCAGACCGCGCGTTATGCGTGCGAGAGTTTTACAAAAACGGTGATTCGGCGACTGTAGCGCGTAGAAAATTCTGCAGTATTCGAGGTTTTCGCCACTTAAATGATGCGCCAAGCATTCCTCTCATTCGACATTGGGTTAAAAAGTTTGAAGAGACTGGTACAACGCTGGATAAATCAAAATCCGGGCGACCTAGGTCATCAAGAACGGTAGAAAACGTGGAGAATGTTAATCAGTCTGTTCGTGACGACCCGAACCTTTCAATTCGGAAGCGCGCAAGTGCTTTAAATGTGCATAGATCATCATTACATCGCATTATGCACAAAGACCTAAAGCTGCACCCCTACAAAATTCAATTGGTGCAAGAATTAAAGCCCCAAGATGCCAATCAGAGGCTTAATTTTGTAAATCAGGTGATTCAGCGATTTTCAACGTTTACCAACATTTTGTTTTCGAATGAAGCTCATTTTCATCTTAATGGCCACGTAAATAAGCAGAACTGCCGCTACTGGAGTGCAACGAATCCGAAACGCAAACATCAGAAACCCCTACATTAGCCTAAAGTGACCGTATGGGCTGCGATGTCGGCGCGAGGAATTATCGGCGCTTACTTTTTTGAAGACGAAAGGGTGCGTGCAGTTACAGTGAATTCAGAGCGTTATGTGGAGATGTTAGACAACTTCTTGGTACCTGAACTGCAAAACTTTCCTGGCTATAACCAAAGAACATGGTTCCAACAGGACGGAGCAACTTCACACACGTCCAATATGTCTCTGCCACGTGTTCGTGAAATTTTCTCAGGCAAATTGATCTCCCGGAGAGGTGACATAAATTGGCCTCCACGCAGTCCAGATTTAACCCCTATGGACTTTTTCCTATGGGGTTATCTTAAATCTAAAGTTTACGCCAATAAACCGACTTCACTGGCGCATTTGAAAGAAAATATCCGTCACGAAATGGCAGGCATCCCTGAGTCCACCTGCCGAGACGTCATAAGTAATTTTACTGTTCGATTAAATGAGTGCCAAGAACGCGAGGGTCTACATTTAGACGATATTATTTTTAAGAAATAAATCCCCAAAAAGTGTATTTTAATAATTAATAAACATTTTTTCTATATACGGCTTACTTTTTTTTTAATCGATCCACTAAATATAAAATTTCTTTTGAGACACCTTATTAGAGGAAAAGAAAATAGACAGAGTGAAGATACAGGCGACTAAAAAATCCATCAGGTATGAAGAACACATAAATAGACATCTGGACAAGAAACCCCTAAATCAGTGTTGGAAAGAAGCAGTAAAAGTAAAAGTGGGAAGAAAAAAAGGATAAAAAATTATGTAAACGTAGGTTTCTCTGCAAAAGAAATAGTTAGAAAATGATTGGGCGGACAGGAAGTGGTGCAAGAAGTACTGGAAAAGAATGAGAAATATCCAAGAACAGGAACGAAATGAAAAGATCCGTGAATCAATATACAATAACATTCAGATATGGGAACGAAGAAAGAGAAAACGAATTCTGGAGAAGAGACGAAAGGGTTTGTAGGATGTGTGGAGAAGCGAGAGAAATGGTGGAACACGTGTTGGAGGAATGTGGAGAAAATATCAAGAAGGGGGACAAGAGATCATTAGTGGCTGGTGAGTAAAATATTTGGAGGGACACTTTTTGAAACATATACTGCAATGGTGTCCTGCCTACGGCCTGCGGGCCGAATCCAGCTCAACAATAAGCTTCAAACGCCTCGCACGAAATTTCTGCCCCTTGTTTTTTTGGAATCACTACCCCCCCCCCGTACTTAAAAGATTTTACGAATTCTCCACTCGTCCTGTCCTTAATTGATTTTCAGAATTTCTTCCTCACGTTCTCAAATAATTTTCAGAATTTCTACCACCCGTCTTTTGTGATTTTTAAATAGTTGGCCCCCGATTCAACTCTGGTCCGTGAAACATATTTAGAATTGATATACATGATGTATCCAGAGGAATATAGATGGAATATGATTTTTATCGAAAACGCGATGTGTAATTTAGGGGAAAAAAATGTCCAAAGTTGACCATAATAAAAATAAAAATAATTAAAAATTTTTCGCTTTCAAATCATACTTTCAAGTACGACTTTAAAGTGAAATATTTCTTATTATATATAAAATGGTAATAAAATCATAATTTTTTACATAACTCATTATTAAATGTTCGATTTGCATTTTTGTTCGATTGAGAAAGAACGGTAATTTTAATATAACGCACTTTATCCAGTTTCACGAGTGAGTACTTATCACAAATTAAAACAAACGAACTAAGCTTAAGACACCGGCCGAAATTTACTAATACATAAACACTAAATATCGCCGCTGTTGCCTTTTCCAGTTCATTTTTAGGGTTTTGTAGGTATGACCAAAAAACCCTTATACCGTCATTTTGTCGTCTGTCTGTCTGTCTGTCTGTTCGGTAAAAATTTTAGCCAAACGGCTAAACCTAGAGAGTTGAAATTTGGCATGCTTATACAATTCGTTGACCCGCACATAGGAAAAATACCAAAACATCTAAAAAACATATCCCCCTAAAAATATAAACAAATACCTATGTGCTCACCGAAAAAATATATATTTTTTTAAAATTCTGAGAAGGGTATCAAATGAAAGCCCTTAGTACGTAGATTATCAATCAAAAATTTTATTTTTGCAAAATAAATTATTTTGAGGCGATTTTTGCCAAAATTGTGCAAAATTTTTTTCTCCCACACCCTGTAGCCTAGATGGTTTAAACTACAAATCTGAAAAAATTCTAAGTAATGTACATTTGTGTGAACCGGAATAGTACAACAGGAATTTTTGATCAGATTATGTTTTCGGAAAATAACGCATTTTTTGTGTTTTTTGCTTGACCATGTAAAATATTTAATGATATTGTGTAGTACGGTACACAGAGCTCTTCGATGGTGTAATGATTAGAATACTGGCGTTCTAATTTGCAAACTCGAGTTCAATCCAGCTTCGAGGCAATTTTATTTATTTTTTTGTTTTTTTTTTTGAAGTTTTATTTTGTTTAAATTATTTTTTCAAAATTCTAGTTATATTTGGGCAAATGTTGCATTTAATTTTTAAAAGCGTAAATTTAATAACCAGTGGAAATTATTGACTTACAACCAAGTAACTTATATATAATACCATGGATACAAGTAAAAACATAAAATATATGTTATGTCACGTGTTATAATGTCTGTATCATATTAGTGCCTAAATATATTACTGCTATACTGCTATTTATATTCCTATAAATACACGAAATCAGAAGGGCGGAGCTTATGACTAAAACAACCAATGGAAGCCATAAGCGCAATTTTCAAAATCTTATTGAACCTTGCTATATATATCTATATATATAAAAGGCAGTGTCCTGACTGACTGACTGACTCACTCATCACCGCCCAGCCCGAACCCCTGGGCCTAGAAACTTGAAATTCGGAGAGTATATTCCCTTCATGACGTAAGCCCCCACTAAGAAGGGATTTTTCGAAATTCTACTCCTAAGGGATGAAAAGGGGTGAAATGTGATTTCACGAACTACTTAATATCTCTTAGGGCCGATGGGATATCGACTTAGTTTTTGCTTACAAGTATTACCCATACAAATGCCGAAAAACCAATTTCGGGATTTTGCCCTAATCAACCCCTAAAGGGGTGAACCTACAATCGGGGTGGATTATACATCCCGTTGTATTTCCTGTGTTCGTTTAGTTGCAAGATTGCTTTTTGGCACATAGGTGTCTTTTTAAAATATCTCGAAATGGTATTGACAGTTTTTTGAAATTTCACCCCTAAAGGGTGAAAAGGGGTGAATTGTGATTTTAAGGATTCTTTAATACCTCTTAGGACCAATAAGATATCGACTTGCTTTTTGCTTACAAAGATTACCCATACAAATACCGAATCACCAATTTCAGGATTTTGTCCTAATCAACCCCTAAAGGGGTGGATCTACAATCGGGGTGAATTAAACATCCCGTCGTAATTCCTGTGTTCGTTTAGTTGCAACATTACTTTTTGGCACATAGGTGTCTTTTTAAAATATCTCGAAATGATTATCCATACAATTACCGAAAAACTTATTTCAGGAATTTGTCCTAATCAACCCCCCTAAAGGGGTGGATCTATAATCGGGGTGAGTTATACATTCCGTCGTATTTCCTGTGTACGTTTAGTTGCAACATTACTTTTTAGCACATAGGTGTATTTTTAAAATATCTCGAAACGGTTTTGGAAGTTTTTTAAAATTTCACCCCTATAGGGTGAAAAGGGGTGAATTATGATTTCAAGTATTCCTTAATATCTCTTAGAACCAATAAGATATCGACTTGCTTTTTGCTTACAAAGATTACCCATACAAATACCGAAAAACATATTTCAGGTTTTTGTCCTAATCAACCCCTAAAGGGGTGGATCTACAATCGGACTGAATTATACATCCCGTCGTATTTCCTGTGTTCATTAGTTGCAGCATTACTTTTTGGCACATAGGTGTCTTTTTAAAATATCTCGAAATGGGTTTGACAGTTTTTTAAAATTTCACCCCTAAGGGTTGAAAAGGGGTGAATTGTGATTTCAAGGATTCCTTAATATCTCATAGGACCAATAAGATATGGACTTACTGTTTGCTGGCAAAGATTATCCATACAATTACCGAAAAACGTATTTCAGGAATTTGTCCTAATCAACCCCTAAAGGGGTGGATCTACAATCGGGGTGAGTTATACATTCCGTCGTATTTCCTGTGTACGTTTAGTTGCAACATTACTTTTTGGCACATAGGTATCTTTTTAAAATATCTCGAAATAGTTTTGACACTTTTTTCAAATTCCCTTCTAAAGGGTGAAAAGGGTGAATTGTGATTTCAAGGATTCCTTAATATCTCTTAGGACCAATAAGATATCGACTTGCTTACGAAGATTACCCATATAAATACCGAAAAACTTATTTCAGGATTTTGTCCTAATCAACCCCTACGTTGAGTGTACGTTTCTTTTTGGCACATAGGTGTCTTTTTAAAATGTCTCGAAATGGTTTTAAAAGTTTTTTACCTTTAACAAATATCACCCCTAAAGGGTGAAAAGAGGGAATTTTCAAGGACGCCTTAATATCTTCTAGGATCAATAAGATATAGACTTGGTTTTTGCTTATAAAGATTACCCATACAAATGCCGAAAAATGAATTTCAGGATTTTATCTTAATCAACCCCTAAAGGGGTGAATCTACATTCGGGGTGAATTATAGAACCCTTTGTATTTCCAGCGGTTGTTGAGTTATAACATTCCATTTTGGCATATATGTGTTTTGACAGTTTTCTTTCACTCCTAAAGGGTAAATTAGTATTTTTTTTGTTAGAAATAAAAAATTCGGAGAGTACATTTTTCAGTATGACGTAAGAACCCACTAAGAAAGGATTCTTTCAAGTTCGACCCCTATCTGGTGAAAAGGAGTAAAATGTTTTTTCACGGATTCCTCAATATCTCTTAGGACAAATGAGATATCGACTAGATTTTTTGTTACAAAGGTTACCCATACACAAGTTTAAAAACAAACTGCGGATTTTATGCCAATGAGACCATCAATATACCGTAGCGAAGCACGGGTTTTCAGCTAGTCTATATATATAAAAGGCAGTGTCCTGACTGACTGACTGACTCACTCATCACCGCCCAGCCCGAACCCCTGTGCCTAGAAACTTGAAATTCGGAGAGTATATTCACTTCATGACGTAAGCACCCATTAAGAAGGGATTTTTCGAAATTCCACTCCTAAGAGATGAAAAGGGGTGAAATGTGATTTCACGAATTACTTAATATCTCTTAGGGCCGATGGGATATCGACTTAGTTTTTGCTTACAAGTATTACCCATACAAATGCCGAAAAACCAATTTCGGGATTTTGCCCTAATCAACCCCTAAAGGGGTGAACCTACAATCGGGATGGATTATACATCCCGTTGTATTTCCTGTGTTCGTTTAGTTGAAAGATTACTTTTTGGCACATAGGTGTCTTTTTAAAATATCTCGAAATGGTATTGACAGTTTTTTGAAATTTCACCCCTAAAGGTTGAAAAGGGGTGAATTGTGATTTTAAGGATTCTTTAATATCTCTTAGGACCAATAAGATATCGAATTGCATTTTGCTTACGAAGATTACCCATACAAATACCGAATCACCAATTTCAGGATTTTGTCCTAATCAACCCCTAAAGGGGTGGATCTACAATCGGGGTGAATTATACATCCCGTCGTAATTCCTGTGTTCGTTTCGTTGCAACATTACTTTTTGGCACATAGGTGTCTTTTTAAAATATCTCGAAATGGGTTTGACAGTTTTTTTAAATTCCACCCCTAAGGGTTGAAAAGGGGTGAATTGTGATTTCAAGGATTCCTTAATATCTCTTAGGATCAAGTACATTTTTCAGTATGAAGTAAGAACCCACTAAGAAAGGATTTTTTCAAGTTCCCTATCTGGTGAAAATGAGTAAAATGTTTTTTCCAGGGTTCCTCAATATCTCTTAGGACAGATGAGATATCGACTAGATTTTTTGTTACAAAGGTTACCCATACACAATTTAAAAACAAACTGCGGATTTTATGCCAATGAGACCATCAATATACCGTAGCGAAGCACGGGTTTTCAGCTAGTCTATCTATATATATAAAAGGCAGTATCCTGACTGACTGACTCACTCACTCATCACCGCCCAGCCCGAACCCCTGGGCCTAGAAACTTGAAATTCGGAGAGTATATTCCCTTCATGACGTAAGCACCCACTAAGAAGGGATTTTTCGAAATTCCACTCCTAAGGGCTGAAAAGGGGTGAAATGTGATTTCACTAATTCCTTAATATCTCTTAGGGCCGATGGGATATCGACTTAGTTTTTGCTTACAAGTATTACCCATACAAATACCGAAAAATAACTTTCGGGATTTTGCCCTAATCAACCCCTAAAGGGGTGAACGTACAATCGGGGTGGATTATACATCCCGTTGTATTTCCTGTGTTCGTTTAGTTGCAAGATTACTTTTGGGCACATAGGTGTCTTTTTAAAATATCTCGAAATGGTATTGACAGTTTTTTGAAATTTCATCCCTAAAGGGTGAAAAGGGGTGAATTGTGATTTTAAGGATTTTTTAATAACTCTTATGACCAATAAGATATCGACTTGCTTTTTGCTTACAAAGATTACCCATACAAATACCGAATCACCAATTTCAGGATTTTGTCCTAATCAACCCCTAAAGGGGTGGATCTACAATCGGGGTGAATTATACATCCCGTCGTAATTCCTGTGTTCGTTTAGTTGCAACATTACTTTATGGCACATAGGTGTCTTTTTAAAATATCTCGAAATGGGTTTCACAGTTTTTTAAAATTCCATCCCTAAGGGTTGAAAAGAGGTGAATTGTGATTTCAAGGATTCCTTAATATCTTTTAGGATCAATAAGATATCGACTTACTGTTTGCTTGCAAAGATTATCCATACAATTACCGAAAAACTTATTTCATGAATTTGTCCTAATCAACCCCTAAAGGGGTGGATCTACAATCGGGGTGAGTTATACATTCCGTCGTATTTCCTGTGTTCGTTTAGTTGCAACATTACTTTTTAGCCCATAGGAGTATTTTGAGAATATCTCGAAAAGGTATTGGTAGTTTTTTAAAATTTCACCCCTATAGGGTGAAAAGGGGTGAATTATGATTTCAAGTATTCCTTAATATCTCTTAGAACCAATAAGATATCGACTTGCTTTTTGCTTACAAAGATTACCCATACAAATGCCGAAAAACATATTTCAGGTTTTTGTCCTAATCAACCCCTAAACACAAAAAATGCGTTTTTTTCCAAAAACATAATCTGATCAAAAATTCCTGTTGAACTATTCCGGTTCACACCAATGTACATTACTTAGAATTTTTTCAGATTTTTAGTTTAAACCATCTGGGCTACAGGGTGTGGGACAAAATTTATTTTGCACAATTTTGGCAAAAATCGCTTCAAAATAATTTATTTTGCAAAAATAAAAATCTGATCGTTAATCCACGTACCAAGGGCTTTCATTTGATACCGTACTCAGAATTTAAAAAAAATATTTTTTTTTCGATGAGCACATATTTGTTTATATTTTTAGGGGGATATGTTTGTTAGATGTTTTAGTATTTTTCCTATGTGCGGGTCAAAAAGTTGTATAAGCATGCCAAATTTCAACTCTCTAGGTTTAGCCGTTTGGCTACAATTTTTACCGAACAGACAGACAGACAGACAGACAGACAGACAGACAGACAGACAGACAGACAGACAGACAGACAGACAGACAGACAGACAGACGACAAAATGACGGTATAAGGGTTTTTTGGTCATACCTACAAAACCCTAAAAACGGTTAAATCTCTTTCTAATTATTTTAAAAAGACACCTTCATGCCAAAAAAAGATTATTATAACTAACTCAACAAACTCAGGAGATACAACGGGTTTTATAATTCACCTTAAATGTACATTTACTTCTTTAGGGGTTGATTAGCGCAAAATCCTGAAATACGTTTTTAAAAATTTGTATAAGTAAACTTTTTCTGCAAAAATCAAGTCGTTACCTTATCAGACCTAAAAAATATGCGGGAATCCGTTCTTCTAGATTTAGAAAACGTTATATCGGATAATAATACCAATTTACTTCCATTTAGGGATGAAATTTGAAAAAACTGTCAAAACACTTTATAAATATTTTAAAGAGACACATATATGCCAAAAAGAAATGCTATAACTCAACAAACACATGAGATACAACGGGTTCTATAAGGCACCTTAAATGTACATTCACTCTTTTAGGGGTTGATTAGAGCAAAGTCCTGAAATAAGTTTTCAAACATTGGTATGGGTAAACTTTGCAAGCAAAAACCAAGTATATATCTCATCAGATCTAAAAAATATTGAGGAATGCATGAAAATGCAGTTTACCTCTTTTCATCCCTTAGGGTACTTAAGTCATGAAAGTAATATACTCTCCGAATTACATGGTTCTAGGTCTAGGCGATATTCTACCGAATAAAAAATATCAATTTACTCCTTTAGGGTTGAAATACTAGGGTTGAAATTATAACACAACACACACTGGAAATACGACGGGTTCTATAATTCACCCCGATTGTAGATTCACTCTTTTAGGGGTTGATTAGTACAACATCCTGAAAAATAAGTATTTCAACATTTATATGGGTAGTCTTTGTAAGCAAAAGCAAGGCGATATATTATTGACCTAAAAGATATGGAGGAATCCGTGATAACACATTTCACCCCTGAGAGGTCGAATTTCGAAAAATAATTTCTTAGGGGGTTCTTAAGTCATAAAAGGGATATACTCCCCGAATTTTATGTTTCTTTGTCTAGACGACATTCTATCGAATAAAAAATACCAATTTACCCTTTTAGGGGTGAAATTAAAAAAAAGGGCAAAACACTTTCTAAATATTTTAAAAAGGCACCTATATGCCAAAAAGGAATGTTATAACACAATAAACACAGAAGATGCGAAAGGTTCTATAATTCACCCTGATTGTACCCCTGTAGCACAAAATGGTTAGAGACAATATATAAGCTATATTGAACATTGGCTAAATCTTGATATTTTGCCCAATTTATCACCTATATATGTACAATATGGTACAACAATTTTGTAGCGAATATTAGTTGTACTATACATATCCTACATGTTTACAATATTGGCTGTCTTTGAATATAGAACCCTGCTATCCTTGCCAATAATCGGGCAATATTACAGCCAATGTTGGTCCAATCAGGATGTGCTACAGGGGTATATTCGCCCCTTAAGGGGTCAATTAGAACAAAATCCTGAAATAATTTTTTTAATATTTACATGAGTACTCTTTGTAAGCAAAAACCAAGTCGATATCTTATTGGACCTAAGAGATATTAACCGTGAAGCCACATTTTACCCATTTTAACCCTCTTTTCTGAGGATGAGTTTCGAAAAATCCGTTCTTAGTGGGTGCTTACGTCATGGAGGGAATATACTCGCCGAATTTCATGATTGTAGGTCCAGTGGTTTGGGCTGGGCGTTGATTATGAGTGGGTAGCTAAGTTACGATTTTATATATATAGATTAGATATCGTATGTAGAAGCACTGTGTACTGCCAGAACTGAAAAAAGGGGAGCATTTTTTTGCTCATCTTTTGAATTTTGAACGGTGTTTTCTTTGTTTCTTTTTTTTGCCATCATTTGAATTTTGAAGGATTTTTTCTTTTTTTTTAATCACACATAATGTTTAAGATGGGCGCCGTTAATATGGTCTGCCTCAGGCGCCAACATTGTTTGGCACGGACTTGATGAAAGGTTTCTACAGGAAAACTCTTTCTGGTGAAATTCTTTCTGGGATTTGCACTTACAGGGTGTTTTTAAAGAATGCCGGTGACGTCAGGGCCGCCCCTAGCATTTGCGGGGCCTGGCGCAAAACTGAAATTGCGGAGCCCCAAAACTGGATTTGCGGGGCCCCATCTATATATATGTTGAATAACGATATTTTCTTTAATATTATAAACTATTAACAAAGTACACATACTCAATGAAAATATAATTTTTTTCCAATTATTTATAAAACTTGGAATAATATTTTTAATGTATTTTATTATTTTATTACTTGACGGTCGAAGTGCGGGGCCCTTACAGGCGCGGGGCCTGGGGCAGGTGCCCCACTTACCCCCGCCTAGGGGCGGCCTTGGGTGGGTCATCGATACAGCCCTTTTAAAATAGCGCACTAAACTCATAAACCATCATAAAAATGCTACAAAAGTTGTAACACCATAAAAATTCAGTTAATGAATCGCATCTACGCGTCGATGTTAGTAAAGACTAGTATTAGTATGAAGAGGCATAGTCGTATTTAGAAATTTAAATTTGATGACTTATCGACATTCTTTTAAAAACACCCTGTATGTTTCTGCCTTATTAGAGGTTTGATTACAATTTGAACACACAATTTTATGAAACAATGGTTTTATTTATAGTCCAGTAACCTAGTACATCATAAGTTGTATTAAGTGGGGGTAGTTAGTTTCGTTTTTTTTTTCTTGTATGGGATGTGCCTGAGATGCAAAATCCAAGTTTTCGACCTCGGCAGCCCTCCGGAACAGTTTTGAATTTCTCAAAAACTGCTAAAAGGCTATAGCGGGATAAGATAGTGAAAACTGCACCGCTCCAGAATTCCATTTTTATTTGACCATTCGAAAGTACTTGGTCGAAAACCCCCTCAAAAAAATTTTCAGCCCCCGAAATCCACTAGGGTGTTCTCTATGCGAAAAACAACGTTTTTTCGACTTTTATTTTTCCTGGGCGCTTCTTTCATCCAAAAAATCTGAAAAAATTCACTGACGTGTGTTTCAGCACTACAAATAACCATGAATTTTTTCAGATTTTTTCGACTGAAACTAAGCTCAGGAAAAATCTTTGAAATTTTCAACGATTTTTTAGGTTATGTAAATAATGTTTGGCCAACTTTTATGTACATACATTTTGTGTATTTTTTTCCCCTCTTTCGAATGGCGGTGTTAGAATTGTCAGTTTCACGCCGGAACAAGCTCAAAAATCGAAAAAACTGTTTTTTTTTTACTTTTTTCCCCTTTTGTTTCGCACATAACCTCAAAAAAACAATGGAGAAATGATTTTTCACACTTTTTTTTGGTACTGTCAAGTTCCAAAATTAAAAAACCATCATTTTTGAATCACAGTGTACGCATAATTACGATAAAAACGTTTTTTTCCAACATTTTTCCCATTTTTTTAGCACATAACCTCAATAATTCACAACTGGCAGTTTTGATTTTAGGACACAATAATACGAAGAAAAAAATCATTTTGCACTGTTTTTTGAGGTTATTTGCTGAAATAATGGGAAAAAAGTTAAAAAAAAAACAGTTTTTTCGATTTTTGAGCTTGTTCCAGCGTGAAACTAACAATTCTAACACCGCCATTCGAAAGAGGGAAAAAAAATACACAAAATGTATGTACTTAAAAGTTGGCCAAACATTATTTACATAACCTAAAAAATCGTTGAAAATTTCAAAGATTTTTCCTGAGCTTAGTTTCAGTCGAAAAAATCTGAAAAAATTCATAGTTATTTGTAGTGCTGAAACACACGTCTGTGAATTTTTTCAGATTTTTTGGATGAAAGAAGCGCCCAGGAAAAATAAAAGTCGAAAAAACCCTGTTTTTCGCATAGAGAACACCCTAGTGGGTTTCGGGGGCTGAAAATTTTTTTGAGGGGGTTTTTGACCAAGTACTGTCGAATGGTCAAATAAAAATGGAATTCTGGAGCGGTGCAGTTTTCACTATCTTATCCCGCTATAGCCTTTCGCACTCTTTTCGGTTTCCGCCCATTTTGACCATAAAGGAGCACGTTTTCGACAAACGCCATTCTATGCATTTTTAAACTAGATTAAATTTGAGACCAAAATGGGCTTGGTAGCCCTAATAGTTTCCGAGATACAGCTTTTCAAACTTTGAGTAAATCTCCAAACTTGAAAATTTTATGCTAATTTTCATGTTTCATCATATATAATTGTCTTTATATCTTCACTAACCTGTCTAAAATGAGTCAGTGAAGTAAATATTTATTCAATTTAACATTTTGAAGGGGGTGTGGGGAGGAGGGGGAAGGGTGGGATGGGTGGAGGGAAGTCACTGTTCACAACCAAACAACTGAAATTGAAATACAAAATATATTTAACACATTATATAAAATAAATAGTGTAAAAGAAACGTTAGTAATGTTGTTTTCTCCTTGAGGGACCAGGGCCAAGGAAATCCGCCAAACTGTCTTCTTCATCGTCCTCAATCGCCTGAAATGAAAAATTATATAGGTATTCAATATGCCAAGGCAAAACCTTGTCATAATATAAATACAACGCACATGAAAGTTGGTAAGCATTAATAAATAGAAGTAATGGTATCTATAACATGTGGGTAAGTATTAATTATTATAAATAATGGTAACTTTCAACAACAATACGAGTGTAACTATACAAAGAAGCTGAGCGACTGGTTTTTGAAGTACCCTCCATTTCGTAAAACGGATGTGATTATGTCCTTAAGTAGTGGACTTGTAGGAGAGAAAGGGGTCAATTGTCATATGGCCAGAGATATTGGGAAGAAAGCAATGTTGAAGGTTGGTTGATTAAGAATTGAAGAACTACTTCACATACGAGCTTTCACCAATCCCGATGTTTCTATTCACTCAAGGAAGGTCAATGAATCCTTTTTCTATGCAGCATTTAAACCTGTCAATATTGATGAGTCACAAGAAAAAAGTAAATTTGTGATTGTAGATGGTGGTCATCTCCTTCACAAGGTGGTATGGCCCAAGCATTCCTCGTTTGACTTCATAGCTGCCCGATATGTAAAATATCTAGAGACACGGCACGGCACGGTCAGAACATAGCTGTAGTGTTCGATAGTTACCCCACAGAGCCTGACAAAAATGCACGAAGTGCTCTGAATGTAATCGCCGAGCTCAGGCACATTCTTCTGATTTTCAAGTCGGGGTTATTGCAGGAGAGGACGTAGACTTGTTGGTGATCCTCACCGGTCTCAGATGTCCCATAAAAGGTTCCATATACGTTCAGAAGTGAGGAAGAGGCAAAACTCCAGATGTCTTCTGCTCAACCACCTTAACATCTACAGACAGTCAGTTCATCACTTTCACTCATGCCTTCAGTGGCTGTGATTCCACCTCGTGCTTCTTCGGCCACGAAAAACTCAAGTTGCTTCAAATCAGAGCTGTAAAATTAGATTACGATTACATTTTACATTTACGATTACGACTACTTTAAGATTACTCAAAAGTAATCGAAAGTAATTTGAATTATTTTTAGATTACTTCTTGATTACTTTAGATTACTTTCAGATTACTTTAAAAGAATCGAACAGTATTCGTGGATTATATCATGATTACTCCTTGATTATTTACAATTACTTTACTTATCTAGGGCACGGAAGTAATAGTGTACAGAATTATTTCAAGTTTCGAAGGTATAATCAAGTAATTCAAAACAATCCTGGGCCCTTTAACCGTTGTGCACCAATTTTTGCACAGTTACTCTTTAGATCCTGCTGAAGTATGGACGCATAGAAATGTGTAGGATTTCATAGGTATAATCAAGATATTCAAGACAATCCTGGGCCATTTGACAGATCTGCACCAAATTTTGCACAGTTACTCCTTAGATCCTCCTGAAGTAATGACGCATAGAAATGTGTAGGATTTCGTAGGTATAATCAAGATATTGAAGACAATCCTGGGCCCTTTGTCCGATCTGCACCAATTTTTGCACAGTTACTCTTTAGATCCTGCTGAAATAATGATGCAAAGAAATGTGTAGGATTTCGAAGATATAATCAAGATATTTAAGACAATCCTGGGCCCTTTGACCGATCTGCACCAATTTTTGCAAAGTTTCTCTTTAGATTCTACTGATGTATGGACGTATAGAAATGTGTAGGGTTTCGTAGGTATAATCAAGATCTTCAAGACAACCCTGGGCCCTTTGACCGATCTGCACCAATTTTTGCACAGTTACCTTTTAGATTCTGTTGAAGTATTGATGCATAGAAATGTGCAGGGTTTCGTAGGTATAATCAAGATATTCAAAAAATCCTGGGCCCTTTGACCGATCTGCACCAATTTTTGCACAGTTACCTGCGCATGGTGAGGATACCCGGAGTTGGCCCTCGGTGCGCTCACCACTACCCTGTAACACGCCGCCCGCCGTCTCCCTCAGTGAAAGGCCACGTGAAGACGAAGACATGACAAGACACTTACCTGCCGGGCGCACTCAGCTGCACCCTGTATCCAAAGTATGACTCGCCACCCACGCCCTCCACCGATACTATTTTATGACATAGTTCACCACAATATATTTCATTCACTGTTATTATTAATAGCGACACTATGCTGAAACATACTGTCGGATGCATGTTTTCTCCCTTATTTTACATATCTTCTGTTAAGAAGTTACATAAATATTTGATAAGATTACAGATATTCAAACACCCATAATTCTATGGAAGAATTTTATAACTATCTTCTTACTTACATATAATTCCGTAAACAGTAACTGTGCAAAAATTGGTTCAGATCGATCAAAGGGCCCAGGATTGTCTTGAATTTCTTGATTATACCTACGAAACTCTAAAAATTTCTGTGCGTTATTACTTCCGAAGTGCCCTAGATAGTAACTATCCAAAAATTGGTGCAGATCGGTCAAAGGGCTCAGGATTGTCTAGCATTTCTTGATTATACCTACGAAACCCTACACATTTATATACGTCATTACTTCAGTAGGAACTAAAGCGTAACTGTGCAAAGTTTGGTGCGGATCAGACAAAAGGCGAAGGATTGTCTTGAATTTCTTGATTATACCTACGAAATCCTACACATTTCTATGCATCCATACTTCAGCAGGTTCTAAGGAGGAACTGTGCAAAATTTGGTGTTGATCGGTCAAAGGGCCCAGGATTGTCTTGAATATCTTGATTATACCTACGAAACCCTACACATTTCTTTGCATAATTATTTCATTAGGATATAAAAAGTAACTGTGCAAAATTTGGTGCAGATCGGTCAAAGGGCCCAGGATTGTCTTAAATATTTTGAATATACCTACGAAACCCTACACTTTTTTTGCATCATTATTTTAGCAGGATCTAAAGAGCAACTGTGCAAAAATTAGTGCAGAACGGTCAAAGAGTCCAGAATTGTCTTGAATATCTTGATTATACCAACGAAATCCTACACATTTCTATGCGTCATTACTTCAGCAGGATCTAAGGAGTAACTGTGCAAAATTTGGTGCAGATCTGTCAAATGGCCCAGGATTGTCTTGAATATCTTGATTATACCTACGAAACCCTACACATTTCTATGCGTCCATACTTCAGCGAGATCTAAAGAGTAACTGTGCAAAAATTGGTGTAGAACGGTTAAAGGGCCCAGGATTGTTTTGCATTACTTGATTATACCTACGAAACTCTAAATATTTCTGTACACTATTACTTCCGAAGTGCCCTAGATAAGTAAAGTAATTGTAAATAATCAAGGAGTAATCATGATATAATCCACGAATACTGTTCGATTCTTTTCAAGTAATCTGAAAGTAATCTAAAGTAATCAAGAAGTAATCTAAAAATAATTCAAATTACTTTCGAATACTTTTGAGTAATCTTAAAGTAGTCAAGTAATCTAATCAAATAATCAATTACTTTCTGATTATTTGTAATGGTAATCAAGAATATTTGAGTACGATTACTCGAGTAATCGTACTCAAAGTTTTGATTACGATTACTTGAGTAATCGTAATGCACAAGTATTTGATTACAATAGTAATCATTACTTTACAGCTCTGCTTCAAATAGTACAGAAGCATGTAGACCTTAAAGAGAAAGCTGCAGATTTTTCTAATCCTGCGACACCTGCCCAAGTAGCTGAAGCCGGGGAGAAAATCCTAATTGAACTGTATGGTGGAGAAAGGTCCAAACAAACCCTAAACGACCTGCGCTACAAGCTCTTCACAAAGGCTGCAGTCAAGAGCAGTTTCAACCTGGCCAGACGGGAGGTAGTCTGGCCAGCAAGATGCTGCAAAGCTACATTCGTTTCGCACATACTACCAGGTGCAGCACTGGCTGGGCTACAAAAAGAATCCGCTGGAATGGGGATGGATTGCTACAGTTCGAGGCCTTGGCCCCCTCAAACCTGCTGAACATGATTTTTTGCAGTTGCAAGAAGGGATGCAGGAATGCTTGCAACTGCAGGAAAGCAGGTTTGAAATGTTCCGTTGTCTGTGGGACCTGCAATGGCCAGTCCTGCGAAAACCTACCGGAAATGAAGATAGACGTCGACGACAACACTCTCGACTTGGACGACCTCGACGACAACGAGATGGATAGGCTGCTCGACGATATTGATATTGAAGAAGTCATCAGGTATAGTTACACTCGTATTGTTGTTGAAAGTTACCATTATTTATAATAATTAATTCTTACCCACATGTTATAGATACCATTACTTGTATTTATTAATGCTTACCAACTTTCATGTGCGTTGTATTTATATTAGGACTTTATGACAAGATTTTACCTTGGGATATTGAATATATAATTTTTCATTTCAGGTGATTGAGGACGATGAAGAAAACGGTGAACAGTGACTTCCCTCCACCCATACCACCCTTCCTCCTCCTCCCCCCTCCTTCAAAATGTTAAATTGAATAAATGTTTACTTTACCGACTCATGTTAGACAGGTTATTGAAGATATAAAGGCAATTGTATATGATGAAACATGAAAATTAGCATAAAATTTTCAAGTTTAGAGATTTTTTCAAATTTTGAAAATCTGTATCTCAGAAACTATTAAAGCTACTGAGCCCATTCTGATCTCAAATTATAGCAAATTTAATTTAGTTTAAAAATGCATAGAATAATGTTTGTCGAAAACGTGCTCCTTTATGGTCAAAATGGGAAGAAACCGAAAAAAGATCGAAAATTTAGTAGTTTTTGAGAAATTCAAAAGTGTTCCGGAGGGCTGCCGAGGTCGAAAACTTGGATTTTGCATCTCAAGCACATCCCATACAAGAAAAAAAAACGAAACTAACTACCCCCACTTAATGCAACTTTTGCCCTATAATCATGACAAGGTTACTGGACTATTATGCATATGGCTATAAATATTTTTTTAATGAAATGAATGCTTTTAAAAAACTTTACGTCATAAGAATTCAATGTGAGGTATGCTCTTGCAAATAACTGATTGCTTCTATGTTTGGATCTGTATTGGAAATCGCAAGCCGTAAGTCATCCTCTGGATCCAATCGAGATCGATGTTTTGTTTTAATGGCAACTAATTTTGAAAAGCCGGACTCACATGAGTAGGTCGATGCAAACTGAATCAAAATATTGATTGCCTTTCTTTTCAAACGGCATATTCGTTTCCAATCGATAACCAAAATTTTTGGCAAGTCAGAGACTTAAATTGAATGCGCAGTAGTTCTATTTTTATGAAGAATAAAATTTCATTTCACTATTTTACTGGTATCTGACACTTGTTGAAGAAAGGCCTTATATTTTTTATTGTTATATAAATTTCTTTGAATTTGGCGAGCCCGAAAAATTTTCTCTTTCTTTCCGACCAACGGTTTGCGCACCACTGTGCTAAAGCACAGACCACAATTTGTAGTCCAGAGAGTTAAAATCAGAGCTGCTAGACGGCCAATCAGCAGGAAAAATTAAGTCTGGATCATTGCTTTCAAGTCAGTGCTGCGTATTCCTTGCCTTATGGGCTGGCGCAGAATTTCTCTAGAAGTTCCAGTAGTGACCAACGAAGAAAGAGTTGTTCAGTTTTATGACTATCTTCTCCAACACGGTTTCCTGGCCGATATTTTTACGGCTTACTGACAAAAATTAAGCTTAGTGTTACCCTCATACCTCACGTCCCGCCAAAACATAACTGAAGCAGGGTTATGACGCCTCTGGATCTTCAACGCTTTCTCATGATCTTCTCATGAACTTGTAGCACACACCCTATCATTCTAGCGGTTGAAAGCATGCTCAACAATAAAAATCTTTTCATCAGTGAAAAGATGTTTTCCTGTGTCTATTGTCCGTGTGACGCTTAAGTAACCGTTTTGCCTTGATCATTCTCTGTCGATTAACTTAAAGTGTGAGGAAGTGCCCTATACCTTGTTTGTAAGATAACACCCCTAGTTTACTTTTAAGCAAGCGGGACATTGACATTTTTGAGAGATTCAGTTCACGACCCATAACTGCTTGTCTTCTCACCGGATTCCTACGAATACAAGCCGCCACCGTCATCACCAGGTTATCCCGATATAGGGCGGTCATCAAAATTAAGAAAGAAAATTATTCTCAATTAAATGAAGAAAATGCAAAGAATTAGAAAATACCAAGCAGATTTTCCTTTGTCTTTGTTAAGGTCCAGGCTTTCGAACTGTTAGAAAGCATTAAGAAGTTAGAAGAATTATAAAGAGACAGCTATGTAAATAGATAAACAAACAGACAAATTAAGTAAGGCGTGTAAAGGAAGACCTTCGCAATACTCGATCAATTAAATCTTTCGCAAGCAATGCAATAACATCAACAGAAGTGCTATAAAGCCACAATATTGCCATTAAATGTATATCAACTCGTTTCTTTAGGTCAAGGATCACTTTATTTTTTTGTCAATCATAGACACCACAATTTTCTCACAATTACAGAAATTTCAATAAAACATACTATAAATTATTAATTGATATAATTGTGATCATTTATCAATCACTTTCTGACAATTTTAACAAATAAATTTACTTAAACCAATTAATTGTGAAACTATTTTTATAATTAAATATTGTTATAGCTTTTGATATGAGATATTGCGACATATACATGCAAAATATATATTTTAAGTAGAAGTGAACGTGTTGAGTTAATTTAGTATCGCTGTATTGAATACTTATAATTTAGACACCTGAAAATGTTAAGATATTAAATAAAATTTATCTCATCTAGTTTATTGCTTTGGAGATTGTTTAGATTTTTATATGTGATTTGGAAAAAATATGGGTCAATGGTATTCGGTATCCTATCTTGTCGTACACTTTTAAATCTTTTACAGTAGTGGCTACTCTCTAATGCCTAGTTTACATAGAGTATGGTAGAGTAAAAGAGCTAGTACCTAGCGCAAGTAACCAGAAACTTGTGTAAACAGTTGACAATGTGACTAGTAGAGTACTAGCTTCTAGTAGTTGGGCTAGGATAGCAGCTAGCTCGTCGACGTATTTTTTGTCTAGCTACTATCTTTTCCCCCACTACGCAAAATTGTTTCATTTCAAATTGGCGGCAAGCGGTAACCTGTCATAACAAATAGAAAAAAACAGCTGTGGCCACCACATGACCAACCACCATAACAAAGTACTTGCATAAAATATATTCTAGCAGCAGAGTAGTAATAACTAGGCCTAATATTTTCTAACAGAGATATTATTTATCATGACCATGGAAACGTTACATACTTATGAAAAATAGATACTTTTTTTTTAAAAAAGTATCTATTTCAAAGAAAAAATTTTCAAAATTTTTTCGTATTATAAAAAAATGGCTCAAATAAAAGTTGTTACTTTAGTTAAATAATTTTTTTCGAAATATTTTTCTGTTGAAATATTTGCAAAAATCTTAAAATCGACACGAATAAACTCCTATTTCTAGTCAACCGATTTTTACCAAAAGTTGAGTAACTCAATGGCACATTGACGTCAAAAGCTTAAAAATGAAGTTTCATAAAAATCCTTTTAGACGAATTTGCTCTGCACGTGTACACAGACAGACAGACAGACCGACAGATATTATACTAAAAATAGTCAAAACGTTATGGAGGGACCTCAATTCGTGGAGATCCATCGAAATCTCGAAATGTCAAAATCGGTATGATCACAATACCTCTCTTTATATGTTGACGATCGGAGACCCCAAACCCCAAATCTGGTAAGTTATAATTTAAACATCATAAAACAACATGAAAAACCCAAATCAGGTAAGTTATAATTTATTTACTTAAATTGCGTAATATTGATTTATTAATTGATGATTTCTGAAATCATCTGTGAAATAGCTGCCTTTGAGAAACGAAAAATATGTTGTAGACTACGTAGAACTATTTCCTGTGGCTAGGAAATAAAGCGTTAATTCCAATTTTATTCTTGCTGGAATCGCATCCCTCATTAGTGTATCAATTCGTTGTATTCATGGACTTAATTAAATTTAATAGCCTATTAAAATCATCTGGTGTCATTCTTAAACACAGTCTGTACTCTTTTTGATCTTCCACAGCTAATTATATCTCTTGTAGCTCTTCTATCAATCCATTTTTTAACCCATTTTAGTTTAGGCTTATATTATGTACCGATTTCTTTAATAAGACAATCAGTTATTTCCTCCACAAGAAATGATGTAATACAAAATACCATTTTTTAATGGCATCACGCCGGCGACGATGTATATTCATATTCATAAACTATTTTTTGCAAAAAGATAATTGCACAACAAAATCACAGTGAAGATGTCAAATGTGTTTTGACACTTACTATCCAGAAAATAAGTTAGTATGCCAATTGTGTACGAACACCTACTATCCCTAAAAAAAAATAGTAGAGTAAAGCGCGTAGTAATTGCGCTAGTTACTAGCTCTTTTACTCTACCAATGTAAACCCGGCATAAGAACTTTCGGATTAAACAGGACTTAATTTCCACATTTTTAGTAATAGACTTATTACTCATGTATATGTTTATAAACTGGGAATTTACATATTAGTCATTTGAAATTTAAAACTATCTAAATGAATTATATAATATGACACGTGTGATTGTTAGTTTCGCTCAATAGTTATAAACAGTTTTTTTTTAAATTTGTATATTAGATTAATTACGTACTTTTGCGTGCTATTAATTTTCTATATTTTAATTTGAAAACAATATAAATGCTATATAAAAAGGCCATATAAAAATAATTTGTAATATAAAATATCCATTTCCTATATATTTAAATTAAATGCCATAAAAAGAAATATAAATGTTATATACGTTTTTAAATGCTATATAAAAGTTAAGAATATAAAAAAATATATATTATTAAATACTATATAAAAAATTCAGTACGCTATAAAAACTGTTGAATACTATTCTTAGATAAAAAATAATAACACAAAAGCAATTTCTACAAGTACAAGTTTATTTATTCATATCTTTTACAGCACAAATACGAGCGGAAGATGTTCACAGGAGCATGGTAAAATAATCAATATATACACCTTATCGCACGACAGCTAGCGGCTAGTTATCAATATTAACTCTATATAAAAAATTAAAAATGCTATCTAAAAATACTAATGTAGTAGCGTCCAATTTTTTGAATTTTACGAAATTAAATTTTAAATAGGTGATGCAGTATTGATTACACAGGGCTGCGAAAAAAATAAAATGTACGCCACTTTTGGTTTTAAGTGGTGAATCCTGATTTCATATCAAGTTTTAGTTTTTTCCATCACATCTAGTTTTTTTGTAATTCTCAAAAGAAAATATCATGGATAATATTTGTAGATAAATAACTTCAGTAAAGTGTATCTCTTAATTTTATTAACAATAAACTTTTTTTATTACTTCAATATAAAACAAGATAAAATATGGAGAATTTTTTATGATATAGGCATTTCTTAATTATTTGCTTATTATTAACAATACTGTTAGCATGAGTGTAAATGCAACAGCGGAAATATGAACTATGAACAGAGTATATTTATTAATAAGTATGCAAAATATGTTAACAACAATTATAGATTGACAGTTCTTCAATACATGTAAACAACGACTACTAGATATTACATCGAACAAATGTTTAACATCTATTGGTATCCAAACCATGGAAACTGGCAAGGTGGAGACAGCAGCTCGGAACAACGTATAGTCTTAACAAATACTCAGGAAGAAAAGCACGCCTTGTACCTTCTCTTGTGTCCTGCGTCATGCAATCATGAATGCATGATTGTTTTGACGTTACCGCTTGAATGTGATTTTTATCACTCAGCCCTTTTGATATGTAAGTGTTATAATAATAATAATTGTGTAAGTATTATAATCATTGTTTATTTATATGAAGATTTATACAACTGCAATATTTACATTCGGCTCTAAGTCAATATGAGTCATAGATAATAACACGGTAAGTGTGGAAAAAATGATCACTACTTATCTATTAAAATTACCATATATTATTAAAAGCGCCCAACATTCGCAGCCCTGTGTTATTTAAGTTAAGTTTAACTTAAATTTATGTCAAAAGTCACGCATATTTAGAACACAAGAAATTGTTGATATTATATACTGCCCGTCATACGTAACCTGGCTAGCTACTCTTGACGTCCAAATATGACAAATCCTCGTGCAATAGAATTTTTGGGCGACCATATCAAAAACAGTCCTTTTTATCATCTAGTACCGGCCAAAAAGTAAATCTTTTTCGGCCTAAGCCGATTCACTTATTTTTTTTTTTTTTGTCGCTGGATTCTATACTTCATTTTTTTAAAGAACGATGTGTGTGCAAGATAGGAGCTATTTCGGTCTTGTTTTTAATTGGGTAAGAACGTGGAAAAGTTAACACTGTAGAAAAATAGATTTCTGTCTCCACTTATTCTATTTGTCTCTGTTATTTTAACCCAAATTTGTAAACATAGGCGAACAAACTAAGTTTACAGTGAATATATTACTACCTATTATTTTTAATAAATAAACCGGAGGTATATGTTTAAATAATGTTAGAATATAAAAGCCAATGAATAAATAGATTTGAAATTAATTTAGAATATATATATATTAAGAGAAATATTTTAAAATGAAGTCGTCTGAAAATGAATTAATGTACGTACGCCTCTGGTACCAAACACAACAGTTGTTTTGCTGTCAACTGTCATATTCTTTGCTACCAACGAGCGCTATATTAATAATTTGTGTTGCCGTTGTATGTATTTACGTCCGTATTACGTTTGTGTTATAGTGTCGATTAAATATAAACTTGAAGTGCAGAAGAACCCATTGATGATTCGGACTGATTTCTAATCGACGTGAATTGTAAAACCTTACTAAAATGGTGCTATTATTTGTTAACTAAGAGTTAATTAGTTCAAGTTGTCTTTCTTTGCATTAATAGTAATATATCTAAACATTTTCTAACAACTTCTCATAAATATTATTAAAACAAAATAATAAAGAAATGCAGAATGATAAATTACCTTACTTCATTACACATATACTTCGTTAAGGATTATTTAATTGCTGAATTAAGATGTAGAACAGCTGATTGCAATTTCTGGGTTCTTGTAGTAACGTAATAAATAATTTCTGGGTATGCAAATTAACTAGATTGTGCTATTATAAGATTTAAAGAACAAATTAGTTGCTTGGATCAAATATTGGTTTATTCATAATTGCTTGAACAGTAAAATATTAGGTATTAGAGATGGGCGTAGGTGTAGGCTGTGCATTTTAGCGAATCATGATGGGTCACGTCGTGCCCTGCGAGAATGTGAACCAAAATTACACTTTGGGCCGTGATCAGGCGTGACCGTGAGTACCAAATTAAAAACCATGCGTGAGCGAGCGTGTAGTCTCTCAAATATTCATCTTATTCGAAACAGCATTGATTATAATAGAATCGTTTCTTATTTCTAAACAAATTTTGATGTAAAATAAATAATAAGTGAGAAATTTCTAGATTTTCTAAAGGGCGTCGTTCGTATATACATAACTCCCCAAATATTCATCTAAATGAAAAAATACATAGAACAAGAAAGATTTTATTTCATATTAAACAATTCATATATATTTATGGTCATATTTATTTTTAATGTTAATTGCAAATATCCAAAACAGGCGTACACCCAAAATACTTTCTTAGGGGGGCTCAGAAGCAAGATTTTTTTCTTGGAGGAGACTTACAGATTTAATCGTCTCATTTATAAATGATAAATAACATAATATAACATAATACCATTTAAAACTAGTTAAAAATAAAAACAAACTCGACAGGTAATGAATGTCTGAATATGCAAAAACAAGAAAGATTTAACATAAAGATAAAATTCGATTTGACATTTTGTATTGAATATTACGTGTCACGCATGAGTTAAAAACGTGTAATTTGAATATTTAAGGGTGAGGGGGGAATCCTGAGACACATCCTGGGTACGCGCCTCTTCCAAAATAATAATAACTGAGATATTTCAGTGTCTGTAGATAGCGCTCCCTGTAGGCTTCCAAATATTCATCTTATCAATAACTGCACGCAACAGAAAAGAATCATTTATACATTATAAACAAATTTTATTCATTCTTCCGTAATTCCCAAATATGTATTATAATATATATTTTCAATGGGATATGGAAAATATGTACAACAAAAAAGATTTGCTTTCGTAATTTAAACAATTTAAGGTCCGAATTCATAAACGTTCCTAATCCTCACCTCATCCTCACCTCAACCTCACCTCACCTGACACTTATTTTAGATTGAGTCGTTCTCTCATTCACTTTTGTTATTCATAAAAAATTGGAAATGAGTCACTAACTTGGGGGACGGTTGTGGGAAAACGTCACTAATTTTATGACGTCAAAATAAAATAATAAGTAATAGCTATGGAAACGTTTGATAGTGTTTGTAATTAACATTTTGACAGTAGTATATTGTCAAAAACTCAATTCGAAAAAATTGTGAAGTGTGAATTTTCACACATTTCAGGGTTTCGCAGGTATTTAGTAAGTGAATGATGATTATTTGGGATGCCAAAACAAATTTTATGCCAAAATATGTTTTTATGAATTTTGGACAAGATTTACAATATCCCATTTCAAACTCTATACAGATGGCAGCACATAACGACTACACTAAATAATTCAAGAATTATCAGTGGCTCTAAAACAATAGTTTCTGTATATTTATCACATTAAAATATCATTACTTTTTAGTTTAGGTTAGAATCACCTTAAAAGCACCATCTTAGGTTAAAACTAAATTGTATTTTAACTGTTCTGTACAGGGCCAGGACAGTGATTCACCTTAAAAGCACTATCTTAGTCTGCACAGTCCCACCTGTTTAGAATCTCTGTATATTGAAAAAATTACGTGTGTCTACACTTTTCAGATTATTTTTCTGTAATACCAACATGACAAATAGTTTCAACGGTGCATACTGTTGAAAACAAAATTACCTCTTAGTTTGTTCTTACAAAAGTGAACAGCTTATAGGTAGCTACTCGGTTCAAATTTCACTCACTATTCACTCAAATTTGACAGATAACTGAGTGGGCAATGAGTTACTAATATCCAACTTTTGTTTCTAAATTCCAAATGAGTGACATATTGCCAAATGAGGTGAGATTTAGGAACGTTTATGCATTCGGCCCTAAATTATATACTTTTTTGCTGTTAAATATGTGAGAATTTTTGTTTTGTTTTTTAGCGTCTCTCTGAACCCCACCTTGAATGAAAATTTTCAGACACAATGGACTTATTCTTCCATTTTTAGGGTTCTGTACAGGGACAGGGACAGGGACAGGAATAGAGAGATTTAAAGTTGTAAGTATGCACATTACCCGTAGCCGAGTATTTAGTTTATTTAGCTGCAGGTGGCTTAATTTCTAGATTGTTTGTTATGCGGGAGGTCATATTATATATACATTTATGTAAAAATAATAAATTGTTGCATTTTGAAATCCTGCTGCAAATTTATTTTAATGTAAACTGAAATTCTTTTAATTTAAGAAGTAAATAAGGGGAATTTAAATATTGAATGTTATTGAGTGTTATGTATGTGTTCGCATTAGACTAATCCATCATTATTCATATAAATATTTATTAACCCCTTCTGTTAAGTCAGTGTATTGATTCAAGCATTCATAGGTAATTTTAGCTTCCAGTTCTTGGCTAACGACGGCACGGCACACCTTCTAACAGTAGTTACACTAAATCTTTCACCTCATTACCAATTAAATAAAAATTATGTAAATATTTTTACTTAATCCGGTGCTGAACTGCTACAATATTCACTTTCAATTTTGTCAAATGATTTCGTGCCTAATTGACATATGTCAAAATAATTTAAAAACGAAAAAATGTTAACTGGGGCGAATGTGAATTGTTGATAAATTATATTGTTCAATGATCATAATACTTGTACATATGAGCCTGGTAATCTATAACAATAAACGGCGTTAGCCTTCAACTATTTGATTGTGGTGATATTTAAAAAATGACCTACGATCGATTATATTATGTAAAAAAATAGTTCTAATTGTTTAATCGGTACAATTCCATATTGGTTGTCTTTGAAATGTCATTGTGATTTATCCGATATACAAAACTTGCGTACAATGTCAGGGCACAGGCATAGAGAACCTTTTATTTGAATGCAACATTGTTGCGGGCCTGTCTCTGTAAACACGTCTGATCACTTAGTGTTAACTAGGACAACCAGAAGGTCCGAATGAATCACACCATTACTCCTGCTACTAAACTCTACGCAAATCACTGGCTAACAATGGCATTTTCGAGAAATGTCTACTTATAAATAGTGTCTTTAAATTTCTCGAGAATTTACAATAATTCTCCAGGAATTTAAGTTTAGGAAAATAAATTATCTCATTTATTTTATAACTTAGTTACGAAAAAGAATTGTCAGCACACATACACATACTTTACATACATATACAGTAGCTAGAAATTTACTTACTAGAAAATGGTAATGAAATTTATAATAAACTTATTATAAATTATTTTAAAAAAATACAATTTAACATAATCCTTAAACTCTAAAAAAGATTCAAATATATATTTTTTCAAATAAAATTTTAAACAGAAATTTATAGAATGGCACAAAATATTCTTTGTACACGCTTTCAATGATAATCATTCTCTGGAAGAAATTGAAATAATTTTTTTTTCCACATAAAATTGGATGTCGAGTGGCCATCACGTTAGACGTGTTGCTTTTGATAAAATCAGTTTCAAATTTAAAACATAAAACATATTTTGTAAAATTATATATTATTTTGTTAATAGCTACGAAAAGTATATATTATTATATTATGTAATTTAGACCATTAATTTAGACCGTAATTTAGGCAACTGGCGGCCGCCGAACAATTTTATGCGGTCCAACAATAAGAAACTATAATGTTAATTTTTCTTATTAAGTGTAGCCAACATATTCCTGGCGCGCTGTTTTAGGCTTTACAACTGAGTGTTTCGGCGGTCTAACTATAACAATATTGTTTAAAATGAAACACAAAATTTATATTTTACAACTGATTCTTTGATTTACTGGTAACTTTTCTTTTTAATAATTGAATGGAGGCGTTTGACCATATTTTTTAACAAAAACCTCATTCAATCGTTAAAATTGAAGCTAGCGACAACTTAAATAAATATAATTTTGGTTCCTCTTAAATATTTGGGATAACTATACCTGCTTACTCTTACTAGATTCAGTCATAAGTCCTTAACCTTTTTCACTCACTCTCTTCTTGGGTATTGTCAGAAGAGCTTTCTTTTGACATCACTCGTATAAGTTCACTATCTTGATCAATTAAATGTTAGGTTTTTTCTTATATCTTGTGCATCAATAATTATGTAAACTGAGATTAGCTGATCCTTCCATCTTGTGCGAAGTCTTTTGACTCTCCGCAGTCTAATAATTCTTCTCTAATCTTCTAATCTTCTCTAATCAAACAAGAAATCCATTAATCTTGAGTTTAATCCAGTGGAGAGCAAACTGAAGCCAGCGGTCCCTTGCGGCCCACCATAAGTAATAATAAAATATTGTTAATGTAATCAAATTTTTTCAGAGTTTTACAATATTTTAAAACTAAGACGTTCATTTACGATTATGTCCTTAAGGTTGTAACAAAATTTTGTAACTACTTATCCTAGACGCAATTTGCAAATATTTGTAATTTTGTTGCAACATTTTTAGTAATTTTTGGGTTTATATACATTTATAAGCAGATATTTTTTATTATGAAAGTTACCTTCCGTATTATGATGACTTTGTGAGAAGCACGCCAGACAGTGTCATGTTAAAACCCCTGACCATGCTAAATATGTTAAGATTATAAAAGACCATTTTTGTGTATTATATTCATTCTGGTATTTGCCATAAAACTATGTACTACTAATATTTTAACTTGTAATATAAAAATAAATCTTTTTAAAAAGACAACTCCAGTAACGAAAAATATTATTTGAATATATTAGGTCGCCAAGGATGAAATTTGTAGAAAAAATGACAAAGTTGGTTGATAACTTACAAATATAAGGAATTGTTTTATTCATCGAAGTATGCACCCATATTGTCTATACACTTTTGCCATTTAAGCGGCAGGTTGTTCAGGCCGGTGGTATAAAACCCTGGTGGACGAGGGTCAATGAATTCCTGGAAGGCCAGTTTTTCAACATTGTCGGAATTAAACTGTTTTCCTATTAAAAAGTTGTCCCAAATTGCGTAAGAAGTGGTAGTGAGTGGGGGCTAGGTCTGGTGAGTATGGAGGATGATGAAGAAGATCCAACTCCAATTCCTGTAGTTTTGCCACATTCATTTGTGCAGTGTGTGGTCTAGCGTTATAATGCAATAAGATAGGATTCGATCTGTTGACCAATCTAGGCTGTTTTTCTTTAAGTTTTTGCATCATTTCGTCCAGTTGGTTGCAGTATATTTCTGCTGTGATCGATGAGCCAGTTTTTTTTTTTTTTTGGTTTTTATGTTACCTGTACGAAATTTGGCAAACCAATTTGATATTGTCTGCTGCTTAGTAACACTAGAGCCAAATACACTATTAATGTTTCGCGGGGTCTGCGATGCCGTAGATCCACGTAAGAACTCATACTTCATAATATTGCGAATTTTCGACCGTACCATTTTCAACAAAATTATTTTTAAAAAAAAGTTTTTGATATTTTTTAGCGCATACAATGATTTCTTTAGACAGGCAAGATGTGTAACTTTCCAACAAAAAATATTAAGCCAATGCCAACTAATAAACTGTTAAAGTTAGCAATATTATTAACTACAAATTTCATCCTTGACGACCTGATAAATAAAAATCCTTTAGGATTTTGATTTTAACGATCATTTGGCGGTAATAATATTCACAACGAAATTTTACCCGAACATGGAAAATAATCGTGATTCTTTTCCATGTCTGGGGTGGAGGCCAAGAAGCGTTATGTGATCCAAGAAGGGTTAAAACCGTGGCTGAGTTAAAATACACTCATATGAAAATCATATTTTACTACTCTAAAAGCAAAAGCAGAACAAATCCATGAAAGTAAAAATAATTGCGGGCATTTGCTATTTGAATTGAGATAAAAATAAAAACTGTATATCGTAGGTGATTCCGCAAAATCACGTATTTGAAATTTTAAGTGTTTACAGGAAAAACTTTATAATTAAATTAGGAACTGCATGTCAAAGCAAATACTAGGTTTTGTTCTGTTAAAAAATACAATATTTTATTCTTTTTTTGGATTACTTACATTTTGCTAGCACATGCGCATTTTATTTGTCGTCAGTTTTACACCAAAAAGTCATTTTTACTCAATCTGTCAGTTATGTGGTTTTGCGGAATCGCCAAGATATGTCAACAACAAAAAAATGTTTTTTTTTTCTTTCTTCAGTTGCTTACTTCAAATTAACACTTCAGTGAAAATTCTTGATTCTTACAGTTCGCTAAAGGACAAAGCCAATGAAATTGGGTTTGAAATTAACCTATATAAAACCAAACATCTGAAAATGTTTAAATCGACTACTTCAAATATCTAGCTAACATTGACAATACTAATAACGATTTAGATATAAAAACCAGAATGTTCACACTCAGTGGCGCAGCCAGGATTTTGTCTTGGGGAGGGCCGAATCAAATTTGAGGGCACGCGGGCCGCATACGGCCCTCAACCTTATTTTTTGTGGCCCCTGAAGCGGTAATCAAAATCAGTTGAGCTTGTTTAGGGGAAAAATATATTTAAAAATGTAAAATATACTCTCTTCCCCTTTTCTGTTTATAAAAAAATTTTTACGACTTCGGTTTATTTAAGTTCCGTCACTGCTTATCATTTTTTATGTAAAATAGACTGCGACCAAATCAGTTCGACACCCCTGCTGTTGGATATTGATGTTTATATCAAATAATAATTCCATTATTTGGTGATAAAAAAAATGTAATTGTTAATCCATGTATCAAAAACTTTCACGAAGAAAAATGTATTTTTCTTCGATAAATACATTTTTATTTATATTTTTCGCGGGATATATTTTTGAAGTCTCAATATTTTTCTTACTTATGTTCAGTTCTCTAAATTATCCGCTTGGCCACAATTTGTACAGAACGAACAGATTCGTATGAAGGTTATGCCGAAGTCAGATTTCCACTTTATCTTATCTGAATCGAGTAATCAGTTGTTTAAAACAATTTTATCATTTGACTGGGCGAATGTTTTAGTCGATGTGTCAGAGGGAAAAAAGATCAACGCTCCCCTTCATATAATTCGTTGGAGCATATTTGGAAAGTGATGTATTTTCACTTGAACAATAACGGCCCCTATCAAGGTAGGCAATCTTATAGGGGATATAAGAATAATATCTAGGAAAAAGAAAAATTAAAAAATGCCAATATTGTTTACAATGAAGTAATTTAAAAATTAACTACTGTTGTGGTTAACAAATTTTATCTTCAACTCTCCGAGCAGCGCCGTGTAATCTGCTGGTCCTGGGAAGAGCCCAGGCCTGTCGCCCCCCCCCCCCTGGCTGCGCCACTGGTTGTGTTTAACAAATTTTATCTTCAACTCCCCGAGCAGCGCCGTGTAACCTGCTGGTCCTGGGAGCCCCCCCCCCCCTGTCTGCGCCACTGTTCACACTATATACAGCATATTATTTACTCTCTGTTCTCTTCAAACACAACATTCTTTCTAAGAACACGAAGATAAAGCTGAACAAAACTATTAATATTCGGCAAACCGGTTAAGTGGTTTTTGCCAAAAACCACTTTGGCAAAGACAAGAACAAAACAGAATCTTGGAAAAGAAAGTACTGTGCTGAATGAGTTCGGTACAAGAAGATGTATTGTGAATAATTTAGAGAAATGACGGAATTATTAGGCTCCAGAATACGCTGGCTAGCATGATTGGATTACTAAACAATAAAAACACGCAAACCGTGTTCGATAGCCTGTCAACAAGGCAGTTATTTTGTCAGTTGTCATTTCATATTTTGGGCCTCCCCGCAGAATTTTCTTTGTGTCCAATTTATCTATATCCATTCTGAAAAAAAAAAACATCATTTAAAGGTTCGATGGGCCCCTAAATGACTTGTCCTCTCCTGCGGTGGCGGGCGCATCGAGCGAATAGTTACGCCATAGCAATGAGGCAACAAGATGAATGGATACGATGGAGAAAGACCTCCAGAAACTGAAAACTAACCATTGGCCTACACTAGCTTCGAATCGTACAGTCTGGAGGTGAACAGTTGAAGAGGCAAAAGTACTATAAGGGTTTTAAAAGCCAATAATGATTATGTTTATACTACAAATTATATTTTTCGTTGGGAAGGAAAATAAAATTAAAAATGATTTATATGAAATATCATATAACGTAATTGCTAATCCAATTTTCAATCAAATTAAACAAAAATCTCGATTCAATTTATGATTTAATGATGAAAATTATGAAATACAAAGCACAATTGTTAAGATAAAAGTAACTTAATTTAAACTCAAAAATATATGAGTGTCAGATCAATTTTCTGGATAAATTACATCATTTGAACCAAATTACTTGTGACAGTCACCCAGTAATTTAATCGCACAAAACACTACAGAAATGCTCTACTTTATAAGGAATGTTGATGTGACAGTAGAAAATTATATTTACAGATAATCATTTAGAAATCTTAGAAATACCCACATTTACATATATTATTCACAATTTCACAACATTTTCTTAAATATTGTATGTTCAGAAAATTGTTAATGTAATGTGTTACAAATAATTTATCTATAGTTTGTCCAGCGGCTAGCTTACACAGCCGGGATGGTCGTGTGGTACAAATCTCCGATACAAATAAAATAAGTTTGAGGGCGCCAATTGGTCTATAAATACTTGTATTTAGGACCGACCAATAGATCCTAAAGATCCAATTAAAAAAATACAACTTTAATTACAATGATAAATGCGAAGTTATATTAATAATTGTACAGGACTCGTGGAAGATATCAAGAGAATTAAGTATGTTTAAATTAACTAGAGCAAGGTACGAAAATGGAATTACGGGTCTGGAATTTTACCTCGAAAATTTTTGAATATTAAAAATAAACAACAATTTTGACAATCTATATAAAATCCCAATGAAACAATGTACTAAATTTCTTATCTGTATCCAAATTTCGTGTGACCCAACCAATGTCGTACCTAGCCTCTTCTCTCGTGTTCTGCCGTAATTTACGTTCCTCTAAGTGTTCCTCTAAGATAAGTGCAAAAACAGTAAAATAAAACGTTACCTTAGATGGAATGCGGCTCTTAAGTGTGGTATTTAATATATATATAAAGCCGAAACAAAGATCCGAATTAATCGTACGGGCCTACAGCCCTACGCAGCTAAACTCTTTGAAACAAATCCCCACTATAGGGTTACCAAATATCTAAATATTCTATCACTCTAATTATATTTGGAGTCGAAGAGCGTTTTAGTGCAATGTTCTGCTTTCCAAACTTTTACACGAATGACCAACAACGTTTTATTTTTTTGTTACTTCTATATTTTTGGTTACCAAGTGACCGATGACCCATCAACGCATTTAAACAATGTAAAATCTTCGCCTATTTAATCCTTTTGCAATTTAGAAACGTAACAAATGATTACTATAAATCGGAGTTAGTTACGTCATCGTATGGTAATAAAGCGGCAAATAATCAAACGTTTTTATTTAATTTATTCCACTCGACCCAAGAAACCCGCTCTCGAAAGATTACCAGAGAGCGGGCATTGTTAGGAGAGCCGGAGTAAATGCAATAAAAGGCTATTATGAAACAAATATAAAATTTAATTTGCAACCTTTATTGCATTTATTCCGGCTTACCTAACAATGTCCTCTCTCTGATAATTTCAAGTAATTTCAAGTACATTCAAGCAGTATCGGCTCTAGTCTTATTGGCGTCGATTTTCATTGCTGTTGCAATTAATACAGATATGCAGAACAGACGCGCACACAAGGGGTGGGCTTCGTGTCCGCACCCCGCCCTTCCAGTAATGGAAAAATCATATACTTATTTAAATATACTTATACTTATATCAATATACTTATTAAAAACTAAGCAATCTAAAATAAAAATTAACCTTTTTACTTGCTTACTTTATCATTTGGTAGCATACATTTTACCAAGATTAGAAATGTAACATTTATTAAAAGATTGGAAAAAATTTTTTGTTTTATATTAACATATTTTTAGCGCTCGATAATAGAGTAAGCTATATTAAATATTAAATGTTGAGATAAGATGAAGTTTAGTGAGGTAAAATTAAAAAAAAAAAAATTCTTTTACCTCACAAAATTTTTTTACGACCTACCTTTTAAGTTTTTACAATAACTAAGAAAGAAGAAATGTTTTATTGCTTTTCAAAATATTCCACTTAATATTTAATAAATAAAAGTATTCACACATGTATTTCAGCTGTTCTCAAAGGACGACAGGGAAAAAGTTTGTGAATTTTATTCACTTACCTCACAAACTGCTCCGACATGCTAACAGGCTAAGGATGATACTGCAGTTAATCAATAGATTTAAAAAACAAAGTCGTTAAAATTAGTCCGTTCATTTATAATTTTACACTCCCAATATGTGAATGGCTGAGAGAATTTCATTAGCTTCTAAGAAATGCAATTTTTAGGGATTAGATTCTGTATATATAATTTCTGTAACTAATAATTTTTCATTCAGTTATAGAAGATGACTACTTTGTAGCCGAAATGTGTGTCTTACAACAATAAAATAATTTTGTGAAGGAAAGAACCTTTTTTAATATTATCTATCTCAAAGTAAACGATGCAAACGAAAAGAACACGACAGATAATATTAGTTATTCCATGGCTGTTTTGTGAAGTGAAAATAAGTTGGATTATACAGGCCAGAGTTTCCCAAACTGTGCTCAGCGGAGTACTTGGTGCTACGTGGAGCGTTTACCAGTGTTCCGCGATCTACTAGTGTTACTGTATATATGTATATTAATAAAAAAGGTATTTTATGAATAATAAGACATGATTTTATTGATCAACTAATACGTCTCACACATCATATGATATATTTTATACTATTCTATTTACATAAAACAATATGCCTTAGCAACGATATAGCACCCTACGATCGTTAATAAGTGTAAATGTTGCATAATTATATTTCGCTAACACGGCCAGACTGACATGCGGAACGTTCTCGGGACGCAACTGTATTCTTCACACCATTAACAGCATTGTTGTTATCAGCAACAGCAACCTGCGTATCACCAGTGGTCTGCTCCATACCAACAACACCATGCTGCATCTTACGTACCAGTAACAGCATCCTGCATACCAGAAACTCCATTCTTGAGCTGGTCCACCATTCATCTTCTACTGCATCTTCAAATTCTTCACCTAATTCATAATCTGTAAATAGAGCAATTTGGGCGCAGAATTGATTTTTAACAAAATCAACCATGCACCAATATCAATTAGTAAAAATAAATATTTGCTTAAAACAAAACCTCCCAGAAGCAAAGTATAAATCGTGATCTGAAAGTTTAGAGACTTTTTGTTATCAATTCATTTCTCTATCACAAACTCAGTGACTAGATCAACAAGCTCAGATACTCAGTAACTATTTATTAGTTTCCTTCATTACAGATTGTCTACAGTACAACAAGCTCAGAGACCGTTTATTCATTTCTGCACACACAGTGCTTTATCATAATCATCATCAGCCCGTCGCCATAGCTCACCATCTGCCACCATGGTTACAGAGCTATTACCGGACTGATGCCACTGGCAGCGGCATGTCTTGCGGTACTCGACAAGCTTCAAATCTCAACTCATTATCTATTATATTTCTCAGTTTATTTTGCCATTCCGATCCCAGTGATCTGTCATTTGTCTTTTCCAATAAAAGTTCAACTTTAAAACTCAAATCTCGAAACTCAGATCTTAATTATCAAATCTCAAATATAATTACTCAGATATTAAATCACAAATATCAAAAACAAAATCTCAAATCTAATTTTTACACATTATGGCTAACACATGCCATATGATTTAACCAAAACAATAAAATGCCTCTTACCATTTTAGTCGTCAACAATCTAACCAGTTACCTTCATACAATGCGTTTGTTAATAACAAAGCAACGCTCGTTCATCCTGACAATTATTAGAGATCTGCTTTGGATAATTAATCCTGACATATTCTGCATTTTTCAAAAAAATATCACATTTCAAATTTATTCCAATGAGTATCATTTCCATAGAAACCACTTGAAGTAGTTTTTTGACAAAATACTTAAAATTCGCCAATCTATTATCTAGCTCATAATTCATACTACCTTTATGTGATTCTCTTTACATAAGCCTTTGCAATATTATACAAAAATTTCTTTACGCCTATACAATGGTTGCATTAAAAAAAATATTTTTAATATTGCACTTATAGTCTTCTATTTTAATTTTCTTGTGGGTGATAGGCCAATCGCACTTCTGATATTAATAAAAAAGGTATTTTATGAATAATAAGACATGATTTTATTGATCAACTAATACGTCTCACACATCATATGATATATTTTATACTATTCTATTTACATAAAACAATATGCCTTAGCAACGATATAGCACCCTACGATCGTTAATAAGTGTAAATGTTGCATAATTATATTTTCGCTAACATGTATATAGCAATGACAGTGCTCCACGACGAATTCTACTGAAAAGTTTGGGAAACTCTGATACAGGTTATTCCAAACGTTTAAGTGGAACTAACTGGACTTTTCATTTTCCAAAGTTTTCATGAGCTCACTTCTTAACAATTGAAGTGGGTTTTGGCTAAACAAAATGATCAAAAGTCTAACTTAATCGGGAAAAGTTACTAGACTTCATAATCTAGTTCTGCTTAAACGAAAGAAACAGGCAATAACTATTCAAATGAAGATTATGTTAATGTGTTTAAACAAATTATTCATTTTGTATGTAACGTTGTACGTTCTCTCTAGAACAGTCCGAAACATCTAACAATTACCAGTGAAATCCACTACGTAAACAAGTGTTTCGAATATGCGCTTTCTTGCATTAAAAGAATGTTTTTCGTAACAATGTATATAACTGTGTCGTTCGTCGTTCCAATATCTTGTAATTCCAAATTGATTTTACGGGAGACGTCATAAAATTTTCGAATTGTCTTTCTAATTTAATTTAATCCAAACTGCTTTGTCACTCATGACGTTTCCTCAGTTTGTTACATGTAGTTTACGTCTCAAACATTAAACAAAAACACATATTCATTAATTTGTGAAATATATTAAAACGACGCAGTGGATATAGTATTTGGGTACAGAAGTTAAGTAGGTTTCCGTTAATACCTTACTTCTTAAATACTTCTTCACCAACCCATTACTTATATAATATTATCTATTAATTTAAAGAGTACTTTACATTAGTACTACTGATAAGGAGTGTATAGCATTCGAAATGTACGAAAATGCAGAACATAGCTATAGCAAAAAAATTACAATCAATCGATTACAATACTCTCTTTGTTTTGTTTATTATAACCAGATGTTCAGTACAGTGAGACCTTTTCTGAAATTTTAAGGATGCATCAGTTATGCACTGGATATTGCCGTGCGGACAATGCGAAACTAAAGATAATAAAAAAACAGCAACGACGATTTATTTACTTATTTATTTATGTATCTTATGGTTACAAGACATATTACATGCCAATTTAAATTAATCTCTGTATACATTGCAGAATAATTACATTGCTGTACATCTAAATTATTGCTATACTTCAATGAATTCTAGTGTTGGTATTACAAAATCCACTGGGTCGCCGCTATATTTTCGTTAGGTACTTTCGCTCGTAATATGTACAATTGTTTGGCGTTCTGCACCGCATACCCATTGGGGGGATGTTATTCCATTTATATAGCGAGTTCACATATATTCCATGACCTGTTATGATGTGGTTCAAATAAACTCAAGTTTTACAAGCTAGAACAAAACCAAGAAGTTTCACTGTGATGCACGGCATTTCATTAAACACAGCAAATAAAAACTTGTTCCACTCACTACGCTATTCAGCTTCTATGTTGCAGGTGGATTCCCATAAGTAACCTGCTGTTTTCAATGGGGGATGTCTGGAACGATGCCGGCTAATGCTCAAGGGTAAGAAATCTTCGTGGATGGGTAACTGGGTGTTTTCGAGGTTCTTGTTGTACACCTTGATGAGTGCATGCATCCTTCGGAGATTCGGTGAGAGATGTGGCTTAGAACCCTATTCTAATAGAATAGGGAACCACTGGGTCGGAGTAGACTTAATTGTGCCTGAAATTAGACGCATCGTGGTGCTTAACTCGATATCCACAACTTTTGTATGTGTGCTATTTAACCAGACAAGGGAACAGTATTCAGTTGCATAATAAACAAGGTCAAATGTACGGCACCGAAGAGTTTCTGACAAAGACCTCCAAGATGTGCCACATAATTTATAAAGAATATTGTTCCTTGTTTTAAATTTTTGGGAAGTTTTTGGACAGGTGTTGTTTAAACGTCTGTGCTCTGTTCAGAATCACTCAGAGATATCTAGGAAAGAAATTATGATGTAAGGGCAAACTTCTGTTTTGGTAGTGCTGGGTTTTAATATCCATTGGGGGAGGTATGTGGTGCGGGAAGACAGATCATTGGTGAGAACTTCTTCAGTGACTTCAATTGAACTGTATTGTGTGGCCAGTGGCGCAGCCAAGGGGGGGGGCGACGGGCCTGGGCCCCTCCCAGGACCAGCAGATTACACGGCGCTGCTCGGCGAGTTGCAGATAAAATTTGTTAACCACAACAGAAATTAATTTTTAAATTACTTCATTGTAAACAATATTGGCATTTTTTTTTTTTTTCGTATAAATAAACATTTTTTTAATATTGCCTACTATAAAGTGACATAATTATTGTTCAAGTGAAAATACATCACTTTCCAAATATGCTCCAACGAATTATATGAAGGGGAGCGGTGATCCTAATAGAACATTCGCCCAATCAAATGATAAAACTGTTTTAAACAACTAATTACTCGATTCAGATAAGATAAAGTGGAAATCTGACTTCGGTATAACATTCAGAATGTAATTTTAAAATGACACCTCAAACGTGAAATAGAGTAGAAATAGTAAAAATATAATAAAGAGAGTAGTTTTGGAGACAATCGCGCTCTTAAAATCGGTATTTGGTTTTATTTTGTAGATAAATGTGAATATCAATATCTTCTTAGGTATTTTTGAAATTATGATGTTTTACACACAAAAAGGACTGGTATAAGTTGTACTGAACAATAGTGGCGTATTCAGAGAGGTGGGGGCACAAACACCCTCTGAAGGTCCAATGAAATGAAAATTTAACAAATCTATCATAATCGTACAGCAAAATAAATTATGTATTTTACAATAATAATAAGCTATATTTAATTATGATTAGATTTGAAATTAACAGAAAATGCATATTTACATGTTATTTTTAGGTTTTCGTAGGTATAATCAAGAAATCCTTATTCCGTCACATGAGTCTGTTCGTTCGGTACAAATTGTGGCCAAGCGGATGATTAAGAGAACTGAACATAAGTAAAAGAAATATTGAGACTTCAAAAATATATCCCGCGAAAAATATAAATAAATATGTATTTATCCAAGAAAAAATCAAGTGAAAGTTTTTGATACATGGATTAACAATTACATTTTTTTATCAACAAATAATGGAATTATTATTTGATATAAACATCAATATCCAACAGCAGAGGTGTCGAACTGATTTGGGTCGCAGTCTATTTTACATACAAAATGATAAGCAGTGACGGAACTTTAAATATCCCGAAGGGTTTCTTGACATTTTTTTTATAAACAAAAAAGGGGAAGAGAGTTTATTTTACATTTTTAAATATATTTTTCCCCTAAATAAGCTCAAGTGATTTTGATTACCGCTTCAGTGGCCACAAAAAATGAGGTTGAGGGCCGCATGCGGCCCGCGTGCCCCCAAAATTTGATTCGGCCCTCCCCAAGACAAAATCCTGGATGCGCCACAGTGTGTGGCAAAAAAATACAGACGATTGGGTCTGTATAACCGAATTTTCAGAAGTCGATTAAGTGAAAGTCTAATATATGATTGAAAAGTACTGGTGCTAGGAGTGAGTCTTGTAATCCGTTGTTAAGCTTCCGTTGACTATTTATTTCAATGCCTGTTACGACAGTGAATAGTCTATTATACTCTGTTTTTATTTAGGTAGAATCATTTCTTTGTAAACTTGCGAACCAACCGCTACACTGAAATTGGTGGAGAGATATAAAGCAATTAAAATATATATTCTCCAAAAACGAAACGTTTACAACTAGCAAATTACTTTCTCTTTATGCGAAACTGGAATGAAAAATTAGTCCACTGATAAAAATCTTAATTTTAATGTAATTGTCTAGTTAATGAATTGTTCTCATAGATTTTAAAATGTCGTTTAAAGCTTTTAAATATATGCCTCAATCTGTTGTGTAAATTGAAACTAGGACAAGTGCAGATGAATCATACATTAGTGTTATAGGCAACATTTGTTATAAGAAATAACTGTCTGAGAGATATGCTAGATTGTTCTTCAGAATGCTGTTTTATTATACACTTTTAAACACATTACTACGCACGCATTCTATTTGCATGTTCTGTACACTTAGAACTGGGACAACTTCATAACTGTCAAATAATTCTGATTATTATTGACTGGATTTCCGACATTATTTTCTTGTCTGCGTCTGTTCAAACACTTTCCATTTTCTATTTAAGTATTTCTGTTGATTAACCAATAAAATTAAATTACTATTATCCATTACTATATATTTTGTTTTTATTGGTGATTTGCAACGTCCGTAAATAAACATTAAGAACATATATATTTTTTAACTTATAATTAATTCAGTTATTCTAAATTAAGTACATTCATATTTAATTATAATACTCCATACGCAGCCTAAGAAACTAGTATTACAGGAGTAAAATGTCCAAAACGCAAAATATTCAGAAATAATGGACATTGCAAGATCGAGAATTATGTTGAAAGTTTTTTGTTTTGTTGTATATTCTGTTTTTTGATTGAAATCTACATGCGTTTTTTTAAAAATACTCAAACGAAGTAATTCATCTTAATGCGTCTCGCACTATAAAATAAAAATAAAAATATAAAATAGTGTTATAATAACAACTTGTGTTATTAAAGGTACTTAGTTTGTACTGCTGATTGTATTTTCTTCGAACACAGCGCACCCATTAGATTAGACAAAGATCTAAATTTATTTATTTACGTCTCCAATTTTATCTAGTATAACGGAGACAAAGATTTATATTTCTACTATATTATTGGTAGATAATAAGCAGAGATATGGGGCTTTCTAAAGGGTGGGGACAATTTTTCTTGTGCTCCTTTGACGTCTAATGTTCTCTTCTACGCATTTCAACTCTTTTCCTATATTACGGGACCTTTATGTAATTAATTCTACGTATGTATTTCTGAATAGCCACAATTTTATATGGTTTATTCATTAGTGAATCATTTAACTATGTTTATCTCCATGAATGTTTGGGGGCTATAGAGAGCGCTACCTAACTCAAGTATTATTGACTTATGTATTATGTATTATTCACAGAGAGACAAGCATCAACCAAAAATTGTTTTGGCCCCTCCAGATATGCGTGAAGATAATTTTAAATTTTAGATAAAACTAAGTGCCCGATTCATTTTGGACATATTTCGAATTGTGAAAGATGGAACCGGGTCAAAGTGCCGCTTACTGCCCGCTTTTATTTTTTCAAAATTCAAAACCATAATTTTTTTACTATCCGATATAGATAGTGACAGAAAAACTATAAGCCAATATTCTCAATCCAGCAGAAAGATATCATCGCCTGCTCATATTTGGTGATTTTAATCTTTCATCTTTACAATGGCCACTAACTCAAGTACCAGTCGAACCAGAACCTGAAGCACTATTCATTAATAGAATTATAACTGCAGGTCTAGATTAAATTATTACAAAACCTACCCGCTATCGCCGAGGGCAAATCCTTTCAATCCTAGACTTAATATTGGTTGCAGGTTCAAACTGTATAAAGAGGCAAAAAATCCAGCATTAATTCAAAGCGATATAAATTCCATCACAGAATAGTGTATTACATGGCTTTTACCGTTGAAAAATCTAAAATGTCGCATGTAACATCTTGGAAACAATATATTCCCAGGCACATTTATTATATCCTAGGAAGTGCTATGCAGCAGGTCGAAATTGTAGTGGATCTTTACATAGCTATTACAACAACCCTTGATTGGTCACCTCACATAACCAATATAGTGAAAAAAGCAAATAAAATCCCCTACATTATATAAAAATCTTTTCCTCAGCCAACTTTTCCAACCCCTTCCTTCTTCCGTTTAATTTACCATCTTACATTCGCCCTCTCCTAGAATTTGCAGATGTTGTTTGGTCGCTACCTTCCAAAGACGTGTTTCTCGACTACCATGTAGTCTTCGTCATCTCTCATATGAACAGCGTCTTGTAAAACTAAACATACCATCACTAGCTGATCACAGAGAGCGTGAAGACCTCATTCAAATGTTCATGCAAGTTCTTCACTGATATGTCTTCTCTGTACGAACTTAACTTGGACCGTCGACTTCATGGACACCATTTAAAATTAAAGCACTCTGGATTATGCTTGAATTTGAACTCAGGAACTCTCTTCAGGAGAATGTCGTATTAGCCCCGTAGGTAAACGCCTTCAAAAATAGGATAAGCCATCTATTCCCAATCTAATAGAATTAATAAATATTGCATTTTTGTTATTTTGATTATTTTAAATATTATTTATAGTATAATGTTAATGTTTAATGTTTCACGTTATGAGGATTATGGAGGACAGAATGGTTTAGAGCAGGGGTCGGCAACCTTTTGTATGTCGCGGGCCATATTCAGTACAATTTTATTTAATTTTTACCGTCGCGGGCCGCATTTAGTAACAAAACTTTTTGGTGGGCCATACTTGCTTTTGTAATTTATATTTTTTACGATCTTAAGTTCTTGTTTACGCTGGTTTACAAATATTTTCGTCGGTATAAATATGCCTGGTGTGTAAGAAGCCTAAATAAGCACGGCAGGTAAATATTGTATTTTCTTACTGGTGAGCCGCATACAATCGTTTTGTGGGCCGCATTCATCCCACGGGCCGCCGGTTGCGGATCTCTGGTTTAGAGGATCTGGTAGGGAAGATTGAATACCCGTCGACCAGTGGGAAGACCTCGCAAGAGATGAAGAGATCAGATAACCGAAGATCTGACAAGAATTGGTATACAGGGCACATGGCAATACCATTATTTTTTCTAATCAAGTAATTATTCTCTTCTGATCAAGTCATTATTTCTTCTGATCAAGTCATTGTTTTTTCTTATCAAGTCATTATTTACGTCTGGTCAAGTCATTAGTTTTTTCTGATCGTCATTGTTTTTACTGATCAATTAATTATTTTTTTCTGATAAAATAATTCTTTGCAAAATATTTTTATTTCTGATCAAAAATTTTTTTCGCCGATTAAATATTTGTTTTTAAACAATAAAAATTTAACAATTAACAATGTACTTAACCTTAAGCTATGAATAGATCTTAAACTAGGCACTAAACTATAAAAATAAGAATCCAAATGTTACACACTATATTAACAAACAAATTGTTTATGCATAAAAAAGACTTTTAGTCAAAAAAGCAGAATAAAAAATGTCTCAGATGTTCCCACTATATATGAATTATATAGAAAAAAGGTAATGTTTTGATCAGGACCAAGATAGGCGTTCAGTGAAAAATAAGCAACACATCCAACACGTTTAGAAGACAAGGTCACGCTCAGAGGCGGATCTACATACGGGCTAATAGGGCTTAAGCCTCTCGGATAGATACCTTTTTTTTGCTCTTCACTTAGATTTGGAAGGTGAGGACCTTTTTTTTTGCTCTTCACTTAGATTTAGTAGGTGAGGACCTTTTTTTGTTTTGCTCTTCACTTACATTTGGAAGGTGAGGACCTTTTTTTTTGCTCTTCACTTACATTTGGGAGGTGAGGACCTTTTTTTTTGCTCTTCACTTGGATTTGGTAGGTGAGGATTTTTTTTTTGCTCTTCACTTAGATTTAGTAAGTGAGGACATTTTTTTTGCTATTCACTTACATTTGGAAGGTGAGGACCTTTTTTTTTTGTTCTTCACGTAGATTTGGGAGGTGAGGAACTTTTTTTTTGCTCTTCACTTAGATTTGGGAGGTGAAGAACTTTTTTTTTTGCTCTTCACTTATAAAAATATTCAACATAAGTGAAGAGCATGTGTAGGGCCCCTTGGCATTTTTAAGCCCTGGGCCCCCAAAAAGCTAGATCCGCCACTGGTCACGCTATAATGATTTTCTATTATCTCTATGAGCAAAACAAAACTTTTCAATTTTGTTTTAAATAAAATCTGTTTCATTTCACTCATCATTTCTGTAGAAAATATCAACTTTAACAGTAGTATATTACAGATGATAATAATAATAAAATTAAATATAAAATGTTTATATTAAAAACTTACAGTCTGTACAGTTTTTTTTTTTTTACATTTTACTTCAAATATCTTAAAAAGAAACATTTTGTTTTGCTTTTATAGGTCACATATAATAAATGCAAATATTTCCGAGAAGGTGCCAAACTAGTAATTTAAAATATAACTTTTAAGATATTCTTGTCCCAAAAATCATTTTTACGAAATCATAGTGTCAAAAACAATAACCACATGCAAGTGTATAATTAAATTTCTATTCTATTGTATATCGATTCTTAAAAGGAACTGCGGTTTAAATCTTATTAAAATGAACAAATAAATATGCATATTCAATTACTTCGATTTAAAAATCTTAATTAAAGTTCGAATAGAGAAATAAAATTTATTGAAAGTATAACACTAGGGCTATGAGTTATGTAGGTCTTGTGTTATTTAATTATCTATATCAGTGTTTCCCAATCTTTTTACTCTCGTGGCACATTTTCCAAAGAAGAAAAATTTCGCGGCACACCTACGTAGTCATTGAAGAAGAAAGTATAACGCTAGTTTTTTACCGACCGCTAACATATATAAGGGAGGTATTGTGATCATACCGATTTTGACATTTCGATGGATCTCCACGAATTGAGGTCCCTACATAACGTTTTGACTATTTTTATCATGTTGCCTATCGGTCTGTCTGTCGGTCCATGTACACGTGCAGAGCAATTTCGGCTAAAAGGATTTTTATGAAATTTCATATTTAAGCTGTTGACATCAATGGCACGAGTTGATCAACTTTTTGTAAAAATCGGTTAACTAGAAATGGGAGTTTACTCGTATCGGTTTTAAGATTTTTGCGAATATTTCACAACAGAGTAATATTTCAAAAACAATTATTCAACAAAAGTTGCTATAAAAGCAATATCTGACAACTTTTATTTGAGACATTTTTTGATAAAGCAGCATAATTTAACAAGTACTTTGTGATGGCGGTCGGTCCTGTGATGGCTACAGCTGATTTTTTTTCTTTAAGATTTCGCGGCACATTTGAAAAATTTTGCGGAACACTAATGTGCCGCGGCACACCGTTTGGGAAACACTGATCTATATAAATATTATTAAAATTTTCTTTGAAACATAAATAAAAAAAATCATAAATGTTATCATTTCAATTTAGTTAAATCGTGTCAAATATTACTAATTATTAGGGATAATAATTACCAACGTTCATAACGTTTTTATTTATTTCAGGAATCCCTTGACAGCAGTGGTGGCGCTAGCGCTAGCCCAGTCCTCCCTAAATCTTGCTCTGGTCCTCAGTTGGCCCCCCCAGAATTGGTTGGAAAAAAATATATTTTAGAAGTAAGGACCTATTTTTTTTTAGGTCATCACTTATATCTTCATGTGTAAACAACAAAAAAAATATTTCCTAGCCCTCCCAAATTTTACTCAAAAATTCTTTACCCCCCACCAGATTTTAAGAACTAGCGCCGCCGCTGTATGACAGTACTGTGCCTGAAAATCTCAAAACAAAAATAGAAGAATTTGACACCCCCAGTAACTAAAAGTTGTAAAAAAAAGTGTAAAAATGACAATGGCGTGTGTGTCGGGATCCTTAAGTAGAGGAAAACAGGAAACTTTTTGTCACAGTATTTAGAAATTTACAATGGAGTCATTATAGGGCACATGGAAAGACCTGACAATGAACAGATCATCAAGGAGGACTTATGTGCTTGAGGCCAAAAGTCAACACAACTGAGAGTGCCTAAAGAAGAAAAAGAAGAACAATAATGGAGTCAAACCATGGATAAGACCTGGATAAATAACTATTTTGTCTATTTTGTAAATTATAAGAATTGTACAAATATCTCGTAACTATGCATTTCTATCTCGTAAACATTTGTAAATGTTTTTATATAGGTCTTTTATAAGTGTTTCACTACATACACTTCAGCAAATAACTCTAACAAGAAGTGTCATAGAGACCAGAATTGTTAAGGGATAAAAGGAAATAAATGCCTTCGAAATGTAGATCTATAGCAGTATAGTGGAAGTATTATGGACAGGGAGACGTACAAATGCCTCCATTTTAAAATAATTGAAAATCCGCACTAGAGTGTCCACGAGGATCAACCAATTTATTATTTAAAAAAATATATATTTTGAACGACTGCCGTGGAAAAACAATACTAGAACAATCCATAAGATGGGCTGAGAAGATGAATATTCTAATAGACCACGCATTGCACGAAGCAAGTGTTTCAAGACATAGAAACGTGGACAAACGCAATCAGGGCCGTAAGGAAAATATTAAGTGCCGGTGGCAAGTGTGCAAGTTGCGCCCTTTCGAATATTTTGGCGCCCCTATTTCGAATGCTGATGAGTAAAAAAAAGGAAAGCTAATAAGTGATGAGCAAAAAAAAGGTCCTCATCACCATATTGCAAGTGATGAGCAAAAAAAAAACAGCAATTAAAAATTTTGCGTCCTTCACACTGCTGCGCCAGTGGCGGGCGCCTCTTTCGCCACGCCCTTGTTACGGGCCTGAAAACAATAGAGGCTATCCAATCACAATATCACCTTTTGGGGGTAATTGGAATGAACAAAATATATACTTCGAATTCATCTTTAAAAAATATCGAATACAAATTCAATCAAATGACTTTCACACAAAATTTAGGGAATCCTTGCCACTAAAGATTTATATTACATGTACATATACGAGGGTTACCTTTTATGTTTTCACAAACGACAAGTAGATGGCAATATTGAAATGTGTCATTATTATATTCGTAAAATTTGAAATTTCTTATTGTGAAATCAGTGACAGCTTATAAATGACCGAGTAGTTGGTTGACAGTGAACGTTTCAAGAAAACAAGTTTGTGAAAAAATCGATATTACTCGTGAAGGTTATGGATGATTTTTTACGATTTTAGTAAAGGCCTAACTCAATAACAATGCATAGATTCGCTTCGTTCAACTTTTGGTAATGAAGCACCATCAGAAAAGACTGTTTACAATTGGTTTGTAGAATTTCGTCGTGGTCGTGGTCGTACCAAAATCGGTTATGATTAAAAAAATATCGATGCTGTGCGCAAAATGATTGAAGAAGATCGGCATGTGATAGAGGCATCCTTTGGCATATCGCAGACTACAATACATTCGATTTTGCATGAACATTTAGCTGTGAAAAAGATCTGTTTCCGATGGATTCCGCATAATTTGACCAAATCTAAAAAAAAAGGCTTGTGTTGATTGGTGTAAGGGAATGCTAAAACATTCAACCTAGGCACTGCAAAATCTGTATACAACATCGTTATAGGTGACGGAACTTGGATTTATTCATATGAACAGGAAAGTAAGCAACAATCCACTGTTTGGGTCTTCCAAGGTGAACCGAAACCCACAAAAAATATTCGTTCACGAAACACTTCCAAGAAAATGATCGCTTGTTTCTTCGGTTGTACTGGACATGTCGCAACCATTCCTTTAGACGATCGGAGAACAGTAAATGCTGATTGGCATACAACAATTTGTTTGCCAGGTCATGCCAAGTCATCGACAAAATCAGGAAAAACAACCAAAAACGTCGCATCATTCTTCATAATGACAATGCAAGCTCCCATACAGCACGTCAAACAATTGATTATTTGAAGGAGAAAAACATCGAATTAATATCGTATTGTTCGTATTTACTTGATTTATTCCCTAACGACTTTTTTTTATTCCCCAATGACCAAAAAAAAAGCGTGGGCAGCGTCAAGAAGCTGTTGAAGCCTTCGAAAACCATATTTTTGAGATACCAACTTCAGAGTGGAAAAAATGTTTCAAGAATTGGTTTGAACTAGAGGTGGAAATGCGAATCTTTTTAAAGATTCGTTCAGTATTCAAAACTCTCTCAAAAGATTCGTTCCTTTGAAACGAATCGTTGGCGTAAAACAAATCTAGTATTTACTGTATACGTCCGCTGTACTTGGCTTTGTTATTCCATAGTTGTGTCCGGGGAGCTGAGAACAGTATACCTACATACTTCTGCAGTTCTCGTGCGTTCGTTGCTCTTAGTGGGGGAATCCGTGAAATGAACGCGTTAAAGTGCATTACAGTAATTTTTCTTTGTTATATTTAAGATAATTAACAATTTCGTATAATTATTTAAAAAAATTATTTATTTTTTAATAAATTTGTTATTAAATAAATCATTATTAATTGTTGGTAATTGTTGTATTTTTAACTTGTCCGAATACCGTTTGCGAAGCTGTGACTGTGTCAAAAAGCATAGCTCGCACAATTCACATACTATGAGCTCAGAATGTGAGAGCCAAGCTTCGAGTTACTAGCTTGCGTATCAAAGCATTGATGCATCGTCCGTGAACGATAGACAGTCGCTAGTAGTTCGCGAACGGTAAACGTATCAGTACACCTAGTACGTGTACGTGTTACGTACTTACCTACACGTATCGTATACACATTGTACTGCGCTGTTTCTCGAGGCTGCCGTTCAGCTTTCGCTCGTGCCATGTTCTAAGTCTCCAAAGTGGGGTACGCCGAAAATTATAGGAGGTACGCCACATTTCCCTTCAAAATAGTTTGTCCTCTCGCGCACAAAATTATTACTGAAAACAAAATTCTTAAATAGCGCTTACTGCAAGAAAACACACACAAATACAAAAATTTATATATATTAGGCCCTAATATATATATTAACCCCCTAATAATTAGGGGGTACAATTTATGATTATTTTCGTCATAAGGATACGCGGTCAAAAAAGTTTGGAGACCACTGTTCTAAGTTCGCCTATCCAGACTGAGCGTACATACCAAACTATAGACATAGATGTACGTGTGTTCCACACTACACACTACACAGCCACCAGCCTGAGTTCTGTGCTCGAACCTCGTTCCGTTCCATTCCATATCGACACACACGCCACTCGCTAACATCGGTCCGTGAGTTCGCGTACTGAAGATTCGTTCGCTGCATATTAAAAGATTCGGTCGTATCAATTCACTGCAACGACACATCTCTAGTTTGAACGCATGCAAAAGTATATAAATCTTAAAGGCGAATATTTTGAAAAGCAATAAAACAGTGTGTTCAGTTAGTTTTTGTAAGAACTTAGAAGGTAGCTCTTGTATCATAATACATAGACTAAGATCTTGTACAAATACAATTGGTGTTTAATAAGTCAGTGACTACGAAATGAAAGATATTTTTTTACCAAAATGCGATTATTTTGCAGCATAGCTCGATACATTTTGCTCAACGATATTCCAAGTTTCTTAAGTCTTCCAAAAAGTACGATTTCTCGAATTCTGCAAAATAGGCGTGTTTTGCAGCGTAAGTAGTTCGTAACCCAATACGACCAATTTGGCCGTTACAATTGCGAAGGAGTGAGCTAATTCAAACAATTTTCTTCGCCAAATGGGGCCGTTCTTTCATCAATTCAGCGTGTAGTTGATCCAGTAAAGCGACATAATATCGATAGTGATCGATTTTTCCTTTTCCAAATAGTTGATGAAGATTATGTCTTGCGAATCCCAGAAAACTGTGGGCATGACCTTTCCTCCCAGGGATCCCTTTTTGCCTTCTTCGGAGCACGTTTTCCAAGAGAAATCTACTATTTTGAACAGGCGCGGACCATGGGGGTGGGGACTCACGGGCTTTAGCTCCCCCGCAAGGACTAAAAAACCACGTTGTCTTAGTGTTTTTAAAGAATACATTTGAATTTTATACTTGTAAATTGGAAATGAAGTCTTTTGATTTTGGTCAACACTTATATTCTAGAAATGAGGACCTTTTTTTTGATCAACACTTGCTTTATGGAAGGTAAAGTGTTTTTGGTCACCACTTTTTACCCAATAATTTCCCGAACCTTGCCCCTGTAAAAAATCCTGGGTGCGTGCCTCGTTTTGACTATTATTTCATTTCTGGCGTCTAGTGATGGATCCATGTTTCATCAACGGTTATGAAACGCTGTTTCTTTTTTTATTCATTATGTGCAGACGCGGCACCCATCTTGCTGATAGCTTGTTTAGGCCCACATGTTGATGCAGGACTTATCCCTTAAATACATGTTCGTCTAAGATGTTTGGTAAGATGTTGGCTATCTCACGTATCTTTACTCGGCGATCGTCCAACATTCATATCATTCGTGCTCGTACGATCACAATGAAATTCAGTGAACCATTCCATGCGACAATGAATAGTTCCAATAATATTTTTTTGTATTGCTTCATTTTTCTTAATTGATTTTCACCACAAAAAGTAGTGCTTTATGAACACACGGAATTAACTTTTTTCCATTTTAGCAAATAAATACAAACTAATACATTTCCGAACGCTGTTAACAATGTACTATTTCATAGGTATACTTGAAACTTAGTGTATATGTCTACAAGGAATGGCAAATGTCATAAATGATATCAAACTTGCGATCTGAGCTCCATCTTTTATCTAAGGCACTAACCCATCAAACTGCTCTCGTGTTTATGTAAATTTTATATTAAAGTGTTTTGATGATTTGAAAAATCCGTTTTAATCGAAAAGAAAAATTAGAAAAACTATGTACTTCACTAAGTAGTCGATAAGAAACATTGTTTTGATACATATGTATGCATGTCATGTTCGCATTTTCGTATTAATCAATTTGCAAATTAGTAAATGCTTATTAATAAAGAATTTAATGTAAATAATTATTTGGTCCGTGTATAACTCATGGGGAATTTCGACAGTTCCCTAGTCAGTAATTATGCTGAATTTCATAAGTAACAGAAATAAATAATGTACATAATATGAATTTCTGTAATACCCTATTTCTACAATTTCATTAAGTACTAATATCTTTGAAAGAAAAATGTTGAATTGGTAATTTAAAAAAAATCAGCTGTGGCCAACACAGGACCGACCACCAATACAAAGTCCTTGTTAAAAAAAAAAAAATAAATAAATAAAATAAAATACATTCTAGCAGCAGATTAGAAATAACTTGGCCTAATATTTTCTAACAGAGATATTATTTATCAAGACCATGGAAACGTTACATATAAGTATGAAAAATAGATACTTAACCTAACTAATTTCGAAAAATTTTTATAAGCAAAAAAAAAAAGCGAAAAAATAATAATAATGGGATATAATCAGTGATTCTAGACCTCTGGCACTATATACAATTCTCTTGGTGATCGTGACCTGTCGTGGTCCTCGTGGTCTTTAACTGGTCCTATTATCCGTGTATAGACAGGATCTCATATTCATGTATGTGGCGCACACCCAAAACATTTTCTTAGGAAGACCTCAGTTTCGGAAGCATAATGAGTTTCTTAAAAACGTGTAATATAAATTATTTTGTCATAATTGTCCAAATTTGTAATTTTTTTGACATTTTGAGCTTTGATACCAAAAAGCAGGATGAGTTCTGGGATTTAATCACTTTGGTTTTTTTTATTAAATTATGCGCTGGCCACACTGGATTTTTAGATATTTATTTTTACTGTTACCCTTCACCCAATAAAAGTTCTTAACCCGTTTAGCTCATTAACTTTAATTTATAAGGTTTTGGCTATAGTCAAATTAAGATATAAAAAGAATGCAGTAGCTATTGACATATCAATGTAACAGAATGATTTTTATCTTAGTTGTATTGAAAGTATTTAGATGACTAATAAATAGTTAATACATATGTTATACTGCCCAGTAGTTATTGTTGTTGAAATTGAGAGTAGGGCCACGCCTTATGATTGTCTTTCGGCAGAGAGCTAGTATTTTTAAGTAGGCGGTGACGATCTTCAAAGAAAATTCAAAGAAACTTCTTACTAGTTCATAGGTTAGTATTTGCTGATTGATAATACAGCAGGGGTGTCAAAAGGGCGGAAAACCAACAATCAGGCAGTAACTGTTAAACCTAAAACAAAAAAAGGTCCTCACTTCCAAGCTACCAAAAAAACAAAGAAAAACACACGATGGCGCCTCCTCTCATCTAAACTCGCGCCACTGGCACTTGCCCCGATGCCAGGGCGTTGCTACGGCTTTGCGTGCAACTGCTGTCTACAGTACCAGTGCGTTGATTATGACCCGTTTTTGTTTTGTTAAAATATTTTGGTAAAATTTAATTGTTACTATTAAAATGTTATTTCTTTACTTCTTTCAAATAAATATTCAGAAAAATTATGGAAAATGAAAAACAGAATGAGTAATACATAAATATATCGTGCCCGCATGACTTTTACTTATTAGAAAAATTGCCCGAGGCTGAAATGAGTTTGACACTCCTGATATACAGAGTATATCAAAATGAAGGGAACACGATTTTTGTAGAAAACGCGACGTGTGAGCAAGTTGGGAAAAAAATTAATGATCAAAGTTTATTCAAATAATTGAATGGTAGTACTGAATTTTTCAGAAAGAATCCGGAAGTACAGGATATCCAGGACAATTTAAATTTTTTAAATGGTAATGTATGTCGTCATGGCCGACCTCAGTAGTGCAGTTGTAGCAACCCTGCTTCTTGTGCTAAAGGTCCCTGGTTCGAATCCCGGTCAGAGTATGGATATTTGTATTTGTCCTTATCACCTCATTCTCATTTAAAATAATAAAAAAATAAATATAAATTAAAAAAAAGCATCAGATCATAAATATATCACCGCTCCCAACCCGGATTAGGTTATCGTGGGAGTTGTAGATTCAAAACTTCGCTCTTCGGAGTGAAATGCCCAACATAAAAGTACGGTAGTGAAAACTACGGCTCGGTGAGGCTACTGTGGGATGTTTATGGGATGATGAAGAATGTATGTCGTACTGATTACGTTCTGAGAGAACTTTTTAAAAGAAACAAAATTTACTTAAACTTTTTTTTAATGTCTTAATGTAACGGTTTATGAAAATCGTATTTTCTATAATGACTTGAAAGTAAAGTATTTTTAATTACGAGTGTTTAAAGTATCTTCCATTTTGATTTTAACACTTTCGTAGCCTTACTCTTTACGCTATCTATCTGTAGCTCAGAATATAATTTTAAAAAAAATAATAAATTATATTTTCCTTTCAAGTCGTACTTACTTGAAAGTACTTAAAAGTGAAATATTTTTAATTATTTTTATTTGTTATTTTCATTCATATAGCTCAAGGGTAAAGCTTGCGAAAGTATTTAAATTAAAATGGGAGGCACTTTCAAGTTGTTAACACAATTTTTCAGAAACCGTTAAGAAATTTAATAAATGTTTAAATAAAAGTTGTTTCTGTTCAAAAGCTCTATTCAAATATACCGCATACGATATACACGTTCTCAAAAGTCAAATTGTCTTTGTTATCCTATAATTTCGGTTTGTTCCGGAAAATTTGAATACTACCATTTTTTGGGTAAAGTTTGGTCATCAATATTTTTTTCACAAATTGGTCACACCTCTCGTTTTCGAGAAAAATCGTGTTCCCTCTCTTTAGATACACCCTGTATATATTGTTATAAATATTTTGCACATATTTATATATTCCTACTATAAGAATTAAATTCTCTACAATTTTAAGAAAAATTGGTTAAAATTAAATATAGTCAGACCATAAGTACAATCATTTAATTTATTTATTGTAGGGCTATATCAGGGTCGGCCATATAGAGGTGCTGCGGGTGCAAAGTACATGGTTCCAGGGCTTAATAGCGCTCCTTAGTCCTTAGTCCATATGAGGCCTAAGGAAAAAAAAAAAAAAAATGCGCTCTGCTTTTCAAATGATTTTCCAACTTTTTACATTTGAAAGATTTTAAGCTTTTTTTATTCCTGAGAAATTGTTTAGGACCCCAAAAAATACACGTATCCGTATTAATGGAGAAGGTCGGCCTTGAGCTACATATATTAGACAAACAGTACATTCCAAGATACATCAATTAGTATATTAATTTACAAAATATTTATAACAAGCGCACCCGTTGCCAACTATGTTGGCAAACACATCATTACCTTAATGTGGAACTTGCTCGACGCCTGTGACTTATTTCTCTAGCCATAAGTCTTGCTTCATGAAGTGCATGAAGTGCCTTGCTTCAAGTGAACAGCATATACCAAGGCGAGTTTTACTCAATGCATTAAATTTACATTTTTGAAAATAAAGGTAATTTAAAACGTTTAATTTATTTTTACATTAATTTACCATTTTACCAAAGTGTATTCAAAAGTATCTCAAATCAGTTTAAATTATTGGGTAAATAAAAAATAAGGTCAGTATTATATGGGGATAAATCTGCAAAATACCATTCACATCGATCAAAGGATATAAGAATTTCTTGTTTATGCCTCTGAAACCCTAGGCATTTCTGTATGTAATTATATTTGTAGATTCCTAGAGAATAAATCTGCAAAATATTGTTCGTATCGGTCAAAGGATATAGGAGTGTTTAGAGTTTCTCGTTTAAGCCTACAAAACCCTAGACATTTCTATATGTTATTTTATTCCCAGATTCTTCGAGAATAAATCTGCAAAATATTGTTCATATCAGTCAAAGGATATAGGTTTGTCTAGAGTTTCTTGTTTATGCCTACGAAACCCTAGACATTTCTATATATAATAATTTTCTTAGATTCTTAGAGAATTAATCTGCACAATATTGTTCATATCGGTCAAAACATATAGGAGTGTCTAGAGTTTCTTGTTTATGCCTACGAAACCCTATACATTTCTATATGTAATTTTATCCGCAATTTCTTAGAGAAAAAATCTGCTAAATATTGTTCATATCGGTCAAAGCATATAGGAATATCTAGAGTTTCTTGTTTATACCTACGAATCCTAAGCATTTCTGTATGTAATTATATTTGTAAATTCTTAGAGAATAAACCTGCAAATTATTGTTCGTATCGGTCAAAGCATATAGGAGTGTTTAGAGTTTCTCGTTTAAGCCTACGAAACCCTAGACATTTCTATATGTTATTTTATCCCCAGATTCTTAAAGAATAAATCTGAAAAATATTGTTCACATCAGTCAAAGGATATAGAAATGTCTATATCCTTTGCTCGCTTCAAATTTGTTTTAAGACGACAGGCACGCACGCACCCAGGGACACACGTTGGGGTATCATATTATAGATTATAGATAGATTATAGATTGTTCATTGTGTATTTTTCACTCACTTAATTTTATATGAAACGCATTATTGTATTTTAAATAAATTTCTTAATGAATGACTCCATGGTTAAACGGTTGCCGGCGCACTTATGATATTATCTGTACGGCGGGGGAGGGGATCTGGTGTCTCGCGGGCCGCATACTGCCCGCAACATAATTTTTGTCCTCTGAAGCATAAATGAAAACGAACTTTTTTAGGTTAAAAATACATTTGAAAATGTAAAATGTACTCTATTCTCCCTTTTCTGTTAATAAAGGAGATTTTCGAAATATTTAACGTCACTGTTTATTCTTTTGTATGAAAAATAGACCGCGACTGAAATAAGTTTGACACCTTTGCTGTTGGATATTGATGTTTATATCATATACAAAATGATGATGATTTTATTACTTGTTGATAAAAAAAACAAAATGTGATTGCTAATCCATGTATAAATCATTTCTCTGGTTTAAGCAGAACTAAATGGGTGATTCGCATTTTTAAGTTGTCACGAAATCAGAGCTTGGCTATTGATATATGTTTCATGTTGGCATTTACTATTAAGTAACGTTTATTGTAAAAATAAAATAGATACTACATTTATAAATTTTTGAAAGACGTAAAAATTTCACTGTGAGTAATACATTTAGGAGTAATATGGTCAGTATTATGTATGGACAATATGGACTATTACCATATGACCATATATTTTAGCGCACACAGAAAGGTACCAACATTTTATAGTCGGTTTTGATCGCCCAAGAGTCTGTAATTTGTATAAATACACAAATTATATGACATAGTCAGAATACGAACCCACATCCATACCCTTTTTTTTTTTTTTTTTTTTTTTTTATCCAGGGGAAATCTTTTATAGACACCATATTCAGGTAGTGTCGGACTCTCCACAAAGTGGCCTACCGACTAAAAACCCTGCTTGCCTCAACCCTGCCACGGAACTGTCGTAGTTGACTATTCTTCATGGCAGGTTGGCTAGATCTTCTTGCCTTCTCTCTTGGGTCTTCCTGTACTTCCTCCTGTTCTTCCTGTGTTTTTCTTCCGGTATGTTCCCAACTGAGCACAAGGTCTGTCGAGTCCTCCCCGCCAAAACTCCTTTAGGTCCCGCTAACTTCAGGTGTCCAGCTGTAGGCGTCCGTCTCGTGTTTTCGGACTTTGATCTGTTTACCAGATTATCCGGTCCGAATACAAAGCGTACCCGTCAAGGACTCGCGTGGTTTTACGCACGGATCCTCGAGGCTTCGCTAGGTGACTCAATGGCGTACCCACACTCTCCGGATGCAGGTGTCTATAACCCGACCTTTGAGCTGCCGTGGCCTTCCGCAGGCAGCCCCGCCGGTGAAACGGCGGCTTGAAACTCCGACCTGTGTCTCAGCTCCTGTTTCTTCCTACTCTGCATCTGTCTGACCAGGATCATGTTCTTTCTTCTTGAGTCTGGACTCCCAGGTCTGAAGGGCCAGTTTCCGCTGCCATCTCCCCTCAAAAACGCCCGAGAAAGCATCGGGCTTAGGGCGTCTGTCTCGCGTTTCGGACCTCGACCTGTTTATAAGGTGAGCCGGTCCGAATACAAGGCGTCCCCGTCAGTAGCTCTCATGGTTTTAATCACGGGCCACTGAGGCCTCGCCAGGTGACTGGAGGTTCGCCCTAACTCTCCGGATGCGAGTGTTTGTGACCCGACCTTTAAGTTGCCGCAATGCCCAATCAGGCGGTCCGTCTGGAGAGTATGCCACGGGCTCGCCCTGCCCAGCTAGATCGCTTCGACTCGACCCTGTCTCTCTCTTTCGTCCGCTTCCTTTACCTTCAAGATGTCAGTCATCATCCGCCTCACTGACTCCCAGTTCTCTCTGGACTTGGACATCACTTGCAAAAGATTGTCCGGTGTCAGGAACTCGTCCACGGCGACTGTCGCTCTTGTCCTTTCTCCGTCCCATCTTCCGCATGCGAAAAGCGTATGTTCTGCAGTGTCTACGGCTCCGCAGTATACGCAGGTGTCCTCTTGCTCCTTCCCGATCCGTTTAGTGAACACTCTAAAAGATCCATGTGCTGTAAGTGCCTGCGTAACATAGTAGTCGATGACCCTATGCTTACAGGCCAGCCATTCCTGGATGTTCGGAATTATCCTTTTGGTCCACTGCCCCTTCTCGGTGTTGCGTTGCCACTCATCCTGCCATCTCTGGATCGAACGAGCTCTGGCCGCAACTCGAGCTTCCTTCCCGGCGCCTTCCTCGTATACCTCCGTTCTCTCCATCGCCTGGAGTCTTAACGGGAGTACACCGGTGACTACCTGCAGGGCCACGGTAGAAACGGTTCGATAGGCCGATGCCACCCCTAACAAGGCCCTGCGTTGGGACTTCTCCAGTATCCTGCTATACTTCTCATACTGAAGGATGGTACTCCATATCGGAGCTCCGTACAGGAGTGTGGAGTGCACTGTCCCCAATAGTACTCTCCTCTTGGCCCAGTTAGGGCCACCAACGTTTGGCATCAGTCTTCTTAGACTGCCAGCTATCTTCTCAGCCTTAGCTGCAGAGCTTTTAACATGCTCCGCGAAAGAACCGTTTGCACCGAATGTCACCCCCAGGTATTTAATATGGGGCTTTGGTAAGATACTTCTGCCCGCCAACTTGAAGCTTACTCCATCCCTCTTGCGCTTTCCTTTCAGTATCACGGCCTCCGTTTTTTCGGGGGCTAACTGAAGCTTGTGAGCGTCCATCCAAGTACTAATCCTCCAGAGGTTGACATTGACGCAATAAGTCAACTCTTCCTCATTCTTCGCCTTCGTGATCAATGCCAGGTCGTCGGCAAATCCGATACACTTCGAATCCCCCAGTAGTTGGACATTGAGCACTCCATTGTACAGGATGTTCCACAGTGTAGGTCCAAGGACTGAACCCTGTGGAACTCTTGCTGTTGCCCTGAGTACTCTGGCGTCCTTACTCTTTGATGTAAGAACGTGCCTATCGCAGAGGTAGTCCGCCAGAATAGCCTGCAGATAGTGCGGAATCTCCATTTTCCTGAGTTCTTCGAGAATCAGCGCCCAGCTTGCCGAGTTGAAGGCATTCCTTACATCCAAAGTGACCAGGACATGCCATTCAGCTCTGCTGCTTAGAGGGGTGTCGTAAACCTCCCTAAGAGCCTGGATCGTCGACCTGTTCCGACGAAATCCGAACTGTTGATGACTCAGAAGCTCCCTGCCTTCAATTTCCTCTTCCAGTCTTTTTTGAAGAAGGGCTTCATACACCTTAGAGAGCGAGTTCAAAAGGCATATGGGCCGATATGACCCAGGCTCATCGGGGTTTTTCCCTGTCTTCTTAATCAAGACTGTTGAAGCAGTCTTCCAGGCCGCTGGAAATTCGAGCTTGCACAGTAGCTCGTTGAACATTCCCAGCAGCCATTCCCCTTGTTCCTCCAGGGCAATCTTGATTGCTTCCGTGGGTAATCCGTCCGGACCAGGAGCCTTCTTGTTTTTCCTGCTCTTAACAGCAGTCTCGAGTTCATCCATCGTGAAGGGTACTGCTGCTTCCGTTACTTCGGGGGGGTTAACCTGATCCTCTCTCCTCTGCGGGAACAGGTGGCTCAGGATTTCGAATTTTCTGTCCTCGGTTAACTCGACAGGCCTTAAACTTGTCAGCCCCCTCACCACCACTTGGTAGGCAGTACCGCAGACATCCTCGTCCACTCTCTGTATGAGCTCGTGCCAGTGCCTTCTCTTTGCCTCCACGATCGCCTTCTTGAGTGATCTACGCGAGAGTTTGTATTCTCGCTCCAGCTGTCCTAGATCCACTTCATTCCGGCGTGCTCGTGCTCTCGTGAATCTCCTTCTTGCTCTCGTACTCAGGGCTCTGAGTTGGCTGATGTTCTCGTCCCACCAGTAGGGCATAAGCTTACGGCTGTTCGGAGCCAGAGTAACACTGGCTCTGTAAGCCTCCGCTAATGCCTCGGCGCCGTCGGTGTGTGAACTCCTCTGCTTCTCTGTCATGGAGTTCACTATCAGCGCCAGTGAGGACTTGAACACACTCCAGTCCACCACTCTTCTTCTCGGATCGTCCTGCCGCCTGGCCCCTGGTCCATACCCTTAATGGCAAGGACAAACGCTTTCGGGCTTGCGGTCATAGGCTTGCTCTATAAACATACACAGCATTTAAAAAAAAGTCAGTGTTCTACTTCTAGGATTATACTAGAATCAATCCGTGTCGTCCCTTTGATGAGCCACCCGTGTGCGGCTTACACCCTCAACACTCGCACGCGGCGGCCGTGACCATATTCGCAATGAAGGGCAGAATTAAACATCTCTTCTGTGCTTTAAGAAATATGAACACACGGACACTGATCGTCATATTTTAAAAGAATGCCCACTTGTAAGAATTTCCAAGCAGGCGTTGTTATATAAGCTGAGAGGAGCGTGAAACCGAAGAAGACCAAGGAAGAGATGGATGCTGGTATAGACTACGCAGTTCAATTCCCGGGCGAGGATGTTGATGATGATGAACGTATATGAAACGAGTAACAACAGGTTTCGTTAATAGCTTTTTCTAAATATGAACGGAAACTTTTCTATGAAAGGAAGTATGGGTACATCGGTTCAAAAATGTATATATGGTTATGTAAGTAATAATTTTGCTTCTACACAGCTGTGCGCTAAATTAAATTGTGTTAGTAATGGTAAGTAACTTATTATAATGCATTTAATTTACTATACGACAGTTATATTTCATAAAACAGACCATATAAATTTCTCAATAAACTTTTGTATAGTAGTAATAGGCGATTTAGTGTAGATAAGCTACAAGTAGTTATTTAATTTTAATGCTATCTCCCAAATGAATACCATATTGAATAAATTGTCAGTTATCATAGATTTATTGAATTAGCATTTACTTTTAAGGCTATATTTTATATCTTGTAATATGTTAATTGCTATTTTTAGAAATAGCTTATTGTATTTTACTTTGACTCTCTCAAAAATATCTTCAAGTTATAAATATCTTACTTGGTATCACCTCGTAAGGACTTGCACTTCAATTTTGAATAAAGGTATGGAAATCGTTGTCAGCTTTGATTTTTTTAGCGAAGAAGAAATTAGATCTAGCTGCCGAATGTTCAAGATACACTAATAAATATTTACTGATGTTTAACCTATCAATATACTTTTTAAGCTATACAACTCATAGTTGTGGAAGGCGTAAAACTGTTTTTTCCAATGCCACAGAAATTTACACAATTTTAGAAATTAACTTTAATTGATCTGATTAGAAATGTAAATTGACTAAAGCAATATCAATTTCGATATCAACCTATTATTATTCAAGCAGATATATATGCTTATATAAAGAAGAAAATGATCTTATTTGAAGCAACACATTGCATTTTTAAGTGACACTATTAAGTTCTGTAGTTACGGGTAACTAAGTAAACAAATGTTATAATCTATACATTTCGTACATTTAGTGCTGTAGTCGCAAAATTAGCAGAGGGTATATTGTACATATATAAAAAAATTCAGAGGGTATACAACGTCGTAAAACCTCGTAAATGCCACAAAATTTTATAAAGCATAATGATGACAAGTTCTTGAAAAATGTTGGGCACATAACACCGACATTCATAATGTTTTTATTGATTTCAGAACAGCCTATGGCAGCATTATACATGACTAGGGATGTTCCGATACCACTGATACGGATACCAGTATCGATATTTTTCTTTCGATATCGCGATTTTAGTATCGATACTAATCAGTGGCCGGGCTAGCTCTTAAAATTAGGGGGGGCAAAAAAATTTTGAGTAAAATTTGGGGGGGCCAGGAAATATTTTTTTATCGTTTACATATGAAAATACAAGTAATGAGATAAAAATAAGGTCCTCACTTCTAAAATATATTTTTTTCCAAGCAATTCTAGAGGGGGCAACTGGGGGCCAGAGCAATCTTTAGGGGTGCCCCCGGATACCCCGCTAGCGCCGCCACTGATACTAATCTTCCGATATTTTAATTATATCAGTACATTTGACCCAGTACCGTATCGAATCGTTTTTTTTTTTTCAGCCACCTTCCGGTTGCTGGTACATAATGACGTTGCACATGGGTAGAGGAAACTAAAATCAGGAACAGGCCAACGTGGTTCTAACAAAACTGAACATGAACTATCACTGTATTTGAAAAATCTAGTTTCACCTCTGATATCCAATCCGCTACTGGTTTGGAACGATATGAAGTCTTCCTTATATAAAATTGCCCAGAATTTCTTTTCTGTAGTTACGACGTCAGTTCCTTCAGAGCGCTTATTTTCGAAATCAGGAGCCACTGTATACAGAGACAGAAATAGGCTTCTGGGCAAAAGACTAACTAAACTGCTTTTTCTCGGTGCTTGCAATGAAGAAGAGTGGAATGTTTAATTACATTTTAAACAATCAGACCTATAGGCGCCATTGCTTTACCATTTTTTTACCATTTTTAGGGTTTTGTAGGTATGACCAAAAAACCCTTATACCGTCATTTTGTCGTCTGTCTGTCTGTCTGTCTGTCTGTCTGTCTGTCTGTCTGTCTGTCTGTCTGTCTGTCTGTTCGGTAAAAATTGTAGCCAAACGGCTAAACCTAGAGAGTTGAATTTTGGCACGCTTATACAACTCTTTGACCCTCACATAGGAAAAATACTAAAACATCTAAAAAACATATCCCCCTAAAAATATAAAAAAATATGTGCTCATCGAAAAAAAAATATTTTTTTATAATTCAGGGCATCAAATGAAAGCCCTTCGTACGTGGATTAACGATCAAATTTTTATTTTTGAAAAATAAATTATTTGTACGTTGATGTGAACCGGAATAGTACAACAGGAATTTTTGATCAGATTACGTTTTTGGAAAAAAACGCATTTTTTGTGATTTTTGGCTAATAAAAGTACACAAGTTATACCTTTGTAACACGCTACACTGAAACGTGTATGCTGGTGTAGTGGTTTTGATGCTGGCTTTTCACCCAAGTAACTCGATCCGACAGGGATCGAACCCTGCGAGAAGAGACAATATTAATTTTTTGTTTTTTTTTAAAATTTTTATATTGTTTAAATTATTCTTTCAAAATTCTAGTTATATTTTGGCAAATGTTGCATTTAATTTTTAAAAGCGTAAATTTAATAACCAGTGGAAATTGTTTAAATTATAATTTAATTCTGTTTCAATGTACACGAAATCAGAAGGGCGGAACTTATAACAACCAATGGAAGCCATAGGCGCGATTTTTAAAATTCTTAATGAACCTTGCTATATAAAAAAAATTCTGCACATATTTAGAAACCTAAATAATGGTATTAGGCGTTCGAATTAAAATTAACAAAAAAAAATATTTTAATATAAAATTTATTTTGGCATCCCAAATAATCATCATTCACTTACTAAATACCTGCAAAACCCTGAAATGTGTGAAAATTCACACTTCACATCAATTTTTTAATACCAACCTGACATATAATTTCAAAGGTGCAAACTACTGAAATAAAAATTTTCTCTTAGTTTGTTTTTACAAAAGTGAACAGCATATATAAGCTATTCCAAACGTTTAGGCGGAACTAAATGGGAGTTTCGTTCTTTTAGGTTGTCACGAGTCACGAGAACGGACCTTGGTTGGGTTATTTCATTTTTCAGGTTGGTTAGTGAATTCAACCGTTTTGTAACACTAATTAATCAACGAATTAACAACCCACCCAAGAAACAGCAGTAACAAAGAAGCTAGTAAGTAGTAAGCAAAACATCGAAAGGTGATACACATAAAATGACTGGCAGAAACGGGGGATTCCCCTATTAAACGCATGCTCGATTCATTCTTACGGCTTAGTGAATACCTATATGCTCTATTCTAAAACCTCTGTGTGAATACCATAGTATGCTAAAATGTATTATTGTAAAATATCTCAATATTAATTTAAAAAAAAAAATGATCTTATAAACTCCATTTACCGTAACTCTGAAATGACGTCACATTTGAAAAACTCACCTTGTTGCCAATTCGTAAAGTGTCAAAAAAAGTTAGGTTATATCGAACAACTTGTGAAAATATATTGAAAACCAATATTTCCTATGGAGGAAAAGAATTAATGTAAATTATGATGCACAGCAGTTCTTTCTACCCGATTTGTCGCGAAATTTATGGTTTATATTATATTAAGTGTGTAATGTAGTATTTAAAAAAAAAAATAAATAAATTTCAATGTGTAAGAATCATCAGAAGTATTTGTTTTTAGAAATGTGTCGTGTTCTGTTAATACAATTTACTTTAATTTTTCGCCTGGTGTCACATTGACACAGCGGGTTCGGGAAGCAAACGCGGAGTGTTCCGAGTCACACTGTTTAACTCCAGACCGCTCGAATAAACCCTTTTAGACCTTTTCTCGAACGCTCCGAGCTTGCATCCTGAACCCACTAAATGATATCGGAAAGCAATGATAGTCAAATTTTTTATTATTCGAATAGAAATTTTTGAATTTCAGATGTTAGATACAATTTTGTTTCGAATAATGAATATTCAAATATTATTTCCAGTCAAACAGTTTATTGCCGCTAGCTGCAAGTGTAAATTTCATGAGTATGCTAAAATTAATTTTCGATGATAATAAACCGTTCTACGTAACAGACCTGTGGTTAAAATTACAAAAAAACAGATCGTAACAAATGTTAATAGAACATATTTTATTAATCATATATAATATTTGTTTATCGACCAAGATACAAAATTAAATATTGTTTTTGTTCACTTACATTACAAATTATAAAACCTTTTAAAATATACAAACACAATATACAGATAAAAGTACGTTATAGAAATATCACCCATCATATTTGATATCTATTACTCTTTTATAAGTTTTAAAAAACCCTTAAAGTTTGGTCTGAATCGCTCTGTAAGAAATGGTAGTTTACTAAGGTACCATTGCAGTTTTAAAAAATTAACTACCAATATCTCGAAAACTGTTGCTACGATCAAGCTAAAATTTTATATCTACAACTCTTTTATGAGTTTTAAAAAACACTTAAATTTTGGACTCAAACGCTCTGTTAGAAATGGTAGTTTACTAAGGTACCATTGCAATTTTTAAAAATTTACTCTACCAATATCTCGAAAACTGTTGGTACGATCAAGCTAAAATTTGATATCTACAACTCTTGTATGAGTTTTAAAAAACACTTAAATTTTGGTTTCAATCGCTCTGTTAGAAATGGTAGTTTACTAAGGTACCATTGCAATTTTTAAAAATTAACAACCAATATCTTGAAAACTGTTGCTACAATCAAGCTAAAATTTGATATTGATTGAACAATTTGGGGAAGTTCCATTAGACCACGTCTTGGATCGTCCTTTTTATATTTAAAACCTATATTTCTTAAAATCTTCCAAAGGGAAGTCTTTCCACCATCATACAGTCTCCTTTCATGTAATTTTATATTAATAGTGTCGACAGTAACATGCTCTCCTAAAATAAAATTAATTTATTAAGAGTCCTCACGTAGAGATGTTATGTCCTTACTATTACGGTACATCTCATAAATTACATTACGTATCCCAACTGTTGTAAAATTGTCTAATTCTACAACAGATTTAGTACGTGTTCGTTTCTTTTTCGGGCTACTGACAGTTTCATTTCTTGCTTGTTGTACTGCCATTTTATTTATTTTAGAAATACTGAAATCTAAAGCTGCTACAACTCTCTAAAAAGTTAATTAACAATTATTTGTAGAAATATATTCAAGTGAAAAGACCATACATATAAACTAAATTTTATATTTACTCACATCTCTGACACATTTCACATCCATTAAAGGTCCACCATTGTCTCGCTCTCTTTCAAAATAATGAATAAGAGACAAAACCATCCTTTGAGCACGGCTACTAAGAGCTTTGGGCATTTTTACTTTTAAATTACAAATATATTTAAAAAGTATAAAATATAACCTCACTTAATTTCTCACTAAACGTCAACCTGACGTCAAAATAACGATTGAACTATCCAATTTAAAACCGACAACATTGTATAAAATTACCAACATAAAATAAATAAATGTACTAACTGAGTTATGGATTGATGTTGATTAAAACATATCATAACGTTGGTACTTAAATAAACCAAGTGTGACGTCATCTCACGTTTATTGTGAATGTAGTTTAACAGAAATAAAAAAAATGAAATTAGAAAAATTCCACTTTTGGTCCTTATTTTCCGTTTTTCCCTCCCATGTTCAAATTTTCCCGCAAAACGGGAAAAGTCCTGCCAGTTGGCAACACTACCCACTCTGACCTCTGCAGTCTTCTCCCATACTTTCGAGGCACCGTCTTCATAAGCAGTGAATTTATGTCTATTTTCATAATTCTTATGCTATGTATGATTCAATAATAAAATCTTATTTTACTTCAAAATTAACATTTCGACATAATATAAACAACATATAAGTACATAAATTTGGCAAAATCATTTTTGCTGATACATATATTTGTATAAAATTTACATTCTAATGAGCTAAAACGTCATATTAAAACTAAAATTACCCAAAATCTCATTCTTCCGGATCAACTTTCCTTTACTTAATTTTACCTTAATTTTCTTTTATGTAATTTAAAATAGGTCCACATAACTTTAAAGATTAATGAGCAACTTTCGTCTTATTATTTTAAAATACAATTTCACATTTGAAAATCAATTATCTTAAAAAATCGTATTTCCTTACATTAAAATAAAAGTGTAAAATCAGCCTATTTAGTTTTTGTTAGTACCTCATTAATTTCATAAATATTTATCAACATTCTCTAACAGGGTGCGAGACGTGAGATAAAAATAATAACTTCATATTAACTTTCTGATTCAGTTAGTTATTTTTATATTTGTCAACCACTTGTTACTTTATATGTACATTTGGTTTGATAATTCAGATGCTAGTTTCATTTTTAGGGTTTTGTAGGTATGACCAAAAAACCCTTATACCGTCATTTTGTCGTCTGTCTGTCTGTCTGTCTGTCTGTCTGTCTGTCTGTCTGTCTGTCTGTTCGGTAAAAATAGTAGTTAAACGGCTAAACCTAGAGAGTTGAAATTTGGCATGCTTATACAACTCTTTGACCCGCACATAGGAAATATACTAAAACATCTAAAAAACATATCCCTCTAAAAATATAAACAAATATGTGCTCACCGAAAAAAAAAAAAAATTTAAATCCTGAGTAGGCTATCAAATGAAAGCCCTTAGTAAGTGGATTAACGATCAAAATTTTATTTTTGCAAAATAAATTATTTTGAAGCCAATTTTGCCAAAATTTTACAAAAAAAAATTGTCCCACACCCTGTAGCCCGATGGTTTAAACTAAAAATCTGAAAAAAATCTAAGTAATGTACATTGGTGTGAACCGGAATAGTACACCAGGAATTTTTGATCAGATTATGTTTTCGGAAAATAACGCATTTTTTGCGTTTTTTGGTTGACGATGCACAAAAGTTATAGTTATATAACACGTTACATTGGAAGATGTATCCTGGTCTAATGGTTAGCTTGCTCGCTAGCTACCCAGATTTCTAGGGTTCGCTCCCGGGCAGAGGAGACAATTTTATTTTTAGTTTTTTTCCATTGTTACTTTGTTTAAATTAATTTGTCAAAATTCTAGTTATATTTTCAAATGGCAAATGTTGCATTTAATTTTTAAGAGCGTAAATTTAATAACCAATTGCAATTGTTGGAATTATATTTTCATTCTATGTCATGTATACGAAACCAGAGGGGAGCGTATTAAAACAACCAATTCCTGGGTTACCTGGATAAATTTTCAGTTTTCGAAAACACTAAATACCTCAAAACATATAAGTGCTAGTAATGTGTCGGATTACAAAAAAGTCAGATCCGCGGGTACAGATACGGAAACGGATTATTTTCGCCATGATCCGCGGATACGGATATTGATACGGATCTTGCTTCAAGGAGAAAAACGTGCGACCTAGAAGCAATAGTATGATGTGTCACGCGGTTCCTACAAACAAAAATATGCTAACTGACAATTTAGTTGAGTTCAAAATCTCTCACTCATTGTCTTTAATAAATTAGTTTTTCTCTAATAATTAATAGGTCTGTTCTTTTCGCTACTACGGTTTGCGGCGGCGTCAATATTTTCTGTTCGTTTGAATTGGCAGTTTGGCTTAAATTCTTACAGCCACAGTAATAAATTTAACGCCGCGTCAATTCAGCCGCGTCTTGCAGTAAGACGCAAGGTAGTGAAAAAAACAGACCTAATGTATACCTACTAAACCAGTGGTGTTAATATTTTCTCATAATGGGGCCATATTTAATTCTAGATATGTTTCACGGGATATTTAAAAACCACTTGAGAACTGGAGGTAGAAATTCTGAAAATCACTTGAGAACGGTGGAAAGAAATCCTGGAAATCAATTGATGGCGAGGGGAGGAGTGAAATTCCGAAAATAATGATTTTTGATGACTACCCCACGTCCACACATTTGTAGTAATTCCAAAAATCAAGTAAAGACGAAGATTCAGATTTTATGCAGTCCGAGGACCCCCTCTTAAACTACTTTTTTTTGCGGACCCCATCCCAACCCTAGGCATTTTAGAAAAGAAAGCAAAAAGAATTAAAAAAGTTACAAATTATAATATGTTAAACTCATACAAACATTTCCTGGTCAAATATTGGTCAAAATAGATCTAATTATAATATGTTTTCTGTAAATAATTTGCAGTTGAATAAAAATAATTAAATTTTTACTAATTATTGTTTAGTTATGTCAATATCTAGTTAGGTAACAACAAATACAAAAAGTCTTGACCGTGTAAGATTTTTATTAAATGAGATATTTAAATAAAAGCGTTAGTGTCAAAATTGTTTCGCGGACCCCCGGTAAAGGTTACGCGGACCCCAGTTTAAGAACCGCTGGTGTAGGGTAAGATGGGTAAATGGCGGTCACCTAAGGGAAAACTGCAATAATAATTACAATTTTCATATAAAATATTTTATTAAAGCAGTGACATTTAACTACTTCAATAGAGAATCAATAGTAAAAGTTAAATTTCTCTAAAAAATAATTATAATAATAAATATAATATAAAATAAAATAATATAATATAATAATAATATAAAATAATCTCTATAAAAGTTAAATAATGTATATATTTTTTAAAACATGTAAATGACCGGTATTGTCCACCTAGGTGGGTAATAACGGTCAACATGATGGGATTTCCAGTCACATTTAAGAGCTCAATTTTCAGTACAATTTATAAACAACAAAAGAAAACTTATAAGTTCCTGAATATATAATAACTGGAGAGAGTATAATATATAATAACTCTCTGCAGATTATTTACCAGAGCACTCAGCATGGGCCCAAAGCCTACCCAGCAAACATTGAACTAACGGCCGAACGCCGGCAAACTGCTTTTACGCTGGTACATTGCTGGCACCAGAAGTAAGTGCAACGCCAGTATTAATAATGTACTTCACATTTGTATTTCGCACTCTGCCTATACGAAGTACTTTACCAGCATTTTATAAGCATTCCTTATTTGTATTAATCCAAGGTTATTTCTAGCGGGCCAGTGCTTATGTTTATAACTTTTTTTTAATGTAATAATTTGAAAAGTCTGACCGTTCTTAGTCATAAAACACCCTAATGGCGTGGCCTTCGAGGGTCGGTACAAGTGATATTCTGTTAGTATAAGTTCGGACGTGTTGGTGAATAGTTTTTAAAGATGTGTATTTGAATAGTTATTGATTGTGACCATTATACAGTTTTTTATTGTGATTTGTGTGTGTTTTGTTAGATTTAAGGACGTAGTTTACACAAACTATTTCATATTAAATTGTTTAATTTTTAGTTTAGTTCAATCATAGTTTTTTCATGTAATAAAATTTTCAATTATTAATAAATCTGATACAAGATTATAAATATGTCATTTAAAAAATATAATTTGTCATATTTCATTTTGAATAGTGACATCTTAAATATTTTGTAAATATAATACTAACCTAAAATAATACAAACTTAATCCAAAACTGTAAAGCTTTTTTTACAATATAACCAAGTTTCTAAAAGTCAGTAATACACTATAAAAATCACCAAAATAACCAGATCTAGTTTGTTCTTACAAAAGTGAACAGCTTATAGCATTAATGCTTATAAAATTTGTTTATTGAATTTATTTTAACAAGTATGATTTCTTTAGGTTGGCACTCTTCAAGTCAGGGGGAAAAGATGTGGTAGATAATACAAGACGAATATTGGCGAAAATTATTAGTCACCCCTTATCTTTAGGATGAAATTGGTTTGACCGAAATGGCAGAAAACCATTTTCTTAAAATTCTTCATTAAATTAATAAATTAAAGAAACTAATTCCTGTTATTCCTGAAATTATATTTATTTAATATTTATAAATAAATCAATAAATTATAACTGTTAATTCAATTTACAATCGGCTAGTTTTACCATCGTTGAATAAATTTATTTAACAACTTAAGTTAACAATATCGCATCATTCTATTGACAGCAATGTTAATTTCTTCATTAATAGTTTAAAACCGATGCGATATTGTCAACTTTACTTGTTAAATAAATTTATTCAACGATGGTGAAAATGGCCAAATGAGTATTTATTTTGCACCTAACCATTAATTTATTTTAATACTGGGTAAGTACACATATATTACATTTGAAACACTAGAGAGTGGGTATAATATAAGCACTAGTCTGTCAGAAATAAATCTTGCAACTAATGCGATTATTTTGCACTTTACCGTTGCTGGGCCAGCTAACGGCCACGGGGACACCGGGGTACTGGCCCAGTGCAAAATGCCAGCACTGGACCAATGCGAAATGCCAGCACTGGCCCAGTGCGAAATGCCAGCACTGGCCCATTACTTTCAATGCACTTTACCGTTGCTGGGCCAGCAACTGATACATCAATGGACCAGCTAAGGGCCACGGGACACCGGGGTACTGGCCCAGTACGAAATGCCAGCACTGGCCCATTACTTTCAATGCCGGCGAGTATGTGCTTTACCAGTACTGGTCCGGATAAAAATGTTTGCTGGGTACAGATCCGTGCATCGATACCATAATTCGTCATTTTTGCCGAATTCCTTACATATCTGACATTTATTTTCATCTATCTCGATATTGTCACTGCTGTCATCTATATATATAAAAGCAAGTGTCCTGACTGACTGACTCATCACCGCCCAGCCCGAACCCTTGGGCCTAGAAACTTGAAATTTGGAGAGTATATTCCCTCCATGACGTAAGCACCCACTAAGAAGGGATTTTTCGAAATTCAACCCCTAAGGGGCGAAATGGGCTGAAATGTGATTTCACGGATTCTTTAATATCTCTTCGGGTCGATGGTATATCGACTTAGTTTTTGCTTACAAAGATTACGCATACATATGCCGAAAAACCTATTTCAGGATTTTGTCCTAATCAACCCCTAAAGGGGTGAATCTACAATCGGGGTGAATTTTACATCCCGTCGTATTTCCTGTGTTTGTTGAGTTATAAGGTTTCTTTTTGGCACATAGGTGTCTTTTTATAATATCTCGAAATGGTTTTGACAGTTTTTTAAAATTTCACCCCTAAAGGGTGAAAAGGGGTAATATGTGATTTCAAGGATTCTTTAATATCTCTTAGGACCAATAAGATATCCACTTGCTTTTTGCTTACAAAAAATATCCATACAAAACCGAAAAACTAATTCCAGCATTTTGTCCTTATCAACCCCTAAAGGGGTGAATCTACAATTGGGGCGAATTATACATCCCGCCGTATTTCCTGTAATTGTTGAGATGTGACATTACTTTTTGGCACATAGGTGTATTTTTAAAATATTTCGAAATGGTTTTGACAGTTTTTTAAAATTTCAGCCCCAAAGGGTGAAAAGGGGTGACATGTGATTTCAAGGATTCCTTAATATTTCTTAGGACCAATAAGATATCAACTTAGTTTTTGCTTACAAAGATTACCCATACAAATGCCGAAAAACTTATTTCAGGATTTTGTCCTAATCAACCCCTAAAGGGGTGAATCTACAATCGGGGTGAATTTTACATCCCGTCGTATTTCCTGTGTTGGTTGAGTTATAAGGTTTCTTTTTGGCACATAGGTGTCTTTTTATAATATCTCGAAATGGTTTTGACAGTTTTTTAAAATTTCACCCTTAAAGGTTGAAAAGGGGTGATATGTGATTTCAAGGATTCTTTAATATCTCTTAGGACCAATAAGATATCGACTTGCTTTTTGCTTACAAAAATTACCCATACAAATACCGAAAAACTAATTTCAGGATTTTGTTCTTATCAACCCCTAAAGGGGTGAATCTACAATTGGGGTGAATTATACATCCCGTCATATTTCCTGTGATTGTTGAGATGTAACATTACTTTTTGGCACATAGGTGTATTTTTAAAATATTTCGAAATGGTTTTGACAGTTTTTTTAAATTTCAGCCCCAAACGGTGAAAAGGGTGACATGTGATTTCAAGGATTCCTTAATATTTCTTAGGACCAATAAGATATCGACTTATTTTTTTTTACAATAATTACTCATACAAATTCCAAAAAACTTATTTCAGGATTTTGACCTAATCAACCCCTAAAGGCGTAAATCTACAAAAGGGGTGAATTATACATCCTGTCGTATTTCCTGTGTTTGTTGTGTTATACAACTTTGCACGAAAGTGTCTTTTTAAAATATCTCGAAATAGTATTGATAGTTTTTTAAAATTACGTCCCTAAAGGGTGAAAAGGGGCGAAATGTGAATTCAAGGTTTCCTTAATATCTCTTAGGTCCAATTTTTGCTTACAAAGATTACTCATACAAATGCCGTAAAACTTATTTCAGATTTATTATTTTTAAAATATTTCTAAATGGTTTTGACAGTTTTTTAAAATTTCAGCCCCAAAGGGTGAAAAGGGTTGACATGTGATTTCAAGGATTCCTTAATATTTATTAGGACCAATAAGATATCGACTTGGTTTTTTCTTACAATAATTACTCATACAAATGTTTTCGGCATTTGTATTCACTTATTTCAGGATTTTGTCCTAATCAACCCGTAAAGGGGTGTATATACAATCGGGGTGAATTAAACATGCTGTCGTATTTCCTGAGTTTGTTGAGTTAGAAAATTTCTTTTTGGCACGTAAGTGTCTTTTTAAAATATCTCCAAATAATATTGACAGTGTTTTAAAATTGCATCCCTTAAGGGTGCAAAGGAGTGAAATGTCAATTCAAGGATTTCTTAATATCTCTTCGGACCAATAAAATATCGACTTGGTTTTTTCTTACAAAGATTACTCATACAAATGCCGAAAAACCTATTTCAGGATTTTGTCCTAATCAACTCCTAAAGGGGTGTATCTACAATCGGGGTGAATTTTACATCCCGTCGTATTTCCTGTGTTTGTTGAGTTATAAGGTTTCTTTTTGGCACATAGGTGCCTTTTTAAAATACCTCGAAATAATTTTGACAGTTTTTTAAAAATTCACCTTGAAAGGGGTAAAACGTTTTTTGGACATAGATACATAAAATTCGCAAAGTATATTCTTTCCATGACGTAAGCACCTTACTAATAAGAGATTTTTCGAAGTTGACCTCGAAGGGTCTAAAAAGGGGGTCAAATGTGATTTCAGGGATTCCTCAATATCTCTTAGGACCAATCAGATATCGACTTGGTTTTTACTTACAATGGTTATCTAAACAAATGTTTAAATAACATAGGAATTCAGAATTTTGTCTTAATTAACCTCTAAATTGAACCCTTCGTATTTCCAGTTTCTTAGTTCCAATCTTTGTTGAGTTATAACACTCATTTTTGATAGAACATCTCTTGGACATAGAGACATGAAATTCGGTAATTATATTCCGTCCATGATGTAAGCACCCACTAAGAAGGGGTTTTATGAAATTCCAGCCCTAAGGGGTGAAAAGGGATGCAATTTGATTTCAGGGATTCCTCAATATCTCTTAGGACTAATGAGATATAGACTTGATTTTTGCTTAAAAAGGTTACCCATACATTTTTTTTTTTTATTCAGGATTTTTCCCTAATCAACCCCTAAACGGGTGAATCTACATTCGGGTTGAATTATAGAAACCTTTGTATTTCCTGAGTTATAACATTTCATTTTGGTGCATAGGTTTCTATTCAAAATATTTAGAAAGCGTTTTTACAGTTTTTTTAATTTCATTCCTAACGGGGTAAATTGGTATTTTTATTCGATAGAACGTCCCTTGACATACAGGCATTCGGGAAATATATTCCATCCATGACGTAAGCACCCACTAATATGGAATTTTTCAAAATTCGGTCCCTAAGAGGGTGAAATTGGCTGAAATGTGATTTCACGGATTCCTCAATATCTCTTAGGACCATTGAGATATCGACTTCTTACTTACAACGGTTTTTACTTACAACGGTTACCCATAAAAATATAAAGTTATGTCAAAATTATACCCTAATCAACCCCTAGAGGAGAATTATAAAACTCTTCGCATTTTCTTCGTTTGTTGAGTTATAATATTCCTTTTAACATATATATGTCTTTCTAAAATGTTTAAAAAGTTTTACAGTTTTTTTTTACTCAGTAGTTCGAGCCCTATATAGTGTAAAAGGGTATAATGTTTTTTCATGGTTTCCTCAATATCTCTTAGGACAGATGAAATATCGACTAGGTTTTTGCTTACAAGGGATACCCATACACATGTTTAAAAACAAACTGAGGATTTTACACTAATGCGTCCGTCAGTATACCGTAGCGAAGCACGGGTACTCAGCTAGTCATATATATTTTTCACAGATTCCACATCTTCTAAATACCTCAATTTGCGCTTACATTAATTAAAACCAGATTTCTAATGGTTATTCTTTTTTGTCTCCTTTTAGCATCAGTCTTCTAAATGACCTTTTCTTTCTTTTCTTTCTTGACTTGAAGGTCCAGGTAACGGAACTACGTCAGTAAATGCGCTAATGTTAAAATTAGGGTCAGTTTGCTTTTCATTTGACAAATTTTGGGTAATCTTAGCGAAAGATTAATCGTCTGTTACTACAATTTCTGCTTGAGCTATCAAACTTTATCTGACTGCCATTACCCCCAAAGCATAGTAATGTGAAAAACAAAAAAAAATACAAATTTATGGAAAAATAGAAATAATTAAAATAAAATATAGACGTAGATAAACAGTTTAGGATTAAAAGAAGAAGTAAGTATAGAATCCAAAAGAAATTGTATTGAGAATAAGTACATATCTTTAAAAAACAAAAAAAAAAAAAAAATTACCTTAGATTGAAGCCAGGAAAAACCAATTTACGCACAATCCTTCCTAAGGCTTAGCTCAAACTGACTAGACACGCTGTAGCATATGTCTATCATCTATCCTCTTTCCCTCAGTTCTGTAAACAGTTACGAATTATATGTAGTTTCTGAGTTATTTTGGTGACCGTCATTACCGACTGATCGGCATTTGCCCATCTTCACTTATCTATGTTGTTTGAAAGAAGCCTGTTGGTTTCTTTTGTTATCAGTTCGCGTGCTTTTAAGTTATTTAAAAAAGGTATTTTAGTGTCAAAAGTAAATATTTAAACATTTTGATATTCTTGTATCATGTTTCCTATGTAGTTATTGTCTATCATCTGTAATAATCATGTTATGCTATAAACTTTAGTGAATATTTCTATAACATTATTTTGTAGTCCAGACATAACCTGTTTGTCAGTTATTCAACATTTACAAGATTTTACGCACCCTCTTGTATCGTGGCACAACAACAATATTGTACCTGGACTTCAGTTCTTACAATCTTAAATAATTATATTTATCATACTTGTGTCAACTACTGTAAAAATTATGTTTTCGAACTGGTTATCTAGAAATTATTTAATAAAAATGAGTTATGTTAATTTTTTCATGAATATATACACCTTTTTTTGACAGTTATAAATTCTTTGTTATGAGTTATTTAATCCTTCTACACTGTTATAAATAATGAATACTAATTATTTATTATTAATAGTAATTGTGGGGCCCACACCCAAGAAAATTTAGGTAAAATAGGAGATGTCGAGGTGTCACTGCCCCACACAGATCTTCGATTCGTAACGTCGAAGGACCACCCGTAATAGATACGGGAAAAAGATATAGAATTAGTAACGCGGGGTGTCAAACTGAAAATAGTGTTAAGTAAGGCATCCAGCTTTCAGAAAAGGCATTCAACGGGTGAATGTTGGAGTACCTGCGGAAAAGTGGTGTTACTTGTGAGCTGAGTACGCGATGGTTACGACGACAATGGGAGTAGTTAGGTTAAAGACACTCACCTTCACTCTTCAGTGAACATATTAGATACAGGGCCACTTTCTCAATTTGTTCTGCGTTACCAACAGTTAATATCTCTTCTAGTCAGTTTGTCCCTTATTATATATTTCTACAGGTAGGTATTTCTAGGCTTCGTGAAGTGAGCGCATCTGAATGTAAAATGATTGGTTGAGTTGTTTACGTCCAAAATGTATACATGGTAGGGATCGATGCCATTGCAGTGATGTTTGTAGTCAAAATGGTAAAGGGTAAAACCTTTAGCGCTCCCTGTAAGTAGCTGACTTACAGTTTTCTTGAACTTAAAATTACAGTTGTACAAAAGATAGTTATTCTGTGCAGGAAGAGATGTTGTTGTATATTGTGTGATGAAATAATTCTATTTTTTCTGTTTCTTCTAAATAATGTTTGTAGCACTGCAGAAGGTTTTCCAAATTGTTTTCGATATCACTGATATTCTGTTTCTCCCATAGCCAATCAAAATGTATTTCACTCAGTAGTTCTCTGTACTGCGTAATCCAATTTGATCTAATATTTTTTATTTCAGGGTTCTATCTACTAGTCTTAGTTTATTTAAACATATTTTCGGGAATCTGCTATAGTTCATTATGAGAATTTTGATCCACCATTGGATAGCCCTGGAAAATAGAAGAAGTTTGAATTTTGCACAATCTGTTTCTTGGTGTATTTCTTGCCCAACCAAATGTTCACTTATAAAAGTTAACTTGCGATGTTTCTAACATATCGCGGTATCTTAAACCAAACTTTTTTGACCCGTTTAATAACACGGGTAAGGTGAGAGCCGAGTAAATTTTTGTTATCGATTCCCATGAGGTCATTTTTGCCATCCACATTAATTGTTTTACGTTTCCCATAGTTGTTATTTGTTTATTAAGAGCTGTCCTTGTTGGTTCTAAGAATATCCCTGAAGAGTTAAATACTATTGCTAGGCACGTGTACTTTTCCAGTACTAATTTTCAGTTGGCATTGGAAGCCCTCACATCAAAAATTTGTCATGTAGCTTTTGCGTCCGCCTTTGTGGAACTGAATTACATTGGCTTTTTCTGGATTAATAGTTAAGGAGTTACAATAGTTCTTCAATGCTGTTAATTTATTTGAAACATCATATATAGATTTTCCTAAAATTGCTAGGTCGTTCGCATATAATAACATCATATTATCCTCATTATTACCCATGTATATTCCTTCTAGACCCCTGGTTTCTAAAATGTTGTTCGATGTCTGCGATGAAAAGTGAGAACAGGAGTGGACTTGGACTGTCTCCTTGTAGAACACCTTTGGTGATGTTAATGGGTTCCGTATGTCCTGTTGTAGTTTTTACTTTTATTGTTGCTTCAGAATAAATGTTTTTTAAGATTCTTAGAAGTTTTCCACTTACGCCTATCTGGAACAGTTTGTTGATAATTTTTCATGGTATACAGAAATGGAAATCATTCCTGAAGACAACAAATATAGCAAATATTTTTCCTTATTTATAAACTGGCTGTGTAAAATTGCAGTCAGGCAAAATATATTGTCAGTACAAGAATTATTTTTCCTAAAATCGGACTATGTTTCTGGAAATATATTGAAACTTTCTATCCGGGTGTTTAGCCGTAATATTAATATTTGATTATAAAACAAATGTTCAGAATAGTTGTTAGAAATAGGTTTATAAAACAACATTTCTCGAAAACATAACAGTCATCGAGGACGATATGAGTGTGTGATAATCGGCCTATGAAAATCTAAATACACTCTGATCCTTTTAAAACAGAATATTTTAATATGATATATTTTTTTTTTTTTGCCAAAGAGTACCAAAATATTGTTTCCTACCTTATATCCAGAAATGTTGGTCTAAATATCTAAAAAAATCAAATTAATGCACATTTATATGAACCGAAATAGTACAACCGGAATTTTTGTGCAAATTATTTTTATATCGAATTTTTTGGATATTCGAAAAAATTGTTTTTTCGAAAAATATTTATAAAAATGGCGGGCCACTTCCAAGTTCTATAATTAGTTTTTTCTTGCGACTTTTAAACTTGCGCCCAATTTTTAAGAGCGGCAGATGATGGTCGCACCTTGGAATCGGGCAGGCTAACGGCGACCCTCTTTGTAAATACGAAAGATTAAAAAAAAATATCACTCTACAGGTTTATTTTAGAATTATATTCCAATAATTTTGATACGAAATCGTGCCATCAATTCTATAATATTCTAGTTTTCGAAACCGAAACTATGTAGCAACTTTTGGTTCATAAACAATTTAATCAATCTCTACATTTATCATATCATGAATATAACACCAACAAGCTTTTCAAAAAAAAAAAAAAAACAACAAAGACAAATATTGACTGAAAAATGACTTTATTCCTTTGCAAGCATTTGAATCTTTCTCTGAAAGTTAAATAAACTATAATTCTATTGAAACAAGTTGGCAATATGTAACTAGTTAGATCTAAATAAGGAAAAGATTTATGAACTATTAGAAATTATAATGGCAGTATGAATAACATATGAATATAAAATATCGATATCAAAGAAAAAATCTTGTATCTCTCAGAGATATCTAAATGATAGTGTGCTGACAATGAAATGAATGGTTCATAGTTTTCGAATAGCTGCCGGACCTACGACATACCAGAGTAGAATGACGTTTCGAGACACGCAGTTACGAATATGTACTACAATAACCGTTAGCGGGCAACTGGTAGTGAGTGTGAGTGGACAGCGGGCGTTTGGCGGGCAGTGGATGACTGTGCGAACACACGGCGTGTCCCACGCGGGATCTGCTACGCGGACCGCCGGCGCCGGAGACTATGCCACTGTCCTCTACCACCCTCAGGTCCGGGTCTGTCGCAATCGTCCGTCCCGAGACTACGGCGCGTTTATGACGCAACAACGAAACTGGGCCGATTGCACGTTGTTTGTTGTTTACTGATACCCGATCACCTTTCCAATCTATAAGAACACACCCCAAAACATCTCAAGACTTCTCAGTGGTCACTTGCTTACAACAGTTAATCTTTACCGATCGCCCAGGTCGGTTCGGGATCTCGCAAAATAAAAGTGAAAACTGTGCGCAGAAAATGAACTTATAAATATTTAGTTATTAAAATATTTGTTTAAGTTTAGACGTTTAATTTTATTAACAATGAAGGTTTATAGTTGTGTTTTGTTATTATTTATCCTGCCGTTTGCGTTTTCTAAGGAATGTCCTAATAAAAGGATAAATTCCAAACTTATATGTTACTACAGCAAATTGTCTGATATCGATCCTTGCTATTGCACTCACGTTATTCTTCCCGCCAATGCTGAATTGAAAGGCATCGAGAGCGCTAAAAAGTCAACTGGCGCTAAAATTTTATTGACAGTGACTGAATTTAATCAGGTATTTATTGTTTAGATATAAAAATACTTTATAGATGTAAATTATTGACGAGTAATATTAAGTTATAAAATGTTCTTCTTTAATCGTCAGTTTTTGATTAGGATTTTTTTTTAATTTTCCTAATTAAAAACTGACGATTAAAGAAGAACATTTTATAACTAAAAATACTTTACTAACAGTATGTAAGTTTTATAAAAATTCATGAGAATTTTGAATTACTATTATTATTATTTTTTTTTTTTGTAGTATAAAAAATATATTTGTAATCGAAGACAAAATAAATAAGTCTTATTTTGCGTATAGTTCGTGAATAAATTTGGTCTACCACAAAATAATTAATCAAATTTACTATGCAATTATTGACCTAATAATACCGCCATTTACTTCTTTACATACTCTCAATTAAGCTCGGTTGGATTTTAAGTACCTTATTATTGATGAGAAATTCTTAATATATTTTTACATTAACAACAAATTGAAAATCTACACCTTTTTATTAATAAAATTATTTTATAAACAAAAAGTTTTATAGAAATTACTCGCAAAGATAAAACGATTTCCATTTAAAAATTACTATTAAACTAAAATCCTGAGCTTGTGAGCTTTTACAAACTTATGGGTCAATTCTCTGCAACAAGTAACGCGTTTCGTAAACTTATACGAATTACGGGCACCTATGGGCAATTGGTTATTCTGTTCACACTCGAAACGTTACATGTAAATATTACGTGAGCGCGCAGATTCAATTAATTTCCTGTAGGTGGGTACCTATATGTATATTACGCCTGTATTGTATCTGAACGTAAAAACAATTTAAGGACATAATACGTCATACAAAAAACGAATCTATTTTATAATAATAATTAATAATCTTCTTCTTCTTCATCTTCTTTGGGCACTATCAGTCAGGTTGACTTTTGGCCTCCCTCACATAAGTCCTCCATCTTGATCTATTCATTGTCCGGTCTTGCCAAGTACCCTGTATACCAATACTTGTTAGATTTTCTGTTAGCTGATTTCTCACTGGTCGACGGGTATTCAATCTTCCTTCCCATATCTTCCTAACCATTCTGTCTTCCCTCATCTTCATAACATGTCCTATCCACTGTAATCGTCTGCCTCTCAGTTCTTGTGTGATACTTGTGTGATTTTCGAAAACTATGAGGTGTAATAATAATTACTAATACTAATATCTAGAGCAGTGGTTCTTAATCTTTTCACAATCACGGAACGGAACACTTAAAATTTTACAAAAAATTTGCCGAGCACAGTCGTAAAATAAAACAATACAATATATATATTTTTATAATAATAATAATTTTTATTGCATAATATATTAAAAATCATATACATAACAGTTTAAATATCAGTCAATAGCAAATAACAATCAGTAAATGAAATAAAATAAAAAAAATATCTCAATCTTTTTAATCGGATATTTGGGCCTGATGACTTTTACAAATGTTTTCAATATCTGATCTTATGTGTGAAATAGCTACTCTCATTTCCTCTTCTATATTTGTCAGCCTTTCACGTTTCTTGGTCTTAATATTCATTAATGTTGAAAAACCAAGTTCGCATAAGAACGATGTTGAAAATTGTAATAAAATTTTAATCGCTTTCTCAGAAATAGTTTTAAACTCGGTTTGAACAGAAATCACAAATTCTTCAACTGTCATTTCGAAAATTTTCATTTTGAGAGCACGTTTCGTTGACAACGTAATGAATTCTTCTTCTTTTTGTAACGAAAACTTATGATTTAATGTATTGACCGCAGAAAATGGATTTCGTATCCAATCATAATTTTCGATATTCAATGAGGGAAAGTATTTTGCAATTTTTTTCTTCTAATAATGCTACGTGTTGGGTTATAATAGGAATTATTTCATCGATATTGTTATCTTGAACTGAAGTCTACTTTGTGGTTTGCACACAAGGTCGGCCCACACGAGAAAGCAGTTTGATTCAGGTTCTAATAGAAATTTGTTATAGAAATCGATACAATTATTATTATTATAAACAACTGACAATCGAAAAGTTGACTAAATAAATATATTTCGTACACATATTAACTTAATTACACAACTACTCCTACAAGATTTTTAATTATTATTAGGTTTCACAGGACGATTATTTTAATATTTTCTGAGGACCAAGATTATTATCCTGTGGACCGGTACCGAGTCACGAACCATAGTTTGGAAACCGTTGCTCTAATATATGACATAATTCAATTTTTAATTTTTAATTCTTTTTGAAACGATATAACACATTGAGAAACTATGTCCCAAATTTATTAATTAATTGAATATTATACCGTTATTAAAATATATCTTACTAGTATATAAACTCGTCAATTAGAAAAATAAAATCTGAAATTTATGTCAAGTTTCCTGGATTTTATTTTTCCAAAACAATTGTGTAACGGCTGTATCTAAAAAAAAATAAAAAAATAGAAAATTAAATAAGTTAATCATGATTAAACTTTCGAATCCCTAAATTATAGAAATATAGTGACAGAAAATAAATTAAAAATTTGTTAGAGGAAGTAATATTGTAGATATTACGATGTATATGGATTTATTTGATTACCTATAGTAGCTAGCACTATAGGTAATATAGGGCATAAACTGGTCTGGTCTCCAGTTGGCCCTCCCAGAATTGTTTGGAGAAAAATGTATTTTAGAAGTTAGGACCTTTTTTTTAGGTCATCACTTGTATTTGGCCCCCCTAAATTTTACCAAAAAATTCCTGCCCCCTCCCATATTTTAAGATCTAGCGCCGCCACTGGTACGCACTTTTCCATCTAAATAACAAATATCAATCAGAATTGTAATAGTAATCGCACAAGTAACGTGCACGTGAAGCAGACTACAACTAATTAAGGATTACATACGTATGCATACGAAACTAATGTTGAAAATTCAACTTTTCCATATTATTTTCAATATCGCCATACAAATACTGCAGTAATACACCGACTAACGCAATAGCGTATTTACCTTGCCCCCCCCCCCCCGGTCAAAAAAGTGCCCAATAGATTTTTTTATTACTTATAAACCAGATTTTTTATATTTCAACTTTATCCTTTTTTACACATGCATATAAAAATGTTAACACTTATTGTAGGGGCCCCCGGGACATGTTTGATCAGTCCGGGCGGTAATTAAGCTACTAGGTTTACGTATAACGTTCATCACTTTTTCTCTATAAGGTATTATAGTTGGCTGTGGACTTTTTTACAAAAAGTATCACAATACTCACTTAAACTATTGACGGAGCCCTAAAGCGGTGTGCTATAGATATGATTACCTGTTATCTGGGTTATTTCTATTCGATAATATTAAATTATCTAGTTTAGCGTTGTTAACAACGATCCTAAAATTAATTTAGGATCGTATTATGAACGTTAATCTGACTGTATTTCTCTAATTCTGTAGATTGGTTTTCTATTCACATTTTAGATCTTAAGCCAGCACCCCTTAAAATCTCAGAATGTTCGCACTCCCATTAAAAAAAAAATCAAATTTTGTAACATTATACTCCTGTATATAAATGGAGGCGTATTTTCTTTAATAATGATTTTCAATGTATGTATGATAGCAGAAACCAATTTACATAATTACCCATATAAAATTCCAACGCATGTACTTACAATAATAATAAGAAGAGTATAATAATAGTATTTTATTTAACATTAATATAATGAGGGCTAAATTCTCGAGGGTAAAATTTACCACCCGAGCCGTAGGCGAGAGTTGTATTCATCCGAGTGTAATATAGGTATTATATGCGAGTCTATATTTTATCTACAACTTGATACTTTATCATCAAAAGAATAGTAAATTTATTTTAAAAACACAGAAACATTAAGATGGTTGCCGAAGTATCAGCTGATTGTATTATACAACGTTTAAAATACTATTTTTTATTGTGTTAGTTATTATATCTTATAAATAATATTCCAGTTATCAAAATGGGCTGTGCGAGGGCCAAATAGTAATCATTGCTGAGAGCCAAACATTTTAACTAACTAACTTACTAAGTGAAAACTTAAGCAATATAAAAAGACGTTCTTTATTGCACGGGTGAGCATGCATACTTCACTTTTCACATGGCATGTAATATGAACAGCTTATGTATTTACAGTTGAACACACAATGCATTTATTATTTGATGGTCGTAGATAAAATATATTTATTTACTAACTGATTACATGTGCATTAACTTATTTCCAAAAGATGCACAAAGGTATTTTAATTTTCTTTTAGTAAATAATATATAGATGCATCTTGCAATAATAGATGTAAACAAGAAACACCAATATGTATTTAAAATGACAATTTCTGGCCGTTGCACAGCGTTTGATTCTCTGCGGCCACACGTCAATAGAATTAAAGCACGAAACCCATTATGAACAGCCAGCAGCAGCCAGTACGACACTTGAACAGCCAGACGTTTGAAACAATCCCAGTTTTAGATCAGCTGCGTTGGATGAAATGGAGAGTTCATCGGAAAAGGAGCAAATTGTAGTGGCTGTAATTTGTGCTGAGGACGAAGAGTGGGAAAGACAACAGCGGAAACATAGGTTATGGATCCATGAGATTTTTAAAAAGAGGAAGGAATTTGGAGAATTTCGTCATCTTTTTCCAGACCTTCTGAAAGATGAAGAACATTTTTCTATATTTTCGTATGTCAAGAAGTAAGTTTTATGAACTTCGAAAGAAATCCTCTTGATTTGTCAAAATATACGCCTTTTGTCCTTCTTCCTATTATTATGATATGATGGATCTGATATATCATATAGGAATGGGTATTCCCTCACATATTCTATAAAAATTTCTTCGGTGCTCATTTATATAATATATAACCGAAACACTCAAAACACTTTATTAACCTGTCGAATCACGCGTTTGGTGCCAGTCTGGCGTCTGGCTGTTCGAGTCGAGCGCCGTTTTAATTCCAAGAGAAATATTCTGGCTGTGGCGTTGGCGTTTTGGCTGTTGTGCTGGCTAAGTGGGTTGCGCTCCATTACAATACATACAAAAGAATATAACCATTGCCGTACTGGCTGTTGCTGGCTGTTCATAATGGGTTTCGTGCTTAAGAAGGGTTTCTACTAAAACACCCTCCGAGGCCTTCAGGGAGCGCTTCAGACTAGCGATTTAGGGTGTCTCTTCTTACAAGCTATGTCCTAAACAACGGACCAAAATTGTAGTCCTGGGGGTTGAGGTAGAACTTCTAGGTAGCCAATCAGCATATATAAAGTCGGGTATATTACTTTCAAGCCACTGCTCCGCAACCTTCGCATTATGGGCTGGCGCTGAATCTTGCTGGAAGCTTCAGTGGTGACCAGCGATTATGTAATTGTTCAGTTCTTTAACTATAATAGCTTTCAACTATGTGTGCGGCAAATAATTTAAACTATATCTTTTTTTTTCCTTTATTGTTTATGGTGCTTCAATTTCTAAGATTATTAGCACCCTTTGTTTTTACATATAATTACAATTTGTATACATATATATTATAATACTTTTTTACATTATATACAGAAAATTTTAGATATGTTAAATATACAAGTAAATATCTTGGAAATGATGTGGGTAAGTTTTATATTTGTGAGGCGAGTTTTATGTCTGTCAGGTAGTTGAATATTGCAGCTGTTGTTTTTGGGTTGTTCGCAACTGCGTCTGGGAGAGTTAGTGGAATTTGATGCCTTCTTCTTTCCATGATATATTTTCTGCAATCTATGATAATGTGTTGGACAGTTACCTGTTCGTTACATGAGTCGCAGATTTAGGTATTTGTTCGCTCAAATATATGTTTCCAAGGCTTGGTGGTTTTTTTTATGCTTCTTAACTTATTGTTATCCGTGTCACGCTACTCGCGCTCCCACAACTGTCCCATTTTAAGTTTTATCGTGGCTTTAATGTCATCTACGGGAATTCTTATTTGGTGTATGCTTGCATCCATTTTTGGTATAAATCTTCTGCAATTCTTGGTAGAAAAATTCATGGTAGATAATTGTGAGATGTTCAGTAATGTTTAGTATTGGTTTATAATTTGTTGGAGTCTGTTTTCTTCGGTAGTTCAGAGGTAGTTCCGATGCTTCCACCAGTATACTATTAACAGGGCTTGTGCGGAATGCTCCGATACATATATATTCTTAGCACTGTGTTTTGTATCGGATTTAGTACTTTAAGTAAATTAGGTTTAGCGCTTCCATAACTGATACATCTAAAATCTAATTTTGATCTGATAAAAGTTTTGTATTTGTTTGCTTATAAATATTTCTCGTTGTGCTCCCCACTTTTGGCGTCCTAAGTATGTTGAGTCGTTGGTTGCAGTCTTTTTGAGATTTAGTATGTGGTTTTTCCACGTAAGTTTTGTATACATTGTAATGCCGAGAAATTTGATTGCATCTGTGTTCGATATAATATCACCATTAATATTAAGGGTAGGTCTGTGAATATTATGAATATATCTTGAGAACATTACTGCTTTAGTTTTGTACCTGAGAATTTTAAACCAGTATGTCTGGACCAGTCTTCAAGAAGTGTGATGGCCGATTGTAATTCCCGCTGTATAGTGTGAATATTTTTATCTTTGTAAAAAATTACTAGATCATCCGCATTTAATGATGTATTGGAAAATTTGATACTATATCATTTACAGCAAGTAAGAAAAGTGGTACACTTAGAATTACTATATATTTGTGTTATTAATTTCGCATTCATATTATTCGGAAACCTTCTCGTTGGCGCCTTTATTAAATCGGCGCCTAGGCGTCTATGTTGGGACCACATTGGCCATACCCTAGTTACGGCTCTGTTGGTTATGAACCACTGTTCTAGATTGATTATAAATCGAAATACGCTTCAATTAATGGAATCTGGCCATTATACAACCAAAATAATTCTTTTAATCAAACGTCACAAAACGTGTCCTAAATAAAAGGTCCCCTATAGCAGTCTTTCTCAACCGAAAACGTACCACAGACCAGTAAAATATTTAATTTTCAACCGCGGACCACAAAAAATAAATGTACTATTAAACAAATTTCTTCATATAGTATCTTAGTAATAAAAAAATCACTGAAAAATTAACAAAAATCACAAAAAATGAACGAAAGATCCTTAGCAAAATTTTAGAGATCCACGAAGTAAATGATTATTTTTGAGATTTTTTGTTAATTTTGTTTTTGGACAATAAAAACAAAATTAACAAAAAATCTCAAAACTAATCATTTACTTTGTGGATCTCTAAAATTTTGCTAAGGACCACCAGTGATCCGCGGACCACCGGTTGAGAAACACTGCCCTATAATATATACTTATATACCATACTTTCATATACCATGATATACATATTGTTGTAAAAATAATTATTAAAAACAGGCAGTCACCGGGTACGAATGTCCGACTTACTTTTAAATCGTAGTTGGGGATCAACCCCTGTAAAGCCTATTAAATACAAAATTCAATTACATACAATGGTTCGTAATAGCAAACGGGCATTATAACGTTAGTTGTTTTAGTTTATCTGGCAGTGTAGCAATGTAATATTATAGTATGGAAAATTGCACTATATACAAGTGTTGTCCAATATAAGGCCCGCGGGCCGGATCCAGTCAGACAGTAAATTTCATACGGTTGTGAGGGCCGTATGAAATTCTGCCTCTTTCCCCTCAAGTGTTTTTTAATTACTACCCAGCTATTCGGACATACGTACAAACTCGACTTAGAAATGGAACTCGTTAGCAAATTGGGAATGCCTATATAACTAACTACACTTATCAAGCTTAAAAGAACAACCAGAATTTCACTTCCCGTTGAAACATGCAGTCTAAATAATCTTTTCGATCGAATCTGTTCATAGAAAAACGGTGCTATGATGCTCAAAATGTTTATAGAAAATTTTGCTAGTAAATTAAAAGCTATAAGGATCATATTCCAAATATAAATTGTTGCAAAGAATATTAGTAAATATTAATATTTCGGTGAGGGAGATATTAGAGCATAAGACTTCAGAAATAATCTCCTTAATATAATAAGAAAAAACGTCGTCTAGATCAGTGATCCTCAAACTTTTTAGTAACAGGGACCTCTTGGAAAGCATGTCAAGCTTGGCGGACCCCCAATTAAAAGTTCAATTCGTGAAAAGCGCTAAACTTTAATGTAAACTTTTAAATACTTACAAAATTAACATATTAAACATATTATCAATTTAATAATCAAGTAACTTAAAATTTATTTTTATTTTTTATTTTGTGAGCCAAGTCAAGAGCCTTGCGGACCCTCGGTTGCGGATCACTGGTCTAGATAGCCATGGAATTTATTTATTTTTAAATTAGTTCGGCAATATCATTCTCCTGTACCGTTTAACTGACATTCCGGTGTATTCTGTAAGAAATGCGCTAAAATTAGCATCACGTTAACATTTAAGTTTTAACAACTTAAGTATCTAACAGCTTTTTCGAAAAATACTACTTTTGGCAAGTGTCAATTGCGAAGAAAATCTTAACCAAATATTTCGGCGTAAATAGAAATATACACAGAGGCGAAATTGTTGGTAATTATCCCAGAGCGTACACAGTGTAATTGTAATAATTATACTACACAAAGTGTATATTACTGTTATTAAACGAATGGATTGACACAATATATTAATACAACATTTTCTTGTTTAATCAACAACTTAACAATTATAACAAAATAGTATATATAAAAATGTTACTGTAGTAACGTGAACTGTCACTGTCATTAATAATGTCAAGTGTCAATGTCCTGTCACTGTCATTAATAATGTCAAGTGTCAATGTCACTTTATCATTTCAACACGCCCCCTTAAAGTGACATTTTTACATGGTCTGTTTATCTACATTGCGTTTTATCCTCGGCAATGCTTTTATCAGTATGGCAGCAATCATTTCGTCAGTGGACAAATGTGTTAAATTATAATTTTTCCTTTTTGTATCACTTCTCTGACAAAATGATGTCTGACGTCTATGTGCTTAGACCGAGCATGGTAAACTGGGTTTTTGGTTAATTCCTGAGCACCTAAATTTTCATTAAATAAATTTATTTTACCAGTTTCCATTCCAATTTCTTGTAAGAGGGATTTTAGATAAATGGCTTCTTTGTATGCCTCCGACAAAGCCATGTATTCGGCTTCCATGCAGGATAGTGCTACTGTTTTCTATTTCTTGCTTTGCCAGCTTACAGAGTGTATCCTTTGGCCACTAGTCTGGTCTTTCTTCTTTCTATTTCCCCATTTACATTATACTTATTTCTCAATACTAGACGGTTACCTATTATTTTTCGATTTTTGGTGCGATCTCTTTTTTTTGTAGATTTTATTCTTGATTGATGCTAGGTACTCCCTTTTTATAGTTTCTCTCCATTCAAGTGAGTTTGGCCCATCAATAGCTTTCTCTACTGTTATATTTTCTGCTACATTTGATAAGTATGCTATTTCACATGGTTCGTTTTCTTTTTCTTCATTTTCTCCTACATTTTCTTCATTTCCATGTTCATTTACTTCATTTCCATTATTATTATTTGTACTTGTTTCTTCATTTATGTCTTGAATTTCATTTCCATAGTTTTGAGAACTGTCACATGGAATACCAGTTTCCATAGAACGAATTTCTTTCTTGGTATAAATCGCCAGTTCTCTCGGCCATTGCAAGTGTTTTTCTATTTTTATCTGCAATTATAGCTTTATCTTTTTGAAATATTACCTAAAAACCTTTGTCAGTTATTTTTGCTACAGATCAGGTACAAAAAGAGTATCTTTCAAATGTAGTGTTCTGTCGCACCATTTATCTTCGACTGTAAATTGCACTTCTCCTATTCCTTCTACATTGGTTGTGGTCTGATTTGCCAGGTTCAGAGTTCTTGAAGATGTTTCTAGATTTTTAAAATCATATCTTCTACAACACATATGAGAAGTGCAACCACTGTCTAAACACCATTTATTTCTTAGGTTTTCTTTTACAGAACTTAAAGCTATTTCTGTTGTACTTTCTGTTAAAATAAGATTTTGATCATCTTTCTTACCTTGCTTCTTTTTCCAACATTCATTGGACTTGTGACCAATTTTCTTGCAAAAATGGCATTTCCATCTAAATATGGTTTCGCCAAAATTATTACCAGTTTTACTAGATAGCTATGAAAATTTTCATAGCTATCAGGTAAACTATAGAGAAGCATGATATCAAGTAAATCAGAGTTGATTTCAAGCTCCATTTCTTGTAATTTATCTACAGTTTCAAAAAAGTCTGATAAATACATATGGATGTCTTCTCCTTCTTTCATCTTATTCAAGGTCAGCCTTTTTAATAAAGTTGCCTTACGGGCAGGTCCCTTGGATTGAAAAACATTTTCTAGCTTTAACCATATTTCTCGTGATGTTTTACAATGTTTGATTTGACAAAGTTCTGATGGACTAATAGTCAGAATTAAGTCAGATCCTGCTTTACCGTCTGCCGTCTCCCATTTTTCAATTTCTTCTGTTCTGGAAACATCTTCAGGTTTCTTTATGGTTCCTTTTACATATTCCCATAAATCATTCTTGGTTAAGACTGCCTCAGCCTGCAATTTCCAAGTATCGTAGTTGTCCTTTCTTAAAGATTCAATTTTAATTATTCCAGACATTTTCCCTACTTTCCCTTTCGTTGAAAGAGTAATTAACCAAATTAGTATTTTTTTATTTTTATACTATTATTCTGGGTCTGATTTATCTGGGCCCATAACCTGTTGGTAATTATCCCAGAGCGTACACAGTGTAATGGTAATAATTATACTACACAAAGTGTATATTACAGTTATTAAACGAATGGATTGACACAATATATTAATACAACATTTTCTTGTTTAATCAACAACTTAACAATTATAACAAAATAGTATATATAAAAATGTTACTGTAGTAACGTGAACTGTCACTGTCATTAATAATGTCAAGTGTCAATGTCACTTTATCATTTCAACAGAAATTTATTTTAAAAATGGTACAAAAATGTTTGTGAATTTATTTTATTTTTATAGGTGTTTTGTAATATTATTTATTATATAAGTAATTGATTACCTGACACATTAATTGTATACCTGAAAGAAAACAGTTTTTAATCATAACAAATTGAAAACATAATCTAGTTATTACAACATAGACTATGTGGAATAACATTGTTGTGATCTTCATTATCATTGTTATCAATTATTTCTTCAAATAGTATATCATAAAAATGTATTGATATTGTGAACCTCGGCACGGGCATAAGTGATTTATCTGGCTTTCGGTGGATTATAATTTGAGTTCTGTGTCTCAACAAAAATCAAAACTGCTCTTCAGTACTCTATTTACTATCTTTCTTTACTATTACTTTTATATTTACTTCATCATTTTTTATTTTCTTCAATTTCTTTTAATATCATGACATTTACAATAATAGGATCAGCCATTTTTGCAAACTAAACACCAGCGTTAACTTTTAAAACCACCGTTTCGGTCGACGCTTATTACAGAACGTTAACAGCCTGTTAACGTTCTGCAATAAACGCTATTAGGTTATATATAAGGCTATTTTAATATAAGGCTATTTTAACTCCGCCACGTTAAAATTTTAACATAAATATGCTTAGCGAATAGCATTTACGTTTAAAATAGTGTTAAAAAAATCAGTTTTTGACGCTAAGATTGTAACGTCTTGCTTAGAGAATAGATCCGCTTTGTCGTCCGAGTTTGATGTTAAATTCCAAGGCTTTTATTTTTATTACCGTTATTTTTTTCATTTCGGCAAAAATAACTTTTTTTTTTTGTTTTCAGTCCAGTTCCAAGCGGTAAATTTTTAAATACTTTTATTTGTATTAGAAATTTATTTTCTACTATAATTTAAAAGAACATTTTATTCTTTAAACATTTTATTATAACTTAACATTTAAAAAATTGCATTCAAGGCCTACTAGACCCCTTTTTTCATATTGCACTTTGTAGCATGTACGTAAAATTTATCAAAACTGAATAATTTTTGTAAAGAGAGAAATTTAAAAGAATGCTCTGTGAAAAGAACTGTTTGATTTTGTATGTATGGAACCTAAACATATATTCTACATTGTATATAATGATAGTTTTGTATATTATACAAAACTGCATACATATATAAATAATAAAATAACAAATGTCATTCAATAATTTTCAATACATAAATAATAGTAAAAGTTGAACATTTTTGTGACGTGCCTGCAACCTTCTCAACTTCTATGTGATACTAAGTTTACTATCAAATACAAACCGTACATCTTATAATAAACGAGATTCCCATGTACTGTCAGCTGTTTTAGACACCTGGTATAATTAAACTAATTAAACAAAAATTGCGCAAAAGGAAAAACAACTTTTATCGACATTAATTTCTTGGTCAAGGATAATAACTGTGATCTGATACAACTTTTATTATACATTTCAGGGCCTTATTGAAACTGTCAAGAAAAACAACATCGATGGTTTGGAAATAAAATTAAAGAAATTGGACTCGAAGAATGACATCACAGAATTCATCAGTACTGTTCGAAGTCGCCTTGGAAATGATTTATTCCTGGCCCTTTCTGTACCGCCCAAAACTGAATTACTGGCCAAATATTATGATCTCAAGGCACTCTCTAAATCTGCCGATTTGTTTATTTTACAAACCGCATTTTTAGGAGCTTCCAAAAATGTCACTTTCCATCCTAGTCGACTTTCTGGACTGTGGGATATGCAAAATACGGTAAGTTTTATTTTATGCTTATACATATTCTTAGATATATAATAATAAAGTATCACCGTAGAATTTAACAAGTTCACGTGGGTTTACATATTAATATAAAAACACTTTTATTATTAATAGTTTATGATCCCTCATATTTATACAATCTGAGTGTTACCGTGAATCCGTAGCAGGATGGTTGCCTACGAACCACAGGGATTCTGGTTCAAATCCCAGACACCAGACACTACTTTGTAATTTTTACGTTACGATATTGTGAAGTCAGCTCAGTGGTCGACTTAGCCTCAAGCATTTAATTCTTAAAATGAGTACCTATTTATACAATAGGATTTATACAATCAAACAAAGAACTGGGGAATGCTCGAGAGATTCCACGAGACAAAGTGCTCTTTAAATATTTTTGGGACATTTGCTACACTGAAGAAGTTTCTTTTATCATTAAAACTATTTTTGTTTCACTTAAGTTTTTATTAAAATAGAGGGGTGCGGTTGTCCGTAAAATATAGGTAGGTTCCGCGATTTTTGGAAAATCGTATAAGGATTTTGCGACAATATGTAAATCCGGTATATATATACACACATATATATATACCGGAGGTCTAGAAACAGATAATATCTAGAAATTATCTTATGTGCTCTTAAGTGTTACTTGAGCGTTGCGATTCTATTATTGGTTAGGCTAGGCCCTAGCTACGATTATTAAAATAACTTGTTTTGCATCAAATCAAGATTTGAGTTAGCGTTTTGTAGGTATGACCAAAACACCCTTATACCGTCATTTGGTCGTCTGTCTGTCTGTCTGTCTGTTGGCGGTAAAAATTGTAGCCAAACGGCTAAACCTAGTGAGTTGAAATTTGGCATGCTAATACAACACTTTGATCCACACATAGAAAAAATAGTGCTCATCGAAAAAAAATAATATTTTTTTGAAATTCTGAGTAGGGTATCAAATTAAAGCCGGTTGTGGATTAACGATCAAAATTTTATTTTTGCAAAATAAATTATTTTGAGGCGATTTATGCCAAAATTGTGTAAAAAAAAATTGTCCCACACCCTGTAGCCCAGATGGTTTAAACTAAAAATCTGAAAAAATTCTAAGTAATGTACATTGGTGTGAACCGGAGTAGCACAACAATTTGATCAGATTATGTTTTCAGAAAATAACGCATTTTTTGTGTTTTTTAGTTGACGATTTACAACAGTTATAGTTATGTAACACAATACACTAGAAGACATGGTCTAATGGCTAGCAATTCTAGTATTCGATCCCGGACAGAGGAGACAATTTTATTTTTTGGTTTTTTTCCATTTTTATTTTCTTTAAATTATTTTGTCAAAATTCTAGTTATTTTTTGGTAAATGTTGCATTTATTTTTTACACAAAGAGCGTAAATTTAATAACCAGTTTGAATGTTGGAATTATATTTTCATTCTATGTGTCATGTATACGAAACTAAAGAGGGGGGGGGGCAAGTTTCAAAATCTTAATAAACCTTGCTATATAAAAAAATACTGCACATATTTAGAAACCTAAATAATGGTATTAGGTATTCGAATTAAAATGAACAAAAAAATATTTTAACATTTGTTTTTAAAGCTCTTAGATTAACAGACGATAAATTATTTTAAAAATATCGTTCATTTTTCCATGATTACTACAAAGCAAAATTTGGCCTACACACTCAGCATGCCGCCTTCACTTATTATATACCTGCGAAACCCTGAAATGTGTGAAAATTCACACTTCACATCAATTTTTATGTGTGGATTATATAAAATGAAGTATAAAATGGAATTTGAAAATAAAAAATTGCATGAAAAATGCCAAATAGCGTGAACTGATGCGTGAACATTACAGTACTTACAAGTTCTAGAACACCTTCATGAATCCCCGGGGGTTCGCGAACCATCTCTTGGGAATCGTTGGTCTAGTTTTTCTACATTAAACATTAAAAAGTAAAATTAATTTAATCACAGACAATGAGTGAGTGATTTTGAACTAAACTAAATTGTGTGTCAGTTAGCATGTTTTTGTTTATAGGAACCTCGCGACACATCAAACTAATCGCTTCAAGATCGTTTGTTTTCCTGCTTGAATGCAAATCCGTATCCGTATCCGTGGATTAGGACGCAAATAATCCGTATCCTTATCTGTATCCACGGATATGAATTGTATGTGATCCAGCACATCATTAGTAGTAGCGCAAATTATTTTAATAATTTCCGTATCATTGGTTGAATTTTAGAAATTATTGATACGACATTTTGTCCAATAACTTAAAAACTAAATGAAGTACATTATTCTTTTTTCCGTGTATTCTACTATTAATTTTAACAACTCATCCTTACCGGTTGTTGGTATTCATCCAATTCATATAGGTACGCGTATACCGGTTATTAAAATAATGTAATACTTCCGGAAGTATTGTACTGTAATCCTAGAATTATGAATCTTTATCCGTACGAACTTATTTGGTTACCTGATATAGATATATATATATATATATATATATATATATATATATATATATATATATATATATATATATATATATATATATATATATATATATATATACATACACACGTATGTACTTTCAAATAGACAAATAATGAATTTTATAGTCTTGTATTGTGGTAGGTTAAATTGACAATGACCAGCATATTTTATTCAATATGACTTAAGCAACATTAAAAAGCGAACCATATTGGGCTTGTACTATAATCTAATATATGTAATATATCTAGATATATAAACAGAGCTGTGACCCAAAAATGTTTTGTAAATTTATTTCTTGATTTGATATAACTATAAGTCATTTCATATTGTACTCTCTTATTTAAAAAAAGCATATAAATAATATTTTAAAAAAAGTCACGGTCTGCTCAAAAAGTCCGTTGAATGTGTTCAGAATTTCGTAACTATATATGTATGTGCATTTATAGTTGTCAAGAGTCTCTGGAAAAGGAAAGGATCTATGCGATAAAGAAATATCACATCGTTATTTTAAAGCACATTTGCTGTGTTCAGTTTTCTAAATTTTGAGTAAATTGAAATTTACAATTTACTTACGGAGGATAATTCAACAATAAGGTAATTATTAATTCACTACAATATCGGTCACTTCATGTGGTATTGTTGTGAAGAAATAATTATCTTTTATTATTGAATTATTATTTAAATTGTCCCTAAATACTGGGATTTTCCTTAGTATTTGGAAGAAATCTTGTTTAATCCCCATTTTTAAATCAGGTGACAAACATTTAGCCTGTAATTACCGGCCTATTTATCTTTTATTTATTTATTTGTTTTATTTATTTATATAACAGAGTTGTAAACGGGATAAACCCATAAAATTACAACTACAAATTATAGATTTAAATAAATTCCGTACAGAAATAATCAATTTAAATTTAACATAACAAACATAACAAAATAATTAATCTGATAAAATAATGAACATAATAAAAACGGTACGTCTAAACCACTGTTTCCCAACCTTTATGTGTTAGCGAAACACTTTCAAGTTTAGTGAAACGTTTTCAGAATTAAAAATTATGTGATGCAAAAACTGCTCGTGCGACACGTTGGTTGAGAATTACTGGTCTAAACAGTGGAAACTTGAAAAAAACAAATTTATTCGCAAATAATTGTTCAGGAAGCTACTATTAATAGTATTTTTAATAGAAACAGTGTTGTTGAAAAATAAGTCCACTTCTAAATTTAAGGAATTAAAATTTACTATCATTCTATTTAGTGGAGAATTCATCATAACGTTGGTTCTAATAAATGGCTGATATAAAAGGTGACTAGATCTTAATAATTTGGAAGGATTATTAAAATTTATTTTTTCTAATAATTGGGGAGAATCAATTTCGCTATTGAGAATTTTGGTTAGTACTAATAAGTTAGTAAGTTTTCTTTTATCTTTGAGAGATAAATTCCTTAATTTATTACAAGTATAAAGATATGATTGCTCAGGAGTATAAAATATGAAATTTATGTAATTAACAAATCTCTTTTGAATCCGCTCAATTCTTTTTTCATGTATTATATATTGTGGATTCCATATACTGCTGCAGTAAGATAATTTACTGAGAACTAAAGACTTGTATAAAGTAATAATAGATTTAGGATTGTGAAAATATCTACAAGTTCTTATTACAAATCCGAGCATTTTGGAAGAATCTTTGCACATTCGATCAATCTGTTGAACGAAGGATAATTTCCGATCAAGTATAATCCCAAGATCTTTAATTTGATCAACGGATGTTAGAGTATTTGATCCTATTTTGTAAGAATATTTAATGGCAAGTATTTATTTTTTGTAAATGTAATTTGAAAACATTTAGTGTAATTTAAATTTAATTTATTTAAATGGCAGTAGTCATAAAAACGTTTGCAGCAGTAAACAATCTTGAAAAGAATTTATTGTTTTAAAGACTTTTAGGTCATCAGCATATAACAATATCTGACTATATTTGAAACATTTTTTTATATCATTTATGTACAAAATAAATATTAAAAGACCTAACTGCGGGCCCTGGGTGACACCTGAAGGATCTGTATAGAAATCAGATAAAAGTCCGTTTCAGCTAGCATATCTAATTTAATTATAAAAAATATATATGTAATAAAACCATTTTACGGGCTCCAAAAAAATAACGGTCCCTAGACAGTTGCCTGTCTAGGCCAAAGTCCGCCCCTGAAAAGTTCCGAATTTCTGAACCCAGTTCGATCAACTTTTTAGGCATACCGTAAACTTATGGATGTCACTTATTTATTTATTTAGTTACATGAGTTGTAAACGGGGTTAACACCCAACACTACAGCTACAATTTCGTTATACATTACAACATTACAGCTGAAGCTAAAACAAAGTTAAACAGTACAGACAGTTAGTGTTAGAGATCTAAAGTTTTTTTTATCAGTATATGGCACAATGAGACCCTTGTTTAGGGCCCCGATTTTCCTTGATCCGTCACTGGAACTAATATAAAATATCTAATAGGATATTTTTAATTGTAAAATAATTTGTTGTAAAAATGTATCGCTGAATACCTTATAATAACTTAAAATAACTGAATAATAAATAGGTATCACTCGACAATTTTCTTTATTTTTTGTCTTTAAATTTAGTAAATATTCACTTTATTCGTTAGATTTAACTAGACTAGAATTAAAGTAAAAATGTAATTGTGTTTCCCAAATTATTTCTTACGGAACCCGGCGGTTTCGTGAGGTATAAGTAAAGGTCCACCAAAAATGTGAAAAATTCAAAAATAAAAATAAAATTAAAATAAAAGAAAATAAAACATATATGGAATCGTTGATTGTTTTATTTGCTGAAGCTCAAATATCGATAAACGGTTCTTAAATAACAAACTTTTGTGAAACTTTACCTAAGAAACTTTTGCCAAAAATAAAACAAAAATTAAAACATAAGTAAAAAAAAAGTAGCGTTTATATAAAATATTATAATTTTTTAATATCCTTAAAAATAAAACAGTTTTTGTCTGGGTTCCCTGACATTTAGTGATTATAAAAGACCATGACGAAATTAAATTGAGGAACCCTGATTTAGATAAATGATTGACAGCACAATGTGATATATAATTAATATGTTCTACAGATTAATGTTTCAATTTTCAACTTTATACCTTAATTAAACTTTCGTTTAACAAATTATTTAGGTAATATTAATAGCTTAGATACTATTGAAAATTTTAATTCCTATCTATGCACCTCGTCAAAACGTTTTCTATAAAATCACTTTTAAGGTTAGATAAACACTAACTTGATATGGATAATAAATTACTGTTAAAATATTTTTTTAAACAAATATATGATAAAAACAATACTGATTCGTTTATTTAGACATTTTGTCATAACATTATCATAAACAGAAACGAAATTCTGTATGCAAGAATACTAAATTTCTAGAATTTCTAGGTTTCCTAAAGTATGGTTCACGAAGCTGTACCAGTGTGTAGACCCCTTATTTGAAAACCAACTACCTAAAACTATCAGGAATCTCTTTTACAAATCTGATATGAACTTTTACACATTTCAGTGTGTCACAGATTGAGTATGGTACATTTTTTGTTGTAATCACAATAAAATGAAGACACTTTTGAAAATATTTTTCATCTATCAATACTAGTCTTACTAGGCATTCATTTAATATCCTAAATTAAGTTCAACACATTTTTTTTTTTTTTAATACAAAATGTTCGATAATTTTCGAAGAACTTGTCATCTTAAATTCGGAGCATACTATTCTGGTACACATCAATATGCATTACTCCTTTTTTCAGATTTTTATACCAAATACTCTTAGTAATACAGTGTGGCACAAAATATTTTGGAAATATTTTGATAAAATTCTTTAAAAAATAGAAATATTTTTAAAATCCAATTTTAGTTTCTTAATCTACACTGCAAGGGCTTCCTTTTGATACCCCACATTATATCAAGCGTGCTTTTTTAGTTTAAATTAATGCCCAATTTTAATTTTTTTAAGATTTTAAACCAGCTCTTTTGTGAATTAAGTTGGGGGACAAAGGTTTTTATGTTATATTTTTGATGAAAACTGCGTAAAATATTTGATTTTATAAAATAAAATTTTGTTTGACAACCCTACATATAAAAGCTTTCATTTGATACCCCACTAAACGAACTATTTTTTTTTTTTAATTTACCTAAATGAATTTATTTTCGTGCGACGTGTGTTTTTTTTTTTTCGAAGTACTAGTATTTTTTCTGTATGAGGACAAAATAATTGTATGTGCATACCAAATTTTAACCAGCAATTTGTTATAATTTCTAAAATACAGACATACAGATCACTCCCGAACAGCTGGTGAACGGGAGGCAGAAAATCTTGAACAGTTGGCAAATTCAAAGCGTAATTTAAGAAGACTCATTGTCTATTCGGTGCATTACACGCTTTTTTTCCCCCTTTAGAATCACTCAACACATTCAAACATACAAATAAAAGCACATAAATAGCAATTTAAAAATTATATTTCGTCAGGTATACATTTTTTTATTAAAGCACTTTTCAGTACTTATGCTATACAATAGTCTTAAATTACTAATTGTGTACTTAAATCTAAGAGGTTACCCATTAATGTGTCTATTTTTTATTAAAAATAGTTTCTATTAAAATAATTTCACACATTTTTCTTGTGCATTTACACTAGCACTGTCTCTGCTTTTGACACTATCACTTAACACTTTGAGGCCCACGTGCCCACCAGTGGTTCACACTTCTACTGCACTAATGACCTACTGGAAGACATGCGAGGTTGAACGCGTTAAACCAACTTTTTTCTCTTAAGTTTGTGCACTATGCTTGTGTTGTCCAGGAGCTAGATGGTCTCGATATGCTCGTGATTGTGAAGACTTTCTTCGTGCAAATCCGTGAATTACGCTAGTTACAGATTCCACTTCCAGATCCTTATGGAGATCATTGTTTCTAACGTAATAATAATAATAACGTACCAGGGTGCATCGACGATATCCCTTAGAATCCTTTTGAAATTTTTATATGATGTCCATATTACATTTTTGGTACAAACTCGGAGTTGAATACCATGCGCCCATACAGGTTTCAATATTTGCTCCTAGAGTAGAAGCTTGTTATATATTGATAGAAAGGAGTTTCGCTCAATCAGCCAGTACATTTTCTATACTTTAGACTAAGTTCTTCTTTTTTCTGTTTAACATGAGCTTTCCACCGAAGCTTGGGATCTAAGGTCATGCTAAGATATTTGGCTGTATTTGCACACGGCACTATTTAAGTGTTGATGATTACCGGAATATGTTCCAAAAGTGTGTTAATGAAGTTAATATGAATCGATTTAGATTGTTATTATTATTATTATTATTATCAAATAGATACCAGAGCGGAAGCCAAGGCTTGTGTTGCTCCAAATTGAAATTAAATATTGTAAAGCTAACATTTTAACAAAATAAATTTCTATAAACTAAATTACTAGAGACATACAACTGAAAAAAAAAAAAAAAAAACAAGTTACAACTTATAATATCAAGTCCAAATAATTTTTAAAAGCGTTTAAAGACGAAGATGAAACCAAATTATCTGGAAGGCTGTTCCACACATTAAACGTTCTGTTGCTTAAAAAGTACGCACGCACATTTTTTTTAAATCGTTCACGCACTAACTTAAAACGATGGCCACGTAGTCGACTGTCCGAATTAAGCACAAACAGATTGGTTACATCACTGGTAAAGTCTGATTAATATAGCTTCTTTCGCCATCTTTTTGTCCAGTTATATATTTGAGTGATAGCTGTTTGTGGGTATTCTGTCCATTACTCATTGCTGTTGCCTATTGCTAATATCGCACTATCATCAACAAAAGTGGCTACAGTGTTATTTTCTAACTCGAGGAGCTCGCTAGTGTACAGTAGCTATAAAATCGGTCCTAGCTGACTTCCCTGAGGAACTTCTATTTTAATTACTTTTAGTGGAGAGTAGGCATCTTCCTGCCTAATTCTAACGAATCTGTTGAATATATAGTATAGATGCTAGCTTAGCAAAGTATTTTTGGGATGGATATTTCTCAACTTATAATTTAACCCCTCGTGCCAATCTTTATCAAATGCTTGCGCCACGTCCAGGGAGATTGTGGAACAAACTTTATTATCTTCTAATGCTTTTTCTATACATTTTATGTACTTGATCAATTGTCCAGTTTGTTTCGAAAACCAAATTGATGAATGGGAATTAAATTTTCCATCTCTTTGATCGGTTTTAATTTTTCAAAAAGTTTGGTCTATATAGGATGAAACTTCATGCGGTGGTTTACTTGGCATTGGTATTATAATGACCTCCACTACTTTCCACAACATGGATACATAATTTAGTTTAAAGGCAGCATTGATAAGTTGGAGTACAAAAAACAAAAGTTAACATTTAACTTTAAATACACTGCTGCTAACTTTGTTTATATTGTAATTGGAAAGTAATAAACAACTTTTAACAAATTGTGAATAAAATGTCACCAGTGTCCCGTTCCCTTAAAAGGTAACACAATTCTGGTATAATAAATGATACAATATAAATGTTATACTTCGTCCTTAATGGTTCATATTACAATGATTTCACACTTAAATAATGAACTTACATTGGCAGAACTCGTTTTACGTTAAATTTAAATTCAATCGTGTATTAATTATTTTTCGAAACAGAATCACGCATATTCAACATTGAACTCGATACGTGTTTAAGATTTTTAATTTCACCTCTTATGACCCAATTTTTACCCACGCTTTTAATTACTCTACAAGTTACGTAATAACATTTCTGATCTGCTTTCTTTCATGCCGTCAAGAGGAAAGCCAAGATTATAATGTCTGAAAATTATACAACTATATAATCAAGATTTAGCATATGCTATAAATCATTACTGTCCTTTTTATTTCCTCAGATTTACGGTTGCTTTACATAAAACCTTTATTGCAAATTCAAAAATATCCAGATACATGTAGAATGAGTTGATCCAGGTAATCAAACATGATACAAATGCAATGATGAGATGGATAAGATTGTTTACATACATAGCTAGTAAAGGACATTCATTAACAGATTTATAACTAAAATTTATATTATATTTGATACTTTATATTTAACAAGATATAAGTAACATGTGTTCAAAAAGAAATTACATAAAGGTTGGCTGTGGAAAACTAAAATAATGTGTACTGCAAGCTTTAACTGTCAATTAATTAACTGTCATCACTGTTGTTGTCATAAGTTTTTATTGAAAATTCAATTAAGCTACAATTATAATGTTTTTTAGAATAGAAATAAAAAATTTATGATTGAATCATATTTTCAAAATGGTGTTCGAGTGAACGGCGAAAAATTTACAGTGCGATGTCATGTTTAAAGGAATTTCGGCTACAATTTCCAGATAGTGCTTTCCTTGAAGGAGATTTTTACAGCGCACTTAGAAGATGTGATGATTTATTCCAAGATACAGGGAGCATTACTCATAGAGATAGAACTGGAAGGCCAAGAGTTCGTACTCAAAATACAGTTGATGATATTCGTCAACGTATGAACGAGGAATCCACTGCATCACTACGTACACTGTCGCAAGAGACTGGTTTATCATTAGGAACTTGCCATACTATTGTCAAAAAAGATTTAAAACTGTTCCCATACAAACTTTCTTGCTTTACATGAGTTGCTGCGAGCAGATCACAATAGGCGAATTGTGTTTTGCCACTGGTTCCAACAAAATTTAATTAATAATGATGATTTGTTAAATTTAAATTTTTTTTCTGACGATGCCTGGTTCACCCTTTCAGGTTATATTAATTCACAAAATATGAGGTTATGGAGTGCTCAAAATCCTCATACTTTTCGTGAAACTCCCCTTCACTCGTTAAAAGTTGATATTTGGATCGTTGTGTGTCGAGACGTATTATCGGACCCATATTTTTCCACGAAACTGTTACTGCTCAGAGATAATGGAATATTGTACGTGAATTTATTAATCAGCTTCATGAGGATGAGCTCCAGCAAGGCTACTTCCAACAGGATAACGCGACTGCCCACACCGCTCAAGAGACCATCAATTACCTTCGTGAATTTTTTGACGATCGAATAGTTAGTTTACGTTCAAATCCAGAATTTCCACATAGATCACTAGACTTGACTATTTTAGATTACTTTATATTCCCTTATCTGAAAAATAATGTATACAAGACTCCTATTAACAATATCGCCAAACAGTGTGCCAATATAACTCCTCAAATTCTTATAAATGCTTTTAATAGTATGAAAACACGAGTAAATTTGTGTCTGCTAGAAAACGGTGATCATTAAGAACAGCTTCTTTAGTTTTTTATGTTTATTTTTCTGTACCTGTGAAATCAAAAAATATATTGTATAAATTTGTATTTAGCTGGCTAATATGGTTGTATAGACTAATGACCAATAAAACAATATAATTAAATAAAAATACAAAATAATTTCCAGTTTTAATGATTACAAAGGCTGTGCCTAAACGTTAGTCAATTGTTATATAAAGCTTTGTTTTAAATTTTAATGGCCTTTGCTGATTTGGCAATTAGCCAGGACAATTTTTATTTGTGAAAAATACCATGCCTGAACGGGATTCGAACCCGAGACCTTAGCAACGCAGAGCAGATGTGTAACCACTACGCTACGCCAGTCGGCTATATGAAGCTTGCAATAGACATTATTTTATTTTTCCACAGCCAACCCTTATGTAATTTCTTTTATAACTCATGGTATATTACATATGTTATTAAATATATCATATATACAGAATGTATCAAGATAGAGGGAATATGATTTTTCTCGAATATGCGTCAAGTGACCAAGTTGAAAAGAAATAAAGTTCAATTATAACTCTTGACTAAATTCCACACCATACTGTCACTCTGCAAGGGTATAAAGGACACTGATCTACCACTTGTGGATTTTCAGAGACCAAATAGCGACTATTATGTTTGTTGGGAAGGTGTTTTGTTATTGCCAAGAATTTGACGTAATTTTCTGAGGGTCATCGTAATTGAAGATTTTGACTAGTAAAACGCTTCATACTAAATCAGTCACGTCTACACTTTTAGATTATCAAATATTTACCGGCAAAATTGAACCAAACCAAAGTGACAACTTTTGGCCAAGTATGAACACGTTGAGTGACGCAATGTATTCGAAAAATTGGGTGCCACAGACCATTTTTTTTACTATCGAAACATGTAAATTTTACGTTACTGAGTCAGGAACAGATATCAGATTTGTTTTACCAAAATTAGAATTGCGTTTTTTTTTCCTTTTATTTTTTTGCTGACTCATTGGTCTTACGTGATTTGGTTGAATATTACAAGTACTAATTGGTCGTAGTGAAATCAATGTGCCACAAACTTGTCTGAACCTGTATATACTAGCAATAAAGTTATTGACTGGTATATGTCATTTCTTTGCTTTAAGCGGAACTAAATGGGAAATTCGTTATTTTAGGTTGTTACGAGTTTGGGTTATTTCATGTTTCATGTTGATATATGAAAATTAAAAATTGCAACAGTTAAACACTGGAAACGAATGACATTTGTTATAAAATATAATACATTTTTACATATTTTGAAGACAAAAAAATAAATAAATGGGAAATTTTCATTAATAATGATACAAAAAATCAAAATGTGATGAAAAGGTCATTTTATAGCGACAGTTAATTTAATCTAGAATTTGCAATGTGATTTACCATACGTAAATGACATTGACTGACTGGCTGTTAAGATAGTATTAGGTGGTAAATCTGATCTATACTACGTTGATCGGCAATAAACCCTTATTTAGTCCTTTTTCTTAATGAAACTTAATTATTTCATGTTTAGTAATAATGTCAAACATTAATACTTCATTTTTAAAAATGATATAAAAATTACCTTTAAATATCTATAAATAATAGCATTGAGTTTAAAAAATAATAAACTTGTCTATATATTTCATTGCCAAAATTAATTAATCTAGTTCATTAGAACCAGTTCATATTTCACTGCAAACTGTCAGATTGTTATGATTAATTATAATTTATTTAAATCAATCAGTTTTAGACAATGACCTAGTAATTTGCAAGTAAACTAAATTGCAATTAACATAAACTAATTGATATGAGTAATAAAACTGGCAGTATACTTATTGCGCTATGCTCTATGCTAAATTATATTTTCAATTTTAGTTGTCAACAGAGTATTTAAAATAAAATAATTTGAAGCGTGAATTTTCACACATATCAGGGTTTTGTTTCAAATTTTCAACTTTTGGTAAAAATTAATTCAAGCGCTTTCATCTAGGAACTTACAAGCGTACTTAATTAAGAAATACGTGCATCAATTAGTTACTCAGTTCTACAGTTATCCACTTGAATGATGTAGCATGATTTTGCAAAATAAAAAAAACTTTCGAAAAAGATCAGATTAAAAATTCCTGTTGTATTTTTCCGGTCCATATCAACATACACTATTTAAATTCTTTTCAGATTTTTAGTTTAACCCCTCTGGGTTACAGGGCGTGAGACAATAATTGTTTTAGCACATTTTTGGAAATATTGTGATAAAATAAACTTTTAAAAAACTACTGTTCGGTCACAATTTTTACCGAACAGACAGACAGACAGACGCACAGTTAGACAAACACACATGAGTGACGGATAAGAGAGTTTTTGGGTCGTACCTACAAAACCCTAAAAATGGAAGTGAAATATGAATTTTAAAATATTTTAGGATTTCATATGTTTTAAGTATGGTAAAATTCTCGTTTAGGGTTACGCTTACTCGTCTGGGTCATACAGGGCCGGATTAACCTATTTTGGGGCCCTAGACATTTTTCCCTAACGGGCCCCCACAAGAAATAAACCAAAAAAAAAATACTCTACAAAAAATTAGAAAACAAATTAAATTAAAAAAATAAATAAATAAATAAATAAATAAATAAATAAATAAATAACTAAATAAATAAATAAATAAATAAATAAATAAATAAATAAATAAATAAATAAATAAATAAATAAATAAATAAATAATGTTCCTGGGGTAGTTAAAAAACTAATCATCTGTTAATTTTTTATTAAAAAAAGAATTTTCAATACAGAACAAAATAAATAAATTTTAGTTTTTATTCCAATATAATCAATATGGAAAAACGACAATTCAAAATCATTTTTTCTCGCTTTTAATTCTGCAAAATTATTAATTATTTCATCATAATTGATATTGTCTAAATCATTTTGTTCGATATATAGTACAGCTAAAGAAGTTAATTTTGATTGGCTCAATGAGTTTCGAAAATAATTTTTTACACGTTTTAATACTGAAAACGACCTTTGACCAGATGCATTTGATACAGGCAAAGTTAAATATATGCGCAATAAGATTTCTATATTCGGAAATGTGGATACAATTTTTGTGGTCTTTATAAATTGTAGCATATCAGAAGGCAACTTTAAATTTTGGCTTTTACAAATTAACATAAATTACAACAGTTCCTCGTCCAATTCTTCAGTATCAATGTCTTCATCGTACCATTTTTTTTAGCAATGCGGTATGTTCAGATCTAATTGATACGTCGTCATCTAAGTCTGTATGAAATATTTTAAAAATCTCGTCAATGTCTTTGTAACTTTTGCTACATAGTTTTAGTTCAAACGATATTTTGTCACAAATCACATAAAAGCAATTTCGTTTAAAGGCTTCTTGACCCTGACTACAAGAATTTACGTCTTCCTCATCATGATGAATTGCATCAAAAAATACTTTCCTTTTTCGGGACCTTTTTTTTTAATCGGAATAAGTTTTTATTTCTGACGCGTTTAATGCTTCCGCTTCTATTTTGGGAAATAAACTTCTTAAAATATTAACTTAATTAAATAAATTGTCAAAAATATTTGCCGCAAACGAGATTGGCATAGTAGGATCATGGAAGGATTTACTGCTTGCATTTATTCTGGAAAGAATTTTATCCCAAATAACTGTTAATAAAATGAATTCTAAATTATTAATTTTATTTGCTATTTCTCGTGATTCCACTTTTACAGAACATTTCTGAGATATATCAAGTAGAGCATTTGGTTGAACCCAGAGCGAATTGCCTTAACTGCATCAGCTCTACAAGACCATCTAGTAGTACATAATTGTTTTACTGTAAAATGTTTATTATTTTCCGCATTTTGTGAAATAAAAAGAAACTTTTTTTTTTTACATTTTCTTTTCAAAGTGGACGCTTTGACCGGGCCCTAGACATTTGTCTCATTTGTCTATGCCATGATCCGGCCTTGGGGTCATATATGTGTTTCTAATGTATTGTGGGATTATATTGTCTGCAAGATTCTAAATGAAATATAACCAGTGTTAGAAATTTTAAAACTGTCAAAAAATATTTTTTATTGAACATCTCAAATAATTGACAACTGAAAAACAACTGAAGCCATAGCATGCTGTCTATGGCGTAGGCAAGGTATAAGGTGGCTGTGTCTGTGTCCAAACAAATAATGGTAAAAATTAATAAAGAAAATTGTTTACTACGAGAGTAATTCGACTATTTTGAAATATTAAAAATTATTGGACCAACAGCCGCCACATCACCCCCTGGCTAGAATTTTACATTATTTGTGTAATAAATACATGATAAAATTTGAAAGAAAACTAAAAATATAAACATACAATATATGCTGAGATAAAATGGAAGAAAAAATCTAGTAATGCTAAATGAAAACTGATAGGGTTCATTTAACAATACTTGATTTAGTCTGTTTGTATGATGGGAGGGCACTGGAACTAAGAGTGACCAGACTGGAAGAAAACTGGAAAATGGACTCTTCTCCCTGAGCGTGTAATGCGAGGTGCGATTGAGTCCGGTGACTGGGCCGGTTTTGGGGTCTTCTCCATGGATGCTGGCACTGGTTTGGATCGACATAAATCTTCGTCCGCAAACATGTACGCAGGTTTTAAACGGTCAATGGACACCCTGACGTCTTTGCCGTGAATATGGACAACAAACGTCTTGGCGTCACGGTGTACGACTTGGTAGGGTCCGTCGTAAGGGTTTTGTAGGCAATGTCCGGGGGCGTCGTGTCGAACGAAGACGTGTTCGGTTGTTGCCAGATCTTTGAAAACGAATGTTCGTTTTTCGCCATGTGATCTTCCCTCTTTGGGCTGAAGGTGCTGGAAATGACGACGTAGCGTCTGCACGAGCTCTGGTTCATCTTGTATAGGGGGCGTCGGGACGGACAAGAACTCGCCGGGGAGACGTAATGGTTTGCCGTACACCATCTCAGCCGCTGTTGCACCAAGGTCCTCTCGCCAGGCTGCTCGGATTCCGAGGAGAACTGCCGGGAGTATTTCTGTCCACCTCTCTGTTTGGTGGCATTTTATGGCAGCTTTTAATTGCCGGTGGAGTCGCTCAACCATACCATTCGCTTGTGGGTGATATGCAGTTATTCTTAAGTGTTTGGAGCCTGTCAAATCACAGAGTGCTTTGAATAAACGCGACTCGAATTGGCGTCCTTGATCGGTAGTGATTCGAAGTGGTGTGCCAAATCGAAAGATCCATCCTGCGTAGAATGCACGGGCGACGGTGGCTGCTTCTTGGTCTTCCATCGGAAATGCTTCAGGCCAACGAGTGAATCGGTCGACACACGTTAGGCAGTATCGGTAGCCTTCGGAGATGGGCATGATGACGATGTCGATGTGGACATGCTCGAAACGTTTGGAAGGCGTATTGAAGCTGCTTAGGGGTGCAAATACATGTCGACTGGTTTTTGCACGTTGACATTGGATGCATGCGCGCGCCATCTTGGTGATGTCTGATTTGATTTTTGGCCACACGAATCGTTGAGTGGCGAGACGGATGGTCGACTTGATGCCTGGGTGTGACAGCTGGTGAACCGAATTGAAAGCGGCACGCCGGAATGCTGCAGTGATGAAGGGTCTTGCTCTCTCCGTAGAGACGTCGCAGTACACTTCAGTGTCGCTTCCAGGGAGTGCGACTTTCTTCAGCTGTAATCCGGTCTCGTTGTGGAGAAATTCTTGCAGCTCTTCGTCGGTTTCTTGTAATCTCGCTAGTTCTTTGTAGTCAAGAGTCAAAGTAACCTCTTCTATCCTAGATAGGGCATCGGCAACGATGTTATCTTGGCCAGATATGTGTTGGATATCAGTTGTGAACTGTCCAATAAAATCCAGATGACGGAATTGCCTGGGTGTGCATTTTTCGAGCTTTTGACGGGAAGCGAAGGTAATCGGTTTGTGATCGGTGAAGATCGTAAAATTCCTTGCTTCCACCATGTGCCTAAAATGTTTGACAGCCATATAGATGGCTAATAGTTCTCGGTCATATGCAGAGTACTTATTTTGTGCTGGACTCAGTTTCTTGGAGAAGAAAGCTAGTGGTTCCCACGAGTTGTCAACGAGTTGCTGTAAAACTGCGCCAATAGATGTGTCTGATGCGTCACATACGATGGCGAGCGAGGCGTCAGGCTTTGGGTGCGCCAGAAGGGTTGCGTGTGCCAGACTTTCTTTGCAGGTCTCGAAAGCTGTTGTGGTTTCTTCTGTCCAAGTAACTATGTCTTTGCCCTTTATTTTGCCGTGCAGCAATGCATTTAACGGTGCCTGTATCTTGGCGGTTCTCGGAATAAATCTTCTATAAAAATTTACCATACCGAGGAACTGCCTTAGTTGCTTCGCTGTCTTTGGCCTGGTGAAATTCAAAATGGCGTCTACTTTGTGCTGTTGTGGGCCTGATCCGTCTCTTGATATATGGTATCCTAAGAACTGCACTTCGGATTGTCCGAAAATGCACTTCGAAGGATTTGTCACAATTCCATAACTCTTCAGTCTTTCGAATAGTATACGGAGATGTTCAGCATGCTGTTTTTCGTCCTCGGATGCAACCAACAGGTCGTCAATGTAGGCATACACAAAGTCGATACCTCTAAGGACTTCGTCTATGAAGCGTTGAAAAGTTTGTCCCGCGTTGCACAAACCAAACGTCATATATGGAAATTCGAAGAGCCCAAACGGCGTGGTGATTGCCGTTTTTGGAATGTCTTCTTCGGCGACAGGTATTTGGTTGTACGCTCGGACCAAGTCAATTGTAGAAAAAATTTTCTTGTCTCGAAGCGTTTGCGCAAAATCTTCGATATGCGGGACTGGATAACGATCTGGGACTGTTCTCGCATTAAGAGCGCGATAATCACCGCACGGTCGCCATTCATCCGTTTTCTTTGAGACGAGGTGCAGTGGTGATGACCAGGGACTTGAAGAAGGTCGAGCGAGTCCTAATCGGAGCATGTTCTCAAACTCCTTTTTGGCCGCAACTAATTTATCAGGAGCGAGACGACGAGGCTTGCTGGCAGTGGGAGGCCCTGGAGTTGTTTTGATGTAGTGCCGCGTATTGTGCTTCGGAAGGTTGCAAGTGCCGATAGGACGAGTTATTTCCGGGAATTCTTGGAAGATTGCATGAAAAATAGAGTTTCCGCGAACGGTTTTTATTGAAGGAGTGTCACAATCCGCTGTTTTTCCTATTGCAATCATGTTGGTTCTCTGGTCAAGTAAACGGCCGTTTTTGATGTCGACCAAAAGATCAAAATGAGCCAGAAAATCAACGCCAATGATGGGGCGACTCACATCTGCAACTACAAATCGCCATGTAAATTCCCGTCTCAGTCCTAGGTTAAGTGTGAGGATTACGATCCCATATGTAGCGATCACAGTACCGTTCGCCGCGGAAAGTTCGTATTCAGACTTTTCACGCGGTCCACGGAAAAACTTCCTAGGATACACACATAAGTCGGCGCCGGTGTCAATGAGATATTGAATTTTTGTGTCCCGGTCCGTAACAAAGAGGCGACGCGTCGTTGGGCCGATGTCGCTTGCCGCCGTTAGCGACTGCCCGTGTCGTTTCCCATCCGAAAAGCGCAGGGCGGAACACACTTCTTGGCATCAACGTCGTATTTCCAGTGGTACCAACAAAACTTACTGCCGTGACTTCTCGAACGTTGGCGTTGTCGGGATCTGTCTCGATTTCGCGGTCTGCCCTCGCGACTTGAAGATGGCTGATTTAGCGCCGCGGCGATCTCTTGTCGGAGATCATGGCGGAGAGCAGATGTGATCTCCTGTCACAGTGACACGCTCAACTCGGCGATTTTAGCGCATAAGTAATCATTATTTGCCGCGGAAGGCAAGTCATGCTTGGCATCCGTTATCGCGGTGATAACTGTGGATTACTCCGATACGCGAATTCTATCACACTATCGGCGAGGTCGGCGACTTGATCTAGCTCGTTATTTTTCTGCGTCGCTAAGATCATTTGTATGTCTTTGGGCATGCGACTCATCCAAAGTGTCCGCAGAATTTGGTCATCAGTACTCGGGCCAGCTAAATTGCGCAAATGTCTCAAAAATTGCGACGGTTTACGGTCACCCATTTCTTCGCGCTCGAGTAGACGTCGGATTTTCTCTTCCTGAGATGAACTAAGACGGCGAATTAATTCCGTCTTGAGTTTCTCATAGTGGCCGGTGGGTGGTGGATGTAATAATATATCTCGAACCTCGATCGCGTATTTCGGGGAAAGCGCACTAGCAGCGTAGCCGAATTTTGTGGAATCGGCGGTTATTCCAGCAGTAATAAAACTCAATTCGAGTAAGCTGAACCACATTTCCGGATCCGTTGGACAGAACTCAGGTACACGCAAGGAAACGCGGGCGACCGATGTACTAGCCTCAAAATATTGCACGTCCGTGTCTTGCATTTTGAATCATTTCACAGCACTCTGTTTTAAACGCGCGGTTCAGTTTATTAAAAATACTTTTGGCACTGCAAAGTTTTACTACTACTGATGTCCGTTGTCACCAACACTCGACACTAACACTGAATTTACACTTTTTTTTGAAATTTAAAAAAAATTGCAGATAGTTCACCACATTACATATTAAAAATCACGTCGGGGTCACCAATATGTGGGATTATATTGTCTGCAAGATTCTAAATGAAATATAACCAGTGTTAGAAATTTTAAAACTGTCAAAAAATATTTTTTATTGAACATCTCAAATAATTGACAACTGAAAAACAACTGAAGCCATAGCATGCTGTCTATGGCGTAGGCAAGGTATAAGGTGGCTGTGTCTGTGTCCAAAAAATTAATGGTAAAAATTAATAAAGAAAATTGTTTACTACGAGAGTAATTCGACTATTTTGAAATATTAAAAATTATTGGATCAACAGCCGCCACATCATAATTGTATTGGTCCTATATTTACTTTCGCTACCGGAAAGATGGATGCAATCTTTATATATTATGTACTCTTATGATAATAGTAAATAAGTATTAAAGCCGATAAAAATTTAATAGAGTAAATATAGGTGTTGTAAATGATACGTTCTATGAAAGTAAAAACTATTTGGTACTCCCTTACTCTCTCCAGTTGCTCGGAGCAACAATTTATACTAGTAACCCTGAATGAATAAATTATTTTTTTTCAATTAGCTAGCTGAAGGGTTATATGAAAAAATTAAAAGATTTCTAAAGTGATTTGTGTTCCAATTAGATCGAAAATTCCTAAACATTGACGCACTAAAACCAAATTATGCGCGATTATGACACAATCGATGTGTATGGAGATGTTAAATTAATAAATCAATACATTCTTCTACTCTGTGTATTAGAATATTATTCGATGGAATACAATAGATGAAATTTTATTCATATTTATGAGAGATTTAATCTAGAGTTGTTGCATATATAATGATTTTATACATACATACATATATTATCTATCTCACTCTTTTTGGTACTTTCATTTGAGTTAGGTTAGTTCAGGTCAGTTGCGACTTTTGGCCTCATTGAAATATGTTCTTGACCTTGTTCTTGCTTAATTTACTGAACAAATGTGAAAAAAAATCAACATTTGCCGTCACATGTATTTATATGTATGTGAATAGAATGAAATCAAAATTACTACGAAAATAGTATTAACAGCAACAGCTTCTTTTTAGGGTTTTGTAGGTATGACCACCAATAAACCCTAATAATGTCACTCGTCTGTATGAGAGAAATTGTATCCAAACGGTTAATCATACAATGTTAAAATCTGGCATGCATGTACAACCCTTAGACCCACATGTAGGTAACTTAAAGAAATAAAAAAAAAAAAAAATTAAAAAAAACAGCGAGGTAAATATAAAAAAATTATGTATTTAACGAAGAAATAAATATTTTAGTAAAATTTTAAGTTAAATTTTGAGTTGATTATCAAATGAAATTTCGCAATACGTGGAAACAGGCAATTTTTTTACGGGATTTTAGTCAAAAATATGTTGAAAAAACTCTTGTCCCCCACCCTATTTCTCAGAGGAGTTGATCTAAAAATCTTTTAAAAATCGCTAATAAAAATGTACAATATCGAGAACAGTAATAATTTGAAATAAATTTTTGATCGGATTAATTTTTCGAAAAATGTCTATATTTTGTGGTATCAAAAGAAAGCTCTTAAATGAAAATATGTTAACTAAGGAACGAAAAGTATATATATATATTTTAATATCTTTATTTTAACATTTTCTTTCCAAAATTTTACTAAAAATTTTTTTGTCCCGCACCCTATAACCCAAAGGATTTAAACTTATAACTGAAAACATTCTAAGTAATGTACATGGTGTGAACCGAAAACGTACGAAGGAAATTTTTGATCAGATTGCGTTTTTGGAAAATATTGCAGTTTTTGTTTATTTGACAAAATTAATTATTTTTTAATACCTGGCTAAATTATTGCTAATAATGTCATAGATATTTTGCATTTATGGCTAAGGTAGTGTATGTCTTCTTTTGAAATTACAAATATAAAAAAGAAATTAATATTTGAGAATCGAGTTTAAACGCGGGCTAAACTACGTTATGCAATGCAACTTGCTGAGTTCATGTGTACGTCTACTCTAAGTCATGATTCAATATTTTTTTTGAATTGTTTCAGTTTTTTGTTGTTAAGGTATCAAAGAGAAATAAATCATGTATAGCAGTGAAATACTTATAATTCAAATAACGCATTATTAATATTAAAAAATACGTTTCTAGATCTGAAAAAATGCCATTTATCAATATATTTTTTATTAATTTAATGAAGAAAGTAGATACGAAGCATTTTTTTTTAATTTAAATTTTATTGCAACGAAATTTTTGCACATTCTTTAGTTAAAAAAGGAATAAATAAATGAAAGCTCTTATAGGGCAGTCGGCGAATCAGTGCAGTTGCGTCACTGGAAATGTCACACATGTTTGTGACATCATGTTTAGTACGTCTACATAGCATCCATTTAACGAATGTAATATTCGTACGCTGTCACTTGTATCGTAATGAAATGAAAATATAAGAATAAGAACAGAATAGAAACCAATAAACTATTCTAACAGGCTAAGTAGTCCTAAAAAGGGTTGATGTGATCCAAAAATATGATCAAAGAAAAGAAAATAGAAATACGTTGAATTTAACCTAAAAACTATGCACTACACATAATATCAAATGGAAATCTATAAGATATCTATAAGAAAATATATAACGAAACACAAAACTGCTAAATAAACAGCAAACTAAATAAAAAAAGGTTTTTAGAAGTTACTATAAGTTAGATATGTGAACACAAGTATCAAAACACATCAGAGCGTATTATAAAATGTCAAATGTAAACATCGTTTTATTTAGCGATACCATTACAAATGTCCCTATATTAACTAAACACTTTTAAAATTTGCAAATCTTCAAAATGACTATCGAATACAAACTAAATATGACATCATATCAAAAGGTATGTTTTAGTAAAATAAAATAGTGAAGAAAAATATTAGTCTATAATTCACACGCAAAAAAATCGATTTAGTTCTTTTTTCGCCACTAAGTTTGTCATTGAAGTTATGACGCAAAATAACCAATTGCGTTGATTAAACGACTGACCTATAATAATCAAATAAGGAATAAAAATGGTTAACAAGAAAACTGTTGATTTAGATTTGATTATAGAAAAAAATTATAAAACACACTTATTAAATATTTAAAATCCCTGAATTGTGTGAAAATTCACACTTCACATAAATTTTGATTTTATATTATACTGATTCATCGTTTTACTCTTTACAGCATAATAAGTATTTATATAAAATCCCCGAAAATTGGTAAATCCTAGGTTTTACCAGTAAATCAGTATTTACCATAGTGAAATGGTAAAATTCCGAAAAATGCTTATAAAAGTTTCCATTTCGGGTTTTCACCCAACCATTTTACCAAAATTTATATGCTGCAAAAAGCCGCATGCCAGAGATACTGTCTTAACGTAGCATAAACGGCGCATTACGTGTGTCGCTTTGCGGTCTTTCTTTCGCACTAATTTGTTGTATGCGACCTTGTCATGCTTCACCGTGCATGTGAATTATTGCAAGAACCCAGACATAGTCTAAAGAGGTCGTAAAACTAGTACACTCGTATTTATCTTAATTAGACTGAGGGACCTTATCAAAAAGAAAAATTTACTTGAATACATTTTCGAATTAAATAACCTGTTAATACACTAGTTTATTATAATTGTGTTTTTTTTTTCAATTTTAGATTTACAATTACCCACAAAAAATACGGAAACAGAATTAACTCACTGAATATATTTAATCTTAATGTCATAGGCTTATTGTGAAAAGTGACCTAGTCCTAATTTTACGATTTTGAGATTCATTGACCAAATTAATGCAAATTATCAAATCTATATAGTGGCGGCGGTAGCTTTTACAATCTGGGGAGGCAGGAAATATTTGAGGGGGGCACCATTTTTTTATCGTTATAAATATTAATGAAAATATGTTGGTTTTGAATATTGAAAAATGAAAGCGAGCCGTAAGCGGCCCACTTTCAGACCCGCCTCCATCTTTCACAATTCGAAATGTTCCCTAAATTTTTAGAGGAGGGTGGGGTGGACCCTCGGACCCCCCGCTGGCGCAGCCACTGGGTCTATAATAGGAAAAATTTAGATCTGTAAAAATTGGTTGACCTTAATATAATAATATACCTACAGAATTAACATATTTATATAAAGAAGGACTCTTGCCTATTTCTGAAAAGAAAAAAAAAAAGCAAATTTGGTAACTTGTATGTAAAACTGACGTGTGCCTGCAAAATATCATGGATGGTACAATTCACTTCCACACTTCGAAAACCTATAGAGGAACGCCATCCCGAACCTTTTTTTATGTTATTTTTTATTTTCTTTAAGATTTGTTTATTTAGGGTAACATTAATGTGAGTTACTAAAGCGATTAATACATATTTTGTATTTAATAATGGTTGAAATAAAAAACATTGTAAATTTTCACTATTTTTATTAACTAACTGCTTACTAGTTTCGGCTTTCGCCATTTTCAAAGCAATGAAATAAGTTACAAACATAACTACTTAAATACTATTTACAGGTAATGATAATCCTATGAGAGGGGAGGTAGACAAGTCGGTCATCTCATTAAGGGTTTTTCCTTGCTTGTGCAATTTTATAATCTCGTGTGCCTCCAATAAATTTAATTTTGGATCTTTTGGTAGTGAATGAATAACATCTAGCTTAAAAGTTGTAAAATGATTTTCAGAGTTGAGGTGTGCAGCGAATGTGGAATCGGTTTTTTGTTTCTTCCAGGAGGTTCTATGTTCTTCAATCCGGATGGCAAAAGATCTTCCTGTTTGGCCACAATACACGGAGTCACACGTGTCACATGTTAACATGTAAACGCCACTCTTGTCCATTATGTTTGATTTTTGTTTGTTATTTACTATGGATTTTTTAGTACTATTAACGGTTCTAAATGAAACTTTGATGTTGTTGGAGTTAATTTGGTTGGCTAATTTGTTGCTGATAGGACCTAGGTAAGGCAAGGAAGCATATTGGATGGGATTAGATTCTTTAATTTTAGGGTATATTTTATCCAGGGCTAATTGTTTGAGTTTTTTGGCTAACAGAATTGAAGAGTTGACACAACTCTTCAATTCACCCAACATCACATAAACTAGCAGCCTTCCATAGTATGATTCATCGCTTAGTAACAGTACCCTTAAACACAGTAGATTTCAACAATGAAATTTTCTTGATCAAGACCATAGCAGAAAACAATGGTTACAACCCTCAATTAATTGACACACTGTTAGCCAAAAAACTCAAACAATTAGCCCTGGATAAAATATACCCTAAAATTAAAGAATCTAATCCCATCCAATATGCTTCCTTGCCTTACCTAGGTCCTATCAGCAACAAATTAGCCAACCAAATTAACTCCAACAACATCAAAGTTTCATTTAGAACCGTTAATAGTACTAAAAAATCCATAGTAAATAACAAACAAAAATCAAACATAATGGACAAGAGTGGCGTTTACATGTTAACATGTGCCACGTGTGACTCCGTGTATTGTGGCCAAACAGGAAGATCTTTTGCCATCCGGATTGAAGAACATAGAACCTCCTGGAAGAAACAAAAAACCGATTCCACATTCGCTGCACACCTCAACTCTGAAAATCATTTTACAACTTTTAAGCCAGATGTTATTCATTCACTACCAAAAGGTCCAAAATTAAATTTATTGGAGGCACACGAGATTATAAAATTGCACAAGCAAGGAAAAACCCTTAATGAGATGACCGACTTGTCTACCTCCCCTCTCATAGGATTATCATTACCTGTAAATAGTATTTAAGTAGTTATGTTTGTAACTTATTTCATTGCTTTGAAAATGGCGAAAGCCGAAACTAGTAAGCAGTTAGTTAATAAAAATAGTGAAAATTTACAATGTTTTTTATTTCAACCATTATTAAATATACAACATTTTCACAAAGTTAATTTGTCGACATTAAATTATAACATATTTTGTATTTCACTACTGTTTTTAATTTTTGACCAAGTAGTTTAACATATATTATTCCATAGCAAAAAGTAATCAAGTACTCTTTATGGTTAAAAAACAAGTGGTATATTTTGCTTTTTTATTGTATTTGCTTAGTGACACTAATAAAGAACACTGTTTAATGTATCATTTTCATGGTAGTGTCTAAGGCGCGACAAGGGTCAGAGGCGTGGTGTTATATTTACAAGTTCGAATTTCATGGTGGGGTTGGAGGCGTGATAAGTGCCCGTTTTCGGTTTTGACAACATTTGTTTCTAACCCAAATCTAACCTAAAAGTTTATACAATTGTTTGGAGTAAACGGTTGTACAATTTCATTAAATATGTCGTCAAATCGAAGGAGACATCTAGCTCTTTTTTATGCATATTTAGACTTATTGCGATATGAAGAAAAGCGATTGTGGGTACGTCCCATATATACATAGAAACAGAAGGCAACAGGGAGATTATTTTAACTTGTTGCAAAAAATGAGACACAAAAAACAGACAGTTACTTCAATTACAAGAAAAGAATTTAATACACAATCTTTTTTACTTGACATCACAGTTTAGAATGAAGATTCTGTTGGCCCCTGCTTGGGGGTGTATATTAGTATACCCACTGCATGACATTTTTGCAGACCAGATATTTGAAACCGAATCCATAATAATAAACTTTATGACTGCCGACAGCATTGTAAAAGTCGCTATTTCGCTACATCAGTTTACGTTTTTCTAATTTTTTTTAGGAAATTAATATAAGTGTATCGCTAAAGATCTCACCATTCCGAAAAAAATATCTGTTTCTATGGTTTCGACGGTGCGGCCGGCGCTAGAGTTGAAATTTCTGAACTTGCGACACCGCGCTTTTAACACCGCACCTACGATAGCATGGTACGGGTTTTTTCAAAATAAAAGCGATCCTATTGATTGAATTTTTTGTTCCACACTTCCAACACCCGCATGAAAATGAGGTATAAGTCCTGCAAAGTTACTTTGACACATTTATTAACTTTAAACTCAAAAAAATCAAAATTTATAACTTTTTCTGCAACATCATCTGGCCAACCAAACGTTAAAACACTTAAAATTAACAATTCAGACAGTGGCGGATTAAGCCTTCGCCGGGCCCAAGACATTTTTGATTTACGGGCCCTCAACCTATGTTTTTTAAAAAAAACAAAAAAAGGTCCTTACCTCCCAAATCCAAGTGAAGTGCAAAAAAAACAAAGGTCCTCACCTCCTAAATCCAAGTGAAGAGCAAAAAAAAGGTCCTCACCTCGCAAATCCAAGTGAAGAGCAAAAAAAAAGGTCCTCACCTCCCAAATCCGGGCCCTTGAAAATTACGGGCCCAAGACAAATGTCTTTTTTGTCTAAGGCGAAAGTCCGTCACTGAATTCAGATGAATCAATTGAAGCGACAGAGAGTATTAGATATATGGGTGTAGTGATTGATGTATGAAATAAAAAAACACAGAATATACAAAAAAAAATCAGCTGTGGCTACCACAAGACCGACCACCGTCTCAAAGTACTTGCATAAAATACATTCTAGCAGCAGAGTAGAAATAACTTGGCTTAATATTTTCTAACAGAGATATTATTTATCATGACCATGGAAACGTTACATATAAGTATGAAAAAATAGATACTTACCTTACTTTTAAAAAGTTTCAAAAAATTTTCAAAAATTTTTCTTCGAATTTCTTTTCTCTCTCACATCATTCCAAATATCTAGAAAATGTTTAAAATTTTTGCATGAATCTCGGACAAAAATAAGATTTTTTTTTCTTTTTGTTCTCGTCATATAATTTTCTGAAACGCGTAGAAAGGAAGTATAAGACGCAAAATAAGATAACAGATATAGAGCCAGAGCCGTAACTCAGCAGAGGCAACATGGCCATAAGCCCGGGGCCTGATGAAAAGAGGGCCCTAAAATGTCCTACCAAAAAATATCATATTATTTTCAAAAAACTGATTATTATTGACAAATTACGAGATCCCATTTCTGAATGAAAATATACCGAAATTTTATTTTGTTTGTAGTGATATGAAATATTTTCTTTCACTATACCTAATCAAAACAGATCTCATAAATAATATTGTTCCAAAATGTATTAAAAGAAATATGTAACACCTAGCAATATATAAGATGAACGGTGTAAAAGTTTAATCTTAATAGTTAATATATAAGTAAAAGAATTTTTTTGTAAAATTTTCATTTCACAAAAAAAAAAATGTGTTAGGCCCGAAAAAAGATAGTCACGGTACTGGATATAGCCTCCAATTTTATTTATATAGATAGACTAGCTGAAAACCCGTGCTTCGCTACGGTTTATTGATGGTCTCATTAGCACAGGAGATATGAAGGATTTCTCCCGAATTTCATGTCTATCGAATAAAAAATACCAATTTACTCCTTAAGGGATGAAATTTAAAAAAACTGTCCAACGCTTTCTAAATAGTAATCTATGTACCAAAATAAAGTGCTATAACTCAGGAAATACAAAGGTTTTTATAATTCACCCCGAATGCATATTCACCCATTTAGGGGTTGATTAGAGCAAAATTGTGATTTTCTGTTTTAAACATTTGTATGGGTAACCTTTGAAAGAAAAAACTAAGTCGATATCTCATTGAGCCTAAGAGATATCGAGGCATCCCTAAATCAAATTTCACCTCATTTCACCACTTAAAAATCGAATTTAGAAGAATCTCTTCTTATTGGTTTCTAACGTCATGGAGGGAATATAAGCTCCGATTTTCATGTCTTAATAATGATTTTCTATCGAATAGAAAATACCAGTTTAGGGATGAAACTTAAAAAAATTGTCAAAATACTTGTTTTTGAAAAGATTTTGAAAAAGGTGTTTTAAAAAAGGCACGTATATGCCAAAAATGAATGTTATAACTCAACAAACAGGGAAAACTACGGGTACTATAATTCAACCCGTTTGGAGTGGATTGGTACGAAATCATAATTTTTTTTTAAAATTATTGTATGGGTGAAATCATATTTGAACCTCTTTTTAATCGCTTAGAAGTCGACTTTCGAAGAATCTCTTCTTAGTGGGTGCTTACGTCATGGAAGGAATCAACTTTCCGAATTTCATATATCTATGTCAAAGGAACGTTCTATCGAATAAAAAATATCCATTTACCCCTTTAAGGGTTAATTTTAAAAAACTGTCAAAACCATTTCTAGCCAACTCGACCAAACTCAATAAACACATAAAATACGACGGGATATATATCATCCCGAATGTAGATTCACCCCTTTACGGGTTCTTCAGGATAAAATCTTGAAATAAGTTTTTCGATATTTGCATGGGTAATCTTTGCAAAAACCAAGTCGATATCTTATTGCTCCTAAGACATATTAAGGAATCCTTGAAATCATAATTCACCCCTTTTCACCCTTTGAGGGTGAAATTAAAAAAAAAACTGACAAAATCATTTTGCAATATTTTAGAAAGACACCTATGTGCAAAAACGTAATTTTGCAACTAAACGAACACAGGAAAAACGACGGGATGTATACTTCACCCCGATTGTAGATTTGCCCCTCTAGGCATTGATCAGGACAAAATCCTGAAATGAGTTTTTCGTGCAAAACCAAGTCGGTATCTTATTATACTTAAGAGATATTAAAGAATCCTTAAATTCACAATTCACCCCTTTTCACCCTTTAGGGGTAAAATTTTAAAAAACTGTCAAAACTATTTCAAAATATTTCAAAAAGACACCTATGTGCGAAAAAGGAATGTTGCAACTAAACAAGCAGAGGAATTACAACGGGATGTTTAGTTCAACCGAATTGTAGAATCACCTCTTTAGGGGTTGATTAGGATAAAATCCTGAAATAGGTTTTTCAGCATTTGCATCGGTAGACTTTGTAGGCAAAAAACAAGTCGATATCTTATTGGTCCTAAGAGATATTAAGGAATCCTTGATATCACATTTCACCCTTTAGGGGTGAAATTTAAAAACAACTGTCAAAACCATTTCGAGATATCTTATAAAGACACCTATATGCTAAAAAGTTATGTTGCAACTAAACGAACACAGGAAATACGACGGGATGTATAATTCACCCCGATTGTAGATCCACCCCTTTAGTGGTTGATTAGGACAAAATACTGAAATAAGATTTTCGGTATTTGTATGGGTAATCTTTGTAAGCAAATTTCCCTTTAGGGGTTGATTAGTGCAATATCTCGAAATAACTTTTTCGGAATTTGTATGGGTAATACTTGTAAGCAAAAACTAAGTCGATATCCCATCGGCTCTAAGAGATTCGTGAAATCACATTTCACCCCTTTTATCCTCCTTAGGAGTGGAATTTCGAAAAATCCCTTCTTAGTGGGTCCTTACGTCATGTAGGGAATATACTCTCCAAATATCAAGTTTCTAGGCCCAGGGGTTCGGGCTGGGCGGTAATGAGTGAATCAGTCAGTCAGGACACTGCCTTTTATATATATACATACAGATACCATAGTGCTAGCAATAGGGGGGGGTGTAAGGTATGAACCGCACCAGGGCCCGCACTGGCGATGTTTTTAAATATCAATAATGTGGTTCAAATCAATAAAGTTTAGTTTTTTCATCCCCACATTTATTTATGTACACAGCACCGTAAAACCTAGAACCGGCTCTCGATACAATGTATATCATATTTATTTGTCTCCAGCTTGAATGAAATTTTTATTTTTAATCATGAATTGTTCAGGTAATGGAATGTCTGCATTAGCAGTGTGGAGTGAGTTAGATTTATTGTTAGTCATAACGCCTTTTGTTAAGGTCAGTAATATTTATAACAAGTTTTATGACCTTTATATAATGTGTCATATTTAAAACTGTTCTTTATCTGTCAGAAGAGCGTGAGTATATCGTTAATATGTTACATAACCGCTTCACTTTGGTAACACGTGTATCCGGCAGAATGTTATGTGGAAGAGAAATCTTATGAAATAATATTAACTTTTTAGGCGTTGCCGATAACTTGATACGGTTTCGATAACAAAGTTAAATTGATGTACTGCCTGTGGGTATTAAATAATTTAATGTGTACTCGATGTTGGAATTTCTTTTTCAGTGTACTGCATACAAGCAAGAATTAGTTATTTATGCCCCAAAATGTTTAATAATTTATTAATGATTTTATTTGGTTTAATAGGTATCATGAAATATACAAATATATTGAGAAATAACGATTTCATTGAGAAAGTATGTTGTTTTAGATAATAAAATATTGCGTCTTTTAAATTTGAATACAATTGCGTTAAAATGAAGCTGTTACGCATAAGCGCACGCAATAAGGGACAAAGGCACACAAACTGTTCAGTCAAATCGGATCTGCCTCGGACCTATAAATACTATTTTTTCAATTATTTTTACGTCAACTATGAGGTCATCTTTGACGGATGATTGTTTATTCGGTAAAAGACCTACCCGTAGATAGAAATTGTACTTTATTTTTTCTGTAATATTATATATAGGATATGTTTACGTGACGTGCTTATTTTCCATGCGAAATCTATAGATAAAGATAAACTATAGATATAGAAAAAACATAAAAAAAGTGTGCAGTCAAATCGGATCTAGCCCGTATCTTTAAACGCTATTTCAATTATTACCACGTCAACTATAACGGCTGAACGTTTATCCTGTCTGGGTATGTTAAGTGTGAACAGGGAAAACATTACTAATAATAGAGTAGGTTTTATAGAAAAAGTCATTAATGCCTATTTGCCAATGATTGCACATGCTTTTAATTTCTATTTAAATAGTGTTCTGTATTTATGAAAGATTATTTAATAAATTACTAAATATTTTAAAAAATACACATTCTAATTTGCCCCCCCCCTCTTGAAAAAATTCTGCCGCATTCTGGTTTTTCATATATTATAAAGAGCCATATCATAGTTACATAGTATTAAATACACAAATTCAAATTTAATTTAATTTAATTAATACGATTACATATTCTACACAAGTTTTAAGTGCTATGTAATATATATATATAATATCAACAGAAGATCAAAAAATTCTCCGTGCTGGTATATATATATATATATATAGGAAATAAAAATTCTTGAATACTCGTCAAAAGTTTATTAATAAAATATTAAGAGACGTTTCGACTGGTAAAATTGAAAGGATGACTGGATTTACCAGTCGAAACGTCTCTTAATATATATATATATATACATATGTATAAGAAAATATAATTATGAGAAAGAAAATACAATAATAAAAATAAAATATAATAAAAACATATTAATTAACATATAACGAAGAACTTTGGTCAAATCATTGAAATTTGGCCTATAATTTGTTATAAGCCGTTCGCAACAATTCTGTGAGATGACGATTGGTCAACTATGATCGATATTTCGACTTCACGAACTTCATTGTGGAGTATAAAGATTCACAGTAATATGTTGTACTAAAAATTGAAATTTGACGGCAAAAACTAAATAAGCAGTTTTTTTTTCAACGGCTAGTAGATTTGTGCTGCATTTGCAATGAATGATCCTCTTTCATCTCTATTAATTCCAATTCCCCAGCCGCTTTCACAACAAGTATTATTTCAGAAATTGAAAATCCATCTTCAATAATATTACAAATAAATTGGTTCACAAAATATGCAAATGTAGATTTAAAATTTTTCAAATCTTCAAATTTGTCTTTTTATTCGTCTAACTTTTCTTCATTGATATTAATTATATTTCCTTTTACTCGTGGAAAATGATTAAATATTTTATTCTTAAGATCGTACACAAAAAGCCGAAGTTAAGCTTCAAAACTAAATACAGTTTATGACAAATCAATAATCATTTTGTCCTTTCCTTCTAAAGCCAAATTATGTGGTTACAAATGTTCCATAACATCTGTAAGGAACATTAAGTCAGAAAGCCAAATTTTCTAATTCTGGGTATTTTTGTCCTGTTTCATTTGTAAATGTTATGATAGGATTTAGGAATTCCACAAAACGGTTCAAAACATTGTAGGTTGCCAGCCATGTTACAACACACCATAGGGGTAAATAACTGGGCAGTTCATCTGTTCCGTCATTTACTCGCAACTCTTATAAAAAGTTCTTAAATTGACGATATGTTTTGGCATTTGTTCTAATTAAATTCACAATCTGCAAAACAATCTTTCACACATTTTTGTATGTAAAATCCATATAATAAATTATTAGTTAGTTAATTTAAGAATCAGTGAAAAACGTTCTGAAATAATAAAAAAAAAAATAGATTTAAATTTTCAATGGGAGCCGCACTCAACTCAACGAAGAGCCGCATTTGTCCACCGTTGTTATATGCATTATTTTCGTAAATAAGGACATTCAGTAATTTCTTTATGTTATGTTGAACAGCAGTGTCCTAAATTTGATGGTGTAACACGATCTAATAATAAAATGAAGTAAATACTTTTGAAATAAGTTTGTTTCATTAAGTTTTATTCAGTGGTGTAGTGGGGCGGGAGCGCAAGGGGTCGGTGCCCCTGCAGTTTTTATTTAAGGGGGAGCGCGCCTCTGTATTTTTACTCCAGGTATTTAAAAAATTGAAATCACTCGAATCGATATCACTCGTCTAAAACCACCCTTCCTTAAATTACTTCTTAAATTGAAATGCGCAATTCGCGCACATGACTGTTAACGCGTGAAATCGGGGGAGCTCCAAATAATATATTGCGTGTTTACATAATTACGTACGTTGACTACAGTTGGCGAACATTCCTTCGGATTTAAAAAAAGGTTTTTATGTTTTTATTATTATGCATTCCCACATTTGCAGTCGGTTCAATAATAAAGTACCCCGCATTATCTAAATTTGCACACGGCTTATTTTGAACTTCCTTAGGTGAGTGGGGGAGAGCTTCCGTACTTTTTCATGTAGCACTACACCACTGCTTTTATTCGATTTCATTCGATACTTGTATTTCGACAGTTACGTCCTCGTCAATAGCACTTTCAATAGGAGATTTAAGAAAATATTTTAAAAATACCCACAACTTTTTTGTTATTTAACATAAAATGATTGTTATTTTGATGTAATGGTCAACACATATTTTTAAAGGAATAAAAATTACTGACCGCCCCACCCCCCTCTGTCTCCTGTTCACCGGTCGGGAGCGATTTTTATTTTATTATTATTATTTTATTTATTTATTTTTTCGTGAAAAGTTAATCTTTTTTATTTCTGAGAAATTGTTTGGGCCCCATAAGTTATTTGTTCCCGGGACCCTTTATGGAGAAGGCCGGCACTGCCTCGCGTTGTTGCCGGAAGGCAACCATCAGATTTTTGACTAACTTAATGGGGTATAATTTAATCAGAACAGATTTAAAAATAATAATTTATAAACAAATAGTTTAAAATAAGTATCTTGTTACGTTTTTTACATTGTTTACATAAAAATATTTCATTTAAAGAAAATGAAGTAAAAAATACTCGAAAAGTATAGGTAGGTATATATATGGACACCACTGGTTTTAGGTCACTTTTGTTGAAGTTTGCGTGTTACGTGTTGAAATCTCGGACACTATCTTGGAATTTTCACGGCCTCAAGTAATTAATGCTTAACATGAGTACCTGTTTATACAGGGATAATAGGACAGGCGAAAACGTTATACTGGCCACGTGGCTTCCATCAGAGCCGTGCGAAAGGGGGCCAAAGGGGCACCGGCCTCGAGCCCTAATCTAGGTGGCGCGAATATCGTCACTACGTCGGACGTTGCGGGGATTACAAGGGGAAAGGAGGAAGGGCGCCAAATTCAGGCTTTACCGCAAGCGCAGATTTTCCTTCGCACGGTCGTGGCTTTCATATTGCTCTGGAGGTCCAGAAACAGAGAAATTACCTTATCTACCTTTATACGTCACTTAGGCTATTGTTTGTTCATATTTATTTGTTCAAGCAATTTAATGGGTCAATTCTGTACAAATATTCGTAACGCGTTTTGTAAGCAATATATATATATAAGCAATCCACCTACCTTTGGACAATTTGATGATTTTGCGCGCACCCGTAATAGTTACATGTAATTTACTTTACAGCAAAAAATAATGTATCAAAAAATGTTCAAAATAAAAAACAAATATTTATTCAATATACACTACCTAAAAATATTAAGCTACTTGAAATATTTCATATATTATTTAGCTAGTATTTTTGAAGATCGGTAAGGTTCTTAAATGAAACGCTTTGTCTGTTAGCGAAACTACATTTTTATTCGTCATGGTGAATGCAATTTCGGTTGTTATAAATAAATAATAAATAATAATTGGTTCCCAAACGCCTAGATAGGGCAGAGAAGGTAAGTTCTCTGTTTCTAGACCGTCGGTAATAGATATGAAAGCCACGTGAGTGTGACGTTTCGACCGGTCCTATTATTCCTGTAAATACAGGTACTCATTTTAAGTATTGAATGCTTTAGGCTGAGTCGACCCCAGAGCTGACTGTACAGTATCGGAAGATTTGAGATACAATTTTACAATTTTGTAAAGCTACATCGTAGCTTTTAAAATGGTTGACGCCGAATCAGCATAAAGAATAAAAATATTAGTATAATTTTATAAAGTGTTCCATTAATAACCTATAACCTGTATAGTCCTCTTTAATTTTCTGTTCATCTGTAATCATTAATCATCATTCCACTATGGATTAGGCAGAGCCGCCTGTTTCAACGTCCATCGCTTTCTTAGCTGTCCCAGATCGCGTCTTTGTTTTTCTCGACATTTCCTAACTTGTTTGCAAACATAAAAATAAGTTTTCTTCCTAGTTATGCAACATAACACGATAATATATTAAATAAGTCAGAATTTATAAATTAATACAGTAGCCCAGTTTCATAAACAACTCATATTTTTCTAAAATCATGATATTAAGAAAATTACGAAAGCACAACAAAATATATAAATAATCCTATGGTCACGTAATAGTAGCCAGTGAGTAATACCTACTTTTTCATACTATATTACTAAGATAAATGATGTAAATTAACCTTAAAGACTAGCATAAAATTACTATAAATGATTATAATGAAACTTTTATAAATAAAAATAAGTTAATAATGCAGCTAGCTTATGCTAGCTGTTATGCTGTAAACATGATTAAATGAACTATTTATTATGAATTATATCATTATAAAAGACATAAATGATTGCAACTTATTTATATTTGGTAACACTGCAATCACATGTGGTTGAATAAATATTTCTTCAAATAAGATACGTGACATTTAACTCATTTTCTATATTAGGACTTTAAACTGTTCTTGACTTGGTAATAAATCGTCTGGATCTTAAAAATGTTATTACAGTCTGCGACAAGTAGATACTTTTGTTTTATCGGAGCATGTCTTGAAAGTATATTATTAAAACCGGAACAGCAAAAATGCAATTCAGATATAGACATTGAGTAAGGTAATGTTGGTTCAATACGAATGGTAGAAGTTCATTGTGAAAGTGCTATGAAATGATAAAGCAGTCAAATGATAGTTGATTATTCCAAAAGTAAAAAAGTGAAAGAAGGATTTAACAATCGTATTTGGAGAGAGATGAAAGTTTGATTAAGAGTGTAAAACATTTTTTTTAAATAATACCTATTATCAAAAGAATGTTTACATTAAGTGGTATTCGGGTCTATTCTCTAAGCATGATGTTAAAATCTTAGCGTCAGAAACTGACGTTAATTTTTTTAACACCATTTTTAACCTAAATGCTATTCGCTAAACATATATGTGTTAATTATAGCGCGGCGGCGTTAAAATAGCCAGTTAACGTTCTACAATAAGCGCCTACCGAAACGGTGGCTTTAAAAGTTAACGCTAGTGTTTAGTTTGCAAAAATCCTATTTAAGTAAATGTCATGTTATTTAAAAAAAATTAATAAAACACAAGACGGTAGGAATATTAATCAACTTTCAATTACTTTTTAAAGTGAATTCTTTACAGTAGAGATAAGAATAACGCTTCATAATTTTTGTTATACAAGTAACCCAGACGCAAGTTCAAGTAATTGTATAGAAAGGAAGTAAATGGAGTATTGGAGAGCAGTTTTGGTTTTTGTTGAGACACAGAACTTAAAATTATAATCCTCTGAAAGCTTCAAAACTTCACATATGCCTCCGCCGTGTTTCAAAATACCGCAGTACATTTTAATGGTGTATTATTTGAAGAAACAATTGATGAGATTGATAATGACGATCACAACAGTGTTATTCCAGGGTAGAAATAGCGTAATAAATCAAATTTAATAATTAATATCACCGAACACCTTTTTAAAAATAGAATGAACATATAATTCACACATTATTAAAAAATTAGATAAACTGGTATAATACAATGTAGTATATAAATTGACTAAACAAAAGTTGAATTAAGCTATATTTTTATTTAATACACTGTGGAAACCAGTTATAATGAGTATCACAGGACCAAACATTTCTGTTCCATTTTTAAAATAAATTTCGCCACTGAATATTTAATTCAACACCGAAATATTAGGTTAAGATTCTCTTGGCATTTGACTAAATAAATACTCCTGTTAAAATTCAACGTAACAGCGCCTGCGCGTGCAGTTAATATTAGCCTCTCTACAGGGTGAGTTAGCGCCTCGCGTTAACAAATATTGTATTAACGTTTACCTTAACAAATACTCTTACAGAATAGCATTTTTGGATAATGACGTTAGACATGGAGTTAAAATAAATATATTAATGGCCGGTTGCTAAAGTAAGAATTATCCCTAACTCGAGTTAAAATCATTTGTTTTTGTATGTTGTAGCATACAAAAACAAATGATTTTTAACTTGAGTTAGAGAAAACTCTTACGTTAGCAACCCGCCATAACCTGACGCTAATTTTAACGCATTTCTTACAGAATACACCCGATTACAAGGCAAAATTAATCAATCAGAATATTTAAAAATATTCTACGAGTATTAATCGCGCACTTTTCACGTTAATCCAGTGTTTCCCAATATTTTTATTCTCGTGGCACATTTTCCAAAGAATACTAATTTCTCGGCACACCTACGTAGTTACAGAAGAAGAAATTTATAACGCTAGTTTTTTACCGACCGTCAACATAGATAAGGGAGGTATTGTGATCATACCGATTTTGACATTTCGAGATTTCGATGGATCTCCACGAATTGAGGTCCCTACATAACATTTTGATTATTTTTAGCATGATGTCTGTCTGTCTGTCTGTCGGTCCGTGTACACGTGCAAAGCGACTTCGCCTAAAAGGATTTATGAAATTTCATATTTAAGCTTTGGACATCAATAGAACGAGTTGATCAACTTTTGGTAAAAATCGGTTAACTAGAAATGGGAGTTTACTCGTGTAGGTTTTAAGGTTTTCGCAAATATTTCACAACAGAGTAATATTTCGAAAAAAATTATTTAACAAAAGTTGCTATAAAAACAATAACAAACAACTTTTATTTGAGACATTTTTTGATAAAGCAGCATAAATTAAACAAGTACTTTCTGATGGCGGTCGGTCCTGTGGTGGCCACAGCTGATTTTTTTTCTGAAAGATTTCGCGGCCACCCATTGGGAAACACTGCGTTAACCTAATTTGTGCAGATATTAGAAAAACAAATAAGTTTGTGCGGTATTTCCCATTAAAATTAAAACATTTATTTTTATTTTAGACCCTGTTTATTCATGACATCTCAGATTCAGTTACCTTCTTCCAACTAAATAACATTTATTTATACAGAGTGTTAAAAAAAAATGATGTGAAGTGTGAATATTCACACAGTAGAGGGTCTTGTAGGTATTTAGTAAGTGATAACAAACTGTTGACACATAATAAAATTCATAAACTTTGGTAACTTTTGAAAGAATAATCCTCGTGCTTCCATCTGTAGTTTTGTATTTGAAAACCCTACTTGAGATGTGCTCACATCAAGTCCCAGATATCCATTGCTCCAGTCACTGAGATAATATTATAAGTACGGTGTTGCAAAAAATTCCTTAAGTTTCGTAATAATTATCAGATCAAAAGTTTCTAAGTTAATGTGCATTACTTAATGCGCAAAAGGTGCGAGACAAGGATATATATATGTATTCTTTATTTCTCCTAGGCTTTGCGGCGTTTAGGGTATTAACAACTACAAACAATTACAATAAAATGATAAACAAAATTCCGGATACAATACAATGGATGTTGACAAGGAATTTTTAGCATTTTTTGGCTAAAATCGTGTTAAATAAAGAAATTAAAAAAAACTACTTTTCGTTTCTCAATCTACGTCTTAAGAGCTTACTTTTTCAACAGTAAATTTAAAAAAATATATATTATTTCAACGATACAAAAAATCAAAGATATTTTTCGAAATAATAATCTAATCAAAAATTCCTGTTGGACTATTCTTGTTCCCATAAATGTACGTTATTGATAATTTTTTAAGATTTTTAGATCAATCCCTCTGGGAAATAGGGTGGGGAACAAAAGTTTTTGACACATTTTTGCGAAAATTAGATATAAATATTTGATTTTTGAAAAATACAATTAAGGGGCTTAAGCTACTCAAAATTTAAAAAAAATATTTAATTTTGCGTTAAATATAGGTACCTATATATTTGTTTATATTTTTCTCGCTATGTACTTTTTATAGTTTTCCTATATGTAAGTTAAAAAGTTGTACAAGCATGCCAAATTTCAATTTTCTATTTTCAGCCGTTTGGCTACAATTACTACCGAACAAACAGGCATGAGTGACGCTATAAGAATTTTTTGATTATACTGACAAAACCTTAAAAAGGTGGTCGGAAAGTTTAAGAGCGTATAGTACTGACCAAAATGAGAGAAAAAAGTTGAGTCAACATAGGTTCGCAAACCAATTATTTCAAGGATATGAGCTATTTTTAAACAAAACGTTGTATGGTGTCAAATTAACGTGTATTATTTTATTTTAAAAATAATGGAGTTCATTAATGAGAACAGATAATGACTAACGGATTTTACTCACATATATTAACTATTACCTTCACTTTATCAATGAAGTTGTACTCGTTAATATTGTGTCATTCGCGCAATATTTAATAATTCTCAACACCTCTCGATATACTCGTATGATAATTTTGATGTTTAAACCCAGACACATTTATTTACATACCTGATGGTAGACTAATTCATTCGTCAACCTATTATGACAAAGTTTGATACCTGTACTTTAATTTCGTTTAAGTTAGTTCTTAAGGTAATATCTTTTTAAACATCAGTTTATTAAGTAGGAAAGTTATAACATGTTAAAAAATATAGGTTGAAAACCGACTTAAAATTTGGCTGTGCACTTATTAGTATAATATTTATTTGGAACCATTACTTGAAAGAGTTAGGTAAAATTCAGTTTTTAAAGAAGTGTGTGCCATGACAAATGAATGAAGCAACAACCAACTTATTTATATACTAGCACAGAGTTTCCTAAACTTTTTGAGCCGCGGAGCACTTTTCAAGAGAAAAATTCGTCGCGGGACACTATTGTTGTTATATATTTAACAGGGTTGTTCAACCTTTTTGTATTTGGGATCTACTTTATATATATATATATATATATATATATATATATATATATATATATATATATATATATATATATATATATATATATATAACTTACACGACACAGATGGTTTGAATGTTATTCGGTAACTAAACTAAAAATAATGTTGGACTGGGACCCCCCTCAACATAAATATTAATAATTCGCGCGACTGGCGCGAACAGGCGACCAAAACTACAGATACCATCAGATGTCACACAAGAAAACATACAGAACGTCATTAAAAACTACAAAAATATAGTCACTCTTATGTGGACCCTAGCCCACATAGGCACATAAATGGAAATGACAAGCCAACGAAAACGCAAGACAAGCAATACAGGCATACAAGATAAAAAAAAAAAAACATATAATATCAATACAACTAGAATATCAAAAGACCATAATCAAAGTAAGAATCAAAGAAGAGTGAACAATAGATGAACCAACAAAAATATAATTTTAAATACACCTTTAAATAATTTTAAAGGTTATTTTCATGTAAAAATAACCTAATACGCAAAACGAAATTTACAAAAAAAGATTCTTCATAGGCCCTCCAAGGCTGCACTTTTAACCCAACACATTGTTAACACATGGTTAACACATTGATCGCCAACGAATTTTATGCAAAATGATTAGAAAATGGTTCTTTGTTTTTAAGTTTTGTTAGTTAGGATATGATAAGATAAGGTTTTTTTTTCGGTGTATTTTTAAAAATTAGTGGCTTTTTGATGTGAGATCACCGGTCTTCGTTAAGGAAAAGTTAGGAAAATTATATATTATATTGCGCCAGGCTATCATCTTGCCAGTTACTTATCTCACTCAAGCAAACGTTAGCGATTGTGCGGACAGTTACTTTTCGTGCGTTTTATCGTTAGTTGTTTTGATTTAAATCTCTTTGTCGGTCACCCCCATGGCAATGAATGTGTTAAGGTGGTCCTGAATTTATTGAAAAAATAAGAATCTATAACGTTTACATACAACGTTTATTAAAAATTTCAATACGACATTTGAACGTAGGCTAGCGAGAAGCTTGGTGCACCGCGGAGCACAGTTTGAGAAACTCTGTACTAGCATCTGCTAGTATTCTGCCCAGTCTGAATCCGGAACGTACGTTATGACTAAAGGTAACCTCAGACCAATACGAGATCCCGTTCCCGTAGTGAGGACGCTAATTTCATAGATTTATTATTAATTTAAACAAATGTAAATGCATTATCTATAATGCTGTTGAGTGTTTTTCAAATATTTATAAAAATTAAGAAGTCTAAGGCATAAAAACGGCTCGAACCTGCGGAAAGGTTTTCTGAACATGTTGTGCAAACCAGACTGTCGTACGATAATTATATACAGAGTTCTGATCATTTATGTTTTTAAGGTTTTTTTCCCCCAAATACATTTAAGTTTCCGCTTGATTTTAAAAAATGTTGGAACTTCGAGTCATAAAAACATGCCTATTTTACCATAAACGCATCGTTTATGGCATCCATGAACATGCTAGTCTATTTTTTAAGTAGGTGCAGCCATTCTTTAGTTCTGAGGCAGCATACAGATATTTATACATACATACATACTCATAAACGAACTAATTTATATATTAGTATATAGATAACTCAGGGTATATCCAATTCTAATTTTATGGTAGTGTACTCAATTTTGAGTAGTTTCTTTCATGTTCCTTAATTTGTTCGTAATATTTGTGTTGGTTCATCTATTGTTCACTCTTCTTTGATTCTTACTTTGATTATGGTCTTTTGATATTCTAGTTGTATTGATATTATATGTTTTTTTTTTTATCTTGTATGCCTGTATTGCTTGTCTTGTGTTTTCGTTGGCTTGTCATTTCCATTTATGTGCCTATGTGGGATAGGGTCCACATAAGAGTGACTATATTTTTGTAGTTTTTAATGACGTCCTGTATGTTTTCTTGTGTGACATCTGATGGTATCTGTAGTTTTTGTCGCCTGTTCGCGCCAGTCGCGCGAATTATTAATATTTATGTTGAGGGGGGTCCCAGCCCAACATTATTTTTAGTTTAGTTACCGAATAACATTCAAACCATCTGTGTCGTGTAAGTTTTTGTACTCAGTTTTGCCTGTACGCGACCGCCATTCAGGTTACCTGCATTGTTGCAGTTCACGAATGTATGTTACGAGAACTACCTTTTAAGTTTTTACAAAAACTAAGAAAGACATTTTTTTTGGCACAAACTGTCTTATTTCTTTTCAAAATATTCGGCGCAAAATTAGATTTATCAGTGGCGTAACTATAAATTGGGACCCCCGCAAAAAAAGTGATGGGGCCCCACCTCTGATTATTTAAAAAATTATATTTAAAAATTAAATATGCAATGTTTAATTTTTTTTTTTCTTTTTATATCCAGTTAATAAAACACGATTAGTTATATAAATAATATTTATTTTATTCCACATGGCCCAGAAAACAGCTAAACGAAAAAACATACACGTAAGAAAAATAAAATAACACTTAAATCTATTATTTAATATAATTAACTTATCAGCAGCAACAATATAATATAAGCATGTACAACAATATCCCAAATCAATAATTAGCGTTCAGCGCCCTAAACAGTTTAGTACGTTCACTACGTTTACCTTCTGAACGTTACCGTTGATAGTCAACAGTTTACTAAACATCTCAACATAAAAATTTTACGTTTAGTTATGTTAACTTGTATACCTAAACTAAATTTTTAGCGGAAAATGTATACAAGATACAAGTTAAATAGCACCGGAGCTAAGAAATTGATTAATTTTGCCACTTGACAGTCTAAAATGGTTTTTATCTATTAGAAATGGATCCAGCTCTAAATATTTTTTAAGGTTATGTACTCAAACTGTCAAACACTCGCGTTGAAACTCGCCCGGTAACCGTTCAGACATTCACCAAATTGTTTAATCAACGTACGTTTACGTTTAGACTCAACGGTTTAGGCGCTGAACGCGCCCAATGATTCTAGAATCTATCAAATTGGAATGCTCCAAATAATTATTAAAAAAAAGAACGAACATTGAAATTAGGTTTGAATGAGGCCTACTTAAAATAAACTTAAATTCAAACAAAATATCACCAACTAACTTTACCTCACTTATGACTATGACAGAATTTTTAAATTCGTATCAGTTATATTATCTTCAAACGCAGTAACTCTTAAAGTAGTACACAACTCCCAACTCTCCTCAACTTAACATTAAATGTATATTTTTCTTGCCTTCTTATTCGCAAATTCCCAAATTATTACATCCAATTTTAATTTTTGAGCATTTTCGTTCTCTATTGCCAAAATTGAACAATGTCTAAGACGTTCCTGAGACATGCTATTTCTTAAATATGTTTTAATCAACTTCAGTTTACTGAAGGATCTTTCTGCACTAGCAACTGTCACAGGTATTGTCATCAATATCAATATTGCTGTGTTTACATCAGAATAATCGCACTCCATATAACTGTATTTGATGAGAAGTATATTGGCCAAATCTTTTATTGTAGTTAATAGTGTAGTTGTTTCTGAGATGACATAATTTTTAATAAAAGTGATTGCATTTATTAACTGGATTGGATTTTTTTTGTCAAATCGTCGGAGTGATAACGTTGTAATAATTTAGCTGATTCAATTATATCATCTTCTGACGATTTTATTAAATTATGAGGTTGGGATATTTTTAGTAGTCCCCGAGCGAAACGGCTCGCTAAGTAAATTTAGTTTGATCGCCGCGGGGCCCCCTGATCTCCACCCCCCCCCCTCCTTGCGGGGTTGTGCGCCCTCCTAGTTACGCCACTGAGATTTATACACTTTTGCATGCAATGTTCAAACCAATTCTCGAAACATTTTTTCCACTTTGAAGTTGGTATCTCGAAACATGGTTTTCGAAGGCTTCAGCAGTTCTCGAGGTGATGAAAATCGCCTCATTTTGTTTGACATTGGGGAACAAAAAAAAGTCGTTAGAGGATAAATCAAGTGAATATGAGCAATGAGACATTAATTCCTTGTTTTTCTCCTTCAAATCACCAATTGTTTGACGTGCTGTGTGGGAGCTTGCATTGTCATGATGAAGAATGATGCGACGTTTTTGGTTGTTTTTCCTGATTTTGTCGATGACTTCTGGCAAACAAATTGTTGTATACCATTCAGCATTCTGGAATCCTTTAAAGCAGGGGTCGGCAATTTTTGGTCAATAAGGGCGCAATATAAATTCAAATGTTATTGAGGGCGCATAAAAACGTAAAATATGTAAACACTCGTGGTTCGCAAGGTCGTCTAATCTAGCTCTGATCGCTCAAGTCGAATCACCAATAGATGCGATGTGGATATTGGGCTCAGTATGTGTGTGTCTCGATAGCGAGGGCGCGAAAAAATCTCACTGAGGGCGCCAACTCGCCCGCGGGTGCCGTGTTGCCGACCCCTGCTCTAAAGCATCGGTTCCCAACCTGTGCTCCGCGTGCACTTCTCAGGGGATCCGCTGCCGTTCCTGAAAATAAAATAAATACAAATTGAATGTATGTCCGAGTGATTGCTGACTCTAGCCGGCTTATGACCAGGGTGACCAGGTCTCAGGGTTTCAACATCGTTTCTTCGGGCTCCGGGTTTTGTTATAAAATCTCCGGGTTACGCTAATTTTATCTAAAATTAATGTAAATAGTTTATAGCAATGAAAATAACATAGTAACGTTTCATATAAACATCGCAAATCTCACGCTCAGTGTCTGCTTATATCTAACTCTTGCTATTTCCGATCACGTCAACGGTTAAGGGCTCCGCAAGTCAAAAAGGTTGGGAAACACTGCTCTAAAGAAATGGTTGCGACATGTCCAGTACAACCGAAGAAACAAGCGATCATTTTCTTGGAAGTGCTTCGTGAACGAACAACTTTTGTGGGTTTCGGTTCATCTTGGAAGACCCAAACAGTGGATTGTTGCTTAGAATCAACCTGTATTTATCCAATCCCATCTCCAGCATTCTAAAATCGCGTGAGATTGCGCTCAATAAAGTCCATTCGCTTTATTTCACGTTTTTCATCCAGATCGTAAGTCCTGCCTTACGATCGTCCAGAACGTGCTCTTCAGAGCAGGAACATGGTCAATATCTGGGAACATTGCAGGGCTCCTCGTTTAACATCACCTATTATTGTTGCTGATCCTGTTTGTTCATCTATTTTTTATCCATCTGTATATATTTCTATTTCGATGAGGTATTTATTGCGTAATTCATGGTGAGTTTGTTTGAATATTTTCGGATTGGTTTGGTATTTAGGATATTTTGTTAGGGTTAGGCCGATCTCTGAGTTGAGTAGTGTCCACGGTGCAGATATATTTTTGATGTGCAATTTTGACTTGGTCGTTCCTTGTGTTTCGGTTTATAAATTTGTAGACAGGGTTCGTACGAATGAGTTGGTAACGGTGGCGTAATAGTCGTTTAACTCCGGCTTCGCAAAGTAGGCTATTTTTGAGCTAAATCTCAGAGCCCTTGTAGAAATTCTTATCTCAGTCTTTTGTATAGTTTCCAACCAAAGTATATTTGTCTTTTCTATGTTGTGTAGACTATACTTTTGTAATGCAAACAGTCCAAACTGCATCATGGTTGTATACAGTGTTGTAATGTATCTAGTTACAATTATCTAGATACAGTAACTAGATACTTTTTGAAATATGTATCTGTATCTGTATCTAGATATTTAAATTTAAGTATCTTGTATTTGTATTTCAGATACTTTGATAGTTACTTTATTTTTATACCATGATAACGAGCAGATATAATAGTTTAATTATAAATTGTCATTTTAAATATTTCATTTTACTATAAACAAATTTCAGAAAACAATTGAAATTCTGAAATTGAAAAATCTGAAGTTTACAAATTAAATGAATATGGAAGGTCAAAAAAAAAATCACTCGTTTTTCTTAGCTTTTGAACGGCCGTAAAAATAGTAGTATCACGAGAAGTGATCGCTGAAGATGGAAACAGATTGTTGAGTAGTATCCGAAACGTCCAAAAATATTTTATATAACACATGAAGTATTATATCTTTTTGATACTAATACTCATTATATTGTACTATTCTAACCGGGCAAACGTCCAAAATAACGGGTCCGCATTAATATTGGACCATTGCAAAATAATTTCAAAGATATTATTAGTCTTATAGAGCAGCTCATACGATAGCATATATGGCTAACATAACACATACGTTATTTATTACAAATTTATTCCGTAGAATAGTGTTTTACCTTGAATTTAATGGTTTTTTTGTCACGTCACGGTCATTTTTGAACAGCCTGTATAATACTGATTAACATGCACTGTTTGTTAGGTAAAAAATATGGTATTTTCATTTTTCAGTGTTTTTTTCAAAAGTATCTAGCTGTCTGTATCTAGATACAAACATTTTTGGCATGTATCTGTATCTAGATATTTTTTATAATTCTGTATTTGTATCTGCATCTCGGTACAATTTTTTTTAGGTATCTGTATCTGTATCTAGATATTATTTTAAATGTATCTATTACAACACTGGTTGTACAGGTATATCCATTTATAATGTCCTAAGGTTTTAAGTATACTCATTCTTTGCATGCAATAATTTTTTAGATTTTTTACCTGTGGTAATCATCTTAGTAAAATTAATGGCTTTGAAACATAGTGGTTATACTTTTTTACTTGGAATACACATGTTTAATCAAATCTTAGTAACTTTTTTCAATATTGGGTATTTTTAATATTGGCAATATTCTGGCTTTTTGTATCTTAAATAATACCTGAAATAATCTATGAAATAGATATGACATGTGTTGGCTACAAAGATGTTAGCAGTTTATAAATCAGGTATATTTAATGTAATAAATGGCCTAGAAATGTTTAAAACAAGGTATACATTATTCATTAATTTTGAAATTTATTAAGAAATAAAAACCACATTTTTTACATAATTTGTTTATACATTATTAACTGTACCAATCATAACAAACGTCAATCAAAATTTAGTGACACTAAATTGCTATTTCCGTTTCGTGATTAAATGTTCTATAATTTGTAATAAGTTTAGCAGGTGGTTTATGTTCTAGTTTAAGAATTAAATAGTGAAAGTAATTTGACAAATATGGAAGATTGCGTGTAACTGATTCATTTCCAATGACTCGTGCTGAATATATTCAATTTTACTAATTATAACACATTTGATTCTTTTCAAGGCATGCCAAGTTTAAAACATATCCTTTCACAATGCGAGTTATAGCTGAAACACAAAAACATTATGTATCGTAGGTAATTAGTACCTGAAATTAAAATAATAATAATAAATAAAAGTAAATGGCTTCTAAACTATGAGCTGAGAATATTCAGATTGAGAAAATGTATTTTTTTGAATCGACCGTTCCAATTGATAGAAGCTGTGATTAGTTAGCTATGTTTTAATAATAAGATAGCTGCATAAGAAAGTTTAAAGCCCCTAGATCAGTGTTTCCACATGTTTGCCCAAAAATTGTGACCCAAAAATTTAAAACCGATTGTCGTGATGACCTATACTTACTCATACTTACTAGTAATACCTATCATATTAACAAAAAAAAAAAGAAAAAAGAAAAAGAAATCTGACTAGCAAAATCTAGAATTTCGAGAAACATGACCAGGGAAAAAATCAAGAATTTCTAATACTGATCTTTCTCTTTTCTAGACTGTTTCAAGAAAAGATCAGAAAACAAATCAACTGATAAAAAAAAAAAAAAAAAAAAAATCAAAAAGTTGTAATCAGCAAAAAGGGGATTTCAAAGCAAACATGATAATCACAAAAAAATCAAATTTTTATAAATTCTTTGGTTTGACGACCAAGATTTGGGCCGCGATCCAGGGATTGGGAATTATTGCCCTAGATAAACAAAGTAGCGTAAAGAAGCCGAGGTCATATTTGTTTCCCAGTGTTTTACTGAGAACGTGGATTCCCCTGTTCTGTAGCAAAATTTAATACTTTAGGTTGGCCAAACCTAAAATCTAAATACATGAAAATGTTACAATACTGTCCAATCATTCATTTTAAATATATTGTTGAAGTAACTGATAAATTTAATATGTTCTAATATTTTTTGACATTATTGTCAGACATATTGTCAACCTTCAATTTTGTCAAATGTAGCTGATCCAACATAATTTGTAGTTCTTCGAGGCTGTTTGCAGTTATAGAAATATCTTAAATTAAAATTATTTGTTCAAAATTAGAGATATTACTCGAAAATATGTCCAATTTTATTATAATACTCAAATAAAGTCATTAGTATACTTGATTTTAATTTTACACGTAATTCTGTTGATTGTAGTTCTGCAGCAGTCTTTCTGACTCTCTTTTATTGTATCTACTGGTGTTATATACACTCTACCCCCAATAGCGCCCCACAGAAAAAATCTAGGTAAAGGGGATAAGATCCTGCGATCTGACAGGCCACACTCTTATCCAAGAGCAGTGGCGGTGCTAGCTATTAAAGCCAAGGGGGGGGCAAAAAAAATTTGAGTAAAATTTGGGGGGCCTGAAATATTTTTTTTACGTTTACATATGAAAATACAAGTAATGACCTAAAGAAAAGGTCCTCACTTCTAAAATATATTTTTTTCCAAGCAATTCTAGGGGGGCCAACTGGGAGCCAGAGCAACTTTTAGCGGGGCCCGGGCCCCCGGACCCCCCGCTAGCGCCGCCACTGTCCAAGAATTTGGAAAAATTCTGACTTTAAATAATTGGTGATTATAGCACTGCCGGAGCACCATCCTGCTGGAAAATTATATCTTGCTTAGTGACTTACAACGTGTCGTCCAAATATTCTGTTATATAAACATGTGTTTTTTAATAATTCATAGCTTTTATATTTAGGTCGTCAAGGATGAAATTTGTTAAAATGAAAAGTTAATAATATTGCCAACTTTAACAGCTTATTATTTCACATTGGCTTAATATTTTACCGTTCTGTTTTTTTTTTGTTTTTTTTTTTTTGGAAAGTTACACATCTCGGCTGTTTAAAGAAATCATTGTATGCTCTAAAAAATATCAAAAACTTTTTTTTTTAATTAATTTTGTTGCAATTGGGACGGTCGGAAATTCGTACTATTATGAAGTATGAGTTCTTACGTGGAACTACAACATCGTAGACCGCGCGAAACATTAATAGTGCATTTGGCTCTAGTGTTACTACGCAACGGACAATAACAAATTGGTTCGCCAAATTTCCTACAGGTAACTTAAAAACAAAACAAAACAAAAAACTGGCTCCTCGATCACAGCAGAAATATATTGCAACCAACTGAACGAAATGATGCAAAAACTTAAAGAAAAATAGCCTAGACTGGTCAACACACTGACTCCTATCTTATTTCATGATAACGCTAGACCACACACTGCACCAATGACAGTGTGAAAAATGGCATCACAAATTACATCCTCCATACTCACCAGACCTAGCCCCCACTGACTACCACTTCTTCCGCAATTTGGACAACTTTTTAATAGGAAAACAATTTAATTCCGACAATGCTGTAAAACTGCCCTTCCAGAAATTCATTGACTCTCGTCCGCCAGGGTTTTATACCACCGGCCTGAACAACCTTCCGCTTAAATGATAAAAGTGTATAGACAATATGGGTGCATACTTTGATGAATAAAATAATTCCTTATATTTATAAGTTATCAACCAACTTTGCCTTTTATTCTACAAATTTCATCCTTGACGACCTAATATTTCAAAGAAGCCAATAGTTCACTTTATGGGGAAATTCGATTTATGACAACGTTACAGATAGTTGTTTTATTTATTCATTTTATTATTTTTTCTTTCAGGATTCCGTGGTGGATTTAGTGACTGGTTTAGGTACACCACTATCAAAGTTGGCAATAACTGCACCTGTTCAGGCTTTTCAATTCAAGCTTCAAGACAAACGATTAACAACTCCAGGCAGTCCTGCTATTGAACTAAAATCAATCACACGAGATGAACTCTGTTCTAAAATGAATTCAGGCGATGATTGGATGTTAGAAAGAGATCAGGATCAAGCCGGGCCTTATATTTTCAGGTAAAATAATTATTTTCTTCAAGTGGATTATAATGCTAACATTACATTGTTCTATACATTCGGTAGAAATGATAAATTTTTTTACTAGTAACAAAATGTGAACATTTTTATACTAGTAAATAGTTCATATAGTTATCACTGATGGCAGGAGTCGCCATAAACAAAACATCGGTCAATTTAATATATTTGTAGCGTGGTTTGTTGTGAATTCAGAATTTAGTTACGTTATTAGTGAGTTACTTTGTTATTATTCTGTGATCATTCTGTGATTAGTTACAAAATACACAATATAAAGATCAAAAATTAAAAAATGTCTCAACCAATTCAATGTACCCCGCCGGAATTAGCAGCAATAGCATCTGAAACTATAAAGTCATAAGTATTTATGGTTGGAAATTTTTAATACCTACGCTTGAAGAAAAAATAGTATATGTCACTCGGAGTAGAACGCCTTTTTTGTGCTTCGCTCAATATGCAAGCCTCGGCTGCGCCTCGGCAGCAACATTTGAGCTCAGCACAAAAAAGAGCGCGTTCTACTCCTAGTAACATAATATACTCATTTTATTATCTAGAAAATATGTAAATATGTAAAAATATGACGTTATTTGATCGGAAATGAAGAAAAGTTACTACATAATAAGTTGTAGCTTTGCTAAAACAAACCAGCTGATACAGTTATATTGCAACGGTACTTCTAGTGTTTGTATTAAAGCATCAGTTACTTTGCTCTGGGGTTTTCAACCGATGTTCTGCGGAAACCTAGAACAGCGTTTCTTAAAGTACGAGTTCCGACCAAATATGGGTTACGTACGATTTTAGAAGAAACTCTTTTATAGACACCAATCTGGTAGTGTCGGAATCTTCTTCAATTGGCCTACCGACTAAAAACCCTGCTTGCCCCTTTTTTTCGCACCAAGGAACTACCTGTGGTGATTTTCGTCTTGGAGGTAACAGGCTAGCTCAACCTATCCTCACATTCCCCTATTCTGTCTTTCTCGTTCGTCTGTTTCCTTCCTCATAATGGCTGACAGCATCTGCCGCACCGTTTCCCAGTTTTCCCTGGAGTGCCGCATAACCTGGACCATGTCGTCGGGTGTCAGGTTCTCTCCTGTTATCATGTATGCTCGCAATCTTTCTGCAGTCCATTTCCCGCATACAAATAGTGTATGTTCGGCTGTGTCGACTGCGCCGCAGTAGGTACAGTCGTCGTCCTGGTCCTTCCCAATCCTCAGGGTGAAGGACTTAAAAGACCCATGGGCTGTCAGGGCTTGCGTGACATATTAGTTTATGTTCCTGAACTTGCAGGCCAGCCACTCTGGTATGTTGGGAATGAGCCTTTTTGTCCACTGGCCTTTCTCCTGATTCCTGGACCACTCCTCCTGCCAGTTCTCCACCGAATGTGTTCTGCCAGCGATTCTCACCTCAGAAGCATTTAACATCTAAAAACATATTTATGTGATTTGCTAATAATTAGGGAACTAATTATTTAAGCCCGAGCGATCATGAAATAACACTGATAGTGATATAACAATGTTCTGACAATTTTTGAACGTAAATATGACTTAGAAGTAACATGATTTTAATTCAGCGGCCACTGCTATGATGAATTTCAGTTACAATTATCCGCGGACGTATTCAGTGAAAGTTATTATTGGGAAAAAAATAACCAATTTAAAAAGATCATATCATAACAATAACATAACTTATTTTGTAAATATAAATAGCGGTACTTACGATTTTACGATGGCTCGTATATTGCATAATAACAAAACTTTAAAATCACTCTGTACTGTTCTACTTACTGAATAAAAACTTTGTATTATTATTGCAAAAATAGCTGATGAAAATAAATACAAAACTTATTTTATTCTGAAACTTCTTTAGTAATACTTTCCCAAGCATGATCTTGGATCATTTGTATTACTGTATTCCGTACAAGAATAATCATATAAATATTTTTGCTTTTCTATTAGAGAAACAATATGAATATTAAAATCGTGGTCGTCTCTTATAATGTTACAAAGTAACAACTAAATGACACTGACTAAAATGAAGCATTCATTATTTTGTCGTAAGTAACACAGATGTGACGAAGAGAGTGATTTGCAAATTCAGTGCGCGCCATATAATTTACTTGTAATGGCTATAAACATTTGATGCGTCATTTGTAAGTTACTTGTCATTTCATCCATCATATGTAATATCAGTTTGATGAGCGCCTGAAAGTAAACGTGCAAGAGAAAACATTTTTTAAAACTAAATTGTCTATTTATTTTTTTAATTGCCGTGGCTCCGTGGTAAGAGGGTGCCTACGGAGCACAGGGACGCTGGTTCGATACCTTCCACCTCCTTTGGATTTTTATCTTCCGATAATGTGCAGACAGCTCTGGGGTCGACTCAGCCTCAAGTATATAATACTTATAAATGAGTATTTGTTCATTCTGGGATAATAGGCTTTCAAACGCATATTTGCTTACGCGGAAAATCACCGAGGCGCCAAAATAACAAAAGGCAACTAACAAATTGCGAAGAAGATTTTAGGGTTTGCATAACACAGTACGTAAATGCCTTTAAACATTTAATGTAAAGAAAACAAGTGATTATAATAAATAAATATGTTTAAACAATTATTTGTTTCGTATACTTTGCAAAATGTTTATTTGGAATGTCAAATACAAAATACTTTATCTTCGACCATTAAATAATGAATGAATTATGTATCCAACTGTAAATACATAAAGTTGCTCATATTGCCAGCCGTGTATAATGGGAGCCGCATGCGTGTTCAGTCGTGAATAATGAACGTTTTATATACAAGTTTTTTTTAGTAAGTTAGTTGGTTAGTTAAAATGTTTCGGGCTCAGCAACGATTATTGTTTGAGCCTCATACAGCCTATCTTTATAACTCGAATATTATGTATAGGTTATTATAAATAAGATAATATTTAAATATATTTTAAACATTGTTGTAGGTTGCAATTAGCTGATGGTTCGTTGATGACGTACTAAACTTTACAATTGACTCGAATTTGAATCTGCATTTCTGTTTTTAAATTACATTTACTATTTTTGTAATGATCCAAAATTTATAGGTGAATTTATGGAAAATATCGTTCCAGTTCGTGAAAATATTGTGGCATTATGGTTTTTTTCAATCTCACAATAATTTTAAAGTGGAGTTTCTCTTCGTTAAATTTTCCATTTCGAGTCCTGCAATGATGAAATCCTAAAAAACTTACCTAGTCATTATCAAAAACTATATAGTTGTAGATAAAATATTGTATTTGACTCGCATATAATGGCTATATTTCAACCCGCGCCTGCGACTCGTTTTTTACAAAATTGATACGATTTTGCCAAATTATGGCAAATCATTTTTGTATTCCACCTTACAACCTAGAAGAATTAATCTAAAAATCTGAAAAAAATAAGTCACACCTTGGTGTGAACCGGAATAATAGAACCAAAATTATTGATCACATTATATTTCTCAAAATTATCGAATCTTTTGGACCGTTGAAAAACTAATTATTTGTTTTAATTTATTGAAGCGTAGATTAAAGAACGAAATGTAATTGAGAGAAAACTTTAGTTTAAAGCTATTTTTGTCAAATTGTGCAAAAAAAAAAAATCTGAGCCCTATGATCGAGAGTGGTCGGTCTAAAAATATTTTTAAAAAATCAGAGCAATGCACATTGATGGGAACTGAAATACTACCTACATGAATTTTTGATTGTAGTACCTACAAGACATTTGTCGAAAGATAATGAATTTTTGAAAAGTATATATATTTTTTAAAATGTTTTAAATGAAATCTAAAACTTAAGTAAAAAAACTTGTTCAGCTGATACTTAAATTAGCAAACAAAATATATTTTAAAATATATTGATCCGATTGCAGTACAAAAATTTGTTATCATCACTTCATCATCATCATCATGACAGCCCAAAGTGAGCCTTAGCCACCTGTTTCCAAGTTTCGTGACCATATTTTGAATCAGTATATATTCAGGAATAATATAATCAGTATCACATCCCTTTTTTTAGCGCACACAGAAAGGCACCGACAATTTATAGCTGGTTGCAACCGGCTAAGAAAAGCCCGTAATTTGTCTAATATTTGTCAAACAAATTATTTAACATGGACAGGATTTGAACACACGTCCATACTCTTGCCTACGATCAACAACTAGAACAAATGCTTTAGCGCTTGCTTCCGCAGGCTTGCACAAAAAAGTGTTATACAAAACCTTAAAACCCAAATGTCCCTTTTGTGTGCAATTCGCCCGCAGTGCATTCTAATACATAAAGATCGGAGTTTCCGTATATATAACGACTAGCTGAAAACCCGTGCTTCGCCACGGTATATTGATGGTCTCAGTAGCATAAAATCCGCAGTTTTGTTTTTTAACTTGTGGATGGGTAATCTTTGTAAACAAAATCCTAGTCGATATCGCATCTGTCCTAAGAGATATTGAGGAATCCGTGAAAAAACATTTTACTCCTTTTCACCACATAGGGGTCGAACTTCAAAAAATCCTTTCTTAGTGGGTTCTTACGTCATACGGAGCAATGTATCTACTCTCCGAATTTCTTATTTCTAACAAAAAAAATGAGTTATTAAGGAATCCTTGAAATGACAATTCACCCCTTTTACACTTCTGAGGTGAAATTTTAAAAAACAGTCAAAACCATTTCGAGATATTTTAAAAAGACACCTATGTGCTAAAAAGGAATGTTACATCTCAACAAACACAGGAAATACGACGGGATATATAATTCACTCCGATTGCTGATTCACCCCTTTAGGGGTTGATTGGGACAAAATTCAGAAATAAGTTTTTTGGTATTTGAATGGGTAATATTTGTAAGCAAAAAGCAAGTCGATATCTTATTGATCTTAAGAGATCTTAAGCAATCCTTGAAATCAGATGACACCGATTTTCAATCTTTAGGGGTGAAATTTTAAAAAACTGTCGTAACAGTTTCGATATATTTTAAAAAGACACCTACGTTGCAACTAAACGAACACAGGAAATACGACGGGATGTATAATTTACCCCGATTGTAGATTGACCCTTATAGGGGTTAATTAGAATAAAATTCTGAAACAGGTTTTTCGGGATTTGCATGGGTAGTATTTGTAAGTAAAAACCAAGGTACATTTTAAAAAGCTGTCAAAACCATTGCTAGATATTTTAAAGAGACACTTATGTGCCAAAAATGAATATTAAATCTCAACAATCATAGGAAATACGACGGTATGTATAATTCATCCCGATTGTAGATTCACCCCTTTATGGGTTCATTAGGACAAAATCCTGAAATAAGTTTTTTGGTATTTGTAGGGGTAATCTCTGTAAGCAAAAAGTAAGTCGATATCATATTGGTCCTAAGAAATATTAAGGAATCCTTGAAATCAAATGTCACCCCTTTTCACCCTTTAAGGGTGAAATTTAAAAAAACTGTCAAAACTATTTCGAGATATTTTAAAAAGAAACCTATATGCCAAAAAGAAACATCATAACTCAACAATCACAGGAAATACGACGGGATGTATAATTCACTCCTTTTGTAAATACATCCCTTTAGAAGTTGATTAGGACAAAAAGTTTTTCGGCATTTGTATGGGTACTAGGATTAGTAAGCAAAATATAAATCGATATACCATCGGCCCTAAGAGATATTAAGGAATCCGTGGAATCACATTTCACCGCTTAGGAGTTGAATTTCGAAAAATTCCTCCAAATTTCAAGTTTCTAGGCCCAAGGGTTCGGGCTGGACGGTGATGAGAAAGTCAGTCAGTCAGTCGGGACATTGCCTTTTATATATATAGATGTCAAATTAACGACCGTCGGGCTCAGCAATTTTAACATGTTTGTCAGAATTTGTTTCTTTGTATGCCTTTGTACTCGTGCATGAAGCCATTGTCAATTCAAATACTGTTAGTTTTATCTACTTTTGTAGTATCCCACATAAAGAGTTTTGTAAATTGTTGTTATTATTACATTATAATTAAATTAATATTAGAAGTTTACGCCTTCAAAGTTTTATTTTCTTTCAAGTTCAAGTTGCACGTCCACCCACCAAACAATTCTTCTATTCTTCTGTAGAAACCATTATACAACAGCTTTAAAAATGTCTACACGACAGCCTTGACATGGATAGAAAATTGTCATAAATGAAGTAAGTCATAATAGATGACTTTTGTATTACAAGGTAATTTGTTATTTGCACTGTGAAAACAGGCCTATACTTTTATTTTTGTAACCTGAGTATTGTTTCGGAAGATGGGAGATATAATACATAAAAATAAAATGTAGGACTTTGAGCCCAGAATTTTTTATTCGATATCTTGTTCTATATTACAGGTAGTTTGATAATTTATATTTTGTACTATAATTTAGGATATTATAAAAGTATGCAATGATTTCGCGGCTAGAGATGGCAACAATTAATCAAATGATTGAAATAATCGATTGTTTTGTTTCAGTTTCTTGATTAATTATATGATATGTTTGGTTTCGATTAAATAATAACTAATCGATTAATTTATTAGTAATCGATAACTTTATTTTATATACAAGAAATTACTTAGTTGTACAGTTGAAACACTGAACGGCAGATAAGTGTGCTCTTCTATTTTCAATAAAGTACCTAGCTTTGACAGGTTTCTAAAGCAAGTCCCTAGCTTTAAGGTACGAGTCTCGGTTTTGACAGGTTCGGCACATGAATAAAATGAACAGTTTTTATTGAATTAAATACGTGCCGCTCGCAAGCGACAGTGACGGCTTAGGCCTAACTATGTCCTAATTCTATTTATAACATTTTGATTAATCATATGATCAATTAATCGGTTGATTAATTTTTATTGTCATCTCTTTTTTCTCGTATAATATTTTTATTGAAATTTCAAGTTACAAACTTTTTACTTCCATTTTTCCCTTAACTTACTTAATTACTAATAATATACCTACTACAATACATAAATTTATCTTAACTTATTTGATAATATTCATATTTTATTTATTTTATTATTATTATATATATATATATATATATATGGATCATCTTGTTGCTAACAAACCATGGGCATTTTGTCGCTATACGTAATGTTTTATTTTGAACAACCTGTAGCATATTTAGATTGGTTTTCGCAGCTGTTCCCCAGACGACACAGGCATATGTCATTATCGGCAGAATAAGAGCTTTATATAATATTAATATATTATGTATGCTAAGCGTACTTTTTCTGTTAATTAGTGAGTATAGGCAGCATAGTCGTTGGTTAGCTTTGTGTGAAGTTTCTTCGATATGTTTTTTCCAAGTGAGGCGTTTGTCCATTATCACTCCGAGGTATTTTGCATCATTTGTCCATTCTAATGTTTGTCCGAAAAATGTAAGATGTTCGTCTGGCACAGTTCTGCGTTTGGTGAAGAACACAGCCGTAGTTTTGTCGGTGTTAATTTTAATTCTCCATTTTTTGTACCAATTTTCAAAGATATTTAGATGCTGTTGGAGATGATTTGTTATTATTGTCGGGTGAGCTGAAGTACTATATACTGCCGTATCGTCTGCGTGTAATGCACGTTTTTGACGATGTCATTCATATAGATGTTAAATAAGATGGGGCCTAGAATTGAGCCCAGAGGTACACTTGCTAATAATTTTCTAAATGATGATGTTTCTTGACTTAGTTTTACTTGAAATTTTCTGTTTTCTAAGTATGCGGAGATTACCTAATTGTGTGGGAGATTTTAGTTTAATTAATTTGTAAGTTAGCCCTTGATTCCAAACTGAGTTTGGAAAAAAAGCTTTGGCAATATCCATAAAAACAAATCCAGTTGATTGCATGTTGTTGAATCCTTCTGTGATATCTTCAGTTACTCGTAGAAGTTGTTGAGTGGTGTTATAATGGTCGCGAAATCCAAATTGATCATTAATTTCTATGCTTTTTTCTCGAAGGTAATTTTTAATTCTTGTTAACACAATTTTTTCGTAAAATTTTCCCCACTGTGTTCAGAAGGCTAATTGGGCGGTTATTTTGAGGTTTTGATTTAATTTTGCCTGGCTTTGGTACAGGGCCGTCTTATGAATTGTAAGGGCCCTAGGCCATGGCCATTTAACGTGCCCGCGGTCTAGGAGAAGTCAAATTAAAAAAAAAAAAACTGATGTGAAGTGTGAATTTTCACACATTTCAGGTATTTGTAGGTATTTAATAAGTGAAGAAGCCAATAGAATGCTGGATATTTGTTTTATAGTCACATTAAAATCAGCAGTTTTTCGATAATTACTTTTATTCGTTATTTGAATACTTAGAGTTTTCATTTAATCTTTTAAACAAAATTTATATAAATTGTCAAGGTCTCAGCGTTTTTTCTGCATTTGCTTCGTATCACCCAATGTATTATACAATGTATTGTCTTCAATAGATTAATGAAAAATATATTGTTAAATGGCTTCATTTTTTCAATTTCAGAATGTATTTCTCACTATTAACAATGTATTATTTGGTTTATAATTATTTCATTGCTATAAACGAGTTATTCCTCTTTGATACCTTAAAAACAAAAATCTAAATTAATTAAAAAAATAGGTTCAATCACAGTGTATAATAGTATAATAAAATAACTGAACACAACACAGTACACTATACAGTGTAGAGTGTAGTGTGGTGCGTGTAACTCGGTTCGCAAATGTTTATTTATTTTTTTTTATATTTTTAATTTCAAAGAAATACACACTATCTTAGCTTTAAATACAAAAAATCTATACCATTATTAGCCATAATTAAGCCATGAATTAAAAAAATAAATAATTTTGTCAAAAGCACAAAAACTGCCATATTTATCAAAAACGCAATCGGGTCAAAAATCTCGTACTTTTCCGTCTCAGATCAATGTACATTACATATATTTTTTTTTAGATTTTTAATTTAACCCCCTTGGGTAAAAAGTCTTTGTGCCGTCCCAAGGACTTTTTTTTAGCACAATTTTGGTTAAAATCGTGTTAAAAAAAAACTAATTTTAAAAAACTACTTTTCTTTTCTTAATCTATGTCGTAAGAGCTTTTTTTGATACCACATAATAATTTAAAAAAAAAAATTATCGACGACACAAAAAATCGACATTTTTCGAAAAACTAATCTGATCAAAAATTCCTGTTGAACTAATCCGGGTCCCATCAATGTTCATTATGGAGATTTTTTTTAGATTTTTAGATCAACCTCTCGGAGAGATAAGGTGGGGGACAAAAGTTTTTTGACATATTTTTGGCAAAAATCCCATAAAAAAATAGATTTTTCAAAAATGAAAATATTAAGTACATAATTGTTCATATATCTCGGGATACGTGTTTTTGAATTCTCAGTATTTTTCCTATATGTGGGTCAAAGAGTGGTATAAGCATACCAAATTTCAACTTTCTATGTTAAGCCGTTTGGCTACAATTTCTACCGTACAGACAGGCAGACAGACAGACAAACAGATAGACACACACATGAGTGACGTTATAGGTTTTTTTTGTGGTCATACCTACAAAACCCTAATAAAAGACAAACTACTGTTTTATTTTTTATGCAAATTTTCTAGCAATAAATTATGTAGGTAAATTATGTCTAAATAAATCAGTGCAAGATAATTGAAATATTGTTATTTAATTTTTTTGTAAAATCAGTTACTTTACAAAATAAAATTAAGAACAGCGACCGGGCCCCTTGTACAAGCGGGCCCTAGGCCATGGCCTCGTTGGCCTAGGCGAAAAAACGGCCCTGCTTTGGTATTGGTATGATTATAGCTGTTTTCCAAGCTTGTGGGAAATAACTATTTTTGAGTGATGAGTTAATGATATTTAGTAGACAATGCAATGCTTTGGTAGAAAGATTTTACAGCATTTTGTTGGTTATTTCATCAATTCCAGGCGATTTTTTGTTTTTGAAATTATTTATATATGTCTTGATTTATATTATGGTGGCATTAAGTATTTCATTTGAGTTGGTTACTGTGGTTTTCAGGAAGTGTTATTATAGTTATTTACTGAGTGGGTAAAAGCAGGATCCCAGGGATTGTAGTTTAGGGTAAATATATTTTCAAAATGTGTTGCTAGACAATTGGCTTTATCTTAGTTAGGTATCGTCGGTTTTGTAGTATTCGCGACTGCAAATAATAGTGAACATCTGGTGGTGACTGGCTAAATTAAACAGAAGCGTATATTTGGATAATATTTGTAGCGTGTTGTGCTGCAGTTTATGTGAATTAATAAGTATTTTAAAATATAGTGACTTAAATACAGTGCTTTTTTGCCGAAATATTGTTTGAACAGATAAATATTAAGAAAAAACTTATGGCATATACGCTTCTCGCCCGCCATCAGCTGTTGTACGCAGCGCCGCCAACGTTAGTTTCAGTCGCGAATTGTGTATTTTGTGTAGTCGTCGTATTTTAGTGGTGGAATATTCGTTGGAACGTTTAGGATTTGTTTCGTTAACTGCATAGTGATTTGTCTTGAACATTTAGAGATTTTAATTTGTTGTTCCATGTGTTATTACGATGATTCTGTATTTCAATGCGGATTGTGTTTACTAGCCTGTTTAAGATAGTTTTGTCTATGGGGTCTCTAAATTTTTGCCACCGTTTTCTTAAGTTGTTTTTTGTCTTTATTAGATTTTTAATAGATATAGGCAGGTTATATGCGTCTTTAATATTTTTGTTCTGTTTACTTGAGAGCTTAGCAGCATTTATAATAGTTGAGGTAATTTTGTGACAGATATATGTATATGTTTTATGCAAGATGTAAGCTGTGTTTCGCGAAATTTTGGTCGTATCTGTACCTTTCGACCAATAGCGATGTTGGAATATAGACTTGCGCAGAACAAAACTTAAGCACAGATAGAAATAGAAATTTATAGTTCCATCTCTCACTTTTGCAGACACTTGAAAGTCTCCACGCGCTATATACTACTTGTTTATAGATATATGGTATATCCATTACATACCGGCTAGCTTTATAGCTAGTCTAATAATGTATTTACCCTATAATATACCATATTTTCCCCACGACCGCTATAGAATTTATCAATTCTAAAATCAATTTTGACTACAGAAAGTTAATATTCTAACACAAGAGATGGAATACTATTCTAAAGCACTTATCTTCTTATGCATTTTGCGTGTATTTCATTCCTTCACTACTGAAGCAATAATTATTCCATGCTCGTTGTCAGATGATATTGTTCACTATAAGGTATGCATTCCTCCGCGCTGAAAAGTACTGTAGACGGTATCTATGGTGTATGAATACATTAAACAAATGTAAGTTTTTTTTTTTTAAATTAACGAACATAACTTACTAAAAAGTAATAAAATAGTGGCGGATGTGCGGCAAATTAAACTAAAATTAAACAAAAAATAAGTTTAAATATTTAATTATTTGTTAAAATAAAAAGTTTGTTAAAATAATTATTTATTAAATATTCTTTCATTTTTCTGGTGGTCGTGGAGAAAGTAGGGTCTGTTACTCGGTTGGAAGAGTAAATTCGATGCTCGTGGTTCCTCGCGCGAGTCACAGGGGAGCGAGTCACATAGAATATTCTCATCTCAACCTTGTTACAAAATATACTATTCTACGAACTGGTGGCTAGATATCTTATCCTGAAGAAGTTGGTAGTTGGTAAAACGCGTTATAAGGAAACAGAGTTGACACTACCGCGAGGCATTAACATGAATTTTATAGGCAAATGATCATAAGAGAGACTATCTGGCGGAATTATGTTGAACTAACCAAATAGACAAGTTTGTTATTGTTCTAAGGCACGTGTTACATTTGTTTGGATTTTTAGATCTGTTTGGCATAAGTGTGATATTTATTAAGAAAACACAAATCAAGACAAAAATATTAATAAACTCTTTCTAAATATCAGATTACAACGTATTGTCCATATGTCAAAAAGTTGTTATTGTCTATTTGGTTAGTTCCGATTTTGCCACTTTGGCGCTGCAATCTTAAAAGGGCTTACCTATTATTATTTTACTGGTTTAAAAAGACAAGAACGCTTATAAAGTCGATTCTTATTTCAAACAGGTCACTGGATGATAAATTATTTTCGAATAATGTAACCCAGTGTGGTTACCAGCAGCCGGTAGCGTAACTATAATAAAAGGATTGGGGGTCATCCCGCAATAATGTTTATGAGGCCCTAGTAGATAACTTTTTTCTTAGACTGCGCGGTGCGGTGGGGCCTACTGTACCTCCTTGACGCCACTAACAGTAGCCATATTCACGTTTTAACACTTAACACTTTTCCTTAATTAAAAGAACTTTTTTTTTTTTAAGCGACATATCGAAAACAGTTCTTTTTTATCATCTAGTACTAGACAAAAAGTAAATCTTTTTCGGCCTAGGCCGATTCGCTTAGTTTTTAGGCTTTAAAATTATGTAGCTAATTGAAATAAATAAGTTTAATTTCTCTAATTAAAATTACGTTTGGTCGCCCAAAAAATATATTGTGTGCCTTTGCCAAAAAGTTCTTTTCCGTCCTTATCTGTTTGAAGGTATGATATCTGCTTCCGCCATCAAATTCAGATGCGGACGAAAAAGAACCACTTTTTGGCCATGGTACACAATAGTTATTTGTTTAAACTTATTTATTTCAATTAGCTACATAATTTTAAACATTCGCTTTATTGAACAAACTTCACTACCGTAGATAGTATTGTATCGTAGATAGTATACGATTTATCCAGTGGCCTAAAAAGTAAGCAAATCGGCCTAGGCCGAAAAAGATTTACTTTTTGTCTAGTACTAGATGATAAAAAAGAATTGTTTTTGATATGGTTAAAATGTCTAAAAATAACTATTATGTAAATAAAAAAATGCTTCTGTTTTTTTTGTATTTTGCTTCTACGTTTATTAGATTTATCTGTATAAATATTACATTTTTATACTTGTGCAGTCACAGTAATTACAAAACAAATTAAATGTAAATAAAAAATATTAAATAACAAATATTTACACCTATAATTCCGATGTATGTACCCATAACTTTTATATTTTGTACATGTAGTCGCATTTATCAAATAAATTGCAAAATAAAAAATTCAGGTCAAGTTTAATATTCATTTACATTTAATACCTCTAAACATATAAAGGAGAGTAGTTTTGACCTGGGCCTTTATTATATCCTATAAGTGCCGCAGGCAATTTTTTTAAAAATTTCAAGAGCAAACGTGTTTTAATGTACGTAAAATTGTTGGTTGTTATTTTTAGGGTTTTGTAGGTATGACCAAAAAACTCTTATACCGTCATTTAGTCGTCTGTCTGTTTGTCTGTTCGGTAAAAACTGTAGCCAAACGGCTTAACCTAGAGAGTTGAAATTTGGCTTGCTTACACAACTCTTTGACCTGCACATAGGACAAATACTAAAACATCTAAAAAACATATCCCCCTAAAAATATAAACCAATATCTGATTATCGAAAAAAACATTTTTTTTTTTTTATTCTGAGTAGGGTATTAAATAAAATCCCTTAGTACGTGGTTTAACGATCATTTTTTTTTTTTGCAAAATAAATTATTTAGTCGCGATTTTTGCCAAAATTGTGCAAAAAAAATCTTGTCCCACATCCTGTAGCCCAGATGGTTTAAACTAAAAATCTGAAAAAATTCTAAGTAATGTACATTTGTGTGAACCGGAATAGTACAACAGAAATTTTTTATCAGATTATGTTTTCGGAAAATAATGCATTTTTGTGTTTTTTGCTTGACCACGGAATATATTTAATAACTTATCTAAGACAGAGAACCAACATGCTTTGATAGTGTAATGGCTAGCATGCTCGCGTTCTGATTTGCAAAGTAAGATTCGGGCCGCTCTCAAGGCAGTTTTATTTTTTCTGTTTTTTTTTTTGCATTTTTATATTGTTTAAATTATTTTTTCAAAATTCTAGTTATATTTGGGCAAATGTTGCATTTAATTTTTAAAAGCGTAAATTTAATAACCAGTGGAAATTGTTGAAATTGAATACACGAAACAGAGGGGCGGGGGTTTGACTTAAAACAACCAACGGAAGCCATAGGCGCAATTTTCAAAATCTTAATAAACCTTGCTATATGTATAAAAAAATACTGCACATATTTAGAAACCTAAATAATGGTATTAGGCATTCGAATTAAAATTTGTTTTGGTATTCCAAATAATCATCATTCACTTACTAAATACCTGCAAAACCCTGAAATGTGTGAAAATTCACACTTCTCATCAATTTTTTTTAAGTACCTAAATATTCTCATTTGTTTAAAGAAATAATTTTTTTAGCATGATGTACGATTTGAAGAAAGGGATTTTTTTTGAGTGGGCGACGAATTTAATCACTTGTTAGCCTATGTAGAGCAAACTTAAAATGTGTGAAAATTATTTTAATAAAATTGTACACCGTTACCATTACACAATAATTTTTATATGTGATAGTATAATACAGAATTGCTTTGTAGTTCTATGGTATTAATCAGTATTTATATTTTTATTTTTAAAATACTTTTTTAACTTACTTAACACCGATCTAGATATGATACAGGAGTATATTACATATATACTGTATTACAGGAGTACCGATTGAGAACCGATAAACAAATATATATCTACTAGCTGGCATGCCCGTTGTCTGTTTTTCCCTTCATCTCTCCCTCTGCCTCTCTACTTCTAGTGCGTATCAAAGTACTGTCTGAGCTCCAGAGCGTTTCATAGTTTATTTCTAAAAATTATGTTTAAGGCATGAAAAGAGGTTCAGCCTACGACATGATATTCTAAGCATGTTGATGCATAATTTTAAGTTTTTTGCTTGATTTTAATTATTTAAAAAATCTAGGGATCCTGAGACAGAAACAGGCTGGTTTTAATAATGATTCTGAGATAGAATAGGCCATAAACAATGCCATGATTATAAATAATAATGCCATGATTATGCTGGTATATATATATATATATATATATTCAATTGGTGCAGTTGTTCTTTGCTTTTGAGGTAACACACATACATACAGCATACAGACAAACGAACTAATTTATATATTGGTATAGATTTCACACAATTTTATATTCTATGTAATTTATCAATAACGTGTTTGAACTACTCGTACTTAAGTAAGTCAGTGGTTTTTCCTTGTTTGTTATTTTTGAATATATTCACCAGTGGCGGCTGGTGCAGGGAGGACAACGGGGAAACGCCCTCCCAATTATTTACTTTGGAAAAAGAAGAAAATCTTTAATAAAAAATAATAATAATAACATGTATTATTTTCATTTTACCCATTTGTAATTAATATTTAGTTATATTGAAATGTTTATAACTTATATTCGCACCGCGCCGCGTTTCGCTTCCTAAAACAAATGTTTTTAGAATGGACATACGCCAAGCAGGGCAAAACAGCGAATGTCTCAAATATTTGTACGAGTTTTGATGCGGGGTACAAGTGGGGGTGAAGGACGAGCAATAGTATGTAACCTATAGCAGCCATTGCAAGTGGGTCAAAAAATATTTTGTTCGTAGTTTTAATTATCAGTCGGAGTGCTTTATTTTAACATTTGTTTGTAGTTATGCGTTATTAAAAGGTTATGTATGTTCGATGTTTTAATAATTACATTATTAAAATAGTGTTTTATTAGTATATTTGATAATAATTTACTTGCTACATTTTCTTAAGTTTATGTGATTGTGTTTTACAGAGCCGCAGTAAGGAAAACTTGCGCTAGGGGCAGAGCCGTGTTTTGGCGCCCTTGGTAAATAAAAACAAGGTTCTTACCTCTCAAAATTTAAGTAATGAGCAAAAAAAAGGTCTTACCCTCCCAAAATTCAAGTGATGAGCAAAAAAAAAGGTCCTCATCTTCACAATAGCGCTCTTATCCGTAGTGCGCTAGGGGCCGTTGCCCACTCCGCCCCCCCCCCCTTACTGCGGCTCTGGTGTTTTAAGTAAGTGGCGAATTTTGGAAAAAAAAAATAAAATAAATAAATAAATTTTAAAAATGAATGAGAATGAAAATAGCGTGATATCAATTTTAGAACTGGTTTCCAAAAATAATTGAACCTATGATATAAAAATTAGACTTAAAACTTTAGGACCACCAAGACCGGAATTCATATTAACGATTTCCGAAGAAAAAAAAAAATGAAGTTATTTCAAGGAAATTTCATTAAAAAACCTTTTTGATAAGCTTTTGCCCTAAAAAAGCTTTTTTCCCCACCAGAAAATAACGTCACGAGCGGCCACTGATATTCACATAAACGTATGTTTGTTTTTTATGAACACAAGTCGCACATTGGTGCGAATGGTGCATGGTTCCCACCTAGTAAGGGAGCAAGAGAGATCAGAATGATATTTCTTTCTCAGTTGCCAAACGAATGATGTCTCTTCTTTTTGAAAATCTTTTCGGTTGAACCGTACGCCTTTAAAAATCGTCATCGGCCGTGTAAATTCTCAGCGATTATATAATTCAGCAATCAAACATTATATATATATATATATATATACTTAATTTAGTCGGGATAAAGAAGATAGTGTCGTGAATAACCCACATTTATTTCATAAGGCCTATATTTCGCCAACAGTTCGTTAGCTTTATTCAAGGTATCTATAACAACAATGTGCAAATTAGTTAGTGGAATTATAACAACAGTTAATTTTTACTCACTGAAATAATTAAGAGGAACACATAGATGTTATCAAAAAACGAACTAAGTCGTTATAAATCCCAAACCAATCAGGCACCATAACTTTTTTACAATAAAAAACTTTAAATTAATAATATTCTATACATTTTTTACAAAACAATCGTGAAGCGGCCATTTTGTTTAATAAGGGAAGAAGAACAGGTGTTGAGGGGTGGAGATAAGGAAAATTGTTCTAGAATGTTCTATTACTCGATTAAAAAGTAAGAAGAAGTATTCTTTATCCCATGATTTTGTATTCACGACACTATCTTCTTTATCCCGACTAAATTAAGTATATTTAATTTCAACAGAAGAAAGAAATTCTCCGGTGTATATATATATATATATATATATATATATTAAAATTACATAAAAACTTGTATACTATTGTCGGATTGTTGATAGGTGACTGTTAAATGTATGTATCAAGAAGTGCCTTCATATAATAATCTAGTTACCATTTTTCAGCGATTTTAAAAATGTTTTTTGTTATTTGTTTTTTGTCACTGTCAGTGTCTGGTAATAAATATTAATTAAAATATGGCTTGCGGCCAATTATTAAATTCACAAACTTTAATTTTAAATCTGCTGGAATAAACAACAAATTATAATTCAAAATTTACGTATGAGTATAAATTTTTCCTTATTTATAATTATAACCTTAAAATTAATAATTTTGTTTGTTTGAGTACTGCTGTAAATTTATATTCGCGCTCTAATTAGTAAAGATATCTACGAATCTTGCCATTTCTTTCTAATGTTTTGTTTTTTATTCAAATAATTTGAAAGGTTAGTTGTCAACTTGCGTCACTATACGTTACTATGGGTATGCAAATAATTATAATGCTATAGACAGAGAAAGCATATAGTATTGAATATCGATACTTGTAGCAACGAACAGTCACTTATCAGCAATCCGACTATAGGAGTATTATTTTCTGATTTATAACGATGATTATACCTATATATTTATTATCATTGTATCGAAGCGAGCGAGTATTTCACTTAAGAATATGGATTAACAGGATCAAATATCAAATTTATAAAATGAATATGGCATTTCAGTTTGGTTATTAATTAATTATTATGATTAATATGTTATTTAAATGTATATATGTATGTAGCTGTCAAAATATTATCTAAACAATTTAATCAAGTTCATATGTCCTTAATATGGAAGCGATAAATTATATTAAACATAAACAAATCGTTGTTCCGGTATTACTTCCTGATCTGTTAAAAAATTTATATTATTATGCAATGTGGAAGTATCCTGTTATCGAATTTATTGTCGAAACAAAACAAGAATTATCCTATTACATTCTAAAGCCAAAGTGGTTTTGTGAAAAACAGATAGGTATGTTTTTGTTTACTGTTAGAGTAATTTATAATTTAAATAACCTTTAACTGGACGATAATATCCTTGGTATTAGAATACTTCAGGTGCGAAAAGCACTTCTGAAAAACGTTTTTATTGTTATTTAGAAGACTTAAGATTCATTTATTTGGGTGCTTCAGCAAGATAAAAATTTGATAAAGTTATTACACACATGTTAATAGCCAACCAAATTAGTTAGTTTTTAACTTCTGAAATTTGACTTAAAATTTATTATAAATATCTTTTTTTATTTTTATTTATTTATTTATTTGAGATAGGACAGCCAACAGATTTGCTTGAACAAATCCAATTACAGGTTGTCACAAAAGTATTACAAACAAGAATCATTACAAAGTATTACAGAATTACAGAAATTTACAATATAGCAGAAACATTTTACACACATTTTTACAAAAATGAAAAAAAAAAAAAAAATAGATACAATTCGTTTAAGATTTAATTATTTAGTTAATTATTTCTTTATTTATTATTATTATTATTATTATATAGATATTTTTTTTTTGTTTTTTTCAATGTTATTAAATATTTGTAAACCTATTAACAACAAATTCAGGCCAATAATTGGCGTAAATATGATTCAACAGTTTTACAGAAATGTGGAAGCGAAAGAAAATTAATGTCAACATCGACTTTTAGTGCTAGGTTGTTGAAATTATTACACATACGGAAAAATGGTGAGTTTCTAGACAGGTTTGTTGACGCAAAGCCCGGGCGAAAGACTAAATGAGACCTGGTGGGATAAGTCGGTACGTTAAAATTAATATAATTTAGAAAAATAGTAGAATCATAAGAGTTATGAATTATCTTATACAGATGTTTTAAGTCAAGTAGTTCTCTCCTATTTTTCAAACTAAGCTTATCTTAATAGTTATAAGACCTACTTCATTTTATTATTATAATTATTATTATATCTTTATGAGCCCAAGAAATAACATAACTAAAACAGCGGTTTGAGAAGCAACTTTGTTTGATAGTAGGTAAGAACAACAGTTTTAGTTTCATAGAGTACCTTATTTTTCAAGGGGATTATACACACTACCACTCCCCCCACTCCCCCCACTCCCCCCACTACTACCACAACATATCTCCAGGATTCCGATTCCCTTCCGGAAGTAGGTCTTCGAGGTCCTCAAAATAGTCGTTTATGACTTCTATCACCTCACTATTTGACCCAAATATTTATCCAGCAAGGAAAATTCTCATTTATGGGAATAGATAAAAATCTGAGGATGGCTAAAAATGTCAAACTTCAATTTGTCCAATTTTTGCTAAACAATAACGTTTGCAATATCATTGTGAGATGTTATCATTGTTAAGAAATGTTATTAAAGAAAAATATTTCTTTTAATGCAAACGTCAAATACATTCAAACCTGCAATATGTTGAATCGTTATTTAATCTGTATAAACTCTGCAAGTCCTGTCAACTATTTATTTTTCTTCTGAACAGTGAACAGAGCTGAACAATAATTCTTGTAGCTATTTAGATTTAGAGCTATTAGTAGATATTAGTAGCTATTTTTAAATGTTTGAAAGTATATACTTTCAAACACTTCTTGAATCTATCTACTAATATTCACTTTTTTACAATAATAATAATTATAGCATTTTTTAAGTATATTTCTTTCTGAAAGAAAAATTTGTAAACATTTTTCTTATTCAATAGCAATTTATATTTTTATTATTTTGGAGACATTAAAAGGACTGAATTAAATTTTTTACAACTGATTTTAACAGAATATGGATTTACTGATCATTTTCAAGTTATTAACGAAAAACAACAGTAATGTATACTTTGTAAAAAATATATAATATGTACAAAAATAAATCATTTAACTCAACACGTCAGTGGAAAGATACATAGAACTAATGTCGATGGATTAAAAGATAATTTTAATACCGACCAGCGTAGCGTAGTGGTAACACATGCGCTCTGCGTTGCTAAAGTCTCGGGTTCGAATCCCGTTCAGGCATGGAATGTTTCAAAGAATAAGAATAGTCCTGTTTAATTGCCGAAGCAGTAAAGACCATAAAAAAAAACTAAAACAAGTATCTCGTGACTTCGACCTTTATTTAAATAATAAAATTGACGCAGTTCTTTAGAGAAATCCAGACCTTCGTATATTAACACAAATTTATTCCGATGACTGTCCCGATTTTTCAAAACCATATTTTAATCAATATCGAAATTATTTTTACAGAGCCCCCATCGTTACTTGAAGTCGAAAGAACTTTTTCAAGATTTAAAAACATTCTTAATCCAAGCAGTAATAGTTTTTCTAACGAAAATTTAGAACAAGTTTGCATTATAACTTGCAATTCTGACATATTCATATAGATTTCCTTACAAGTTCATACGATTAGTTCGATCAGTTTTTTTTTTTTTTTTTTAATATTTATATTAACATTTTATTTTTGATCATCTATTTTTATTAATATTTACAAGTTGAAAACTATATATCAAGAAACTCAATACGGTGACTATGGTCGGTGTCTAACACAGTATTATTTTATTTAGAATCGAACTACCAACCACACAATCCAGACTGTTTTCCACCAGTCCAAACTGCTGCGGTTACTGAAAATTTTGGTTACTTTTTTGTAACCAAACTAACCGTATAAAGAAGATATAAAGAAAACAAAGAGAAAGAAAAAATAGACATAGAAGAAAATAGGGACGAGATAAGTATGCCCATCACACTTACTGAATTATTGATAGCTATCAAAGAAATGCAAGATTCAAAAGCTGCAGGTCCCGACGGAATACCAAATGAATTTATAAAACATTTACCCATAGAAACAACCAAATATCTTCTTCTTATATACAACAAAATCTGGGAATCGCACGTATATCCTGACCAATGGAAAACAGTAACCATTGTTTCAATACTAAAGCCCGGTAAAAATAAAACCCAGCCAACAAATTATCGACCTATATCCATCTCAAACAGTTTGAGTAAAACTCTTCAAAAAATCATAAATAAGAGATTAATGTGGTATTTAGAAAATAAGAACCTACTGTGTAGCATCCAGCACGGCTTTCGAAGCAAACACTCCACCATGGACAATATACTTACATTGCAACATGACATGTTACAGGCCTTTAAAAATAAACAACATCTAATAGCAGTATTCTTCGACCTGCAGAAATCCTACGACATGGTATGGAAACATAATATCAGCAGAACTCTAAAGGCACTTCAGCTTGATGGCAACATCTTACACTACGTAAAAAACTTTCTCACAAACCGCCGATTTCAGCTTAGATGTAACTACCACATATCAAAACAACATCCACAAGTTAACGGACTACCTCAGGGAGAAATACTTTGTGTTACTTTATTCTTAATAGCTATCAATAATGTATACAAATCAGTAAAACTACCCGTGAAAGCATGTCTGTTCGCAGATGATCTCGTCATCTATTGTAAAGGTACAAACCCAATAAATATTAAAAACAACCTTCAACAAGTCATCTCTGAATTAACTAACTGGAGCAACACCACAGGTTTTCAGTTCTCACCCTCTAAAACTAAAGCCGTACATTTCAGTAAAAGACAATATAATAATTATAACTCAACTTTAAAAATAAACAACAATCACATAGAATACGTTGATGAAATAAAATTTCTAGGAATCACCCTCGATAAAAAGCTAACTTGGAGATCACACACTAAGAACCTGAAAAAAGAATGCATGCAAAGAATATCATTACTGAAGACTCTAGCACATCAAAAATGGGGATCCGATAGAGATAGCTTGTTACGAATATACCAAGCATTAATAAGAAGCAAACTCGATTATGAATGTATATCATACGGAACAGCTAAAGAAACTGTACTCAAAACATTAGAATCGATCCAAAACACAGCCATAAGGATATCAACAGGCGCATTCAGAACCAGCCCTACAAATAGCCTTCTTTGTGAATCCAGTCAAATACCCTTGAAATAGCGTAGACTACAGTTAACTCTATCCTGTTTCGTAAACATAGCATCTAACCAAAACACGCCAACCCACAACCTTTTTTTCCGTCAACTCAACAATCAACTAGTCATGCACACTTCTCTACCTCTGCTACAAAATATAGAAAACTATCTAAATAAGTATAGTATCATATTAAGTCACATCGAAAAGCACCGCTACAATAAATTTCCACCATGGAGTCTAAATCGAGCGCAGTTTAACACAACACTAGCCAAATATCCGAAACAAGAAACGGACCCACAAGTCTATCGGGAAAGATTCAAAGAAATCATGACCAACTACAACAACCATGTACACATCTATACAGACGGCTCAAGAATAGGACATAATACCGGCGCAGCAATCATCATAGATAAACAGGAGTACAAGATCCATTTACCTTCTGTAAGCAGTGTGTACACAGCAGAAGTGTACAGCATCCTAGAAGCGACCAGACTAATCAATAAAGATCATAGAAATAAATTCATAATAATAACAGATTCTCTAAGTTCTGTCCAAAGTATCCACGAAACTTACTCGAAACATCCCATGATACAAGAAACTCAAGACAACATACACAACGCATTAGCCCAAGACAAAGAAGTAACCATCTTATGGATCCCATCCCATGTAGATATAGAAGGCAACAATATAGCAGACGAAGCCGCAAAAAAGGCAACAACAGCAGCCACAACAGAAATACCGATGCCAATCTATGATTTCAAGAACCGGATTAAACACAAAATTAAAGAAGACTGGGACCTAGAATGGAGACTGACGAACAACAACAAATTACGACATATAAAACAGGACACGAAGAAATGGACCCTAACCAGAAACCGACGAGACCAAATTATACTGACGAGACTACGAATTGGACATACGGCGCTTACACACCAATACGTATTCCACAGACTACAACCACCCATGTGCGAAGAATGTGCCACAGAACTGACAGTAGAACATATCCTGATGACCTGCCAGAAATATAATAACGAAAGGAAAACACATAAAATTCCCCCACATTACAGCAAACCCTGGCTAACGACAACAAAACAACAGAAACCGTACTAAAATTCCTAGAAGAAATATCATTAAAAAACAAAATATAACTACCCTTAAAACCGAAGCGAACAATAATTTAAACTCAATATATATATTTTCCCAAATGTACTATTAGTAATGTTAAACACTATGTAAAATTATAGAAATGTATTGTAATACTAATGGCCTTAGTTGCTGATGTATTTTTTTGCTAAATAAAAAAAAAAAAAAAACTAACCGTGGAAATATCGCGGTTAGTGTGGTTATTTCCACCCACTACAAACTTCAGATCTAGGGTACGTTCGGGAACACTATAGTGACTAACGTTCACAATCGTTAGTTCGGTAAGCATCGAAGGTTTTCGAACCCTTGAAGTTTTACATAACCTAAACAGTTTTATTAACTGTCAGTATCTATCATTTTATTAAAATGGAAAACAAATTAAGGCAAATAATATTTTGTAATTAACTTAAATTCTATTATAAGACTAGAAAATATTTTTGAAAGTGAATTAGAGGATGAACATGTTGAAGAATCTAATTTACTGGATATTGTAAAGCGATATTTAAAAAAAGAAAAATCGACACCAACACAGATTTTATAATATTTATAGCTTTTTATATAAAAAAAAAGATAATAAATATCGTTGTAACCGTGTATTCTTTTAAAAGTAGCCAACCGTTGACAGGTTAATGCGGTAATGCGCATGACGAGTAAAAGTTCACGATCATTTTTCGTAGTTACAAAAGTTACTGTCGGTGACGACCTTGGCTAGTTTTCGAACGAAGTCGTTGATGTACTCACTAACTTTTCGAACGGTTAGTTACTAGCCGGGTAAGGTTTCCGAAGGTATGTTCGTTTGTGTGATCTAGATTGCTTAAGTCGAGCAATTAGATCATGATCATGTGACTGCAAGAGCAAGTTTGAGCTGTGCTGTCCGATCTTCACAAACGAACGGCTATTTGCCAAAGAAAAAATATTGTAGTTTATTTTTATTAATGCGTTGTTCTCCACCTAAACATTTCCTACTGCAATTTCGTAGGTAATACAATCTAAAAATAAGATCAGTATATTTTTTGTATTTATTGATTATTTTTTTATTTGTTCACTAACCAGATCTATTTAAAATGTAATAATTATTTAGAATATTGCTTAAAAACTTTAATGATAAGTATTTTGTATGGTTATAATAAAACTTGTCAAAAAACTTCTTTATTTAGAGGTTATATTTCCTGCTATACTCTACCTGCTCCACCTCTTGAGACCGAGCAAGTTTAGCTTGCTCGAAGTGATCAAGCGTAAGTTGCTCTGGACAAACGAACACTATTAGATCAACTATTCTTACACAAACGAACGCCTAAAATGTTGCTAGACTTGCTCTAATGCGATCTAAGCAGACAAACGAACAGACCTCGAATGTAAACTACAAAAGATGGGAATTTCAAAACAATTACTATTAAGCGGGAGTCAAGTGGAGGGAATTAATCGTTTCTTTTTAGTGCTATGTAGTAAATTATAATATTATTTTACTATAGTCTATAATTAAAACAGTAAGAATGAGTAAAAGTAACTGATTTTTAGTAATATTGATCGTTGTGGTGAAAAATAATATCGGGAAAAATCATATATGTTCTTATATAATGTGCTATTGTAAACAAGTACTATGGTCTATTTCAAAGTAGAAAAAAGTAGATAGCGCTGCGAACCGAGTACGATTTACACTGATCAAATACAGTATAGCGGGAAATTTAAAATAAGTTATAACTAGGGCATGGACGTAGCAACTGGGTTAGCAAGTGATTGTTTTTTTTAATATAAAAAAGGTTAATAAGATATTGAAATAAACAAGGCAGATAATACACTTACGTTATTTATACGACATAAATTCAGTTTAATGGGAAATTTGAAAACGTTAAAATAATATTAATTTTAAAAATTATGTACTATATATAAAAAGATAGATTTGGCTAAAATAGTTTAAATAAAGCAATAAAACAAACAATATATCTTCAGAGCTAAAGTTTCTTATTTAAATAATTATTGTAAATAAAAATATATGTATATATGAAGGTCTAAAAATTATATCAATAACTTCTTCTTTGGGCACAATCAGCTGGGCTGTTTTTTGGCCTCACATTAGTCCTCTTTCTTGATCTGTTACTTGTCAACTGTCAAAAAATATTTATATGTCACATAACCTAAAAAATATATAACTGCGTAAAAACAAATTACATGGAGAATTTTTTTCATAAACTCTACGCCAAGAATATAAATAAAAGTCTAAATATGTAAATAATAACAAAATATATGAGAAAAATTAAATAATATAAATAATATATATTTCCAATGTACGACACTGAACATCTGTCAACTTGGACTAAAAACAATATTTTTACAGTGTAATAGGGATGACGATCTAAACCAATCCGAAGCAAGGACAAACAGCTCCTATCTTCTTACACACATTTTTCTACTTTGAAATAGACCATAATAAAACAAATATTTGTATTAATAAGTTTGTAACAGAATATTTATAACCTGAAAAGTCAATAAAATGACAGTTCAGTTTTCTGTTTTATCAGCTGTCAGGTGTGACTACCGTTCCGTAACAAAAACATGTTTTCAGGTAACCACAACTTACCACAATTGACCACGACTTTACCGTAACCGCAACCGCGGTAGGTAGTGTGCAATTAATGAACATTGTATAAACCGTCCACTTTCTTTCCCTCATAAATTTTCCGGAACACCTTTCTCTCCCATATATTCAATTTGCTTTTGCTCGAATTGTTCATTGCCCTTAACTCACCTATTACAATTATAAATGTTTGACTGTCAGTTGTTTCCATGTAACCATGGAGATCTTGTAACTTAAGAAATAACAAACAGATGGCTCTAGCATTCAGCGGCCAAAAAAATAAGCGAATCGGCTTAGACCGAAAAAGATTTACGTTTTGGCCGGAACTAAATGATAAAGAGAACTGTTTTTGATATGGTCGCCCAAAAATTATATTATTTCAGCTCATAGCCCACTCTAACGCTAGTTTAAATATTACGGGAGCCATTGGCGTTATGCTGATCGAAAATCTCTGCTTCGTAGGGGTAACAGGGAAAAACGAAATCATTTGATACAACTGTATATAAATTGGCCAACAGGAAAGCGGAGAAAAGTTCTTCGGATAATCATAATTGCACTTTGTAGGTTTTTCTATAATTATACAAATTATAATTTTACCTTGCGTGCAAACTTCTATAAGCGAGTTTATGCGAAACAAAAACAGTATTCAAGACAAAATTAAATAGATAAATTTGTTTATTTATTTATTTTTAATTCGTAATTATTAATTATTCGAAAAGCCAATTTAATAAAGTGGATGTTTTTAAATGAAATTTTATGTTAACTGTATAATATACTGACAATTTTTAATTAATTGCAGGAAAAATCAATGGATATCATTTGAAGATCATACTAGCATGGACATAAAAGCAAAATATGCGAGAGTTCGAGGTCTTGCTGGTTTGGCTCTGAAAGACGTTTCTATGGATGGAGGCTCAAAGTGTGGTACCTCACTTCTGGAAGCTGCTCATGCTGGTTTGACCAAACAAAATCGAGCTACACGTGGAGCAGTCTTACGATCACTGGAGAGAGAAATATTGGAAACACCAGCTAGACCACTGGACACAGTACATGTATCACCATTTAGAATATCAAGAGTTATAGATGTCGAAGGGCATGTCCATACAATTAGAAAGGTAAGAAGTTAGATAAAGGATTTAATATTTCTTAGTCTAATAATATTCAAAATTGTACGTATGTATAAACGATTTGTTAAATATCCGAAGATTGTATTTAAAGGCTAACAGCAAATCTACTCTATAAATATTGGCTGTTAAATTAGAACAGAGTTTCCCAAACTGTGCTCCGCGGAGCGTCTACTAGTGCTCCGCGAGCAAATTAGGCAGAACAGTAAATAAAATGAATGAGATCAGATTTGAAAATAGTGATTGTTTTTTTCTTTTAAAAACAAACGTTTCACTTAGAAATATCAAAAGCCAGTAAAATATTATTTTATTGCCCCCAAAAACTGTAAATAGGCGCTCGAATCTCAATGATTAACTGGTCATTGAAAAAGTTTTAACCTATTCTATTACAGGGCTGATATATTATAGGAGCGGCAAACAGTAGGTCACTAAGTCATAGTAGTGCAGTGTTATTTATTTGTTTTTGGTGCGATTATATTTCGATGGATCGCTGGCTAAAGTACGGATCGTTAAAAAAGTTGCCACAGTCTCCGTGTCAGAATGTCCAGTAGACGACAAGTATGTTCATATATTATAAATATAGTATTTAAAATTTTTTTTACCGGTATTTTCTATTTTGTATTTTCAAAAGCTTTTTTTTGTCCCAGTTCTAGTTATGTTTTTACCACCGCCATATACATACATATACATATAAGGGAGGTATTGTGATCATACCGATTTGGACATTTTTAAATTTCGATGGATGTTCATTAATTGAGGTTCCTACATTATGTTTTTACTATTTTAACATGATGTCTATCGGTCTGTCTGTATTTCTGTCTGTATTTCTGTCTGTCGGTCCTTGGACACGTGTAAAGCGAATTTGGCTGAACGGAATTTTACGAAATTTATATATGTAATGTTTCTATGATTATTGTAAATAATTTCTTTATTAGATTTTTTTTTCTTATTTTTGAATTATTTTTACAATAGTAATAATATTTAAAATACTTATAAGTATTTATTTTGTCATACGTATATGTAATGTTTCCATGGTTATAATAAATAATTTCTGTGTTAGAAAGAATTTTGTTTAAGTACTTAGCAATGGCGAGTGGCTTTGCTTTTAACTAACAAAGCATTTTTAAATTTTGCTCAGTTATAGTACGTACCAGATAACTTTTCAAAATCGGCATAAAACAATTATCCTGTATCGATCAACTGAAAATTTTATTTCTACAACATATCACACGTCAAGATTCTACTAAAATATATATAAATATATAGTAACGATAGTGCTCCGCGACGAATTTTTCTTGTGAAAAGTACTCCGCGGCTCAAAAAGTTTGGGAAACTCTGGTTTAGAACAATGGTGTCCAATCTTTTCTACAGAAGGCCCGCGGGTCTAGTGTTGAATTTAGAAAATACCGTATGTGTTTTTATGTACATCTATAATACACCTTACAGTTTATGGAATTACCAGTGGTTTTCAACCGGGGTACCGTAGGTATATAAAGGGATAAACTCGGAAAATCCCCTCCTCACTCATAAACTGTTCACCAACTGTTACTGATGAATTATTAGTTTCCCTCCGTTCTCAGTCCTTTATTATGGATCATCACCCTGCCGTCGTCAACTTCTTAGGGATTGTCGCTCATCGTCGTCAATCGTTTGTTATGGATTATCACCGTCGTAGTTAAACGTTTGTTATGGATTATCCCCTCTCGTCGCCAACCGTTTCGTGCGTGGTCTTCCAGTTGAAATTTGGAAACCACAAAATCATGTGCAAAAGTGGATCAGAAACCATCGTTCATCTACAGACACACAAACCCGTATATGCAAGGTACAAGAAGTTGAGGAGAATGTCTTGAGAATGTTGAGGAAGCTTTTATAAGTAAATATTAATTAGATTAGATATTGATAAATTAATTTATTCTTTGTGTTTTTTTTTTTTTATAAATTTTATAATTACATAAATTTAAAAAAAAGTTTTTATACATTTATTATTATGTATTCCCGCAGTTGCAATCGGTTCAATAATAAAGTACCCCGTATTAACTAATTTTGCATAAAATAATTCTATGGACAGTACTGCCTACGGCTTATTTTGGACTTCCTTGCGTGAGTGGGGGAGAACTCCCGCACTTTTTCATTTAGCACTACACCACTGGACCAGTGTTGCCAACTTGTGGGATTTTTCCCGATTCGAAATTAAGATCTTAAATTTACTTTCATGCGAAAAGGGATTTTTTACGAAAATTTGGGGCATTCGTGGGAATTTAACTAAAACACCTTTTTTCCAAAAAGCATGAAGTAAAAATGTTGTGCTTAGACGAACGCCCAATATTTTAACCGTTAACCGACTATATGAATTTTGTCAGCCATCAGTTGTCTCGACGCCTTACCGGCGCTTGTAGTAAAACCGTTATATTTTTTGTGATTTGATATAAAAAAACTCGAAAATAAAAGATATAAATAGTGCATAAAGTATATCTACTATAATTTAAATTATTTATTAACACAATTATTACATATCAAATTTGAATGATCATTACAAACATTTTTCTTACAATATGCGCAATGTTGAAAAATTTGTCTTTTCGATTCACATAAATGGCATTGCGCTCGGTGTTTCTTTTTTGGTTGTGAGTTTGATGTCGAAGGTTCGTCCAGACCACATAATGTAGCAATATTCTTCTTCAAAGATTTACTCCGTATTTTTGAGAGACGTCGCTGAATTTGATCCATGATTAATTCTTCACTCAATTCTTCGAGGTAGATATTTCGTCTATCGTTTTTTCCTATGTTCCATTGTTTATAAATATTTGTATGGATTATATATCCTGCCAATCCAGCTATATCCAATAAATTCATAAAAAAAGCCATAGGCCATCTAGTACACTTTCTTTTACAGGTATACGATCGTAACATCTTATCCATTAGATCAGTTCCGCCTTTAGATTTGTTATAATCTATTATTATTTCAGGTTTTTGTTTATTTTCTGTCAAAGCATCATCGTGAAGCATAGAAGATAGTAATATAAGAGCTCTACCCTTTTTTGGCACGTAAGAGACTAATGTGAGTGCTTTGGTAAACCCAAAAATTGAAGAAAATTCTTCCCGGGAACGATTTGCCTGAAAATTATTTGGAATATATTGCTTATTTTTTCGAAGTGTTCCTAACAATGTGAGTCCAGAACTTTTAAGATTCAAAGCCAATTGTTTTGTAGTAAAAAAATTATCGCACGTCACATTTCGATTGGTGTGATAATATGGTGTACTCAACTTTTCAACAAGCTTTTCTCCGAGATTTGTCGCTCGTTCGTTACCCTCTTTACCTAAATAAGGAACTCCGCCTAGAGGATATCCATTTTCTGAATCATTGATCCAAAATATTTTCATGCCATATTTTTCTGGTTTTGATGGCATATATTGTTTGAATGGACATTTCCCATCGTAACCAACTAATTGTTCATCTACAGTTATATTAGAACCTGGCATATAATACTTTCCGAGATTTTTATTTAGACCCTCCCAAACGTCTCTTATACAAGCCAGTTTATCAGTTGCTCGTCTCTGTGGTCTGGAATTTTTATCATCGAATCTCATAAAACGTATTATCTCTTTGAATCTGTATTTTGACATAGTAGCTCGAAATATTGGAGGTCCATATTTATTACTCCACAAACGATCAACGCTTACATCTGAGAATTTTAAATGTCCAGCAGTTAGCAAAAGTCCTATAAATGCTTTTATTTCAATATTGTCTACAGGTTTCCAGCATTTCTCATATTGTTTTTCTGTGTATACTCGAAAAGCCTCAATATTTGTGAACTCAGTTATCAAAGAAATCAAATCTTCTGAGAAAATAAGTTGGAACGATTGAACCGGTATTTCAATTGTCATACCTAAAGGTAATATAACTTTATTTAGAGATCCTCTAATTATATTATGAGCCGGCGTTCTTCTAAACCTAGACACTTGAGGAGAACGAAACCAAATACTTCCATCTTTGGTTTTTGGATGTGTTTCATTGTTGTTTGAATGCTCTTGAATGTTAACATTGTCCATTTCATTTTCACTAACCATATCGCTGTGATACGAATCAACACTAACGCGATCGGAATCCTCATCGGTTTCCTCATCAGATATGTTTTCTATATCAGAATATTCTGCTTCTACTAGCTGATGTATTAGTTCATCATCAAAACATTTTTTAGACATCATGTAGGGTATAATAAATATGTAAGCAGATAACAAGTAATACAAAATATTAAAAAGTTACTTATAAAATATGCACTAAATATGTAAATTGTCAATTTTTATTTATACAATGTCTTTCAGATATTCATCATATTCACAGAATAATAGATGATGATAAATTTCAAGATTTTAGATTTGCATTAGAACAAAATTTCTTCCACAAAATTAAAATTCACTAGCGCGTGCCGAACACTACAAAAGACAAGCGAATACTGAACGCCGCCAGCGCCGCTAAGGCGCCATGTAGACGGATGACGTAGTTTTTAACAAAATATAAAATTTATAATGTTATACTGAACATTGAACGTATTTTATAATGAATTTCTATATTACAACGTTTCATCGGAAGGGTACTAGAAAAAATTTTCTTAAATATTGATAATAAGGAGTTAAAATTATTAGTTTAATTATCATAGCGCCTCTCAGGCGTCATATAAGCGGTTAACGGTTAAAGTTTGTTAGATTGTGTTTTTAGCGTTCGATGGACCCGCTAAAATAAAATGTTCTAGATCAGACGTTCTAAAACTGGGGTCTACGTTGCCATTACCGGGGGACCGCGAAACAATGTTGACATTAACTTTACATCCCCCAACTTTTCGCTTTTATTCAAATAACTCATTTAATAAAAATCCTACATGGTCAAGACTTTTTGTATTTGTTGTTATCTAACTAGTTATTGACATAACTATACAATAATTAGTAAAAATTTAATTATGTTTATTCAACTGTAAATTATTTACAGAAAACATATTATTATTATAATCTTATTAGATCTATTTTGACCAATATTGACCAAGAAATGTTTGTATGAGTTTAACGTATTATAATTTTTAACTTTTTTAATTCTTTTTACTACTATTTTTATTCATTTTATGTTTTTTATTCTATATGCTAATAAAAATGTTCATCTCTATAAATGCGCAAGACCATTTATTAAAATAATCAGCGATACATTTTTACCAATATTTATTATAACTTAGTGCCTATGAGTGAAATTAAGTCTTAAGAACGACGTAAAATGCCTAGGGTTGGGATGGGGTCCGCAAAAAAAATGTTGTTCAAGAGGTGGTCCGCGGATTACATAAGTTTAAGAACCCCTGTTCTAGATAATACATATGCGCCTGCCGGATGCGTAGTTTCGTATCTTTTGTTGTTTGAGTTTTGAGTTGACAACAAATTAGTATTCTGTGCAACAAATGCAACAAGTAGTATTATTATCTTTGAACAAATGATTCCTGTAAAACTATGGCTAGTGACAGTGTTTCTGACTGCGAAGTATTAAAAAAGAAATACCGGAATAATCAAAAGGAATTGCAAGAAGCCTGGCTTTGCATGGACATTTATAAGGGCTGGCTAAAAAAAGATATTACTCATTCTACAAAATGCAGTATTCAAAATATGATTCCTAACACATTTTTCGTATTCTTGGGACCTTCCTTGGGTTATTTCATGTATCACGTTGGCATGTGAAAATATAAAATTCAGCATTCCTAACCATGGAAACAAATGACATTTGTTAAAAATATAATATATTTTTACATATTTTAAAGACGAAAAAAATGGTAAATTTGTATTAAGAATGACACAAAAAATCAAAATATAATGAAAATGACATTTTATAATGATATTAACCTTAACCTAAAATTGTTTATTGTAAATATTTTTTACAAAGCTTCACCAAAATCGTCAAAAGCTCGAATCAAACTATAAAAGTTATTAGATTGCAAAATCTAGTTCCGCCTAAGGTTTGGATTAGCCTATAATTATATCATATAACAAGATATGTAAGGTTAAGTGAACATAATGGTATAAGAAAACAGTGGTATAAATACAAATATATATATACTACATAGAGATTTTTCATTAAAAAAGATTGACATCACTGCACTGGACTGCAACACTAGGCACCAGCTCAGTGGTTAGGGTGGGATTGCTACTTCTGTACCTCTCCGTGGTCCAAGATTATTAAGTAAAGGTTGTCTCATAACTTCTGACCAATCAGAGCGTGAGAGGGATTACGTCACATGTCGGTTTAGTTCAAATTAGCATATAAAATTAATATAGATGTTGCATGTTTTTAAATATTTTTATTGACTATATTCATAATAGATATTTATTTCATGACAGTTCTACTGAATAAATTATAAATAAAAACCTAAGGAAATTTTATACTGATTTATGCAAAATTTAAGGTGATGGGTATTTGTATTTAATAAAATTGGAGGTTATATCAGTTTTCAAAAACGGTTGGACGTATTTTAACGAAATTTGGTACAATAAAGTAGAACCAGGATCAAATATAATAGGCATGATATCTCAAAATTTTCTTTCTTAGGGGTGTTTTTGGGTTAAAACTGGTACTAAAAAACTTAAAATATTTCATTTAAACAGAACTATCTTAACAGAAAAAACTATGCAATAAAAATTGTTTATAAGAAAACAGATCTTATTTGTTCATCATGTTTAAAATGTTTACTACAAATTCTCTTGTTTTCTGGGTCAAAACGATCCTTTCTGTGGCATCTTCGTATCCATTCATTTTTAATTTTTCCATCCCTTGGAAACGCGAAAAAAGATATTTGTTCTCCACTTTTTTTCGCTTTCACAGAGTTAGACTTGCAAGTAGCAACACAACATATTGTTCCAGTCATTTTAACACTAATAACTTAACACTAATAATATATAACTTAAAACATTACAACACACTAAAAAGAAATTAAAACCAGTAGAAAATCAAAAAATTAAACGATATTTTTATATTTATAGACAAAAGTCAAACTTCACGTGTATATAACATATACGATAAACAAAGGCTGACGTCCCGTTGGCATAGAGATGACGTGTAGCTTTGCTATTTACTCCCACCACTACAAGCTACGAGACAACCTTTACTTTAATAATCTTGTCCGTGGTCTTGGTCAAACTTACAGTCCAGTAGCTTTTGAAAGTTGTATTTCCATAACTGTAGCACTTCTGTTGTATTTGTAAATTATTACTTTCATCTTAACGTTTGTATGGCTATTATTTTAAATATCTTTAATCTTCTTGGCTAAGCGATAATAATCGCCGCAGCCTTTCATTTTCATCAGGTACGTCCGACTGTCCTTGTATTAACCAATACAGTAGTGGATTAATTCTGCTGACAGTTTTATTTAGTATTTTAATATTATTTATTGTTCTTTATACCTATGTATCAATGAATAGTTTTAAATGGTTTAATTATTACACAATAAGATTATCATTTATTATTCTTTGTTGAATTGAAAATGCAAGGAAATCTTACCTTAACAGGAGAATAAAACAATAGATAGCTCAACGCCCAATATTTAATTATCGTCATAAATCTCAAACGTTTAACCTAATGAATTTATTGTGTATCATGTGTAACTATAATTATGTTGCTGCAATTCCAGTACAAGTTAATTATGTGGGAATATACGCCTCTCTCTGGCATCTTAAAATTACATTGCAATACTAGAATGTAGAAAACGTTTTTTGTCGAAAATTCTGTGCTGCCTAGAGATAGAGTCGGCATTATTAAGGCAAAACAATGTCCACAATAGCATATAGTCTTTCACATACAACCAGACCTCATTCTAAGGTTTTTTCTCTATTGCACAAATATCAAGTTTAAGCTATTTGGTTTTAAAAATTTCTTTTCAAAAGTTACATTATTAACTATAAATAAATCAGCTGTGGCCACCATAGAACCGACTGTCACCACAAAGTACTTTCTCACAGAGAAATTATTATTGAAAAAGAGAATAAGGTGCTATATTACGTGGATAATAAAAAATATGAAAAGTTATAAACATTTATTAAGTCGTAAGTATTAAAAAATGCCTCAAATAAAATTTGTTATAGATAGGTGCGTGTGTATAGCAACTTTTGTTAAATAAAAAATTTCAAATTATTTCTCTGTTTAGAAATATTCACGAAACACATAAAAGTGACATTAGTAAACTGTATATTTTGGTGGCCGGATCTGTACTAAAACTTGAGCAAATTGAGATATTCACGTCCGAAGCTTAAATATAAAATTTCTTCAAAATTCGTTCAGTTTTCACTGCACGTGTTCACAAATTGACAGACAGACCGACATCATGCTAAAAACAGATAATTCGCCTTTCAAAAAGTCTAATTCGTGATTATTTGTAAAAAACTTCATAAGTCAAAATTAGTATGGTAAAATCTACAAAACTGCAAGCATATCAGCCAGAAAATATATGCGTAATTATAATAAATATATTCGTATATTCAACATTCCAATATCTCCGTTCGAAGATTATCAAGTTTATTTAAAATGTAAAATTTTAATTTCACAAATATGTAGTAGCCACTGCACAATTTAAAATTTTCACTGCACATTTTGTGTCCAACTACACGGTACAATAAGGTTTGCATATAACAATCACAAAATGATTACTCGTGTTTAGTACGCTATGTGAGTGCTAAATTTAATTCTGGTTTGGCGAATATTAGCAACATTCTTTAAACCATTTTTTTTGAAAATCGTTTTTGAAAGACATTTCCCCCGAAATATAATTTAGAGATTAACTACTAGGTTTTTAACTGTTAATCTATTCTACGAAATTTTTTAAAAAAGTTTTGAGAATTTGTAAATAACGCGCGAATGGCCCAGTAGATATTAGAGCAGTCGTTCTTAACACCTGTTCCGCGAAACACTAGTGTTCCGTAAACGTGTTACAACCGTTCCACAAAATTACGATTTAATCGCCTTAGGTGCATACATGTTATTGATTTTGGTGTTCCGCATAAAAATGTTTTTTAATCAAATATGTTCCGTGACTTTGAAAAGGTTATGAACCACTGTATTAGAGGATGCAACTTCACAACAAAGTGGAGGAATTTTTTAACTATTTGCCAGTAAAATCTGTTATTTGTTTACAGTTCTCGTTAATGAACTGTATTATTTTAAAATATACTTGCTTTCCACTTACGATATAAAATCTGAAATTTCGCTCGTCGAGTAAGGAATTTTCTCCACGACCACTATAGAATTTACCAATTCTAAAACCAATTTTGACTACAGAAAGTTAATATTCTAACACAAGAGTTGGAATGTTATTCTAAAGCACTTATCTTCTTATGCATTTCGCGTGTATTTCATTCCATCACTTGTTATGGAATAACTATTCCATACTTGTTGTCTTTTGTTTTTGTAGGGTTACATTAAGATATATGCAACGTTTACATTAAATAAATGCAACATAACTTCCTAACCTAAAATAGTGGCCGATGTGCGATAAATTAAATTAAAATTAAACAAATAATAAATAAAAAAATAGTTTAATTAATTGATTAATTTGTTATGTAATATAAATTATTAGTTAAGATAAAATGTTTGTTAAAATAATTATTTGTTATTTTTTTTTCTTTCTGGTGGTCGTGGAGAAAGTAGGGTCTGTGACTCGATTGGAAGAGAAAATTCGATGCTCGTGGTTCCTCACGCTCGCCTGCGGCTCGCGCTGGGAATGTTCAACTCGCATCGAATTTTCTCATTCCAACCTTGTTACAGAATATACGATTAGCATTTCAAGAATGTTCAGATCGTTTCTGCGCGAATCATTACCACAAATAAAACGTAGATTCCTTATCTTTAATTCACAGACGCAGGAAATGTCAAAGAATGAGAGGCAATGATAACTATTTTCTGGGTCATAAAAGACATAATTTCTTAAGACTATTTAAAGGATATTTGAAGCAAGCAGTTGCCCGTAAGTGCCCCGAAAAACTGCAGATGAAACCACTTCTGTAGCAGCATATTGCGAAACTTCATATGTCTCGCCAAGCAGACTAAAAAAAAGTTGGTGCACAGCAACGATGGCTATTAGCGACTAACACAGTCAATATAATAATATTCGCAATCATAATAATAGAGAACTTGATTTGATTATTAGTGATCTTAATGAAGTAAATGGTATGAGATGTGAAGCCATACTAAGCAAAATTGACCCACTGTACCCGCCACTGGAAACCTATTACTGTGAAACAACAAAATATAATTTCAACATATATGCTTTTGTACAATCATGCATATTACGGTTAGTGTTTCTTCTCGAGAATTCTTTCTCGAGAATTTCTCGAGAAAAAGTTATAATTCTCATTTTTCATATCTCCACGTAAACGCAGTGTGCTTTAAAAAAACTATTTAAAAAAAAATATAATGTTTAGTGAGTCACTGATTATAATTTAATTTTGATAAAATTTGTCTTCTGTCGCCCACAACGCAACTGTAGCAACAGATAAGAAGCGATTTATAATATTTAGCTAAGTAGCATTTATTGTTACAATATTTTATTTTAATTTTGTTTTTTGAAATAATTAACTACCAATAAGCATAGCTCAGCTTGTAATTTAGCACGTTTTAAATTTTGACACATTGAGATCGGTCAGAAAATACAAAATATTAATAATAATTTAGAAATTATATTGTATAATTTCTAAATTATACAATATTTGCAACCTTTGAAAATATTGACTTTAGAATGAGATCGTCACTGGTATTAATGGAGAGGATTGAACTTTTTAACAACAACTTTAATATACGCTATTGGAGCTGGGATTACCGCGGCTACTGATACCAGACTTGCCCTCCAATTGATCCTCGTTAAAGGATTTAAAGTGTACTCATTCCGACTACGGAGCCTCGGGTGAGTTGTTATTTTTCGTCACTACCTCCCCGTGCGAAGAGTGGGTAACTTGCGCGCCTGCTGCCTTCCTTGGATGTAGAAAAACAGTTTTCCTGTCACTAAACTGAACTGTGTAAAACCGGGATTATATTACTTAGATCAAAATGAAGGACTTATGTGAGGGCAAAAGTCAACCCAACTGACAGTGCCCAGTGAAGAGAAAGACATTATATATTTTGTATATGATTTGGACCATTTTCCCTTGCCCTGAATCAGGTCCTGGAAATTATTGTAGAAATTTAAGATAACATCTTAATCTTTATAAAAGGCGTATAACTTTTCACAAGATACATATCACATGACACTTTCTTTGTGCACCTACATATATTATGTTAAATCGCATTTTATTGCTTTGTACAACAATATATGATGTCATCATTTTTATATATCGCTTCATTTTAAATGTATTACATGACGACATATTGCCGTACTTAAGTACAATTTGTATTGTTCAATTTATGTTACCAACTTCTATATATTACAGTTTCAAATATTTCATATTTATTTATGTTGTAACTGTTATTTATGTGGCACATCTAATTAAGCCATATAATTGAAAATTTAAAGGTGGGACAAGATTTCTGATTTTTATGGTTTTGTAGGTATGACCACCAAGAAACCCTTATAACGTCACTCATGTGTCTGTCTTTCTGTCTGTACGGTAGAAATTGTAGCCAAACGGCTTAACGTAGAAAGTTGAAATTTGGCTTACTTATACAACTCTTTATCGTTTTTTCTATCGTTTTTTGAAATTTATTTCTTTTAACACGATTTTAACCAAAAATGTGCTAAATAAGTTCTTGTCCCGCCCCCCTTTAACAAAGGGTTAAACTAAAAATCTGAAAAAAAATACAGGTAATGTACATTGATTTGAGCCGAATACGTACGAGAGGAATTTTTGATCAGATTGTGCTAAGAATCTGAAAAAATCTTAATAATGTACATTGATGGGAATTGGAATAGTTCAGCAAGAATTTTTGAGCAGATCAGTTTTTCGAAAAATATCGTCTTTTTGTGTCGTTGAAAAAAAAATATATATATAATTTTTTAAATAATTTTGTGTACTATCAAAAGAAAGCTTTTAAGACGTAGATTGTGGTACGGAAAGCAGTTATTTAGATTATGTTAATTTTTACACACAAATGATTTTTTCCAAAAATGTACTAAAACAATTGCTGTACTGCACCCTTTAACGCAAAGAGGTTAAACTAAAAATCTGAAGCTTTTCGAAAAAAGCTAATTGAAGTACTAATTGAAAATACATATTTTTTAAAATTTATTGTATCAAAAAAAGTGGTATCAAAAGAAAGCTCTTAGGACGTAGATTAAAGAACGAAAAGTACTTTTTTAAATTTATTTGTACATTGTTTTTCAAAAATGTACTACAAATACTCTTTAACTTAAAGTGGTTAAACAAACAAAAAAGTAATGTAATCTGGACCGGAAACGTAAGAAAAGAATTTTTCATCAGATTGCGTTTTTGGAATATATTGCAGTTTTCGTGTTTCAGACAAAATTATTATTATTTTTTTAACGCTTACATTACGGTGTCCTTTGGTTGCTGTGTGGGGTACAAATGTACCCCATTTTTATTTTATCGTAAATAAATAATTTATTAATAATTTGTATTCAGGTTTACTATGGAATATATTAAAAATGTTTTTTAGCTGAAATTACAATATTTTCAATTGCAATTTTTTCATACGTCCAACATTCATAACATCCTGTTTCATACTAACCAACTAAATTTCTAGCAAAGCATAGTTTACGCCCAACCTGATACGTCCGTCCTGTCCGACGTCCAGATTCATAGTGAAGCGGGTATTTAGGCGGTAGCTGCTTTGCAAAAATCAGGGACTTCCCCCGAGTTGACTCCGCCCTTTACTTAAAAATAACCAATAAAATTCATGAAAAATAAATTAATTAATATTAGGTGTTTAAAATAAAAAATGAAAAAAATATTTACCTACATTGTTTCATAAGTAGGTAAATAAAGTATTTATGGTATTTATAAAAATCAAGAACGATTATTTTATTCAAATTTTGTGGGGTACATTTTAAATAGCACCGCTCCGTAAGAGTTAATTTATGGCTAAATTATTGCTAAAAATACTATAGATTTTTTTGTGTTCATGGTTAAGGTAGTGCATGTCTTCTTTTGATATTAAAAATATAATTTAATAAAATCTAATGAGATGGGTTAACATAAGTTAAGCATCGGTAACTTATGTTAACCCATCTCATTACATTATCGAGTGGTAAAAATGGATTCTGCAACTCTACATAATAAAAATCTATTTACAAAAATGAGATTTTTGGTAACTGACGGTACAGTTCATGTGTGTAAGTTATTATTAAATTATTTTAGTTTTTTGATTTTAAGGTATAAAACAGGAGTAAATTATTTATAGTAGGGAAATATTTATACATAAATCAAATAACACGTTGTTAATAGTGAGAAATATGTTTCTGATATTGAAAGAAATGAAGTCATTTGTTAATATATACCTTATTAATTTAATGAAGACATAGATACGAAGCAATTGCAGTAAAAATCGCTGGGAATATTTACTTAAATTTTATTGTGACGAAATTGTTGCAAATACTTAAATTTAGTCTTAAAAAATTAAATGAAAGCTCTTAGTACTCAAATAACTAACAAAACTGATTATCAAAAAATTGTTAATTTTGATGTTGTTCTGTTGACTTCTTACACTTATTAAATACCTACAAAATCCTACAAAACCAAATGTGTGAAAATTCACAATTTACATTAATGCTTTTGGTAAAACCGGCTTTGGATGAATATAATAGAACAGGGGTCGGCAACACGGAGCTCGCGGGCGCCGTGGCGCCCTCGGTGAGATTTTTATGCGCCTTCGCTATCGAGACACACACATACTGAGCCCAATATCCATATCACATCTATTGGTGATTCGACTTGAGCGATCAGCGCTAGATTAGACGACCTTGCGAACCACGAGTGTTTACATATTTTACGTTTTTATGCGCCCTCAATAACATTTGAATTTAAATTGCGCCCTTATTGACAAAAAGGTTGCCGACCCCTGTAATAGAACGTTCCGAATAGAAATGAACGGTACTTTTTTCGTTCTCAGTCCAGTAGCAGCTGGTGAGTACAATATTTGGGAGGACACTTTTTTTCCCATATATATCTATTAAAATATAGTTATACGAGAAAAAAGTAAATAAATAAAAAATACCTGAAAATATGTTCTGCAACTAGAAAAACGGACAAATCTGGCACTTTTATTAAGATTTATGGTCAATATTATTATTATCATTTTTGTTGTTATTACTTCTATTATTATTATTATTATTATTAAAATTGCAATATTATTAAGACAATGCTTTGTAGTCAGAAACATAACATATTTGGTTATTAATTAAGCAGATACCTACACATATTCACATGTATTTAAATATTAGATTTAACCTTTTCGTTATGTTCTTTAATTGAACGTTTATACGCAGTATCAAGTTGAAATCGTATATTTACCGATCCCAGCATGGCAAATTTGACCGAATAATGCATATGTTTATGAGACACATTATGTTTAAGAACTTTATCTTTAAAATGTTTAATATCTTTAACACTATTTACTGTCTTTATTTCATATGCGTCTGATGAGCAAATCAAACACAGGAAACAAAAAAAAAACATTTTATTTATCACATCCACACAACCAACTTGTATTTAAATACTGTTTTTCACTAAACTTTCTATTAAATGTTCTATTTCCATTTTTATCCTGTTGGGAAATATTCAATTTTGGACGATGAGGACCCATATTTTTACCGACCGCCAACATATATAAGTGAGGTATTTTGATCATACCGATTTCGAGATTTCGATGGATCTCCACGAATTGAGGTCCCTACATAACGTTTTGCCTATTTTTAGCATGATGTCTGTCGGCCTGTCTGTCTGTCCGTCTGTCCATCTGTCCGTCCGTTTGTCCGTCCGTCCGCCTGTCTGTCTGTGTACACGTGTAGAGCAAATTCGGCTAAAAGGATTTTTATGAAACTTCATATTTAAACTTCTGCCATCAATGGCACGAGTTGATCAATTTTTGGTAAAAATCGGTTGACTAAAAATGGGAGTTTACTCGTGTCGATTTTAAGATTTTTGCGAATATTTAGCAACAGAAAAATATTTCGAAAAAAATTATTTAACAAAAGTTGCTATAAATGCAATAACTAATAACTTTTATTTGAGATGTTTTTTAATGAAACGAAAAATTTCGAAAAATTTGTCGTAAATTTTTGTAAAATTTCTCTCTTTTGTAAAAGTCTCAAATTTTCATACTTATATGTAACGTTTCCATGGTCATGATAAATAATATCTCTGTTAGCAAATATTAGGCCAAGATATTTCTACTCTGCTGCTAGAATATATTTTATACAAGTACTTTATAATGGCGGTCCGTCCTGTGGTGGCCACAGCTGATTTTTTATTAATAATTTTGTTTCATAGTTAAACACGTTAGTTTTATTAAAATATACAGTATATTTTAATAAAACTAACGTTCATTCGATTCATTTTCACGTTTAAGTACTTGTCACAAATCACAACGACCGAACTAAGCTACGGGACACCGGCCGTAATTCACTAATACATACAACACTAACCTTCGCCGCTGTTGCCGTTCCTAGTAAATTTTTGCTTCATATGTAGATAAGAACATTAGATATTGCATGTGGCAACGCTGTATCTTGGGACACTCCGTGGTGTGTCCAACAACGCTCGGAAGAGCGTTGTTGTCTTGATTTAAATTTTTTAAATCTAACATTTATATGAAAAATCTTTGAATAAGAAATAATAAAAATAAAAATATGCAGATATATCTAGCTACTTTAATGCAATTTTAAAGAAGTATAAATAAAGTATTAAATTTAGCTTTTTTACTAAAAATTTTTAGGAGGTCACTGTCCCAGCGCCTCCCTGTCTCAGCCGCCACTGTCTCAGTCCCTGATAAAACTAGAATGATGTTATGTGGAATAATAAATTGTCTATACCAGAGTTTCCCAAACTGTGCTCCGCGGAGCGCCTACTAGTGCTCGGCTCCAAAGTAAATAAAATAAATGTGATCAGATGTGAAAATAATGTTTGTGTTTTTATATCAAAACAAACGTTTCACTCAGAAATGATACGCTACTGAAGATAACAAACGTCAATAATATTTTATTGCCCCAAATAAATGTAAATAAAGCCGCTCGTATCTCAGTGGTTCAACTGGTCATTGAAAAAGATTTAACCCATATGAAATACAAATATACAGCTGAGTGACTGTTCTATTACAGGGCTGGTATATTATAGGAACGCCATATATAAATGCATATAAATTCCTTAATTTGCCAAATAATATATATGACGTTTCATAGGAATATGAATTATATTCTTCAGATCTCTTATAATTCAGAGAGTAAGTCAGTAGTAACTCAAAGTAGTGCAGTTATATTGATTTATTTTTGCTGCGATTAATTTTCGATGGATACCTGGCTAAAGTACTGATCGTTAAAAAACGCTGCCACAGTCTTCGTCTCAGAACATCCAGTAGAGGACAAGTATGTTTATATATTATAAAGTTACTATTCCAATTTTTTTATTTTTTATCGGTATTTTCTATTTTGTATTTTGATAAGCATTTTTTTTGCCCCAGTTCTAGTTATGTATTTATCGACCGCCACAACATATACATATAAAGGAGGTATTGTAATCATACCGATTTTGACATTTTTAAATTTCGATGGATGTCCATGAATTGAGGTTCTTACAAAATGTTTTTACTATTTTTAGCATGATGTCTGAAGGTCTTTCTGTATGTCTGTGTGTCGGTCCTTGGGCATGTCTAAAGCGAATTTGGTTAAACGGATTTTTATGTAGTTTAATTTTTAAGCTTTTCACATCAATGGCATCAGTTAATCAACTTTTGGTAAAAATCAGTCATCTAGAAGATTTTTCGGATCGGTTTTAAGATTTTAAATATACAGGGTGTTAGTTAAATGACCGGCACAATTTTAAAGGCAGCATTTTTGGCCCATTTAGAGCTAAAAAGTCCTCAACCATTTTTGGATAAGATGCGTATATCGTTTGATAATCGATGCAGTACCACCGTTTAGGAACCACTAATATTTTGTCTGTTACAACAATCACATATGTGACTGAGATAAATAGAAACCATGGAAACAATACCGTTATTTTAATTTCAACAAATTGCTTTTTCAATTTTATGAAGAAAAAAGAAATAAGAAAAACTTTAATATTAAAAATAAAATATAATTATTAATTTTATTTTTAATATTAAAGTTTTTCTTATTTCTTTTTTCTTCATAAAATTGAAAAAGCAATTAGTTGAAATTAAAATAACGGTATTGTTTCCATGGTTTCTATTTATCTCAGTCACATATGTGATTGTTGTAACAGACAAAATATTAGTGGTTCCTAAACGGTGGTACTGCATCGATTATCAAACGATATACGCATCTTATCCAAAAATGGTTGAGGACTTTTTAGCTCTAAATGGGCCAAAAATGCTGCCTTTAAAATTATATATATATATATATATATATATATTATTGCGGATATGTTCTGCAGCGGCAATAACATGATTTTCAAGATCTTCTTCGTTTTTCTGTTTGGGTGCCTTCTATTCGGAAACCGTTCAGCATATCGTCGTTCTGCTTCCACAGCATTACCGACACATTCCCCATACACAAAATGCTAGATTATGACGTACACGTACTTTGATATTCTATTATTGAACTACAATTAACATATTTTTTTCTCTATGGCAACTATACAACTTCTGGGTTAATATGAAAAATAAAAAAATTGATGTGAAGTGTGAATTTTCACACATTTCTGGGTTTTGCAGGTATTTAGTAACTGAACGATGATTATTTGGAATGCCAAAACAAATTTTATGTCAAAATATTTTTTTATGAATTTTAATTCGAATGCCTAATACCATTATTTGAGTTTCTAAATATATGCAGTATTTTTTTTATATAGCAAAGTTCATTAAGATTTTGAAAATTGCACCTATGGCTTCCATTGGTTGCTTACATCATAAGTCCCGCCCTTTGATTTCGTCAAACATACAATTAAATTATAATTTCAACACTTTCCACTGGTTATTAAATTTACGCTTTTAAAAATTAAATGCACTATTTACCAAATATAACTAGAATTTTAACAAAATAATTTAAACAAAATAAAAATGCAAAAAAAAAAAATAAAAAATAAAATCAACAGGATTCGAACCCTAGTTTGCAAGTTAACTTATATTATTAAGCGCATGACGAATCCAACCACGCCACGAGAGTTATTGTTGTGATATGTTACACAACGTATTAAATAGTTAACATATTTTAGTTAAAAACACAAAAAATGCGTTATTTTCCGAAAACATAATTTGATCAAAAATTCCTGTTGTACTATTCCGGTTCACACCAATGTACATTACTTAGAATTTTTTCAGATTTTTAGTTTAAACCATCTGGGCTACAGGGTGTGGGACAAAATTTTTTTTGCACAATTTTGGCAAAAATCGCATCAAAATAATTTATTTTGCAAAAATAAAATTTTGATCGTTAATCCACGTACTAAGGGCTTTCATTTGATACCCTACTCAGAATTTAAAAAAAATATTTTTTTTTTCGGTGAGCACATATTTGTTTATATTTTTAGAGGGATATGTTTTTTAGATGTTTTAGTATTTTTCCTATGTGCGGGTCAACGAGTTGTATAAGCATGCCAAATTTCAACTCTCTAGGTTTAGCCGTTTGGCTACAATTTTGACCGAACAGACAGACAGACAGACAGACAGACAGACAGACAGACAGACAGACAGACAGACAGACGACAAAATGACGGTATAAGGGTTTTTTGGTCATACCTACAAAACCCTAAAAAGTCAGTGGTTTTCAAAATTTGAGGCATCTTTTTGTTTGTTTATTTTTGACGAAATTCACATTTTAGAGAAAATTAGCAAAGGAAAAATTGATTGCTTTCTACGTCACCATGCTGTCTTTTAAATTGTGCCTGACATTTACCTAACACCCTGTATATATATAAAAATATAGCAACAACAGTGCTCCGCGACGAATTCTTCTCGTGAAAAGTGCTCCGCGGCTCAAAAAGTTGGGAAACTCTGGTCTATACTATTACTAATGAGTGTTCAAATGTTAATTTTTTGTTAACAGTTCCTGTACAAGATAGCTTTTGTTTCATTATTTAACTAAGAAGACGATACGCGTCGGCCTCTTAATTAAATAATCCAGCTGCCACAGTAATATTTAACACTATTGTTTCCGATCTTATAGTTGATTTAATTTTATTTCAGTTCCGGTATAAAGAGTTGCATCTAGCATGCCATCAGAAAAGTTACACTTTCACTTAACGTTACATATATTCTTTTCATTTTCATCTCGCCCAGACGTTTCCTCTTTAGCTCGTTCGTAAATGGATAACATATTTCATTTGTGACTAACATAAACCAGTTCGTTGGAAGGCCATATGTTACGTACGTGTTACATAATGTATGTTACATAAAATGGGTTGGTGCAAATATTCAGTACGGTAAATGTAGGGTGTCCGCAAAAACTTGCATCAGTATTCATTTCATCTTTAAAAATTATAGATTTATAACAAGTTTTACAAGATATTGTAATTATTGATTGTATGGTGGTACAGAAAATACGAGTATGTCGGTATGACATACATCAAAATTATATCCATGAGTGCCTATATACGTGTCCATAATTTATTAATCATGGTATACTCCATAATTCAAGCTGTGTTTTTATTTACTCCTACATATTAAATTAGGGCGTGTGGACATATAATTTATTAAAATTATTTTAAAATGTTTGTTTTGCAACAAATGGAATTAGACTGTATCTTCTGTGGTAACACAGTGGTTTACATTTAACATAATTCAACAAATTTAAAATTCTCCAATAACATAATATTGAATACTGATATCGTTAAAAAACTAGATTTAGCTATAAAAATGTAAATATTATTTAATAACATATACATCTATATTATCTATACATCTATAAAATTGAAGACCATATCTGTTTTTCTTTTTTTTCTTTTTTTTTTTATATCCGTAAAAACATCAATTTTGTCTGTACGAGATTAACATAAATATCTCAAAATTTTCATTGCAAGGGGATGTTCGGGGTTAAAACATTTATTTTTTCAATTTTTTTAAACTTGTAGTTCTAATAGAATTGTAATATGTAAGATCAGTGGCGCAGCCAGGATTTTGTCTTGGGGAGGGCCGAAACAAATTTCGAGGGCACGCGGGCCCTATACGGCCCTCAACCTTATTTTTTGTGGCCCCTGAAGCGGTAATCAAAATCACTTGAGCTTATTTAGGGGAAAAATATATTTAAAAATGTAAAATATACTCTCTTCCCCTTTATTGTTTATAAAAAATGTCAAGAAACCCTTCGGGATATTTAAAGTTCCGTCACTGCTTATCATTTTGTATGTAAAATAGACTGCGACCCAAATCAGTTCGACAGCACTGCTGTTGGATATTGATGTTTATATCAAATAATAATTCCATTATTTGTTGATAAAAAAATGTAATTGTTAATCCATGTATCAAAAACTTTCACTTGATTTTTTCTTCGATAAATACATAGGTATTTATTTAAAAATGTATAGGTAAACAAATAAATAAAAGTTATTATTATTATTATTATTATATTTATTTAATTTTTCGCGGGTTTTATTTTTGAAGTCTCAATATTTCTCTTACTTATGTTGAGTTCTCAGTTCTCTAAATCAGCCGCTTGGCCACAATTTGTACCGAACGAACAGACTCATGTGACGGAATAAGGATTTTTTGATTATACCTATGAAAACCTAAAAATAACATGTAAATATGCATTTTCTGTTAATTTCAACACTAATCATAATAAAATATAGCTTATTATTATTGTAAAATACATAAGTTATTTTGCTGTACGATCATGATAAATTTGTTAAATTTTCATTTCATTGGACTTTCAGAGGGGGTTGCGCAAATACCTAAGAAGATATTAATATTCACATTTATCTACAAAATAAAACCAAATACCGATTTTAAGAGCGCGATTATCTCCAAAACTACTCTCAGTTTTGGTGACAATGAACACAATAAAAAATATTTCTACTATTTCTACTCTATTTCACGTTTGAGGTGTCATTTTAAAATTACATTCTGAAGGTTATACCTGAGTCAGATTTTCACTTTATCTTATCTGAATCGAGTAATTAGTTGTTTGAAACAGTTTTATCATTTGACTGGGCAAATATTTTAGTCGATGTGGCAGGGGGAAAAAGAATCAACGCTCCCCTTCATATAATTCGGTGGAGCATGTTTGGAAAGTGATGTATTTTGACTTGAACAATAATTATGTCACTTTATCAAGAGTAGGCAATCTTAAAAAAAGTACTGTTGTGGTTAACAAATTTTATCTTCAACTCTCCGGGCAGCGCCGTGTATTCTGCTGGTCCTGGGAGATGCCCAGACCCGTCGCCCCCCCCCCCCCCCGGCTGCGCCACTAGTTGTGTTTAACAAATTTTATCTTCAACTCTCCGAGCAGCGACGTGTAATCTGCTGGTCCTGGGAGGGCCCAGGCCCGTCACCCCCCCCTTAGCTGCGCCACTGTGCAAGACTTATTTTTTCTCCGATTGACATTAAATGTTGCATTTTACGAACATTTTATAGGCAGTAAAGTGCCACTCTTGCTGTCTAGGTAGTAAAAATGGTATCTATTGAAATAACACTTTTTTCTTTTACACTTAAATATAACATTTATTTAAAAACCAGGTTTTAATACATTTAAATTTATTACTAAATTTCTTGCTACATCCATTATTTCGACTAGGGTAAGAATTTCTTTGTCACTATCCATTACTTAATCAGAGAAATGGACAACAATATCCTATAAACTTGTCAAATTTATTGTTTACATAAACAACCACGTAACAGTTCTACAGTAATAGACAACTATGATACATAACAAAATATTGAAAATAATTACAAAATTTAAATAAATTTTAAATAGTCGGCGAAACATTAAATGTTCAACACTGGCTAGTTCCAAAGCCTTGGCTTCGTCTCGGCTATGAACCACCAACCGCGCCAATAAAACTGCAATTCTTCTGCCTAGTTAAACAAATGAGGAGCTTATTTTTAAAACGTCTCTTGTCCAATTTTTTAAATATTCATTTTATTGTTTTATTGGCAACATTATTGACACCTCTTTGAAAAAGGTAAACCATATTTACTTTCAAACCGATCTAGAATCCTTATATAAAGGGCTGATTTAAAAAAATAAACGATTTTAAATAATTTATAATTGCAATTCATCGTTTTTCATTACTCTCAACTTTTGAAAAATGAACAAGAGACGTTTTGTAAATATGCTCCTGAAATAAATATTTTATTGTCCAACACACTTACTGTACGAATTACACTTTTTACATCACAGAGCATGTGATGCCCCCGCAATATCTTTTAAAAACATATACACACATATTTTCTACAACCCGTAATAACATTCTTATAAATGTGTGTTATAGAATTGGAAAAAATACAAAGTCACTATGGAAGTAGCAAGATATGGTCAAAAAGCTTCGGTGGGCTGATTGGCTGCTTCGGCCTACGGAATACTCAGATTTTTTCGAGGGGTACCGGTTCCGGTTCTGAAAATTTTAAAGCTTAGAGTTAGGGTTTCAGTTAAGGTTTTGTAATTTCAGTGGGGTTCTGGGATTCGGTTCCGGTTCAGTTTTCGGCTATGACCACGACATCTCCTTTCCAGTTTCCACTTATAGTTTCAGTGGCGTAATCGAGCGGGAACGTAACGGATCGACATTTCGGTACTTTTTTCTAAATGTACTGATGGACGAGCTTTTCCATTTAGGAAGTGGAACCCATTAATCTAAATATGGTCACAATATTGATGTGCAAACAAAATTCAGTTGAACATGTTGAACATGTTTTCGGCTATTCGTTGAAAAAGATTGATGGGAGCTAACCGGAACGGTGTCCGGATTCTTTAAATTATGGAAAATATCGTTCCGGTTCGTGACATTATTGAACATAGTTAAATATTTTATTATTTAGTCGCACAATCATTTTTGATGTGGCGTTTCGGTTAGTGTAATTTTTTATTTCGGGCCCTGCTGGAAACAAAACAAAGTAGTAAATTTAATTGCGGAAGATACAAAGAATACTGCAGTATCGACTCGGTCATTTCTAATGATCTAGGGGAAAAATTAAACATACCTTTGAATTCCCTAACTCTATTAGACCTTCCGGATTTCCACCACATAAACTCACTTTGAAGACTGGCGTTGTCGTTATGCTGATCAGATATATGAACTTGAATTCGGAATTAGTGAATAGTAGTAGAATACGAAAGGGATTAAATATTTGAAAAACAAAAAATAAATACTATAAATAAATTACGTGTAGGATATTAAATGAAAACTAGAATAGAGATTAACATCATACACGATTTTCTATATATTGTTCCTTTCCTGTGATTACAGCAAAAAAAATTGTTCCAGATATTTAGTAGGTATGCGGTTCACCATTTTAGCCGCCATCACTTACTATTACAGATACCTGCAAAATCCTGAAATATGCGAAAATTACGACTTTTCATCAAACCTTTTTATTAACTAACGTAATTTTAGACAAGTTTATATCTTATTACCGAGATCATCGAAAGTATGGTCGTTGCAGTAAGGGGCAGGGGGAGCACTTGCTCCCCCCTGGAGTCTTCAATTTTACGTGTTTTATTCCAAACTCTTATGCCTTTTTGTTCTCAAATTTATTTATTTTTATATTTGTCTAATTTATTTTTTATTATGTCTGTTTTATATTTGCTATCAAGTATTAAACAAATTTTAGTTCATGTTTGAATTAAGGGGCCTCGCAACACTGGAGCACCTCGGGTCTTGAATAGGGTAAGCAGGGGCGCCGAGATAGGAACCAGGCCCCAATAAAAAGATAATTACGGGCCCGATGACAGAAAAAATCCAGCACGTAGATAAAAATTGTACTTTATTTTTTCTATAATAAAATATATTAGATATGTTTACGTGAGTCCTTTTACATGCGTAAGCTATCGATAGAAACGCCACAACAGCTAAATACATAAATAAAGTATACAGTCAAATTGAGTTTAGCCCGGGCAGGGCCGGCTCAAGGGTACCTGGCTCCTCGAAACAAAATTAGGTTAGCCCCCTCCCTACCTATATTTTTCTAAATAATTTTTTTGATAACTATTATAAAATAAAACAAAATAAAATAATCATATTTAACTACCATTTTTCATATAATACTTGAGAAAACTTGTAAAAAACATCAATTTACATCTTTGGTATAGTAATAGAAAACATTGTTATAAAAAAATAACATATCGAAACCTGGGATTAGAAAAAAAGTAGTTTTTTTTTACTAGAAGCCTGAATTGTCGCCCAGTAAAAAAGTAGTTTTTTTCTAAATCTCCTTTCATGGCACCACCCGCCCCCCTTTTACTAGAAGCCTGAAGTGCAGCCCAGTAAATAAAATTAGTTTTTGCTAGATTTAATAAAAGGTCACAATGCTTATTACAAAAATGAATATTATTTAAATTGAAGCTATTTTGATATTGTAAAAGGTTATACATTTTTTCTTCTACTCGCTGCCCCTTGATCGTTGCGCCCCGACGCGGCGCATCGCCTGCACACCGTCTTGAGCCGTCCCTGAGCCCGGGCCTATAAACACTATTTCAATTATTATTACGTTAAATGTGACAAATGATCTTTTATCTTGTTTGGGTACGTTAGGTGTGAACAGGAAAAAAATACTAATAATAGAGTAGATTTTATAGAAAAAGTTAATCATCATTTTGCCAATAATCGCAGACGCCTTCAGTTTCTATTTAAATATTGTTCTGTTTTTATGAAAATTTATTTAATAAATTACTAAATATTTTCAAAAATGTATCTTTTCATTTTGCCCTCTCCTTGAAATTCTGTGGGCGCCAACGGTCGGAAGTGTTTTGTTATCTAATATAATTTTGCTTTATTTCTGACATGATAATTTGTGGCATTTAAATATTCATAAACTCATTAAATATAATGATTGCAGGATACAAGAACTGAATTCACATGTTCTCGGCAAGGTTACTTCGTGCATCCTCATTCCTGTGGCAGATTTTACAGATGTGTAAAGTTTGATCAGCAAACGGAGGAATATAGCGTGTTCGAGTTTGATTGTCCAGCTGGTCTGGCTTTCGACAGCCGTTGGGAAGTGTGCGTATGGCCCGGTAGCCTACCTCATGGCACACCTTGTGCCGGAAGTAGTGAAATTGCTCCAGTTCCAAGAGAAAGATTTACTTGTCCATCTACACCAGGTAACAAAACAAATCATTTGTATTATTTTTATTTCTAAGTGAAAGTGATCTCAAATTATTAAGGTTATTAATATGCCTACATTGCTGTTTAATAAGACAACCTATATTTTACATATTTTTTTTAACGGCTAGTAGGTACGTAATCGACATATTGTACGTTCTATGAGTAACGGGTAGACCAATTTGAAAATATAACCAAACAATATACTTAGTTATTGAATTACGAAATTTATAAAATAACAATGCAATGTAAGAACAATGAATATGAAAACATTTATATTGAATAATGTTATTCTTACTATAATAAACAGAATAAGAGAATAGTTACAATTTAAAAATAATTATTTGTGTACCATGGCCAAAAGGTGGATCTTTTTCGTCCGCATCTGAATTTGATAGCCGAGGCAGAGCTGAGGCCTTCAAACAGATGAGGACGCAAAAGAACTTTTTGGCAAAGGTGCACATTATATTTTTTTGAGCGACCAAAAGTAATTTTAATTAGAAAAATTAAACTTATCTAAAACATTTTAATTTTAAACATTCGCTTGTTATTGAACAAACATTACTATCGTAGACGGCGTAGGCATCCAGCCTCCTAAAAAGGAAGAGAATCGGCTTAGGTCGAAAAAGATTTACTTTTTGTCTAGTACCTACTGTCCGACAGATATTTCGTGGCCGGGCGTGAAAGATGCGCGTGAAATTTGTAGTGGGGATTATAATTTTGGTGAATTCCATTATTTCCTACACACGCTATTACTGTCAAGTGCATAAGTGCAAGATTCAAAATATATTAAATATTTAAAATCATGGAGACAAAAAGCAAACTAGGTGGACGTGCTATTAATAGTCAAAAATTTTACATTGTTATGTAAGTATATTTAGCGGGAAAACATCTGTATTACATAATTACATAGAATGTAAGCCTTTATTGTTTACAATCTACTTTTTTCATCACTTCGGTTCATTCCGTTCTAGTTTCTGCGACAGGTTTTATACAGTTCCATGGCAGATCGATGTTGTTATGTTAACTATACATTTTTTCTTCCACATATCCTTGCGTCTTTTTGCCTTTAATATTTAATTTTTAAACGCCCTTAAATGTTTCTTTGTATTGTTGTACAAATGACAATAACACCATAAATGATTTTTATTTTCGTCAAGCATACCTGGCTGGGGGCATCTAGGGTCATAGATAATGTGGGGGGGGGTCTTGAAAGAATGTTTTATAACATATCTCTGTAAATATCGATAGTTTATAACGAACATAAATCACTCTAACAGTAGATGTTAAAAGCTACGTTCACAGCTCTAAAATTAGTCGACTATGCATTGTACGTTGTGGATAAATTTAATATACAGTTTTAACGTTTAATGACAGCGTTCACAGCTCTGAAAATTAATGTGTAACGAATGTTGTGACATTTATGATTTTTATAACCAACTACGATGGAATAAATGCATTTATGTGACTTTTTTCGAAACCATCATCAACGAAATCGTGATTTCTTACTAAATTTTAATAACATAATTATAACAGCAACTACAGCAATTCTTTTTCTTTTCACGATTTCCAAAATTTGTTGAAATTTGTGCGACAGTATTTTTTAGGTTATGTCAAGTGAGATAGCTAATGTGTGTTTATATGTCTGGCTCATTATAACAACGCACTAACTATAAGTTTGGAAAACAGTCGACAGTCGACAACGCATAATCTATTATATTTAGAGGTGTCAACGGTCGCTTGCGTTACCATATGACAAACTTGTTGTGACAATTTATGTTTCTGCTTTTACCAAGTTTTCCAAGTGCATGAACGCCACATCTTGGTAATATAGTCCTCAGGTGTATAAAACCTATCTTAACACAGTAGTTCTCACCTTTTTACCATTTAAGAACTTTTAATATTGGCTGTTATCACAACTAGAGATGGCAACGATTAATAGAATGATTGAAATAATCGATTATTTTGTTAGAATTAATCGTTTAATCATATGATATATTTGGTTTCGATTAACTAATAATTAATCGTATAATTATTGTTATTGAAACACTGGTCGGTAGATGACTTTGCTCTATTAGAGAATTAAACTCAACCGCTACTCATTTCTGCATAATATTCGCGACTATAATAGGGGATACGCATAAAATTAAAACTACATTTTTTTGATATGTTAATGTTAGTTATGTACCCAACAAAACAAAAATCACATTTTAATTAATATTACAAATTTTTTAAATAAAATATTGTAAATTTGAAATAAGCCGACCACAGCGCAAAGGTTGCCGACTAAATACGACTGAGCATGACGTCAAATCCCAGACAGCCCAGACTACAACATAATCTTTACGTGTGTATATTGTATTGTTCGAGAGTTTTGTATTTGTTTTTATACAATTTTTCACGCATTTATTATTAAAATGGCAGATAAAGATTTTGTTTGGGCTCAGAGAGATAATTTACCCAACATTGAAGCTTTTATGCTCATGGAATATATGAAAAATAATGAATGCTACAGTGCTGAAGAAATACGTGGTGTCAAAACAGACTTGTAATAACCATTTATGTATTCTATAACTTTATGTAAACAATAAACGCTGCAACTCTGTAAAATGTAAATATTTAGGTAATTTAGATGTCAGAATTTTAGTTTGTTTACATGAAGTTACAAAACGTTAGAGGCATAATTGAAATACTGTAATATAGGTTATATATGTATTTTAATTTAATTCGGTAAACATGTATAAATTGTTTTTATAGAATTAAATTTTATTTTAATTAAAATCACTCTAACTTTACACAATCTATAAAAGTTATACAAGCAAATAAGTTCACGACAGACTGTGTAGGCTGTACGCAGTACACTTAAGTAGGGTATGACGTCACACGTCGTTTTCGCGCCCTACATACATTTATGATTTTTTTTTAACCTTCAAATTAAAAAAAAAAAAGCAAAACTGTTTTTTATGTTATATACACAGTGATGGGCGCGTAAGTTACATGATGTAAGTTACCGCATTGTTGACGCGTAAACAATTGATTTAAAGTAAACACAAAACTCTTGTAAACAATGTAAACAATAATTTAGACATGCGCACTTGTTTTGAATTACAGAACCTCATTTTCAATACATTTTTATAAATAATAAAATTTTAATGAAACGATTTTAAATGAAAAAGTAAGTATATAAAATTAGGACAAGCCAGTATACATATTAATAAAAATGGAATTTGCATCATTATACAGTTACATACAAATTAGTAAATATGAATATGAAAAATATAAAACTTTTTTCTTTAAAAAATTCAGTCTAATTTTTTTAATAACAAAATACATTAAATTTCACCTTTAAGAAAATCAGCCTATATTTTTTAATAACGTAAAGATTCATTGCAAATTTTGCATAACGCCTTATATTTTCTTTCATTTTCTTTAATTAAAACAAAACCTAGTTCTTCAGAACTATTCTTTCGGTTTCTTCCCACCATTTTTTTAATAAATTTATTGTTTTGAACTGAATACACTTGTTTATTAACTCTCTATTATTCGTATTAAATAACTAAAATTAACCTCATTATTTGACAGTTTACAAAGTTTACATTGTTGACAAGTTTACCAATTGTTTACATAAGTTTACACGTAAACGTAAACAATTAAAGTTTACATGTAAACGCCCATCACTGTATATACAACAAGAGGAATATAATAAAAAATAAAAAAAAAATCATGCCTATCCCCTATTACCGAAACGGCGCCACTATCGCCTTCTGAACTTTTGACACGAAAAAGGATAGTCATCTGTCAACGTATGTAAACAGTATTGGTTTATAATCAATTTTTGGTCAAATTTACGTTTTCTTGCTGTATACAGTATATTTGAATTATAACGGAGTATTAAAAAAGTGTACAAATGTATGTTAATCCATTTATGATAAATTTTGCTGCTTGTAAATGATTATTTTCAGAGGTTAGGTTAGGTGCTAGGTTATACTCACAGAGATAATAAAATATTATACTTTGAACTTAAAACATTTATTTGAATACTTAATATCTACACATTTCTCTAGAAATTTTACAGAAAGAGAACTGGTAATTTATTCTACACTAGAAAACTGTCAAATATTTGCAAACTAACACATTTACAGAACATCGACATGAAATAACAAGGGGTTTTAATTATATTAACAATAATTTACACAACATTAAATGATTTTCTTGCACATGTGAGACAGGGAAACTGAAAAATTCAACGTTAAAAACTTGTTTAAAATCATCTGAACAGTAGAAATTCCCTTCAATAAATAGAAACAACATTTTAGAATCATTAATAATCTTTCTTCTTCACTTGTAGCAAAACATACGTATAAACGGTGCATTTATTCACTTATAACGCATTTTCTCATTGGTATTAAAATTAAATTGCAGAACTAATAAAGACACTTTAATAATAATAATACATATTTATTTAACTATATAGTTAATTGTTATACACTACAATTTTTCTAATAAAATTCATCTAATATTCGAAGATGTTCTTCCTGTGAATGACAACCATACACACAACAAGGAGTATTTAATCTTTTTTAGGGTTTTGTAGGTATGACCAAAAACCCTTATACCGTCACTTTGTCGTCTGTCTGTCTGTTCGGTAAAAATTGTAGCCAAACGGCTAAACTTAGAGAGTTGCAATTTGGCATGCTTATACAACTCTTTGACCCGCACATAGGAAAAATACTAAAACCTCTAAAAAACATATCCCCTTAAAAATATAAACAATTATATGCTCATCGAAAAAAAAAAAAATTTTTTTTTAAATTCAGAGTAGGGTATCAAAATTTTATTTTTGCAAAATAAATTATTTAAATGCGATTTTTGCCAAAATTGTGCAAAAATAATTTTGTCCCACACATGTGTTTTTTTGGTTGACGATGCATAAAAGTTATACTCATATAACACGTTAAGTTGTTAAGCGTATCGTGGTTTAGCGGCTAGATTGCACGCTAACTACACAGATTTCTTATTCACTACACAGGTTCGTTCCTTGCTTAAGGAGTCAATTTTATTTTTAGTTTTTTTTTTTTCATTTTTATTTTGTTTAAATTAATTTGTTAAAATTCTAGTTATATTTTAGCAAATTTTGTCCTACTCACTCAGCATGCCGCCATCACTTATTATATACCTGCGAAACTCTGCAATGTGTGAAAATTCACACTTCACATCAATTTTTTCTTAAATTTATCACTTTATTTGTAAAAATGTATTGAGAATGGACAGAAACAAAAAAACACATAGGGCCTGTTTCTGAAAGCTTAGTTAACTATAACCAAATAGTTAGAAAACGGTTGCTATGGTTACTTACGGGATTGTTATATTGTGTCCGTAGTTGACCATTAGCTTATACTAAGCTTTACTAAGCTTTCATAAATCGACCCATAGTGAACTATACGAAAACAATGACAGTATGCTTTTTCGAAGTGTTCACTTTATTGCTGCTAGAGGGATACCCGTTAAGTTACCACCAATATTATCACCAATACTGCTATTGTTTGCGTCCAGTCAGTTCAAATGTTCACAAGCGAAACGCAATCTTCCAGCTCGATACAATCTCTTGGATACAATCCCTTGTGTCCTCAGTAGTCTTTGGACAGTTCGTGATGAAACTGCCAAATTTCTTATGGCTCGTGGATGCTGTTCACTGATGACGCTTTATAGCGTAATCAATAGAGATTTTAGCTACATTCAAAACACCAGCAATATTCCAGTACTGCGCCCATCTTCATATAATGGCGCAGTTCAACGTCTTCCGGCCACATTTTAATTTTATTGCACAAAAAAAGACTTGTAGGAGTTTATAAATCTCTAAGATGCGTAAAAAATTGCAAAATTTGTGATATAACTTACGTACTTATTATGCGATATTATATAGTCTTCGTTCAAACAGGCATTATTTATTGTTACAGCCTGTTTAATTAGCAACAAAAAATAATTGTTTATGCAGACATTGTATTACCTCCCATTATTTATAGTTTCCTAATAAAACTGTTAAATAATTTTATATCAGCCTTTAAAATACAACATTAAGGCCCAGTCTTTCTACCTTCAGGTAAACCTCTAAGTAACTATCTGACATAAGGTTATATGATGCTTTCTGTGCTGAATAAATGTCATCCCGTCTTTCAATACAAATTTATCTATCGGATACTTATCTAACGGATTTATTCAGCAGATGAAGTTCCAGATAACTTTATCTGTCAGATAGTTACCTAAAGCAGCGTTTTTCAACCTTTTTTGGCCCGCGGACCGGTAAAATTTGTGAAAAATTTTGGCGGACCGGTGATGTTTCTTTTTAACAAAAAATTTTAATAGGTATTAAAGTACTACATACATTAATTGAAACATTTTTATTATCATTTACTTACAATAATATTTAAATGTAAAGATAAGTAATTATTGTATATATTTATATAATTATATATTATTATATATAAGTAAGTAAACCTTTGAAAAAAATCACAGAACAATTAAAAATCACAAAATGATTGCATATAGGAACATAACAAGAACATCAGTCCTATGATTACTAAAAAAAAAAATTAATAGTATTTACTAAAAGTAGATTTTTTAATTTTTGTTTGTAATTATAATTATTAATAAATAACACACCCCTGACAAATATTCCAACAAAAAATGTTAGAAAATTATTTAAAAAATCACAAAATCATTGCATATAGGTACACAACAAAAAAATCAATCCTATGATTACTAAAAATTAAATATATATAATTTTTGTTATTTAGCATGTAAAGTTAATGAGAAGATTGCTGCTGTTCTTCTTCAATTTACTTTTCAATTGTGGGTTCTAAATGAGTCAAGCCAAGCCGGAGCGGAGAAATAACCGAAGGCCGATTTCTAAATTTATTTTTTATTACTGTCATAGATGAAAATCCTGCTTTACATAAATATGTTATACGAAGGGAGTAAAATTTTCATTGCTTTCTCATATAGAGATGGATATTCATTTTTCATTTTGATCCAAAATTTACCTGTAGACATTGTTGAAAAACTCGCTTTTAACATGATATCTGAACTAATCTCAAGGAGGGAATTATAGTTTCTGTTAATTAAATTTAATTTACTACTGTCATGTGTTATGAAAGGATTTGTTATCAACAAGTTCCTTTCACACGAGGTTATTTGAGATGAAAAATATTTTCGAAATTATTATCTAAAGATTGTAAGTGTCGCCCAATGATTATATTTATTTTTTGTAAGTTCAAATCTTGCTGCGAATTAACAAAATCAAAATAATTATTAAATGTATCAATATTATTATTATTTACATTATTCAACCAAAAATGATTATTATTTTTTTAATAAATAAACTTTTTTCCCGGACCGGTGCCGGTCAGCTGGACCGGCGGTTGAGAATAGCTGACCTAGAGGGTTACCTGAAAAATGGAACAACCGGGCCTAAGACAGTATCCCATTTTTTTAAAATTTTATTTTATTTATTTATTTTTTTTTGAAAGGCGAGTGTAATTGATTAATCGATTATTTTCTACCAATTTAATCGAAAATCGGTTATAACATTTCCGTTAATCAAATGATCAATTAATCGATGAATTAATTTTTATTGCCATCTCTAATCACAACACTATTACCACAACACCGTCATTATATCCAGCACCATAATTATCCTTCCCGGGGCCCAAGGCGCTATTAAATTATAGGCCATTTAGGCAAACATCGGTTTTGCTGCCTACCTCCACCTCTGTATCTCTCATTCATTCGAATCCTCGGAGGATTTTAATAGGTATTGAAAACAATAACGAATTTGAAAAACGAAAGAAAAACTATTTTTTAAACTAGATAAAACAATAAAAATATTACATATGTATATAAAACAAATACAACATATTCAATTTTTCTAGTTTTTTTTTAGGCAAAATCATTGATAATGTCATCCTAATTTTTTTTTTGCAGCTAACTCATGTTCATTGTCCATGACTGACATGTCTATTAATCTTTATTGGACTATGGTCGATCTTAAATGATTTTTAATAATTTTCAGTTTTGAAAAGGAACTTTCTCCAGTGGCAACGGATATAGGCAAAATAAAAAGTATTCTAAGCGAAATTGCAACATTGGAAAATACTTCAATTATGTATAATATTATTATTATTTTTTCCATGTAGTTTAATACAGGTACAACGGTAATTAGAAATCGGTAAAATGTGTCGAAAAATTAGTAATTTGTTATGTAAATTTAATGGTTATCTATCATCGATTAAATATTTATGTAATTCATTACTAGAGTTAGGACATAGTTAGGCCTAAGCCAGCACTGTCGCTTGCGAGCGGCACGTTTTTTTTTGCAATAAAAACTGTTCATTTTATTCATATGCCGAACCTGTCAAAACCGAGACTCGTACTTTATCCATTTTTAATACGCTCTTAATTAGTCTAAACTCTTGCATTCCAATTAAATTTAACTGTGAAGACCCTAATTACTGTGTTAGACACCGACCATAGTCACCGTATTCAGGTTTTTCATATATAGTTTTCAATTTGAAAATAGCCAACGTGGTGGCCGAGCGCATTAAGTCGTGCGGATTGAGACTGTTAGAAACAGCCTGGTCTGAACGGTCGATGGCTCGAGCCTGCTTCGTTGGTGATATTATTCGGGCGAGAATTATATGTTTACATTACTCTCATTTTCACAATCATTCACCCCTCATCCAGGTGTAGGAGCTCGCCCCCTGGCATCGGCGATTAGCCTCGTTGCAGAAATAAAGGCCGATGTAAAATAAATAATATAATAATAATAATAATCAACTTGAAAATATTAATAAAAATAGATGAAAAAGAAAATGTTAGGATAAATATGAAAGATAGAAAAAACACCTAATAAAAAAAGGAATTGTATGAAGTTATATGAATTTGTCAGAATTGCAAGTTACAATGCAGACTTTTTCTAAATTTTCGTTAGAAAAACTATTTCTGCTAAGAATATTTTTAAATCTTGAAAAAGTTCTTTCGACTTCACAAGTAACGACGGGGGCTCTGCAAAAATAATTTCGATATTGATTAAAATATGGTTTTAAAAAATCGGGGCAGTTATCGGAATAAATTTGTGTTAATATACGAAGGTCTGGATTTCTCTGAAGAACTGATTCACGAGATTCTTGTTTTAATCTTTTTTTATGGCCTTTGCTGCTTTAGCAATTAACCAGGACAATTCTTATTCTTTGAAACATTCCATGCCTGAAAGGGATTCGAACCCGAGACCTTAACAACGCAGATTAAAATTATTATTAATACGGTCGGTATTAAAATTATCTTGTAATCCATCGACATCCATAGTTCTAAATATCTTTCCACTGGCATTTATTTTTGTGTATGTTATATATTTTTTACAAAGTATAAATAATAGTTGTTTTTCGTTAATATCTTGAAAATGATCACTAAATCCATATTCTGTTAAAATCAGTTGTAAAAAAATTAATTCAGCCTTTTTAATATCTCCAAAATAATAAAAATATAAATAGCAATAATAAGAAAAATGTATACAAATTTTTCTTTCAGAAAGAAATATATTTAAAAAATGCTATAATTATTATTATTGTAGAAAAGTGAATATTAGTAGATAGATTTAAGAAGTGTTTGAAAGTATATGCTCGAAATCTAAAGACCTACAAGAATTATTGTTCAGCTATGTTCACAGTTCAGAAGAAAAATAAATAGTTGACAGGACTTGCAAAGTTTATACAGATTAAATAATGGTTCAAAATATTACAGGTTTGAATGTATTTGACGTTTGCATTAAAAGAAATATTTTTCTTTAATAAAATTTCTTAACAATGATAACATCTCACAATGATATTGCATTCAACAATGCACATTATGGAAAAACATATATAGTAGCATTTGTATTAATAAGACAGGAATGATTTTAGATAACGAGTACCCATTTATTGATATTATGATGTGAATTTTTCTACGTCTATGAACATCTCATTAATGATGTCGTTAGTGCAGATTTGCCTAAAAACGTCCGTACTCTGTTCATTACAATATTTAAGAACTAGGGGCCTCAGCCCGGCTATGCCGGTCTTCACCCTTATGTTGTTAAAACTTGTCGCTTCGCGACTCGTTTTAATATAATAAGGCATTTTGTCGCACTTGTCGATTACAAAACTCGTCGCTCATCTTTTTTTAACACTATTTTATGGAAATTCGCCCTGCAAATGTCTTAAACTTTATCGTTAATTCACCTTAAATCTTTAATTAGTATTCTTCTGTCAAGAAACACGTTCAAAATGTGAAATTTCGTCCCATTTTAAAATGCAAAAAATTTGACAGCTGTCTCCTTTTGAAACCTTGTAAGTATATTTTTGCCTCAAAATGCTCAAATAATGGCCCAAATTCTTTGAAAAATGTTTTCTGATACCTCAAAATATTATCTCGCTCGTCCAAAAAGCTATCCTGAACCATTATTACCATTTAACACTTTGATTTGGACCGGCCGTCTTGTATTAAGAATATTTTTGAATTATCGTCTGATAAAACCTGTCCGTGCCGATCAATGGTGACTTTGATTCGACACGGATTCGAGGAAAATATGCATGATTTTTATCAATAAAAATTAGTCAGTACCCCCTGTCGAAATAAAATTAAGCCTAAGCACTAAAAAAATATCAGCCGGAAAGACGGCGGTTCACTTTCCTCTCCCCGCGTTACCGGAAAAATGAAGATACACTAGAAGTTGAATAGAACATACATACCACACTTGTATAATATAATAGTAGTAGTAGATTTCATTATTTCTTTCACGGAATTTACATGGTAACAAGGTAACTAATTACGTCGATTTCATTTATTTTTGACACAATTATTATACGTCGCACAGATCCAAAATCTGCATGTTCAAAATTGTATGTCATTAACAATTTTTTTTTTTTTCTGTACACAACGTGTATTAGAAGCCGCCCCCGAGCTTTGCGCCCTGAAGCCACTGTCTCGTCGCTAACGCCGGGCCTGAGGGTTAATTACGCCTCTTAAATTTTGTTTTGAATTACAAAATGTATAAATAATAATTCAAAAAAATTAATGTAGCAATTATTAATGTAGTAATTATACGTACCTACAGTCAAATCTCGATCGATCATTTCTAGGATAATCGTTTTAATATATATGTACGTCGTTTTCATACTGTACCCGAATAAATTCCATGTAGGTAAAACAAGCACAAATAAGACCTGTTTGTGCTGCACGAAGATTGTTCGGCATATCTGTGCAGTGCAGTTTGTGTTATATTACTTAAAAGCATCGCAAAACCTTCATGTGCCATTTATATACATATTATCGTACAAAACAATTAGCAGTAGACAGACTTTATGTAATCACACATATAATTCATAACAATTGTTTACAAAAAAAAAATAGGTTAGAATAATAGTTTGAATCTGAACAAAGCGTTCGTCTTTGACTTTCTTGCACAGTATGCACAGTGGTCACGTGACAAAAAACTTGCACAACACAGAGTTAACACTGCACAGTTATGAAGTATATCTCAAGTAAAACAAAATATATAAATGTATTATATGTCTCATTTTGTAATACGTAACTAACAAGGAAAGTTCATTTTTTAGGTTGTATATTTTCAATACATTTATAATATTAACATTGTATAGACTATAGACTATTCGAAACCTTTGGTTTAAGCGGAACTAGATTTTCAAATCTAGTAACTTTTACCGATTGATTGAAGCTTTTGATCATTTAGTTCAGGAAAAGCCAACTTCAATATATAAAAAAAATAGCTAATGACAACTTACAAAAATGAAAATTCCGGTTAGTTCCGCTTAATCGTTTGGAATAGACTGTAAATAGTGTGAAATAAATATTGTTAAATAAATTGTTAAAATATAAATATTAATGTATACATAAATATACCGCTCAGACTAACTATAAATAAATAGATTTAATCAGACTTCTCTGTACATTCGTAATTTCACCACCATCAGTGAAGACTGAAAAACGTAGACCGTTACATTACTAATTTATTTATTTATTTCGTTTTACATTTTATATTCAAAATTAATAAAACAAAATTATTAAATAGGAATATACAATAATAAACTACACAAACCTCATTCAGAACAAAATACTAATTACAATTTCTTTTGCTTCCTCACAGTTGTTAGTTCTAGGGGTTCGCCTTTAAAATCAGTGGTCAAAAGGGTTCCGCGAATGGTAAAAATTTGGGAAACAATGATTTCACTCTGAATGTAGTTTCGTAAGCAAATCTTCCATTCCCCTTCCATATTTTCATCAAAAATGGGACGCCGTTAATATAGTTGCCTCAGGCGCCTAAATTGCTCGGCACGGCCCTGTTAGTAGATATTTAATTTTGCGTAGCAAGGATATAAACACGCCGCCTACTGTTCATTTGTGGCATGTACACAGAACACCTACATAGATATCATATTACAGATTCATGTACACGCCTATGTCATTGTCAATACTTTATAGGTTTGTCTAAAAATTGAGCAAATTGCAAAGTGTTCGATATTTTTATTTTTAATTGCATTTAAACTGATTATATTGACATTTAAGATCAACCTATTTTCGAAATCGATCCAAATTTACATATTCGTGAATAAACAAGATTACTTCTTAGTTATGTAAATGATCGGATCAATTTTATTCGTGTGAAAACGCATATGGTATATAAAACACGAAAATAATTGACCTAGATATTTACAATTACTTTTTTAATGCTTCACTGTAATACGAGTATTCAAGTGCATTACAGAGGTATAGTTGTTCACTACCACATTTTTGCTGTCTTTCAAAGTAGCGCGTGTTCTTAAGCAATTCAAAACAAGAAGCCCTGGTACAGATTAATCTACATGTAGCCATTCTGGTGGAGAATTTCATTAACAGTGACGTGCCGTAGGTTTGCAATCAGGAAAAAGCGGTTAAGTTCGGTTAAAATTACTGAAACGTTAATAGTAAAATCACGATTAAGATAACATCAATATTAAGAAAAATGTTTTTAAAAAAATACTGGGTGCGGTAGAGTTGTCTGACACGACACTTCCTCTACAAGCCTACACTAACCCTGGATTTTCCAAACTGTGCTCCGCGGTGCATCTACAAGTGCTCCGCGAGCAGATTAAACAGAAAAGTAAATAAAATAAATGTGATCAGATGTGAAAATAATGTTTGTTTATTTTTCAAAACAAACGTTTCACCCAGAAATGATACGCTACTGAAGATAACAAAATACAATGCAATAATATTTTATTGCCCCCAATAAATGTTAATAAATACAGTCGAATATCAATAGTTCAATTGCAAAAGTTTTAACCATTATGAAATACAAATATAGCTGCGATGCTTTTAAATACAGCTGAGTGACTGTTCTATTACAGGGCTGATATATTACAAGAGCGGCATATAATACATTACAAATTCCTTAAAATTTGCTAAATAATAGATAATGGATGTTGTGAAGTTTCATGCAATGGGAATATGACTTACCTATATTCTTTATATCTCTTATAATTCAGACAGGAAGTCAGTTATTTCTTTGTTTTTGCTGCAATTATTTTTCGATGGTTCGCTGGCTAAAGTACGGATTGTTAAAAAAAGCTCCCAAAGTCTCCGCCTCAGAACGGCCAATAGACGACAAGTGTGTTCAAATATTATATAGATAGTATTTCAATAGTTTTTTCTTACGCTTAAAACTTATGGATTAAATTTTTACCAAGCGCTACATATGTACATATACATACATATAATGAAGGTATATTGTGATCGTACCGATTTTGATTTATTTTAAATTTCGATGGATGTTTTTACTATTTTTAGCATGATGTCTGTCGGTCTATCTGTATGTCTGGCTGTCGGTCTTTGAACATGTGGACAAGCGGTTTTGGCTAAACAGATTTTTGTGAAACTTCATTTTTAAGCTTCTCTCACCAATGACATCAGTTAATCAACTTTTGGTAAAAAGCGGTCATCTAGAAATGGAAGATTTTTGGCTGTCAGTCCTGTGGTGGCCACAGTTGATTTAAAAAATACTCAATAAAAATAAAGTAAATTATACTTTATTTTGATTGAGTATTTATTTTCTCATACGTATATGTAATGTTTCCACGGTTATGGTAAATAATTTCTATGTTACAGAGTATTTTGTTTAAGTACCTATATTGTGAGACCGTTCGGTCTTGTGGTGGCCGCAGCTGATTTTTTATTAATATTTTTGCTTTAACAAAACATTCTTACATTTTGCTCAGTTTATAATCCGTATCAGATAACTTTTCAAAATCGGCATAAAACAATTATCCTGTATCGATCAACTGAGAAATTTATTTCCTGAACATATCACACGTCAAGGAATTGGGGGGATAAATCCCCTCCCCCCGAGAATTCGAAAAGAACTAAAATTACAATTACCCCATTTCAAGATTGCTAGCAGGCTCAATACCTATACATTCCGATGTTGTGAAAATACCCCACCCCTCTGAAATATTTTTCTGCGTACGCCACTGTATATAGCAACGATAGTGCTCCGCGACGAATTATTCTCGTGAAAAGTACTCCACGGTTCAAACAGTTTGGGATACTCTGCACTAATCTATACTAATATATAAATTAGTATGTTTGTGTGTATATATGTACGCATGTATGTATGTTTTCTCAAAACAAGAGAACGGCTGCACGGATTTAAAAAAAATACACCAGCGTGTTCTTAGCATCGTTTATGGTAAAATAGGCCTAATATCAATGATGGCATCCTAAATTTTCAGGAAGCGGTTCAATAAAGTCATGTGATATCTAGTAACCTATTATGTATTTTTAAGAGTGAAAATAAATCACTTACTTCCATTTATTAAATATAAAGAAAAAAAATTTAAGAGCGTATTATTAATAACCTATAAAATAAATATTACATTTGCATGGCACATTTAACACTGCAGGGCACGGCGCACGATTCAAAACTGAAGTCAGAGTAATTAATTTATTTTTAATAATTCTAACAACCGGTTCCCTAAGGTTTCAATAATTTTAAGAAACCTTAAACCGGTTCGCGCGAACCGGTAGTATGCCATCACTGCCTAATATTCAGATTCTCAGGGTCCCTGATTTTTTTTTTTTAATAATTAAATTATAATCAAGCAAAATGTTTAAAATTATATAGTAATAGTTCCCTAAAAACATAAATGCTTAAAACTCTGTAACTAATGATCCTACGAATGTCTGTTTTGGACCAACATGTTCCGAAAATCGTTTCACAGACTTAAGTCTCTTTGTTATGACTCAAAACTTCATAATTTTTATGAACTAAAATAACTGAAGAGGGCTGTGCATGTACGTTTTCTGCTTTGTGATACTTTGTGTACGAGGGCTACCTTTTAAGTTTTTACAAAATCTAAGAAAGAAAAAAAATTTTTTTTGTGGAACAAAATGTTTTATTGCTTTTCAAAATATTCGACTTTAAGGTTTATACACTTTAGCATGCGTTCAAATCAATTCTCGAAACATTTTTTCCATTCAGAAGTTGGTATCTCAAAACCATGGTTTTCGAAGGTTTCAAATTGCGAGTGCACGCGGTTCCGCATTAGGTCTTCAACCTAATTTTTTGTGGCCCTTGAAGCGTTAATGAAAAACACTTGAGCTTATTTAGGGGAAAATATATTTAAAAATGTAAGCCATACCCTCTTCCCCTTTTCTATTTATAAAAAAATTTCAAGAAACCCTTCGGGATATTTAAAGTTCCGTCACTGCTTATCATTTTGTATGAAAAAGAGACCGCGACCCAAATCAGTTCGACACCCCTGCTGTTGGATATTGATGTTTATAACAAATAATAATACCATTATTTGTTGATAAAATAAAGTAATTGTTAATCCATGTATCAAAAACTTTCATTTGATATCCCTCAAAATTTTACATTTTTTTTTCTCTTCGGTAAATACATATTTGTTGATATTTTTCGAGGGATATATTTTTGAAGTCTCAATATTTCTCTTACTTATGTTCAGTTCTCTAAATCAGCCGCTTAGCCACAATTTATACCGAACAAACAGACTCGTGTGACGGAATAAGGATTTCTTGATTATACCTACGAAAACCTGAAAATAACATGTATATATGCATTTTCTGTTAATTTCAACACTAATCATAATAAAATGTAGCTTATATATTGTAAAATGCATGAGTTATTTTGCTGTAAGATTATGTTATATTTGTTAAATTTTCATTTCATTGAACCTTAAGCCCCCCCCCCCTCCTGAATACGCCACTGTTGTTCAGTACAACTTATAACAGTCCTTTTTGTGTGTAAAGCATCATAATTTCAAAAATACGTAAGATATTGATATTCACATTTATCTACAAAATAAAACCAAATACCGATTTTTAAACTACTGCCTCCAAAACTACTCTTTTTATTATATTTCTACTATTTCTACTCTATTACACGTTTGAGGTGTCGTTTTAAAATTAAATTCGGTACAAGGTTATAACGAAGCCAGATTTCCAGTTTATTTTATCTGAATCGACTAATTAGTTGTTTAAAATAGTTTTATCATTTGACTGGGCGAATGTTTTAGTCGATGTGATCATATAATTCGTTGGAGCGGTATCAGGACACTTACCCCCGGGACACTAACCCCCGGGACATTAACCCCCCGTCGATAACCCCCGGGACATTAACCCTCAATGTCAATAACCCCCCGTGCCATTAACCCCCTGGACAATTACCCCCGGGGCACTAACCCCCGGGATATTAACCCTCCGTCAATAACCCTCGGGACATTAACCCCCCGTACCAATAACCCCCCGACCATTAACCCACTGGCAATTGATTAATATTTTAAATGTTTATTTTTATTTAAAATTTGAACATTTGAAATTAGAACAAATTTGAACAAATGTAATCGTACAAATATAATTAGCTACCGTGTGTTAGTGATTTCGTAACACTGTGACGTCATTTTTCCTAAGGTTCTCGTGATTGGCTAACTGGGGACTACTCAGGTCTCTTGATTGACAAGTATTTTGCAGATTTGTTCTCTAAGAATCTACGAATATAATTACATATAGAAATATGTAGGATTTCGTAGGCATAAACAAGAAACTCTAGATACTTACATATCCTTTGACTGATATCAACAATATTTTGCAGTTTTATTCTCTAAGAAACTGCCAATAAAAAACATATAGAAATGTCTAAGGTTTCGTAGGCATAAACAAGAAACTCTAGACACTCCTATATCCTATGATCGATATGAAAAATATTTTGCAGATTTATTTTTTAAAAATCTGCGGATAAAATATTATTTAGAAATTTCTAATTTAGAGTTTCGTAGGCATAAACAAGAAACTGTAGATACTGCTCTATCCTTTGATTGATATGAAAAATAATTTGTAGATTTTATATTTAAAAATCTGCGGATAAAACAACTTATAGAAATATCTAGGGTTTCGTGGGCATAAACAAGAAACCCTAAGATACTCCTATATCCTTTGACCGATATGAACAGTATTTTGCAGATTTATACTCCAAGAAACTGCGGTTAAAATTACATATAGAAATGTCTAGAGTTTTGTTGGCATAAACAAGAAACTCTAGACACTCCTATATTCTTTGACTGAAATGAACAATATTTTGCAGATTCATTCTTTAAGAATCTGGGGATAAAATAACATATAGAAATGTCTAGAGTTTCGTAGGCATAAACGAGAAAATTTAGACAGGCCTATATCCTTTAACCGACATGAACAATATTTTGCAGATTTATTTTCTAAGAATTTACGAATATAATTATATATAGAAATATCTAGGGTTTCGTAGCCATAAAAAAGAAACTTTACGACACTGTTATATCCTTCGACCGATATGAACAATATTTTGCAGTTTTATTCTCTAACAATCTACCAATATAATTACATACAGAAATGTCTAGGGTTTCGTAGGAATATCTTAGGTTAGGTTAGGTTAGTAAGGGTTTGGTTAGAAGAAGCCGAGCGAAGAGAGCTACCCATCTTCTAGTTTAATGTCAAAACACTATCTTAGGTTAAGTTAGGTTAGTAAGAGTTTGGTTAGAAGAAGCCGAGCGAAGCGAGCTACTCATCTTCTAGTTTAATGACAAAACACTATCTTAGGTTAGGTTAGGTTAGTAAGGATTTGGTTAGAAGAAGCCGAGCAAAGCGAGCTACCTATCTCAAATTTTCAAATTTTAAATAAAAATAAACATTTAAAAATATAAATCAATTGCCATTGAATTTTTTATGACCTAGAAACTTCAAAAAAATCTAAATAACTTGAAAATGGCAACTAAAAAATTACAAACAATTTTCAAATAGCACGTATGGCCCAAAATAAAACACATTTTTCAATAAAAAAAGTCCTACTGTGAACCCCCACATTTTTTTGGAAATATAATTGGGCACATATTATTACTTCAGTTAACCCACATTCACACAGAAAAATTAACAAAAACGCTACAGGCATTTTTGAGCAAATTTTATTTTTCTAGTTTGGTCTTCATATGACCTTTTTCAAATGTTCAAATTTTAAATAAAAATATACATTTAAAATATTAATCAATTGCCAGGGGGTTAATGGTCGGGGGGTTATTGGTACGGGGGGTTAATGTCCCGGGGGTTATTGACGGGGGGTTAATGTCCCGGCGGTTAGTGTCCCGGGGGGTTAATGTCCCGGGGGTTAGTGTCCTAGCATCCGTTGGAGCATATTTGGAAAGTGATGTATTTTCACTTGAACAATAACGGCCCCTATCAAGAGTAGGCAATCTTAAAAAAATGTTTATTCCCGAGCAGCGCCGTGTAACTTGAAGAATAATTATATCGCTTTATCAAAAGTAGGCAATCTTAAAAAAATGTTTATCTATACAAAAAAAAAAAAAATGACAATATTGTTTACAATGAAGTAATTTAAAAATTAATTACTGTTGTAGTTAACAAATTTTATCTTCAACTCCCCTAAATAAAAATTGTGCCAATTCTGCTGGCCCTGGGGAGGGCCGAGGCCCGTCGGCCCCCCCTTGGCTGCGCCGCTGTGCGGAATCCATCGGAACAGATCTTTTTCACAGCTAAATGTTCATTCTAAATCGAATATATTGCAGTCTGCGATATGCCAAAGGATAGAGTTGTCAACTGTTAAGAACAAAAAAAGAGAACATTTATTTAAAAAATATATTTATTCGTATATACTTTTTTTACAATCTATACCTCTAATTGCACATAACAATGTAATTTAATCATTTTTAATATTTAAATTTGTAATATTTAAATATTTAATCATGTAATTATTTTGTTGAAAAAGAGAACATGCTCTCTTTAAAAGAGACCTGTTGGCAACCCTACCAAAGGATGTCTCTATTTCACGGTAAGTCATACGTCGACCTTTTTCAATCATTTTGTGCACAGCATCGGTTTTTTTGAATCACAACCGATTTTAGTCGATCTTTACGAGATTCATCACTCACGGTCGCACGACAACGACGAAATTCTGCAAATTAATTGTAAACAGTCTTTTCTGATAGTGCTTCATTACCAAAAGTTGAACGAAGCGAATCTATGCATTGTTGTTGAGTTAGGCCTTTACTAAAATCGTAAAAAATCATCCGACAACCTTCACGAGTAATACCCATTTTTTTAACAAACTTTTTTTTAAACGCTCACTGTCAACAAACTACTCGTTCAATTTAAAAGTTGCCACTGAAGTCACAATAACAAATGTCAAATTTTACGAATATAGTAAAGACACATAAACATAACAGGTATAACCTCGTTTATTAAATCCCCGACTAAGTTACAATTTTGTAGGCCGTATATCGTCTTTATTACTATATATGTACAGTATATCCTCTGCTGATTTTACGACTACAGCACTGTTTATAACATAGAAGTTTAATTTTTGGATTCAGTCACTGACAAGCTAAAATATTGATTTATGAAATATAAACATATTTTAGAATCTTTAACTATTTTAATTCCAGAACAAATAAAACAAAATATAAAAATTAATTTGAAAACATACTTGAAACATATTCTTCTGATTTAGTTTATTGTAATTTAAATATTTTACCTGCCGAATAGTATCAGTAGCCACGTAAATTTGCCAATATAATTATGCCACCAAAATCAGCTATAGAATGTTTGCAGTTTTGAATGATCGGCGAAAAGCCCAGGAAACTGGAAGATCGCCCAGCCCCACCCGCACTTTATTTGGCTCCGCACACACAATATACATATGCAATAGAAAATGGTCAATGAAGTACAGTAAGAGCTCACTTGCACAGGGCCCCGCAAAATTTGCAGCCAGCTCTGCAGATATGTAATAAAGAAATTTATCCAAAAATATTCGTATATAAACTGTTACAAATATTAGTAACTTTACCACTAATAACAGTACTGCTGGAGGATGATTTTCTATGGTAAATTAGTTAAAAACTATTTCGAAACACTATATAAAGTACCATTCATAGCTCATGTTTTAATAGATAGTACTTAATTCATAGTGTTAATGCTAACGCGTAAGAATGTTTGTTCTACACAAATTCGTATAACCATTCATATCTCCAATTTAGTGCATAAATATAAGAAACTATACTTCATACTTCTAACATTAACATTAAAACACCCTTCATATATTCCTTCATTTTGACAGTTGTCAAAATGAAGGAATACCGATATACTCCGAATTTCCGATAACTCTCCGCGTTATCGGAAAAATGAAGATACACCAGAAGTTGAATAGAACATACATACCACACTTGTACAATATGATAGTAGATTATATAATCAATAATTGTGTATGTCTTCAAAATCAATTATCTACATATGTATGTATATTGAAATAACTATAACAAAATAATACTTTTATTCCAAATAGTAATAAGTTTAATCCTTTTTTTTTTCAAAGTGCACCCCTCCATACCATTTTTGATACGTCACTGTATAACCAATATTCTATATACGTACAGTTCCTACAATACAACAAGTGTATATAATATACAGAGGTTAATCTCAATGTAAAAATGGGAATCTCGAATCAAAATACAGAGAACACAGTAACCCCACCCCGAAAACATGCTCTCCCCTTGTTTATGGTGCTATCGGTGCACTCTTCTCGTACTCATTCGAAGTCTTTCACGGGTGTCATAAACGATTGAGCTGTCTACTTTTATTATACTTATATTTAATAATATTTATAGCCATTATAGATATTTGTAAATATGACATAAGAGTACGTTATTATGAAACGGATTTGTAAGTGCAAAAAGAAATTATAAAGCTCTAAACTACACAGATAGGTACGTTACACTTGTTTTCCTTTTTCTTTTAAGCAGAACAGAACATATGTAGGTATACAAATATTTTATGTAAATAATACAAATCGTCACACTGATCATGTGGATTTCATATCTACGGCCGGCGGTCAAGAAACGGAGAACTTACCTTCTCTGCCCCTATGCGCCTATCGAGGCGTTTGGGAACCGATTATTGATTTATTTTTGATTATTTTATTAAATAATACAATATTTTTGTCCCCAACAATAATATAATGTTGAATTTTGAGTCATTTCTAAATTTAATCACTACGGATCTAGGCAACATACTACACATATCCGTAATATAAGTTGTAGAATTCTGTACAAAACAGCATAAAGCCAGTCTATACTTTTACAAAGTAAGCTGGGTTCAGAGTTCTTTAAATTAGTTGACTGTGGACTGTGAGCTATGCATAAATTTAAGAGATGGTATTAACGTAGCAGCCATCGTTTATATCTAAGGAAATTAGTGAGTTGCGAATAGTGTGACATATGTGTCTTTAAACTAACTATTGTGGCGTCGTAAAATGTTTATTACCTATTATCGTTTTCCTAATTCTGCTGTCCTAGATTTTTACTAACTAAACCTAACCTAATTACCTAAATTGATCATATTTACTGTTCGTCTTTGTAATGGGCATACAATATGAACGTTCTCACCAATGTAGACTGAGATAGCCAATGTGTTTGTATGTCTGTCTCATTAAAACAACTCACTAGCTATAAGTTTAGAAAACTATCCACAATCGACAACGTACAACGAATTAAATATAGAGGTCTGAACGGTTTCTCGTCTTACCATATGACAAATTTGTTAGTGACAATCAACAGTGCACAAGATATAGTCTACAGTCTATTAATTTAAGAGCTCTGAACGCAGCTTAAATTGAACTAAAAATGAAAAACTAATTTACAAGAAACCATTAAAATATGCCCGATTTGCACATTGCAAAATGAGCACATTAGTGCTTATTTTTGAGTTTTTTTTTTTTTACTTTTACAAAATGCAAATTTAAAAGGTCGTTAGGTCGTACTTTTTGTTGTACTTCTTTATTCAGTTAAAAAAAAAAATACATAGAACTCAAAATGTAAAAAAAAAATTGTAGAAGGAAATGTCTAAAACGTAATGATAAAAATAAACTATATTTTTGTATAAAAGAACAACTTGTTAACATTTTGTTTATTTTACAGGATACTACGCAGATCCAGAAAACTGTCGTTGGTTCTTTGCCTGTCTCGATCATGGAAAATCAGGATTAACTGCTTATGAATTCCGTTGTCCATTTGGATTGGTGTACGATGAAAAACGTCTCTTGTGTGAATGGCCTTGGCTAGTACCAACTTGTGCCAATGGACAAGGACTAGGACTAGAACTAGATTCTTTAGAATTCTTCGGCGGTATTGCAGGGACGACGATAGGTGCAACTAAAACAACAGGAACTGTAGTGCAAGCGCAGGATAATCTAGGATACGTATTAAATAGTTATGATGGTTTAGGATCATTAGGAACTGTTCAACTTGGTGGATATTCCGGTGATTTAAATAGTCTTGTAAATACACATGGAAGTTCTGGAGAAATATTAGGCAGTGGAAATTTATTTGCAAATGGTCATTTCGGTGAACAAAATACTTTTGGTGCTCTGCAGAGTTCTTCTAGCCTCTTAGATAACAGTGGCTATTTGGCAGAAGGCTCTCAGGGCAATCTTCACTTACATGTTGCTGATTCAAGTGGAAAATTAACTGGTTCGGAAAATATTGGTTTATTCTTAAATCAAGGAGCTGTGTCATCTTCTAATATTCAACAAGGTTATCTACAGGGTGATTCTCTCAAATTAGATACTGGCCTAAATGGGAAAACGGGCGTATTAAGCGGCGGATTTGCATATCAAAATAGTGGCAAGTCAGTATTAAATACTGGTTATAATTCAGGATCATTTGGAGCAGCTGCAAATAATGCAGAAGTTGAATATCACGGCAACTTTGGGTTGAAGACTAGTGGCGCAGATTTCTCTAGTAAGAATACTGGACAAGCAATTGAAGGTATACATTTGGCAACAAATGGCGAAGAAAATATAGGTTTAGTGAATTCAGGTGCTACTTCTTTCTCAAATGTTGCTTTCGATGATATTGCTCATTATAACTTAAATAATAATGCAGGAAAAGTTAGTTTGGTAAATACTGCTAGTTTGGATACAGGTGCAAAAGCTATTTTGGTAAATAACCAAGGAATAGAATCAAAATATAATGGGCATGTAGGGGCCATACAGTACGCAGATCTAGGAGAAAAAGTGACACTATTGGATTCGAACGTGAAAACTAATTTGGGAAGTAATCAAAATTTAAACGGCGATTATTTGATTAACAAGTACAAAAATAGTGGAGCAACAAGCTCTTCTTCATTTGTACAACACCATCAAAATGAAGGTGTTATTTCTGATGAAAACTTAAAATTAGCAAATAACTATGGTCAATATGGCGCTATTTTTAACGGCTATGGAAAACAAAACGTGAATGCATATAATAAATTTTATCAAGATCAGTACAAATTACAAGCACAATTCCCCGCACACACAATTGGGTACTTAGACAATACTAATATTGACAATATTTATAAAAATCAAGCACAGTCTAGCCAGTATATTACCCAAACGCATAATGCAGTATCTCAATCCTTGTACAATAAATTCAACAGCGCAAATGTGAATTTACCAGCTACCTACTACACAGGTAATGGTTACTATGGAGATAATCAGTATGGTAATTTGACCTATGCTACACAATATCTATCTCCAGTCAATTTCGGCACCACATTAAATACAGGAAAATCTAACACATATTTTTATGGAAAACAAGGTCAAAGTACAGTGCCAGTAGAACATATTAGTGCCTTACCAAAATATCAATCCATTTATTCTGGTAAACAGGGTAAAAGTTTCCAGAGTGTGACACTAGAACACAAAGTACCTTTAAGGGAACAAGTTTTTGTTGCACCAGAGATTCATGCGGTTTCTGTCACACCAACATATGATACACAGTATCAAGGACAAAATTACCAAAATATCGAATTCGGTCTTAAAACAGGACAAAAACAAATTGTAGCCCCGCAAGTTAAAACTGTACCAATAACAACCAAAACTGAATCTGTTATTGTACAACAACCGCAAGTTTATGTAGCTCCAAAAATTGAGACTGTATCAGTCGCACCCAAAGTTCAATCCAATTATGGAAGTTTAGGTACAAGTTATCAAAGTATTTCTTACAAGACACAGCCTGAGTTAATAGCTCAACAATTCTATGTAGCACCTAAAGTGGAAACTGTTTCAGTTGCACCTAAAATTGAAACAAAATATGGCAACTTAGGAACAAGTTATCAGAGTGTGTCTTACAAAGCTCAGCCACAACTCGTAGAGTCACAAGTGTATGTAGCACCGAAAGTGGAAACAGTTTCAGTTGCACCTAAATTTGAAACAAATTATGGAAGTTTAGGAACTAGTTATCAGAGTGTATCCTACAAAGCTCAACCAGAGATCGTAGAGCAACAAGTGTATGTAGCACCTAAAGTAGAAACTGTTTCAATTGCACCTAAAATTGAAACAAACTACGGAAGTTTAGGAACTAGTTATCAGAGTGTGTCTTACAAAGCTCAACCACAGATCGTAGAGCAACAAGTGTATGTAGCACCTAAAGTAGAAACTGTTTCAGTTGCACCTAAAATTGAAACAAACTACGGAAGTTTAGGAACTAGTTATCAGAGTGTGTCTTACAAAGCTCAACCACAGATCGTAGAGCAACAAGTGTATGTAGCACCTAAAGTAGAAACTGTTTCAGTTGCACCTAAAATTGAAACAAACCACGGAAGTTTAGGAACTAGTTATCACAGTGTGTCTTACAAAGCTCAACCACAAATCGTAGAGCAACAAGTGTATGTAGCACCTAAGGTAGAAACTGTTTCAGTTGCACCTAAAATTGAAACAAATTATGGCAACTTAGGAACAAGTTATCAGAGTGTGTCTTACAAAGCTCAGCCACAAATTGTAGAGCAACAAGTGTATGTTGCACCTAAGGTAGAAACTATTTCAGTTGCACAAAAACCTGGACCAAATTTTGGAAGTTTAGGAACAAGTTATCAAAGCTTGTCTTACAAAACTCAGCCACAAATTATAGAACAACAAGTGTATGTAGCACCCAAAGTAGAAACTGTTTCAGTTGCGCCTAGTATAGAAACGAATTATGGAAGCTTAGGAACAAGTTACCAGAGTTTGACCTATAAAGCTCAGCCTCAAATTGTAGAGCAACAGCAGGTCTACATTGCTCCAAAACTCGAAACTGTATCAGTTGCACCCAAAGTTCAGACAAACTATGGATCAGTAGGCTCAAGTTTTCAAAGTATTTCCTACAAAGCTCAACCTCAAATTGTGGAACAACAACAGGTTTATGTTGCTCCAAAACTCGAAACTGTCTCAGTTGCACCCAAAGTCCAGACTAACTATGGCTCAGTAGGGTCAAGTTTCCAAAGCATTTCCTACAAAGCTCAACCTCAAATTGTGGAACAACAACAGGTTTATGTTGCTCCAAAACTCGAAACTGTATCAGTTACACCCAAAATCCAGACTAACTATGGCTCAGTAGGGTCAAGTTTCCGAAGCATTTCCTACAAAGCTCAACCTCAAATTGTAGAACAACAACAGGTATATGTTGCTCCAAAAGTCGAAACTATATCATATAAACCCAAAGGACATACTAACTATGGATCATTAGGTTCAAGTTTCCAAAGCATTTCCTACAAAAGTCAGCCTCAATTTGTAGAACAACAACAAGTATATGTTGCGCCAAAACTTGAAACTGTATCAGTTGCGCCTCAAGTTGAAACGAATTATGGAACCCTAGATACAAGTTATCAGTCTGTTTCCTACAAAGCTCAACCTCAAATTGTAGAACAACAAAAAGTTTATGTTCCACCTAAAGTTGAAACCGTGTCTTTTGCACCTAAAGTTGAAACAAATTATGGCACATTAGGCACAAGTTACCAAAGTGTATCTTACAAAACAAAACCCCAGATTGTACAACAACAGCAAGTATATGTTGCACCAAAAGTTCAAACTCAATATTATAAAAAACAAGAAACAGTTCAACCTTTAGTTCAAAAAGTACCAGTTTTAACTGTTACTCCGCAATATGAAACATATACAGCAACGCCAAAAACAACATTTTATCAAAAACAAGAAACGATCCCAGTCAACTTTGAACAGCAACAATATGTACCACAGAAAACTGTCTTAAATATTAAACAACAATCTCGTGAATATCTACCTTCTCAAGTACCAGAAACAGTATTTGTGTCTTCTACTCCATCTTATTCAGCAGCCAACATTCATACGGAGACAAAATTCCAACCCAAACAAATACAAACAGTTACCGCTGCACCAATTATCTATGAAACATATAGTTTTCAACCATCCCAGCAGCCATCAATTACTAATATCAACATAAAATCAGCTCCAGCGCCAGAAACTCTTTATATACCTACGACACAAAGGCCTTATTTCAAGCAAAAATCGTACGTTCCATCGACAGAAAAATATGATATTTACAATCAATTCAGTAACATAAAACTCGACACCGCATTTGTTTCACAATCATACAAACCACAAAATTCCCAAGTCTTTGTCCCATCTACTCCTAAATATAATGTTCTACAAGAATATATCCAACCACAAGTTACACCTATAGTTTCAAATCCAAAACCTTATGTTGTAAAATCTCAAATATATACATCGTCAACTCCGAAATATGTTGAATTTGAAGAATATGCACAGAGCACGCCAAAACCATACATTTATACTTCAACACCAAAATATATTCAACAAGAAAGTATTGTAATATCAACACCAAAACCATTTGTTGCAAAGGCCCAACAAGTATATGTTACATCGACACCGAAGTATAATGTGTTCCAGGAGTATATTCAACCGAAACAAACAATTGTTAACACTGCTCCACAAATAGTTTTACCTGAATTTAAATATGAAAATAAAGTGAACACTAACCAAAATTACAAATATGAAGGTCAAAATACATACGTCTCAAAAGAATACGACAATTTTGATGCATTTGATTATTTCCAAGATTACAAAGAAGTTAATTTTGAATTACCAAGAGTACAACAGAAGACAATATACTACAATACACCAAAACCTACACCAATAACACAAGAATATATTGCACTGAAGAATTATCAAACAGATTACGTAGTTTCCACACCCAAACCTACTATTGTATCAACAATTGCTCCTATAATTAAACAAACTGCTAGATTACCAACAAAAGTTGTTGCAATTAATAAATATATTGTAACTACTCCTACCCCGGTTTATATCGCAAGAACAACTCCAATTGTCAAGAGTGTAAAACCAACCCAGACTTCTACACTTACCTACTATGACAGTAGATTTGACGCTACGCCGGAATACAACGATTATGAAACAAGTTATACCATAGCTACTTCCCCGCCTAAAATTGTGTCAACTATCAAACCTGTCGTTGCTCGTAAAAAAATTGTAGCTACATCGACAGTATCACCATTAGGCGAATTTTATGACAGTAGATTTGTTTCAACGGCACCACAACAATATTTGAAAGAAACAACATTTGAGAAGAATAATGACTATAACACTGAATTTGTTGTAACTACAGTAAGACCTAAACCAACAATTCGACCTGTGGTAATAAAAAAGAAACTTTTGACAACTACAGCAGTACCTTTGGATGAATATGATTCTGTTTATGTTACATCAGAAAAATTTGCTCCTTCAACTGAACAATATTTGAAGGAAGTAAGCGATATTCAAAACAACAGAGATTTTGATTCCACTTACTTGGTTTCTACTCTTAAACCAAAAATAACAGTAAGACCAGTAATAAGGAAGAAAATAGTAGCTACTACTACGGCCTTTCCAATTATTGAAGATTATACCATCGGTATACAAAAATCAAAACAAGTTGAAATTACTCCTAAACCAAAAGGTAAAACAATAGTAAGAGTTAATGATTTCCATCCATTCTTAACCACTAAATTAGGAGCACAGTGCACTTGCACATCAAACACTCTTCAACTTAGGAAAAAATCTAAACAAATATCGCAACCTGTATTTGACTACGAAAATCTTCCTGTTACAAAATTAACCAGCGACGGACCTGCAAATTATGATAATAACGATGGTGTTGATGATGAACCTGGTGTATATGTTGTCGGAAATTCTGACAGTACTTATGAAGACTATGACTATGAATCGAAAAAGATTTCAGTTACTCCAATACCAGAAGAATTCGTAAGTACCACAAATGCTGTTCAACCAGCTCCCACCCCTGTTTACACATTCAGGAAAAAAGTAACTACAGTAACACCATTGGAAGTCAGTTCTGTTACTATAGAACCTGATATCTATTACAGCACTCCCAAATCAAGAGAAGAATTGTTCTTAAGAAAATCGTCAGCTAAGAATGGCAAATCTAAAGAAGAAAAAATAGCAGAGACCGTGAAAGAAGGTTTATCGTTAGTAAAATCAGCTATTAAGGGTTACATTAAAGAAGCAATAAGTGAATCCGTAAGCGCTTTAGATAGATCTGGCGGTTGGGGTAGCAGAGATGGAACACAGGATTGTCAAAGAGAAGGTCTATTCAGACACCCTACACAATGTAATAAGTTCTATGCTTGTCACTGGGATTGCAAGAAACAAAAATACACATTACATGAATTTAACTGTCCTGTACATTTAACATTTGACAGCACAATGGGAGCTTGTAACTGGCCAACTAAAGGACCTGCTTGCTCTGGAAATACTTTACTTCCAGCTGTATAATTGTATTAACAAATAAAATCGTCAATTATAACATTTTATAATTGTTGATATGACATGTCAACTTAAAGGGATTCGGAGTTGTTATTAGGCTAATCTTAATCACAGGTATTTTCACTGGGTTTTAATAAAATATGGCCTTCAATGTTCTTTTTCTGTATATAAAGCTTGGGATATTCGAATGAATATTTCACTTCAAATATTCATTTGAATAAATTTTAGCAACATTTTCATTGTTAGAATGTCGTGCATTTTATTTATTCCATTTAGTTCATAACTTTGTTATTGTTAAAATATTGCATATGAATTAAAATTTATAAAAGATATATTTCTTTTTATAAATTTTTAATGTTTACATGCTTATGGTGTACATTGGGAATATTTGTAGCTTTTAAAACAATCTTTAAATTTGAAACATATCAAATTTATTGAAAATACACATGATATAAACCTTTTTTCATTTTACATTTGTAAAAACAATATATTTATTTATGTATTTATATTTTGTAATATAAGAAGCTTTTGAAAATAAATTGAATATTTTTAAGAATGGCATTTTTATTAAATATTCAAAGAAACAAGTTTTTTCTGTACCTGTATAACATCTTTATACTTCAGTAGCACAGTCTCCACCTCGTCCTTAATAAACTCTACTACCTGTTCAGAAGCGCGACCGATAAAAGTACTTGGGTCTAATATAGTACCTAGTTCATTTAAAATGGATGCGAAGTACGGATCAGCTTTTACCCTCTCAATCAGATCATTGTCCCTTCCATGTTGCTTAACTTCAGCTCCGGCTTCTTGAGAAAGTACTCTAATTTTTTCATGGCATATTTGTCTATCTCCACCTTTTTTTACCATAGCCATAATAATATTTTCAGTGCACATAAATGGCAATTCTTCTTTAATATGGCGATCAATAACCTTTGGATAAACTACCAAACCTTGGCATATATTCAAGAGGATGAGTAAAATAGCATCGGCAGTTAGGAAAGATTCAGCTAAAGTAATCCTTCTATTAGCAGAGTCATCTAGAGTGCGCTCAAGCCACTGTGTGGAATGCGTATTGGCTGCATTTGCGAAAAGCGTAATCAAATGACGTGCTAAAGAACAGCAGCGTTCAGATCTCATTGGATTTCTTTTGTAAGGCATAGCCGAACTACCAATTTGACTGGATTCAAACGGTTCTTCAATTTCCTTTCTATTAGCTAACAATCTTAAATCGCTACACATTTTATGAACAGTAGCTCCAAGTCCACTTAACGCAGAAATTACTTCTAAGTCAACTTTTCGGGAATACGTTTGACCAGTCACTGGATAACTAGATGAAAATCCAGATAATTCAGAAACACGTTTATCCAACAATGGTACTTTGGATGAATTTCCATCAAAGAGTTGTAAAAATGACGCTTGAGTTCCAGTGGTACCTTTTGCACCACGAAAGCGGAGGTCGTCTCTGGCTCTACTTAAGGCACGTTCATCCATTAACAAATCAGAAATCCATAAGGTCGCACGTTTACCAACAGTTGTTAATTGAGCAGGCTGCAGATGAGTGTAACCAAGAGTAGGTAGATCCCTAAAACAGTAAAATATAGTTTTACATATTTATTATAAATAATAAAGTATTATATAAATTAATTAGCTTAAAACTGTTTATTAAAAAACTGGAAATATCTTCTTTCTTATTGACTTAACAGAAAAATATATACAATAAAATTTGTGTATAGTAAGAAAACATCTTTTTTGTTTAATGTATTTTTTCAATTCGATTAATATTTGGGGCGTTACTGGGGGACAGCATAAAACTAAAATCTACATATATGTTATTATTGACTTAACAGCAAAATCATATATGACAAATATAGTGTCCGATGCACAACATTATTAGAACCGACAAAGAAATAATAATACTGTGGATCCCATCTCATTCCGGAATCGAGGGCAATGAAGAAGTAGACAGAGCAGCCAAACTTGCAATTAACACACCGCAAATAAACCTACAGATTCCACAATATGACATTATGAACCTACTAACTCGTACAGTATTAGAAGAATGGGACGAAGACTGGCGCCAGACCCGAAACAATAAATTAAGAAATATAAAACAGGATACAAGAAAATGGCAAACAATTAACAATAGAAGAGACCAAATAATCTTAACCAGGCTGAGAATAGGTCATACAGGACTAACACACAAATTCATATTACAGAAAACTGTGGAACTTACTCACAGTGGAACATATACTTATCGACTGCCCACAGTACAACCGATAGAGAAGACGACATAATCTACCAGACACAGTGACAGAAGCGCTATCCAACAAGTTGGAAACAACTGCCCGAATACTAAAATATCTGGAGGACACAGAACTCAAAAATGAAATATAAATCTTTAATTAATCTTTACCAAATGCAACACAATATATATCAATCAATGTAAAATCTATTACCTATCTAATTACCTATCTATGTAAAAATATGTACTTAATGTAAAAAAAAAAATCAAAAATTTTGTATTCTAACGTCCCGGGATACTAATAACCAATGTAGTTGATGTATCCGTTAAAATTTAATAAAAAAAAAAAAATATATATATAGTGTCACGCCTATGGAATATTTCCAGAATATTTCTACGCATAAATAAAAGAGTATAATTATACTAATATTCCATGGCCTGATATATAGGCGGTGTCAATGTGACAGGAAAAAATAAGATTTGTTGGTTAGCTGTCAAAAAGCTAGGGAAGTAAAATAACTTCAGTGTGTGTGTATTAATTGTAGTTACATTTAATTTATGTTGTTATTAAACACTTTTATTTTGGTAAAATAAACCTATATTTTACACCAAGTGCTGTGTTTTTATCTAAAGAGCCCTAACGCGTAACATTTGGTGTCGGAAGGAAGGATAAAATCAACAGCAAGAAATGGATCGAGTTGTAAAATTAAATGATCTAAAAATGGCAGACTTGAAAAGGGAATTGGAAGAAAGATCGTTGTCTACAACAGGTAATAAAAATGCGCTTCAAGTAAGGCTTCGCGACGCATTAATTAATGAAGATGAAGATCCTGATAAATATAATTTTGTAATACAGGACATAACACTGTTATTCCAAAGAATAGAAGAGAAACTTATGGAAAATTCGATAAGACTTGAAGAAAAACTAAGTGAAAATTGTAGGAGGGTAGAAATACAATTTCAAGAAACTTCTAGAAGAGTGGAAAGAGTAGAAGAACATTTTCAGGAAAACTCTAGGAAGATGGAACAAGTAGAAGAACAAGATCAAGAAACTTCCAGAAGAATGGAAGAGATAAAAGAGAAGCTTTCACAAGAAATAGAGAACTTGAAATTGTTGGGGCCAGTAGATATCACTACAAACAACAGCCAGAAACATAGAACGCCTATTTTCGATGGAACAACTTCCTGGTCGATGTACAAGATTCAGTTTGACACTTCAGCAAAATTAAATAATTGGAGTGAAGAAAACAAAGCTGCTCAACTGGTTCTTGCCTTATGTGGATCAGCTCTGGAGCTTCTACAAATTATTCCAGCAAAATACCAACAAAATTTTGGTGCTTTGACGAACGTCCTTGAAATGAGATTCGGCGATAAACATTTACGACAAATGTTTCAAATGCAACTTAAAGCCCGAGTGCAGAAACAAGGTGAAGAACTGCAAGAATATGAGGCGGACATTGAGAGGTTAGTACGGCAAGCTTACGGAGAAACTTCTCAACAGCTATTCCAACAATTAACCACTCAAGCATTTATAGATGGAATTAGGGACACCGAAATGCAACAAACAGTGAGAATGGGCCGTCATGTGGAACCCTCTGATGCTTTGGTGCATGCATTAGAATTTGAAGCTGCGAAACGAGCAGTGAACAGCATGCATCTAATAAAAAACGTTAAATTCAGCCGCACTGAAGACCAAAGCGAGAAAACGTCATTGGAAGCGCTTATAGAGAAATTGGTTGAAGAAATATCATCAATAAATAAGAGATCTGCCAAAATTAAATGCTGGAACTGCAACAAAGAGGGCCATATTCGGACAAACTGTAAATCCCGCAGAAGGCCTAAACGGGAAGAAGACACATCAGACCAGGAAAACTAAAACAAGTCGATAGTGCGGGGCGACTACCGACTACCCACACTGGTAGCCCTAGAGTTATACCTGTTTCCCGAATGAAGAAGAATGCTGACAGCCTTATGATCGATGGATGCATTAATAATCAGCTACGACAACTGACAGTAGACACTGGCGCTAGTGCTTCCATTATACGGCCAGCTCTACTGAAACAATGTACAAGGCAGTCGATTCGGGGACATTGTCGAATACAGACGGTAACGGGTCGTGAAGCACCTGTTTATGGTGAAATACTCGTAGAATTGAAGATTGGAAGATCAAGATTCAAACACCCAGTATTGGTTGCTGACATTATGGATGACTTTATTCTGGGTGTTGATTTTATGAAACAATACGGAATTGTTCTTGATCTAAAAGATCTGCGAGTTAATAAAGAAGAGATACCACTTCACATGCCTGATGTTGTTTTAACTGCTAGGCGTCTAACATTAACGAAGGACGAACGAATTCCTCCATTCACAGAACGAATATTGAAAGCGATGACTGAAGATTCTTCTGTTGGATATCACGTGGGAGTCGTGGAGCCGCCCAAGATCAACAGTCTTCATAAAGGAGTACTCCTGGCGAAGACTTTGGTGAAGATTGGCAAAGCCAATACGCGTAGCCAACATCAACAGTTTTCCAATTACACTTTCAAAAGGCACTGATGTTGGCACTTGTGAGCCAGTCGAGTGGATACAACAGATGAAGCTGAAGAATACCCAGGATAAGAGCTTGTTACGGACTAATAATCCTGAAATAATGAAAGTTATTGAAGAAGGATCGAAAGAACTTTCGCCGAAGGAAAGGAAGGAATTTAAAGATTTGATCTCGGAGTATCATCAAATCTTTGCTAATAGCGAAAAAGATTATACCCAGACTGACATTGTTCAACACAGAATAAATACAGGCAACGCAACACCCATCCGACAACCATCGAGAAGATTGCCTCTGGCGAAACGAGAAAAAGCAGAACAAATGCTGAACGAAATGGAAGAGCGAAAAGTAATAGAACCATCAAATAGTCCTTGGGCTTCTCCAGTCGTTCTAGTTTCCAAGAAAGACGGCTCTACACGATTCTGTGTTGACTATAGAAAATTAAACGAAGTGACCACTGCCACGAATTGACGACACATTAGACACATTGTCTAATGCAAGATGGTTTACTACACTTGACCTGAAAAGTGGCTATTGGCAGGTGGGCATGCATCCCAGTGATAAAGAGAAAACTGCTTTTACTACTGGGAATGGGCTTTGGAAGTTTAATGTGATGCCATTTGGGCTTTGCAATGCACTCGCAACATTTGAAAGATTGATAGAATTAGTTCTTCGTGGCTTGACGTGGAAAACTTGCCTCGTCTATCTTGACGATATCATAATTGTTGGGAGAACTTTCGAAGAACATCTTAAGAATCTTCGGGAAATTTTTCAACGATTAAAGGGTGTAAATCTGAAACTTAATCCGAAGAAGTGTGCCTTCTGCAGAAAATATGTCAAATATTTGGGGCACATTGTTTCATCAGAAGGTGTAGCAACTGATCCTGATAAAATAGATGCAGTGTCGAAATGGCCAACGCCAAAAGATAAGCATGAAGTGCGAAGTTTTCTAGGCTTATGCACTTATTATCGCCGATTCGTGCAAAACTTTGGAGACATTGCGAAACCTTTGCATCAACTGACGGAAGAAAGTCGGCCATTCGAGTGGAACAAAATGTGCCAAGATGCATTCGACAGATTAAAAGACTGCCTGCAGAAAAGCCCAGTTCTGTCTTACCCGCAACAGGAAGGAAAATTTATTATCGACACAGATGCCAGTAATACAGGAATCGGAAGTGTGCTTTCACAGGTTCAGGATGGCGAAGAGAGAGTGATTGCTTACTTCAGCAAAGTGCTATCTAAACCCGAAAGGAATTATTGTGTCACCAGAAGAGAACTCCTAGCAATCGTGAAATCTGTAGAACATTTTCATAAGTACCTGTTTGGAAGGGAATTTCTCCTTCGTACCGATCATGCAGCTTTAAAGTGGTTGGTTCAGTTCAAATATCCAGAAGGTCAAGTTGCCAGATGGATAAAAAGACTACAAGAATATAATTTCACGATAGAACATCGTAAAGGGCGAAATCACAACAATGCTGATGCTCTGTCACGTCGACCCTGTGCCGAAGACTGTAGGCATTGCTCTAGGATTGAGCAGAAGGAAATAATATCGACAGCTAAGAGTTATTGGGCCCAGTGGAATTCGTTGAAGTTAGAAAATGGAATTCTGAAACGAGAATGGGAGTCTGCAGATGGTAAGGAAATTTCAATCCAGCTTGTACTACCCAAAAATCGTGTCAAAGATGTATTGCGGGAGGTACATGACGGTGTTTCCGGAGGGCATCTGGGTGTAAATAAAACTTTGGAAAAAGTAAGCCAAAGATTTTATTGGCTCAACTGTCGCACTGATGTGGAAAATTGGTGCAGAAGATGCACGGTTTGTGCGGGAGTCAAGGGTCCTCAAAGGAAGACTAGAGGAGCGATGAGACAATACAATGCGGGAAGTCCATTCGAGCGAATCGCTATCGACGTAGCTGGACCTTTTCCAGAGAGTGATCGTGGAAACAAGTATATTCTCATTGACATGGACTATTTTAGCAAATGGCCCGAAGCTTATGCATTGCCTAATCAAGAAGCTGAAACCATTGCAGAGGCTCTTATTGAAAATTGGATAAGCCGTTTCGGTGTGCCACTAGAATTGCACTCAGATCAAGGAAGAAACTTCGAGTCGAAGCTATTCCAAGAGCTTTGTAAATTACTAGATATAACGAAAACTCGAACAACTCCATTACATCCTCAATCTGATGGCATGGTAGAAAGGTCAATCGAACCATGGAGAAAAATTTGGCAAAAATGGTATACACTCACCAAAGAGACTGGGACAAACATCTTCCTGTTTCTTTTAGCCTACCGAACTGCGCAACATAATACCACTAGGCAGACACCGACCCGAATAATCTTCGGAAGAGATATTCGGTTATCTTGTGACCTGAGATTCGGTCGAACAGATACGAGGGAGGCTGCAACGGATGATTATGTTCAAGAGATAGAAGATTGAATGGAAGACGAACCACGACGATCCACGAACTGGTGCGTAATAACATCCAACTTGCCAGTGACAGGATGAAGACCAGATATGATATTCGCGCGAATGCAGCTGGCTATAAGGAAGGAGATCAAGTTTGGCTTTACAATCCTCGGCGACGACGAGGATATTGTCCAAAACTACAATCTTCGTGGGAAGGGCCATACACAGTTATCGGAAAAAAAAACAGTTATCGGTTTTAAAAAGGATCAATGACGTGGTTTACCGGATACAGAAACACCTACGTGGAAAATTTAAAGTCGTTCACATTGACAGATTATCGAAATTTCATGGTGAGAATAATTTATCTGACCGGGACGATCAGATATAAGGAGGGGGCAATGTCACGCCTATGGAATATTTCCAGAATATTTCTACGCAGAAACAAAAGAGTATAATTATACTAATATTCAATGGCCTGTTATATAGGCGGTGTCAATGTGACAGGAAAAAATAAGATTTGTTGGTTAGCTGTCAAAAAGCTAGGGAAGTAAAATAACTTCAGTGTGTGTGTATTAATTGTAGTTACATTTAATTTATGTTGTTATTAAACACTTTTATTTTGGTAAAATAAACCTATATTTGAACCAAGGGCTGTGTTTTTATCTAAAGAGCCCTAACGTGTAACAATAGTTTATAGTAAGAAAATACATTTTTTATTTGTTTGCATTTTTTCCTTTAGTTGAATATTTGGGGAGTTAGATTAATTAAAAGTTTATTAACATTTAATTTTTTCCCTTCAATACAGTTTTTAATAAGACGATTATTTAGGGAACAAGGGAGTATTACTTATAAAGTTAAAATATCTCATTTATCATTTATTCAATGGCTCAAAATTCAACAAATATTTATCAACCAGTGGCGTTCCACATGGGTCAAAGCTGCCCCAGCTTTTTTTTTTCCGTGGCCCCCACTGATGTTCCTTCTGGTTGTTAATATTATTCCAGAAATTGTGAGAAATAGTCAGTGCGAAATGTTTGCGGATGATATAAAAATCTACCGCAAAATCACTGACGCATCTCACTGTTTTGAATTGCAAAATGACTTGCAAAAACTATGTGAGTGGAGTACAGCCACCGGTTTGTTATTTAATATTGCGAAATACCAAATTATGACGTTCTCCAGAAAGAGAGATGTTATATTGTATGAATATACCATGGGAGGTTGCATTGTACCTACATCAGAAACAGTAAAAGACCTAGGAATATTGTTTTATTGCGAGCTAAATTTTCAACATCATAATGACCACTTAGTGAACAGTGCATTAAGGAAGATGGGTTATATTCTCCGTTTGACCAGGGATTATCGTCAGAGTCGAACGTACATTGCATTATTTAATTCCTACATAAGACCTATACAGCATTAAGGTATGGTAGCATTATATGGGCACAATATCAAGTCATATATCTAAAATATATTGAAAATGTTCAAACGCAGTACTATCGTGTTGTGGAATTTCGAATAACAGGGGTATATCCAAAATACAAACCATCTCAAGACGTGTTGGTAGTATTTGATATCAGAGCATTGGCTTGCGAGAAGGGATATAATATCTCTTATGTTTTTCTATAAGGTCTTTAACAACCTAATCGACGAATCTAATATTCTCTCAAAAAATTTATGTCAAAGTGCCTTCTCGCGACTTTAGATTTAGAGACACATTATTACTATGTAAAAAGGCTACCACGGAGCATTATGGAATGAGTCCGTTTCCTAAAATGACAACTCTTTATAATCGTTTTCTGTCTGCAAACAGATCTATTGACATATTTAATGTAAGTTATACAAGATTTCGCAATATTGTGTTGTAAGGAAGGTAAATTTGGTATTGCTACAGAAATAAAATTTCATAAATATATTCAATATACACAAAAAAAAAAATAATAATAATAATAATATGTATCTTAGAAAGGGCATTTAAGATTAGGGCAGACATATTTATTACTGTAAACTGAGACCTTTGTAAAGTTAACATGAAAAGGAAATAGTAACTTCTTATAAAGATGACAACTTTAGTCTTTAAAATAAATAGTAGTTTTGGGTAAATTTTCTAATGGGATACTTATCTGAGTCACCGATAAATTGTGAACTTTAAGATATTACAAACTTGTCAGTATGTCAAGAGGGTGTTATATGATATTTTACAGTGGGGCGATGTAAGCCTCTCAGAGAAGTTCTGTTTTAAAAATAATGGGGTTAAGACCTGTTTAAGGGAGTGCAGTTTAGATAATCATGGGTTAGAGACATTTAGAGTATTTGGTCGAGTCGAGTAAAATGTAACAAGTAATTTCGTATGAACGATAGTGTAGTGCCCTGCTAAAGATATGGAGAGACAGTATTCAGAGACATGTGAGAGACAAATGGTTTTAGACAATGTTGGTGATGTCCGATGGACAAATTAGTGTTTGTGGCAAAGAGTCTTTCGAGTGTTTAGCGTTGTGAATGTGTGTCTCTTTAGATTTAGATGTCATCGTATAATTATAAGTCTGGTGTAAATAAAGTAAATATAAAACTCGTAACGTAATTAAAGTAGGTTACTTAAAATGAGAATTTTAATTCAACAACCCTTAACTCCTTCCTAAGAATCATAGCAACCAGTCAGCGAACCTGGGGGGTCCAGACTTGATCCGCTCGCAAGTCTTAGAAACTCATTACGTGAGGGAGACCTAGATTTTGAGGGATGTACAGAGTAAGTACAAATGCATTCTATCAATATTATATTTAAATAAATCAGCCAACCGTGACATTTCATATTATATAACAGAGGTTCTCCTCAGTGTTGTCATTCGGCCCGATTCTGTAAAAAGTTACTAGGTTAGTTGCTACTGAGTAACGTTGCTACGAAATAACTTTTATAGTAACTTTCTTATCAATCGCCAAACAATTGGTATTCTCCAAGCATAAGCACAAGCAACGTTCTTATAACAAGTTATATATAGTAACGTTGCTACAAAGAACAGTGAAGCTAGAAGCAGATTACGTTCTGCGCAGGCGAGGTATTCGTTTTTAATTGAGTTTGACAGCTATGTTGTGAGTTTCTGAGGTTAAACGAAAAATGTTTTATAAACAAAATCAGAAAAAGAATTGCAAACAAATGGAAATTCTGTTGAATTTCCTGGCAAATAACCCGGTCATGGTCGGTGATACGAGTGTTTAAAAAATAATTGACAGGAATGAGTGGTGGTGCTGTGGTGATGTGCTATGTGGTTACTGTTTTCTATGTGGTGGTGCAAGTTATAGTCCAAATTTAAATGAATTGGGTGGAATACAGTTAAAGAAGTTCGGATAGCCATTGAACAGGCGCGCACTTAAAACATTGATCTGGGAATGGTCCATTTCGAAAAAATATCTGTAATATAATACAAATGTATTGTTGTGTTTTTATGGAGAGGACTGGGTTTATATATTAATTTAATTTTGATGATAATTTAATTTTTAATAATAAAAAAGGTGATTCTTATTTGCAATCGCTTAGTTTTTATTAAATAAGTATTTGATTTTTCAAATTATTGGGGGAGGGGGTCTGAACTCGTCGACCACCTCCTTGTGTGCGCTTCTATTGCTTCTATTGACAGTCGTAGTTAATACATTTAAAAAATATTGTACTGTTATACTATTATAAAACAAATGTAAATAAACAAAAAAAAAAAAAAATAGAAATTGAAATAAAGAACTCGAAGAATTTTGTGCTGTACAGAAAATAAAATAAAAATCCTTCTATAATTATTGTCTCTATGTTGCCCTTCATTGTAAAATGCTTGAAATAATTCATTATTAAACAGAAAAATTGCGATTTTTCACGATTTTAACAAGTTATTTTGAAGTTACTAAGTGTAGCAACTGCTTTCTGTTAGTTGTTATCCATAATAACTTTTTTAGCAACTAGTTACTAATTTCATAGTAACTTTTTTCTTACAGAATACGGATTTCGTGAAGGTTGCTAAAAAAGTTACTGACCTTGTATTTAGCAACTTTTATTGTAACTTTTTTGTAGTAACTTGCTTACAGAATTGGGCCGATTGCTGTAACTGGCTGGCGTTATAGTAACAATCCAAGTTTTATGTACAAGTTCCTATCTCCAAATTAATTTGAGTACATACGGCCGTGTTTTTGAGAATGAACAATTGAGTGTGTGAACTGTGTAGTTGTATCGTACTTGTATTAAATAAAAGAAACTGTATGAACATGAATTTGTATGAAAATAACTAATACTGTATGAAATTTTGTCACGATACGTGCAGTACCTTTGTAAATAATATTGTATGTCTGTATTGTACGAGTGTATGGGCCAGTGGCGCAGCCAGGATTTTGTCTTGGGGATAGCCGAATCAAATTTCGAGAGCACGCAGGCCGCATACGGCCCTCAACCTCGGTAATCAAAATCACTTGAGCTTATTTAGGGGAAAAATATATTTTAAAATGTAAAATATACTCTTTTCCCCTTTTCTGTTTTTAAAAAATATTTTAATAATTCCATTATTTGTTTTGTTACGTAAATTATTTCGTAACACAATATTTATATAATTTTGAATTTTGTACGCGTGGAAGTGGTTTTGATACCAGTGCTGCCATCTATGTAGAACGTGTGAACTAACCGATCTTTGGATCGATAAAATAGATTGCTTAGAAACAAAATGGGCTTGTGTTCTTGTCATCGATTCGGAGCGGTCGACGTTCGACCTTATCTTAGATCATCCCTTCAACTGGCCGGATTTAATTCAACTAAAAGGCATAAATTGATCGAGAAATAGTTCTTCCATCGACTGACATAAGCATTTTGTCATATTGAAGGCGTGTTACATCTAAACGCGTAAGTTTTTCATTTTCAAGATATAGCACATGGTTATCAGTTGTTTTCGTTAATTTTCTAGCGTTATTTTGGACCGGTAGGATCATTTGGAAAGTGTTATTGTACCCTGCCGAGTACGTGAAAAACATTTATAGAGCCGTTGTTTGTCTGGGAGACGAAATATTATTCCGTTGGAGTTATTTTGGGGTTAGCGGAGATACATCAGGCAATGTTTCACTGGAGCATCTGGAAGACTCAACCGTAGTTATATTTTATGCAAAATCGTTATCTAGAAGACGACTTGTATGCAGATAAGTGTTTACCGAAAGTTTTAAGCTCAGTTGTACGTGGCTATAGAACTTGTGACACACGTTTTTGGCGTGTATTTGTGTTTATTTAATGTAAACGAGTTATTTTGTTTGTGATTTGTTTATTGCCATGTTCAAAAGACCTTAACTTTCTATATAGATCTATGTAAGAGAGCTCTCAGGTTCTAATTTAAGTGTAATTAAGGTTAGTCTCTCCAAATACTGTCGTAGAGCCATTTTGTCAGTGAAATTTGAGTTACATTTCGGTTCGTGTTAGTACGATTTCGGTTTACTTGTACATTTGTTGTCCGTGGTTTAGAGTAGTGAAGATATATTATTGTTCATTTGGGGAAGGAGGTAGTCTGACGTTACTGTGTATCGTTCAGTTACGGGATATCGCATCCGTTCTCTCCCCAAGCGACCACTTTTATATCAGGGATACATCCGAAAGGATAGTTTTGATTTGCGAGCCGTACCTTTGGGTTACGTGCTATTTTGATTTGACGTTTCGAATATTTGTTTTGATTTCGATTCGTAAACGTCTTGTTTTGACACAATCGTGGATTGTTTTGTTACGATTTGGTACCTACCATTGCAACCTGTGCGTTTCGCATCCCGGCGTGCGGTTAAATTAGCCGAGTGGCTAGGGTGTAAATAAAGGTCTCATTTTATGAACCTTCGTCGTAGATAATAGAACTTGTATGCTTACATTCCGGCATTACAGTTAAAACAGCCTATTGGTTAGGAATTGTACCATTTCACTTGTCGTAATGACAGTTAAACTTTGTTTGTTATTTTTGGGTCATTAGATATTTGGATTAGAATTCAAGTTCAGATTTGATCTGATGTAGTTTAAGTTAAGACTCCGGTCTTATTAATTGACAATTTTTGTTACCACATTATTTAGATAGATCGAGACGTAGTCTCGAATTGTTTGACAATATTGATTAATATTTATTGCATTATTTGTGAATTGATTCAGTATTCGTGTATTTAGACTTTCCACTCGGGAAAGCCTAATCTGTTTAACTTCGAGTTCATTTATTAAATCTCACATTTTCTTTATTTTTTTATGGAAATTTATGATGTACGATACTCTTTAATAAAGATTACTTTATATCATATTTGTCGAGTATTGCTTGTTAGTCCTTTTGAGTCACAATGTATTAATCTTGATTTGGGGATAATTGGTAAGAACTACTTCTACTAGAAAAAGATTTTAGTTTATCTCCGGTTTAGTGACGTCAATTTAAACTTATGGCGCCCTTATAAATAAATATAGACTGTTAAAATTTCATCTCCCAGTCCTTGAGAATAGAATCTCTACTTTACCCAGCTAGTCGCTAACCGGTCTAGTGAATGCGTTTTTGGTGGAACCTCCTATTTTGGATAACGCTTTACTTGCCAGATCAACTAACATCTACTTGATCATTTTAGTTATTGTTGATTTTGATTGATTTTTTATTTTATTTTATTGTTACAAATTTAGCGCCCAACCCATTTTTTTTTATTGTTACAGTTTATAAAAAAATGTAATTGTTAATCCATGTATCAAAAACTTTCACTAGATTTTTTCTTCGATAAATACATATTTATTTATATTTTTCGCGGGATATATTTTTGAAGTCTCAATATTTCTCTTACTTATGTTCAGTTCTCTAAATCAGCCGCATGGCCACAATTTGTACCGAACGAATAGACTCACGTGACGGAATAAGGATTTCTTGATTATACCTACGAAAACCTAAAAATAACATGTAAATATGCATTTTCTGTTAATTTCAACACTAATCATAATAAAATATAGCTTATCATTTTTGTAAAATACATAAGTTATTTTGCTGTACGATCATGATAAATTTGTTAAATTTTCATTTCATTGGACCTTCAGTAATACTTCTGTTGTTCAGTACAATTTATATCAGTTCTTTTTGTGTGTAAAACAGCATAATTTCAAAAATACCTAAGAAGATATTCATATTCACATTTATCTACAAAATAAAACCAAATACCGATTTTAAGAGCGCGATTGTCTCCAAAACTACTCTCTTAATTATAATCCTTTATTTCCCCTCGACCTTTCGGTGTTTGGGTATTTACTACAACGTCCTATTACTACTCTCTTATTATATTTCTGCTATTTCTACTCTATTTCACGTTTGAGGTGTAATTTTAAAATTACATTTTGAAGGTTATACCGAAGTCAGATTTCCACTTTATCTTATCTGAATCGAGTAATTAGTTGTTTAAAACAGTTTTATCATTAGACTGGGCGAATATTTTAGTCGATGTGTCAGGGGGAAAAAGGATAAACGCTCCCCTCCATATAATTCGTTGGAGCATATTTGGAAAGTGATATATTTTCACTGGAACAATACTTATGTCACTTTATCAAGAGTAGGCAATCTTAAAAAAATGTTTATTTACACGAAAAAAAAAATGCCAGTATTTTTTACAATGAAGTAATTTAAAAATTAACTACTGTTGTGGTTAACACATTTTATCTTCAACTCTCCGAGCAGCGCCATGTAATTAACTGGTCCTGGGAGAGGCCCATGTCCATCGGCCCCCCCTTGGCTGCGCCACTGGTAATGGCACAATAAAGGGCATTGGTATGTGGTGTCAATAATTAAATAAATAAATGATTCGGTTAATTCGAAAAGGTCACATCTCCTTGTTTTTGCATAAATGAGTTAAGTCACCATTTGACTCAAAATATGCTTTAAGCTTTGATACATGTGAAAATGCCTCAACTCCACTGTTTGTGGATATAATCCAGGCAGGTGTTGTTCTCTGTTTACTTTGAAAAGGCCGCTTCTCCGGAGACGTTTTTTGTTCTCCTGTAATATTTACTTTCTGGAGTTGTGGCCTTTTCGAAATAACCGATTCTATATATACTTAACAGCAAAAATAGCTGTGGACCACCACAGGACCGACCGCCGTCATTAAGTACTTATATAAAATACATTCTAGCAGCATAGTAGAAATAACTTGGCCTAATATTTTCTAACAGAGATAATATTTATCATGACCATGGAAAAGTTACATGTAAGTATGAAAAAATTGAGAATTGATGAAAATATATCGAAAAATTTTACAAAAATTTTTCGTTTTATCAAAAAACGTCTTAAATAAAAGTTATTAGTTATTGAATTTATAGCAACTTTTATTAAATAAATTTTTTCGAAATATTTTTCTGTTGCTAAATATTCGCAAAAATCTTAAAATCGACACGAGTAAAATTTCAACCGATTTTTGCCAAAAGTTGAACAACTCGTGCCATTGTGTCGTGCATGTTTTCGTGCATAAAAATCCTTTTAGCCGAATTTGCCCTGCACGTGTACACAGACAGACGAACGGACGGCCAGACAGACGAACGGACGGCCGGACAGACAGACCGACAGACATCATGCTAAAAATAATCATAACGTTATCTAGGGACCTCAATTCGTGTTCTTATATATGTTGGCGGTCGGTAAAAATGAATATGAAAAACGAAACTATTCCTAGAGATGAATAGAGTCGTTTTACTTAAACATAGTTTTTTTTTTTTATTTGAATTTAACGTGCTTCACCTTATTAAGGTATTAGCACTTTACAGATCAATTACGTATAATTCATATTCTTAAGATTATAAAATAACAGTAACATACATATATAACAGTGATAGATATAAACATGTACGAGTAATAACATATTAATACAATCATATTTTATTTATTAGTTCTGTATCTAGAAGAAATGATAAAAGTTTTGGGTTATTACTGTCGTCCAGTATTTCTTTGAGTTGGGCAGGTAGTTGATGGTTATTCCGTTCCAGCTGGTATTTTTGACAGTGTATTAAGATGTGCTCTACACTTAATTCTGTATTACGTTCTTCGCAGATGGTTGGATCAGTTCTTTTAAAAAGAAAGTTAAGACTATTTGGTCTCGTCGTCTTCCAGTTACTGGCTGCCATTTTATAATTGTGTCCTGGATTTTCCGGAGCTTCAAATATGCGATAACCTCAAATAGGTTATCGCTTTCCATTGTAGTATCAATTTTTCTCTTACAGCGGTTTTTATCTGGGATTTAAGATCGTATGCCTGGACTGGTACTTTGGTTACTGCGAGATTAGTAGCTTCTTTGGCAGCAACATCAGCCTGTTCGTTTCCAGTGATGCCAGTATGTGATGGTATCCATATGAAAATAAGTTCCAGGTTTCTATGGGAGAGGCGGAACAAAAGGTCTTGGATAAATTTTATAAGAGGGTATTTTGGGAATATTACTGTTAAAGATTGAAGTGAACTGAGGGAATCGGAGCATATACATATCTGGTATTGTTTGTATTTAGCCGATCTATGTGTTTCAGACTAAAGTATATGCTAGTCATTTCAGCCGTATATATGCTAACCTCATTTGGAAGATGGTGTTTCTGTGTCTCGTTTTCCATAATTATAGCTGAGCCTACTTTATCGCCAATCTTGGATGCATCACTGAATATAACATGGCTATTCTCGTATCTTTGTTTGATGCGGTGGAATTTATTTTGTATTATATTTGGAGTTTTTTTGTCGTAGTGTAACAGGCTTAGGTTAATTTTTGGTAGTTGTATAAGCCATGGAGGGACTTCGGAGGTTTTATTTATTTGCATGTCTGGTATGGTAGTATTTATGGTAAGTAGTATTCAGTAATTGGTTTATGCTTATTTGAAGGGGGGTGTACTTTTTATTACTTGTTACAGGAGACGTAGGATCGAAAATATATTGAAATGCAGGGTGATTTGTTTGGGTTGCTAAGTTGCATACATAAGATAATGTCAGTAATTCTCTTCGGTCTTTAAGAGATGGTTCATTAGATTCGCAGTACAGGCTTTGGATTGGACTAGATCTGTATGCTCCTGTTATCAGTCGTAGTGTAGCATGGTGTATCGAGTCTAGGGGTCGAAGAGTAGTTTTCTTTGCTGTTGAGTAAATCATTGACCCGTAATCAAGTTTGCTTCTTATTAGTGCTTTGTAAATCGAATGTAACATTGCTCTATCTGTTCCTCATTCATGGTGGGATACAATTTTTAGTAAATTTAATTTTCTGCAACAGTCAGCAGCAAGATCTAATATATGTTTTTTCCATGTGAGTTTTCTGTCTATTGTTAATCCTAAGAATTTAATATCATTAACATAACTTATAATTGTACCATAAAGTGTAACTATTGGGTTAGCCAGTCTGTTTCTTTGTTTAGTAAAATGAACAGCTTTTGTTTTAGATAGGGAGAATTTAAATCCAGTTTCCTTTGACCATTCTTCAATTTTTCCGATTGTCCTCTGTAGTTGTTGTTGAATTGATAACAAGTTTTTATTTTTGTGAAATATAACCAGATCATCTGCATACAGAAGAAATTTCACTGGGCTTTTTATGGTTTGTGCAATATTATTTATCGCTATGAGGAATAAAGTCACACTTAATGTTGAACCATGGGGTATGCCATTATCCTGATTCATTTTATCAGAGTACACATTATTTGAACGGACCTTAAATTTTCTATCTGTTTTTTCACAAAATATAATATATTTCCATCAATGTTATGATTTTTAAGCGTTTTTATTATGTTATGCTTCCAGGTAGTATCATAAGCTTTTTCGAGATCGAAAAATAGTTTGATTAAATGCTGTTTATTTTTGAACGCTTGTTGGATTTCTGACGTTAAAAACATAGGTTTAATACAGTTTTTAATAAGATATGTATTTGGGGAGCTATGGGGACAGCTATCTATAAACGAAGTATCTCACTTATCATTTACTTAACATCAAAAATATTTACAAAAGAGTGGTTTAGAATAAACAACGATTATTTTGTGTCCTACTTGAAACTGAAATAACTCACTTATCATTTACGTTACGGCAAAAGTATAGATTACAAAAAACGTACGAAGTATGGACACTCCAGCTAGTTTTCAACAAATGTGCGCGAAGTAGGCAGGCCGAAGTGGAATAAGACATCAAAGTCACCAAATTATTATCATAATCATCATTAGTGCTACAGACTGGGGTAGGCTGGCTACCAAATATTCGGTCGCCTAAATGCCACGAATGCAAAAAGGTTGAAAACAACTAGTATAGAGTAAATTTATTTAAAAATATTAAATGTGTTATTACTTGTATTTCTCTGCAAAAGTGGAAAAGCCGCTAATCACAGCTGCCAATCGAGGCAACAATATATCGAATCCGTCTCTGATATTTATTAAATCAGTGTTATCTCCAACGAAGCAAGATGTGGCCCCCAGGTGAATGATGGGTGCAGCTGTAGGACATTGCTTAGCGAACACGTGAACGTGAGCCATTACATCATGACGGGTGAGACGCTCCTCTGCCTCAGCTGCTGGGAAATCTAAGTTGTGAATATTGGCCACCATCTCGTTAATTTGCTCCTCGGTGATTGGGAGGCCAAGTTCCTGAAATCAGAGAAACACATTAAATATAAATAAAAAAAATCAACTGTGGCCACCACAGGACCGACCGCCTTCATAAAGTACTTGTATAAAATACATTCTAGCAGCAGAGTGGAAATAACTTGGCCTAATATTTTCTAACAGAGATATTATTTATCTTGACCATGGAAACATTACATGTAAGTATGAAAAAATTGAGAATTGATGAAAAAAATGTCTCAAATAAAAGTTATTAGTTATTTGCATTTATAGCAACTTTTGTTAAATAAATTTTTTCGAAATATTTTTCTGTTGCTAAATATTCGCAAAAATCTTAAAATCGACACGAGTAAACTCCCATTTCTAGTCAACCGATTTTTACCAAAAGTTGATCAATTCGTGCCATTGATGTCAACAGCTTAAATATGAAGTTTCATAAAAATCCTTTTAGCCGAATTTGCTCTGCACGTGTACACAGACAGACAGACGGACGGACGGACAGACATCATGCTAAAAATAGTCAAAACGTTATGTAGGGACCTCAATTCGTGGAGATCCATCGAAATCTCGAAATGTCAAAATCGGTATGATCACAATACCTCCCTTATATATGTTGGCGGTCGGTAAAAAAGTGATTATGATGAAGAGTTTTAAATCTAGTAAAAATCGGTACAACCGGTCTATTTTGTCGAGTTACAAAGTGCACATGTCAAGAACTTTCGTACCTACTTAATCACGATGAAAGAATAGTGACAAGTATACCGACATTATATTACTTTTTCATGTTCCTGCAGAGCAGGGATGTAAAACTGGTGTTCCGCGAGTCGGATATAGCCCGAGATATTTTTAGGACTCGTGACACCCCAAAGTAATAAAAATAATTAAGCTTAAGGGCTATTACAAACCTTTAAGTGTAGCCAAATGGAATTTTAATTTTCATAAGTTGTCACTAGCAAATTTTTTAATATTTGAAATTTGAAGTTGGCATTTGCTAAATGAATTAATCAAAGGCTTCAATCAAACGATAACAGTGACTAAAATTCAAAATCTAGTTCCACTTAAACCAAAGAAATATACTATATATAGCATAGATGAAATAACTTTTCAAATCGTTACGTTATTGTATAACGTTATTTATTTTTTGTTTTCGTTACATAACGTTAAAACTATTAATTGTTATGTTATATAAAGTTATAAAAATAATTTTTATTTGTAACTCTGAAATTACCTATATTTGGGATCTGTTTTGGTGGTAAATAACAAATTATACCTACTTGTCTTGTGGTTGAAAACTATTTTTAGGGAATATAAAAGTGTTTACGAAAATGGAAACTTACTTGAAATCGCAATACATTTATTCAATACAAATGAAACATATAAAAAATATATTTATCACGTTATTAAAATAATGTTACAAAATAACTCTTTATGAATCGTTATAGGTTATTATAACGTTATATAACGTTATAAAATAGTATATTATGCAACGAGCATGGAATGATGGTCATTTCACACGAGTATGAAAGTTGCGCCACGAGCCGCAGGCGAGTTGCGTAATTCGTACGAGTAAGAAATGAAATTGAAATGTACAAGTTTCCATGCAAGTTTCATACTATGCTTTTTCCACGACAATAACTTTATTACTTATTTAATTTTTATTAAGTTCCTTTTAAAAACTAACAATAATTTATTACGTTGCCTAGCAACGACCATGTATGTTGTCATACGATATGTAAATTCAGTTAAATTATCAATACTTGCGTCAATTGATTATCTAACTGACCAAGACCAACTCTATCAAAAGATATTTTTGCAAAATTCGACAACTTTAACTATGTTACTTAATTTCAATCCGGTTTCCTTTACAAGCTAACAATAATTTGGCATATGCTTTCAACCTATTTATTACATTTCCTAGCGACGGTCGGTCATTACTGCTTGAATCTGTTATGTAATGAGCTCAACCTGTTACGTAATGAGCTCATTACGTAACAGGTCAGGGGTGTGTAGTTCAAAGGAGTGGGGAATGTGCTACATTTACTAATCATTGACACGCCTGTAATGAACGTATATCTATATAGTCGTAGAAAAATATCATTGCGTTATTGTTTTAGAAATAGTAGTTGAATCGTTATTGTACCGTTATCGGGTATCGTTTCGTTAAGTTATCCATCCCTAATAGGTATATAGGATACAAATATATTTAAAAAAGTAAAATTTTCGATTCCTTTTCTGCTAGTTACAAAATTTTCAGAAGACCTATGAAAGCCGTGCTTCCGGTACACTGCCGCAAACTTTTTAAAACTCACACAGGCTATGTGAATTTTAAATAGTCTTGATGTAGTTATTAAATATAAAGACTCTCTCTCCCTCTCTTAAAATGATTATTAATTCGGGGAAAATATTTTAATAATATTAGAAACTAGCTGAAAACCCGTGCTTCGCTACGGTATATTGATGGTCTCATTGCCATAAAATCCGCAGTTTGTTTTTAAACTTGTGTATGGGTAACCTTTGTAACAAAAAATCTAGTCGATATCTCATCTGTCCTAAGAGATATTGAGGAATCCGGGAAAAAACAATTTACTCCTTTTCACCAGATAGGGGTCGAACTTGAAAAAATCCTTTCTTAGTGGGATCTTACGTCATACTGAAAAATGTACTCTCCGAATTTTTTATTTTTAACAAAAAAATACTAATTTACTCTTTAGGAGTGAAAGAAAACTGTCAAAACTCATATATGCCAAAATGGAATGTTATAACTCAACAACCGCTGGAAATACAAAGGGTTCTATAATTCACCCCGAATGTAGATTCACCCCTTTAGGGGTTAATTAAGATAAAATCCTGAAATTCATTTTTCGGCATTTGTATGGGTAATCTTTATAAGCAAAAACCAAGTCTATATCTTATTGGTCCTAAAAGAATTAAGAAATTACTGAAATCACATTTCACCCCTTTTCACCCTTAAGGGATGAAATTAAAAAAATGTCAAAATCATTTCGAGATATTAAAAAAAAACACCTAGATATTAAGGAATCCTTGAAGTCAAATTCATCCCTTTACACCCTTTAGGGGGTAATTTTAAAAAAATGTCAAAACTATTTCGAGATATTTTAAAAAGATACCTATTTGCCAAAAAGTAATGTTGCAACTAAACGAACACAGAAAATACGACGGGATGTATAATTCATCCCGATTGTTGATCCACCCCTTAAGGGGTTGATTAGGACAAAATCCAAAAATTGGTTTTTCGGTACTTGCATGGGTAGTTTTTGTAAGCAAAAACCAAGTCGATGTCTTATTGGTGTTAAAAAATATTAAACAATTTTTGAAATCACGAGACATCCTAAGCAAAAAGTGTAAGCAAAAAGCAAGTCGATATCTCATTGGTCCTAAGAGATATTAAGGAATCCTTGAAATCACAATACACCCCTTTTCACCCTTTAGGGGTGAAATTTTAAAATAACTGTCAATACTATTTCGAGATATTTTAAAAATACATCTATGTGCCAAAAATTAATGTTGCAACTAAACGAACAGAGGAAATTCGACGGGATGTTTAATTCACCTTGATTGTAGATCCATACCTTTAGGGGTTGATTAGGACCAAATCCTGAAATAAGTTTTTCGGTATTTGTATGGGTAATCTTCGTAAGCAAAAAGCAAGTCGATATCTTATTGGTCCTAAGAGATATTAAGGAATCCTTGAAATCACAATTCATCCCTTTTCACCCTTTAGGGGGTAATTTTAAAAAATTGTCAAAACTATTTCGAGATATTTTAAAAAGATACCTATGTGCCAAAAAGTAATGTTGCAACTAAACGAACACAGGAAATACGGCGGGATGTATAATTCACCGCGATTGTAGATCCACCCCTTAAGGGCTTGATTAGGACAAAATCCAAAAATTAGTTTTTCGGCATTTGCAAGGGTAGTTTTTGTAAGCAAAAACCAAGTCGATATCTTATTGGTGTTAAAAAATATTAAACAATCCTTGAAATCACATTTCACCCCTTTTCACCCTTTAGGGGTTAAATTTAAAAAAGTTGTCAAAACCATTTCGAGATATTTTAAAATGACGCCTATGTGCCAAAAAGAAACCTTATATCTCAATAAACACAGGTAATACGACGGGCTGTATAATTCACCCCGATTGTAGATCCATCCTTTAGGAGTTGATTAGGACAAAATCCTGAAATATATTTTTCGGTATTTGTATAGGTAATCTTTGTCAGCAAAAAGCAAGGCCATATCTTATTGGCCCTAAGAGATTTAAGGAATCCTTGAAATCACAATTCACCCCTTTTCACCATTTAGGGGTGAAATTTAAAAAAACTATCAAAACCTTTTCGAGATATTTTAAAAAGACACCTATGTGCTAAAAAGTAATGTTGCAACTATACGTACACAGAAAATACGACGGAATGTATAACTCACCCCGATTGTAGATCCACCCCTTTAGGGGTTGATTAGGAAAAATTCCTGGAATAAGTTTTTCGGTAATTGTATGGATAATCTTTGCAACCAAACAGTAAGTCCATATCTTATTGGTCCTAAGAGATATTAAGGAATCCTTGAAATCACAATTCACCCCTTTTCAACCCTTAGGGGTGAAATTTTAAAAAACTGTCAAACCCATTTCGAGATATTTTAAAAAGACACCTATGTGCCAAAAAGTAATGCTGCAACTAATGAAAACAGGAAATACGACGGGATGTATAATTCACCCCGATTGTAGATCCACCCCTTTAGGGGTTGATTAGGACAAAATCCTGAAATTGGTGATTCGGTATTTGTATAGGTAATCTTTGTAAGCAAAAAGCAAGTCGATATCTTATTGGTTCTAAGAGATATTAAGGAATACTTGAAATCATAATTCACCCCTTTTCACCCTATAAGGGTGAAATTTTAAAAAACTACCAAAACCTTTTCGAGATATTTTAAAAATACTACTATGTGCTAAAAAGTAATGTTGCAACTAAACGAACACAGGAAATACGACGGAATGTATAACTCACCCCGATTGTAGATCCACCCCTTTAGGGGTTGATTAGGAAAAATTCCTGAAATAAGTTTTTCGGTAATTGTATGGATAATCTTTGCAACAAACAGTAAGTCGATAACTTATTGTTCCTAAAAGATATTAAGGAATCCTTGAAATCACAATTCACCCCTTTTCAACCCTTAGGGATGGAATTTTAAAAAAGTGTCTAACCCATTTCGAGATATTTTAAAAAGACACCTATGTGCCAAAAAGTAATGTTGCAACTAAACGAACACAGGAATTACGACGGGATGTATAATTCACCCCGATTGTAGATCCACCCCTTTAGGGGTTGATTAGGACAAAATCCTGAAATTGGTGATTCGGTATTTCTATGGGTAATCTTTGTAAGCAAAAAGCAAGTCGATATCTTATTGGTCATAAGAGATATTAAAGAATCCTTAAAATCACAATTCACCCCTTTTCACCCTTTAGGGGTGAAATTTCAAAAAACTGTCATTACCATTTCGAGATATTTTAAAAAGACACCTATGTGCCAAAAAGTAATCTTGCAACTAAACGAACACAGGAAATACAACGGGATGTATAATCCACCCCGATTGTACGTTCACCCCTTTAGGGGTTGATTAGGGCAAAATCCCGAAATTTGTTTTTCGGTATTTGTATGGGTAATACTTGTAAGCAAAAACTAAGTCGATATCCCATCGGCCCTAAGAGATATTAAGGAATTATTGAAATCACATTTCACCCCTTTTCATCCCTTAGGAGTGGAATTTCGAAAAATCCCTTCTTAGTGGGTGCTTACGTCATGAAGGGAATATACTCTCCGAATTTCAAGTTTCTAGGCCCAGGGCTCGGGCTGGGCGGTGATGAGTGAGTCAGTCAGTCAGTCAGTCAGTCAGTCAGTCAGTCAGTCAGTCAGTCAGTCAGTCAGGACACTGCCTTTTATATATATATATATATATATATATAGATTGCGAATTTTTTTATTCGTAACGCAATGATAATATTTTTCAAAGAATGTAGACTTATTTGAACGCAATATTTTTTTATCTCAGAGATAAGCTGTTCGAGTTGAGCTCAACAGTTGAGCAATTATTTTGTATTTCTGCACACTAGCACACTAGCACACTAGCAGATTATTTTATGACATATATTAAAAAAACTATATAAGTTTAATAATGTAATAAACAAATTTAAGTTTCCAAAAAGCTTAATTTATAATTGAATATTATTATATTTTAGGTTTTAATTTATTATCTCTTGATATGTTGAAAACGTTTCATGAGTCACAAGTATTTGTTATAGATATCGTTCACCTATCTCTATGATAAATACAGATAAACTTCTTGATAACGCACAGGTTTCAGAGTAGCAGGTATACTTTCTAAGTTATACAAGTGTTTGCAACATAGTTTGAATAAAATAATTAATTTTTAAAAATGGTGTCTGCGGAAACTATCGGAAGCCTTGTTATTAAGATCTTAAAATTGGTAAGTAAATCTGTATATAGTAAAATATGTGGAAAAGTTATAAAAATACTCTTATCTCCCACGCCCTAATACGAAATTGTAACTACGCGATTGTAACATTGAAAAATGGTTCAAAAACATTATAATAATGTTATTTAAAGAGTGATTTCTAAGTTTTATATAAATAGTTCGATTAAATGAGAAAATTCAGGGCGGGAAACAAAAATATTGTTAGTTGATTAGACTGGTTTGATATTAGCTTTAATTAATCAGTGTTTCTCATTATTTAAAATCGTACGCGAGCAACGCAAGAATTAAATTTTTTTTATTTGTTTTCTGTATTTGTATTTATTATGTCGTCATAGTCATGACGTCTTTTGACCTAAATTATTTGAATAATTTATTATCTAGAAGCGTATTCCACGTATTTAAAATATTCAATAAATCAGAATACATTAGTTTTTATATTATATAAGTAAATAATAATATTTTATTATCAGTCCATAAAATAAACAGTTGTCTCACCGAGTCGTAGTGTTAATTCTTACCGTATTACTATTGTGAATACAGTATTGAATGTATAAGATTATTGGTGGTTTGTGTAATAGGAATTGTAGTACAAAAAACTGTGCCCTAGCCTAAATTAAGACTCTAGTATCAGTTCTTTGCAACGCGAAGCTGGGTTGTTTTCTCTGAACTACTGACGCTAGCAAATAACACAATAAAAATAAAAATATAATTAAGAAAAATCTATAAATATAAGTTAGACAAATCCGAAAATCACTGAATTATAAACACATTGATAGCTTACTATAGAAAGATAACTCTTTTTATAGTAAGAAAAATAAGTCTTTTTCTTATTATTTTTACACAAACTATACTAAAAATCAGTGTCCGCCATGTTAACCTACAAAATTACATATTTTTCCTATTAACTACGTAAGTATGAAACAGGACAATGAGCTTCGATGATTTTTCTAATAATTTTTTGATTTTGGCATCTCGAAATTTTCATTTAAATTTGTTTTGGCGTTAGTTAATCTATACCCTAACATGGTCAGTCAAACAAACTAAAAACTTGCCAAAGTATTTAGCAACATTACGAAAAAATATTAAATTTTAATCACATTTATTATACAAAAAGAAGGCGTATTTATCAAAAATGATGATTTGTTAAAATAATTATGCCAATAATTTATTAAATAAAATGTACGTTGTGTACATGTCTGAATTTGTTAATTTCAGACGATTAACTATTTTAATTAGAATAGCAGGATAACTAGCATGAACATAACACAATAAATCAATAAGCACATAAATTATATGTTGTATTTTGATGTTAGCCGTCACTAGGGTGACGCATCGCCGAGTTTCGCCGAATTTTCTTATTTCGGCTCTTCTTCTCTTCAAAGTTTTGTTAAATTTCTAGGCATTGAATCTAGGACAATTTCTATCCTCGTTCGATTTATCTATTGTTTATCTCTTTCTCGATTCTTCCATTATCCACTATTTTTACTTTACTACTTATTAGATATTTGCACTAGTTCTTTCTCCATTAATACGTCAGTATAATAAGGTATTTTTGTAATCGGATGTACAAAAGAAAAAAGCCTGATTTTTTTTTATTGTGTCCATATTTTGTGTCGCAATTCCGAAATTGGCTTTTCAATTGTTGGACACCCTAATAGTTACTCCAAATTTGAAATATATCCTAGATTCATAAATGTATTAAAACTTTAAGCATTCAGTGTTATAATGTTATAATATTTATTTTAAATAAAGAAATTTAAATTTAAAAATAGTAAATTTAAATCATTTATTTAGCAGAAAAACGGACAGAAAGAAATAAACTGAAAATTTCGGAAAATAATAATAATAATAACCAGGGCCCTAGGCGGGGGCAAGTGGGGCACCTGCCCCAGGCCCCGCGCTTCGACCGTCCAGTAATAAAATAATAAAATACATTAAAAATATTATTCCAAGTTTCATAAATAGTTGGAAAAAAATTATATTTTCATTGAATATAAGTATGTGTAGTTTGTTAATAGTTAATAGTATTAATAGTCTAGTGCCTACGTCGAAAGATACTGCACTTGATGATAATGGAATGCCATTTGGCACACGTGTTCTTTATAAAAATTGGATCATTTTGACCCGCAGCACCTATTTTTGAATTGAGGCAGATTCAAGATGGCGGCGAAACTAGCGCGCCTATTACGATAACGATAACTAATTTTTATAATAGAGCAAAATAGCTAAATACATATTTGTACAATGAACCTTTAGCTACAATTTTCCGCGTCGTACGCGAATTTCCGTCACTTAGTTTACAAGATACCGTCCATAATTCATTCTCAGACGCAAAAAAGTGATTTCCGAAATGGCTACCGAATACCGTATGATATGGCTCGTTTTCTATTACTTTAATGCTGTTATCAAAATTGCGAAAATTTTAAATTTTGATAGATTTTTTTCCCAATTTCGAGACATGATGATATACTCTATCACTGCAAATCTGCGTATATTAATATTTTGTTTCAATTCTTCCTAAATCAGTAGGGCATATCCTTGGCTACAAGAATATGTGTGGAATTTTTCTCTACGTGGCGCCAAAATTAAGTTAGCGACCGAAATGTGTAAAGTCTCAACTTCGTATTATTTTGACACTCTTTATATAGTTTTCCACCAAATCGAACCTGTACATTACAAAAATGAAATAAAAAATGGCATATGACTTGTTATTATTCGGGTTTTGCCCGAAATGAAATAAAAGAATTTACATATCCGACCGGAACGGCTGTAAATTATGCCTTTTAATTAAGATACACCATGCATATACGGAATGCATCAATTTATTTAGGTTTGTTCGCAGCACCTGGTCTCAAATGAAGCCGCTTTCGAAATAATACTCGAAAATTGAATTTTGCTATTTACATCAAATTTGTTGAGTTGTATATCAATTTCGGGTAAATTGAAGTCGTAGATTTCAAAAATGGAGTTAATTTAAAGATTTGCTACACATAATGTTGTATTTTGCCCGAAAAATATAATTACATATATGCTTTACATAGCAGTGAGATTCATTACACGACAGTGAAGTGTCTCTCCATCCAAAAGAGTAGTATATAGCAGTTCTGACAAAATAATATAGATTACTACACACTTAATACGATTCTAATAGTGGCCGAAAACTATTCTTTCGAAAATGTTTAAAATATTCTCTGATATTTTTACCAGTTATTAGGATAACATTTGAATGTGCTGATAGTTCTTCTATGTTTGCTAATTATACTGCCTTCCAGTGCTACCCTACAAAATAATTTATATTTGTTTACAAATCAAAGTCAAAAGACTCACTAATTGGGTGGGTCTATGTAAAGATAAAATTCTAGTGAAATAGAGTATGTACATTCATGCCATCAATTGTACTGATTATTGCCGTTATTAGTTTTAATTTAGGTTTATTTTAAAATTTTAAAAGGGTAAAATATCTCAAAATTATATCTTTAAAAACTACGCCTATGAAAACGTATTAAGTCAAGTTCAGGGGCTAATTACGTCCGTTCCCTAGTAATTATTAATTACTTATTATTTCTTAAATTAAGGTTTATTTAAAACTTTTCTTCAATTAGTTATGCAAAATAATGTTTCACACCTGGTTTCGACTTCGGTTCAGATTAGTGTTGAATAAGAATTCATCGAATCTCTTCATTTTGTATACAATTAAGTAGTAGAGGAAGTCAGTCTTATTGGCACATATAGAGGATTTATCAACACATTAGAATGTTCTCCTGATAACTAGTAAAAATATCAGAGAATATTGTAACCATTTTCGAAAGAATAGTTTTCGGCCACCATTAGAATCGTATTAAGTGTGTAGTAATCTATATTATTTTGTCGGAAGTACTATATACTACTCTTTTGGATGGGGAGGCACTTAACTGTCGTGTAATGATCTCACTGTTATGTAAAGAATACATGTAATTATTTTTTTCGGGCAAAAGACAATCTTATGTGTAACAAATCTTTAAACTAACTCCATTTTCGAAATCTACGACTTCAATATACCCGTAATTGATATACAACTCAACAAATTTGATGTAAATAGCAAAATTCGATTTTCGAGCGTTATTTCGAAAGCGGTTTCATTTGAGACCAGGTGCTGCGAACAAACCCAAGCAAATTGATACATTCCGTATATGCATAGAGTATCTTACTTAAATGTCATAATTTACAACCGTTCCGGTCGGATATGTAAAATTTTCTATTTCATTTCGGCCAAAACCCGAAGAATAACAAGTCATATGCCATTTTTTATTTCATTTTTGTAATTTACAGGTCCGATTTGGTCGAAAACGATATAAAGAGTGTCAAAATAATACGAAGTTGAGACTTTACAAATTTCGGCCGCTACCTTAATTTTGCGCCACGTAGAGAAAAATTCCGCACATATTCTTGTAGCCAAGGATATGTCCTACAGATCTAGGAAGAATTGAAACAAAATATTAATATACGCAGATTTGCAGTGATAGAGTATATCATCATGTCTCGAATTTGGGAAAAAAATCTATCAAAATTTAAAATTTTCGCAATTTTGATAACATATTCGTAATCTACGGCAATAAATTAATAGAAAACGAGCCATATCATACGAAATTCGTACGCCATTTCGGAAATCACTTTTTTGCGTCTGAGAATGAATTATGGACGGTATCTTGTAAACTTAGTAACGAAAATTCGCATACGGCGCGGCAAAGTGTAGCTAAAAGTCCATTGTACAAATATGTATTTAGCTATTTTGCTCTATCATAAAAATTAGTTATCGTTATCGTAATTGGCGCACTATTTTCGCCGCCATCTTGAATCTGCCTCGATTCACAAATAGGTGCTGCAGGTCAAAATGATTTAATTTTTATAAGGAACACGTGTGCCAAATGGCATTCCATTATCATTAAGTGCAGTATCAACGTAAAATATGGTGCGTAGGCACTAGACTATAAAGAAAATAACGTTATTCAATATATATATATATATATATATATATATATATATATATATATATATATATATATAGATGGGGCCCCGCAAATCCAGTTTTGGGGCCCCGCAATTCCAGTTTTGTCCCAGGCCCCGCAAATGCTAGGGGCGGCCCTGATAATAACAACTTTTCACATAATTTTTTACTGTACAGTGTGGATCTGTTCTGACTGGTTTCAATAATTTTATTATTAATTGGTAGTGATACATGATAATTATCAATTATCAACGTGCTGAATCAGTTTTGAGTCACTGTAAGATCTTACTTAGATCATACTGACCCCTGGTTATAACTGATGCATATACATAATATGTATGTAGGTGCGACTAATTTCTATGAATTCGTAGTGTGATAATCAAGGACGGTTTTTATGTAAGGACAAATGGGCAATGCCCCCCCCCCCCAAGAAAAATTATTCTTTTTATATTTTTAAACATTTAATTTAAATCTTTAAACACTAACAGCTTTTTTTATACGCTACGCTAATTTGATTTCGTGCGATCGTTCATACCGCAGCACTCCCACTTTTCGGACAGATAACTAATTTGCCCCAGACAGTGCATATTATCTATATGTAAACTCCCCTTGCATCGCGCCGTAACTGTGATCCTAGTTCTGTACTGTCCATAAAAACGCATTGGGGCATTGTCCAAAGCTGTAAAATTAGCTGCACTATGACACGGCAAGTGTTGCATCTTGCGGCGAACGCGCTTTCTATTGAAATGTAAATAATTTCACAGTATTTACATTTACTATTTGTTTAGCTAGTTGTTGCTATTATTGTGACACAATAATAAGTAAAAATCTAAATAGTTTTACGGTAATAGACGTAATTTTAGGTAATATAAGTAAAAATATCAAAATTGAATTAGTATACAAATTTTACTTATTTAATCTCAATCTAATTTAAATATTACTCGTAAATATGTTTGTTTTACTGGCCAACATAAAATTGTTCCAAAGTGTGATGTATAGTTAAAATATTCAGTGCCACTGCCGGCTTTATTTTTAACATTACAAACGATGGCGGCCTCATAACTGTATAATTGAAATTTTGGACGAACTGCATTAAAGGTTATTTGAAATTATACATCTTCAATATTAGAACAAAACTGTACAACTGGTAAACTTTTGCATTTTTTTATTGCCCCTCCAATTGTTTAGTCCTAGAGCCGACACTGGTACTAATAAGCATAAAATTTCAGCTACATGAGCAGTGGCAAATTAAGTTGCTTGGGGGCCCTGGGCGGTAAAATTAAAATGGGCCCTCTACCATTTTAAATAGAATGGAAATATTTGTATGTAGGCCTCGGTGGGACCCGCAGTTTCGTGGACCCCGGGCGGCCGCCCAATCCACCCACCGCGCTTAATGCGCCGCTCTAAATGAGTTCAAAACAGAAACAACTTGACATTTTTACAAATTGTATTATTACTGAAAAACTTCAGAAAATAGTAACCAGTATAAGTTTCAAAAAAGAAATTCTGTCAATTACAGACAAAGTACTGATATTATGTATTGTTTCCCTTTTGAAACTGATACTGGTTACTATTTTCTGAAGTTTTTCAGTAATAACTCAATTTGTAAAAATTTCAAGCTATTTCTGTTTTGAACTCATGTAGCCAGAGCCGCAGTAAGGGGGTGGAGGGGGCGACGGCCCTGGGCGCACTAAGGAAAAGGGCGATGACGGGCTTGACTAAGAAATTGCACATTGTTTGCAGGTATTAACATGATTTTCTATGTTATAATCTCCTTTTACTTCTTCATCATAATAATTCTTTATCTCTTCTTCTCTGGCTACACAATCTTCAAATATTTCACTACTGGCAATTATTTTAATGCTTTCTGGAATACTGCGTTTGAGATAGTTAAATTTAGAAAAAAAATCAATCAATTCTTGATGTATTTGATTTAGTGTTGCACTAATATTAAATTTAGATTTTCTTTCGCTCAAATTTGTAAACATCTCTTGCGGCAAATTTGGCATTTCGCAGAAATTCCTCGGATCAAGTAATGCTAAATCAGCAAATATTTTCGTATTATTAGACAATCTGTTTTTATACTATTTTACTAGATCGGAAACATGATTATGTCCTTCTACTTTGTACTTCTCTGTCGCATCTTCAATTGACGCATCATTTGATATTTCGTACGACGAAGTATGATGAAGTTTTCGCTTCCTAGAACCGGCAGAAAAGTAAACTAAATTTAATAATAATGTGACATATCGAAATAGTTTTAGGAAATAACGTTAGTTAATATTTTATTCTATATATTCTTCAAAGTTCAAATTTGTATTTTCAATTACTAATTAAATATACTTTGCTGACCAGACGTTCATTTCAATGATTGAATTTGTTTAAGAATGTTGTCAAATGAAATGTAAGACTACTAGAGTATATAAAGATCATCAGAATGATTTTATTAATGCTTTATTGTGCCTTAATGTTCTAATGATCCGTACATATATATATATATATATATATTGGAAATAGCAAGTGCGAACATAGAGAAATAAAAATCAGCTGTGGCCACCACAGGACCGACCACCATCACAAAGTAGTTGTTTAATTTATGCTGCTTTATCAAAAAATATCTCAAATAAAAGTTGTTAGTTATTGCTTTTATAGCAACTTTCGTTCAATATTTTTTTGGTTAATAAGTTGGTCAACTCGTGCCATTAATGTCAAAAGTTTAAATATGAAGTTTCATAAAAATCCTTTTAGCCGAATTTGCTCTGCACGTGTACACGGTCCGACAGACAGACCGACAGACAGCTAGACAGACAGACAGACAGATGGACGGACAGACAGACCGACAGACATCATGCTAAAAATAGTCAAAACGTTATGTAGGGACCTCAATCGAAATCTCTAAATGTCAAAATCGGTATGATCACAATACCTCCCTTATATATGGTATGTTGGCGGTCATATTAGGTAGCTTGATGAGTTAAAATAAACTATTAAAAATGTACCAAAATTCGTGTAACAATGAATAAAAATAATATATTGTAAGGTAATATTGTAATGAAAATAAATATGAAAATGAATAATAGCATAAAATAACAATAGTCTAATCACTTGAAAATTTTATTTTAACTGTATACATTTATATTGTAACAGAAGTTTATAAAAGTTTGTAATTTGACAGTTACGTGTGACTGTGACAGTTGATTATGTCGAATAATTAAACTCAAGGCATCTGAAAATAATTTGTTTTTATTTCCCTATGTTTGCAATTGCGATTTTCAATTAGTATAGACAAAGGCATAGTTCTACAGATAAGGTTCTTTTCAAGACAAATAAAATAATGATTACTTATAAATTATAAAATTTAATAAATTCGATTACTATACCATTCTAGGCTCAATACGATAACTAGTTCTATTATACAGTATTTCGTAGTATCCATAAAATATTATGGATAAACTGTATAGGATCTGTACGTGACGAGGCAAAACAAGCTCAACTTTTAAAATCAACACATCTGATTTGTTAGGAATTAACTAATTTACTAAAACAATCAAACCTTCGCGGGCATGTAAATTATTAATATTGGGAACATTCGATGTGACGTTCCGAATGCTCCGAGCACGTTCTGCACATTCAAACTTGTTCGATTTGACGCTCGGAGTACACTCAATTACAATCGTTTTACGGTCGAGGGTGTATTTAGAGTGGGCTCTACGTGCCCGGGGTTTTAAGACCGGACATATGGGGGTCTGACGGAAACAGGTGGGGGAATGGCGGAAAAAGATCTACCATTTTTTGTATTTGTGACTTTTTATTAACTTCGAAAGTTGTATTGTGTTTGTAAACACAACATAAAAATAATTAAATACACCATGTATAAAATTAACATTGAAGAAACAGGGTTATGTTCTATTTGTAAATTTATAGGAGCTCTCAATGTTGGCAAGGTACTATAACGCTATCATAAGCTTTTTCTCGAGTTTTGTTTCGGGATTTCTCCCTGGTCTTAGAAGAACTTCTTCTGGCACTGCTTGCAGTATTCCAAGAACATTTTCGAAAACTGTAGGAGATACCCGAAAATGTTATTTGAACTGACGATCTGTAAAATTTGGTACCGTATTTTCTGCAAATCCCCACACTTTTTCTAAAATGACTTGTTTAGATTTAGAATGATTGTTTAGATCTTCTTCATTATTGAAAAAAAAATTCAACGGCAAACCGAAGTACATGATTTTGATACATGACTGACGTGAACTAATCTGACAGTAAATACACCTAAAATTGTAGGGTTAGATTTTACGTCACAATCCAAGCGCGCTCCGTGTTCGATTTGCTGCGCTCAGTCAGTGTTGTATTCATGACGTCATCTCAAATGTTCGCTCAGCGCTCGCTCTACCCTGTATATCTCCAATGTACCCATTAATATGTAGAACAGTGGTATCCAACCTTTACCCAGAGTGGGCTATTTAATGTTCGATATGGTTCACGGGTCGGACTGAGTTGAACCGGGGGCCAGATATTAAAAAACTTTAGGACGGGAGCGGGTAGAAATAAAAAAAAAAAAAACTTGCGAACGGGTATGGTTTCAGAAAGTCACTTGAGGAAGAGGTGCGGGAGAATTTCAGAAAATCCCTTGAGGAACAAGTAGAAATTTCGTGCGGGCCGTTTAGAAATTCGTTTTATACGGATCCGGTCCGCGGGACGTATGTTGGACACCACTAATGTAGAGTACAAAGAAAAACGGTTGGTAAATTGGTAGAATATTTGTTCAAATTTCACATTACTTAAGAGTTTTTTAATACTTTCAATTTATCCTTTGTCTTTCGTTTAAATATCAGTTCAGACATTGTTCTGTGTCGTAATTAAATTTAAAGATAACGAAATTAGTAGTTGAGAGAGTAGAGAGTAGCAGGTGCATCACATTATATCTTTATGTATGAAGAGCGGAGTGAATAATAGTGTGTGGGAGCGTGTCATCAGTCAATTAATATTAATTAGACTAATTTACAGTTGGATTTCGTGGTTTCATGAGTTTTTTTTTTTTTACGCGTGAAACATTACTCATCTTATCATAAACAAATAAAAGATAACACATATTAATGTTCACGTAGATGCGAACACACCTAGTTGACACAATACACGGTTATAAACTATGTGTTATTGCAACATCTATCTTAGATTTATTTTGCCTTATCAAAAATAGATATGACATAAAAGTTCATCACAAGAATTTAAGGGAGTCATTGTATTTGTTAATAATTCATAGAAAACATTCATAAGAATTAAAAAAATAATAAATAAATTAAAATAATAGCTATTTAGGCAACAAGTAAGGTAATGACCCATTTTTCTTAAGTGTTGTATACAATATATATATTTTTTTAAATTACAAGGCTCTGAAAAACGAATGAAACTAACATTATTTTTTTAATATTTCATATGCATTTAATTTATAAACAAAATGCAAAAATCAATTGAGATTCTGACGTTTACAAATAAAATTTAAATGATATGTAAAAAATATTTTATATATTCCCACTCGTTTTTCGTATCCATTTGATCGGCCGTAAAAAAGTAAAACGCCATATGGTGGAAGTAAAAAAGTAGTTTTGAATAAAAAAAAAATAGCTGTAGGATATATACAGAATTTTATCAAGTTCGTATAAAACACGTACGGAAAATGGTTAATTATTAATAATGACCCATTTTTAAAATATTAGTTCTTATTAATAAGAACTAAGATTTTAAATAAATATTATTATTATTTCGATAACTAATTTAAGAAAAATATACGAAAATCAATGCCACTCTGTGTGGAAACTCCACAACTTAACCGAGTTGGAAAAATAGGCCTCACGGCAGTAGATGAAAAAATAATAATAATTCAACTTGAAACAATTAATAATCTATCATCTTTACACAATATTTTTGTTTGATTTTGATCAATTAAATGAAATGTGAGATTTTATACTGATCAATATCAAATAAATATATGTGTAAAGACAATTATTCGTTGATTCAGTTGTAATATATGTTTATATTTTTTAATTTTGTTACGTTTTATGAATTATTTACAAATGCAATGTTTCCTTCTGTAAACAGAGTAGGATCCTCTTAAGACAATATTTTAAAATAGGAATCTAGTAAGCTTCGTGGGTTTCGAGCTCGAAGGGGCATCTGTAGGAATAGCCCCCCCCCCCCCCCCCATCCCCGTCCTTACTTGATAATTTAGATTTTCTCCCAACCCGCCTTCACTTGAATTTCTAGTGGGGTCTCATAAACTTTTACCACCAGGTGTCTCGAGCAGGGTTAATCCGCCTTTGGCAACATTAATCGTCTTTTCAAGATACGATAGTTTGACCAAATATAAACTGTTTGTTTTATTGAATTATACCTTATTCAAGCTTGTCCCCTTCAAAGTATAACCTTAAACTTTTAACAGACTTCCTACTAACGTTTCTTCAGCTTCTGGAAACAATAAAAAATCCGGAAAGATGCTTTTAGAATGGCGAAAAGCTCTTGGAAAACATTTAATTTTTTAATTATTATAAGGTCTAAAATCAATTTTGATTTTGAAAAAGATAAACAACATACCTCGACTGCATACGTCCAGGTTTTAATGTACTTTCTACTGTTCTTCAGGTTATTTCAGTTCATCTGGACTTTTGTTAATCCGAAAAACTAACAAGGTATTACTTTATTCAGTTAATATCATTAGTGTTACAACCCAAATCCTCTTGCAAGTTTCATTGAAAATATTTTCACTGGGATATTTGAACTTATTATTCTTTTTAGTCTAGAAAATACTGAGACATTTTACAGACCTGTACAGGGGGAAGACTGTATAACTACGAAATTCCATATGTTCTTGTGATATGATTCATTTCGACTGTGACTCAATATTTTGTACTTAATATTCGCGACTCAAACTAACGTTGGCGGCGCTGCGTGAGACAGTACATGGCCGACGAGAAGCGTATATGTCACAAGTTTTTTCTCAATATTTATCTGTTCAAACATTATTTCGGCAAAAAGCACTGTATTTAAGGCACTATATTTAAAAATACGTCTTAATTCACATAAACTGCAGCACAACACACTACAAATATTATACAAATATACGCTTCTGTTTAATTTACCAAGCCACCACCAGATGTCTCACTGTTATTTGGAGTCACGAATAGTCGTCTAGTTTTTATACATTGCATTGTTGGTTATGTCACATTTTCTTCTATAAATAAAGTTCGAAGTTATGTCTCCAAAAGCGATCTTCATGTACAGCTCATCATAATCTTAAATAATTTTCTACTTATATGGGCATTAAAAGTAGTATACGTTTATTTTGTATTTGTTAATTTTGTTAACTTTAGGTCACTTGGTGATATATGCATTTTGTAATATACTAACTACACTATACTAGTCGATACTCAGATATTTTTCAACTAGATATTTTTGTTTAGGACCTCTTTTTCTTTCATTTGCCCTTGTATGATTAATTGTAAAATTCTGTATTTCTGATGGCACATTATGTGGTCGAAATATTGGAGATTGCTTTAGTTAATTATTGACAAAATATCTACTTCTCTGCGTAACATTTTAAGAATTTCATCGTATCAATCCATGATATTTTTAGGATTTTTCTGTAAACTCTTTGGCAACATTAATCGTAGGCTTCCAGCATTTACACAGAATTGGATAGCCTCCATGTTTCGTATAGTATTTTGTCACCTGAAGTCGTAGCTTGATATCTATGTATTTATTGCATAAAAAATAAATAGAATCCTTAATTATATCTAGTTGTTTACCAACTCGCTTTTTATAGATTTGTTTAATTAGTACATTACTCTCTACTAAATAAATTAAAGATACAAATTAAAATATAAAGACACACATATACATATGTTTGCTGTAGTAAATTAAATAGGAAAGATCGAGAAAAAGAGAAGTGTATATAGGCCAATGGGAATGAAAACTCCTGCTACATCTAAAAAGTCAATATTGTGAACTGTTATTTAAATATTACAAAACATTTGTTAGCACTGTGTAAGATATTCACATACTAGTGTTAATATGTTGAAAAATTAATTTTCTAAAACACCTTTATATTAGAAAACTGAATATGAATTTGAGATAAATGAATAATTACTCAAAATAAAACACTCTGTGATGTTTCAAAATATTTTAATTTGTTAATACGTATTTCGGCTTATGAGGCCATCATCAGAATATAAAGAGTTTACAAAACTGAACAAATATATACTATCAATAGAGCAATTAGGAAAAAAATGCGATTAGGAAAAAACCGAAGGGTTAAAATGGGGCTAGAAGCAGAGAATTACTAAGATTCATTCATTAAATCCATGTTCTTGGAACTGGCTTTCTTAATCTCTAACGCTTCTGTTGCACATGTAATATTTTGACTTTGTATTCTGATGATGGCCACATAAGCTGAAATACGTGTTAATAAAATAAAATATTTTGAAACATCACCGAGTGTTTTATTTTGAATGCTATTTTCAATATGTTTCAACGAAATCCTACAACTGAATCTATTAATTTTAGAATAATTACTGATTAAAGAAAGAAAATTTTTAAATAAAAAATGGAAGATAATAAATATTTCAATACATTAACAGTAATGGATTTCAAAACCTTAATGGTATATGGAACAATAGTATTTTATTTAACAAGCATATAATGGAGGCTATATTTCACGAGGTTGAAGTTTACCACCCAAGCTGTAGGCGAAGGTTGTAATCATCCGAGTGTAATATAGCCTCCATTATATGCTTGTTAAATAAAATACTATTGTTCCATATACCATTAAGGTTTTGAAATCCATTACTGTTAATGTATAGAAATATTTATTTTCTTCCATTTTTCATTTAAAAATTTTCTTTCTTTCATCAGTAATTATTCTAAAATTAATAGATTCAGTTGTAGGATCTCGTTGAAACATATTGAAAATAGCATCTGCAAGTGAAATATAATAATTTATCTACAGCTGTATAGTTTTTAATCATTATTTAATCAATAGTAAATTTAATTTAAAATCAAAGACATTCTGAGCGTCAGAACCTACGTCATCAAGTTGGCTACCGAACTATCAGCTGATTGTAATCTACAACAATGTTTAAAATACGGTTTTATTTATTCTAACTTATAAATAATATTCTAATTATAAATATGGGCTATGTGAGGCGCAACTAGTCATCGGTACTGAGCGCTAAATATTTTAACTAACCTTGCAATGTAAAACAACGTTTATTATCCACGGATGAGCACGCATACGCGTCTTATTTTACACTGCTTACAATATGAGCAGCTTTATGTATTTACAGTTGGACACATAATACATTTATCATTTGATGGTCGTGGATAAAGTATATTAATTTATAACTTATATAAATAGTATGTAATTTACAACAATATTATTGTAGCTTTTAAAATGGTTAACGATGAAATCGCATTCAGCACGACGAATAAACATATTTATGAAACTTTACTAAGCACTTCATTTCGGAACAATTTACCTATATTCGAGTTTCAATAAGTAAAATTAAGAACTATTCAATATGATAAAATATAACTGTTTGTTAGTAAATGCTTAAGATGTGTAGTTGTATATGTATGGATATTTAATACTCTTTTAAAACTTTTTTATAAACTATTTTTTTTTTTTTTAGGTATTAAATCTTATTATCCTCATCCTATATCGAACGGGCTACGGAGGACAATTTTTGGGAGTTGGTGGAACATGGAATTTGAACGAAGAGAAGAATCAAGATGCGGAAATTGTTGCCAGCGGTGTGTTTGTCGGATTTTTCATTTACACTCTCGTCACCATGTTTGGACTTTGCTTCGGCAGTAAAGATCATAAAGTGTAAGCTCTACTAACATATTCTTCTTTGGTATAATAGACTTGTAGAATGATGTTAAATTAATTTAATTTAGTAATTGCACCTCAAATAATAGCAACAAAGAAGCAAAACTAAAAAAATAATAATAATAATGTCTTATTCCGTAAGAAATTTATTAATTATTAAATTTTAAACAGTTGTAAACGCCACCTTTTAGTGACGTAGCTGGCCTCAAAAGTGTCTTAGATTAATATGTGCGGTAATGACGTTAATGATACCTATAATTTTTTTCATTTTCGTTAATTTATAAAACAGATATATATAAAATGATATAAACAACAAATTTTATGTTTGGCAATATTAGCATGTGATATCATGAATGCATTAACGTTCACGCACTCGGGAGTGAGATAATAAACGTACGTCGAATACTAATAAGCAGAATGCTCACTAGCGGCAGCTACGTCATAGTGACGTAAATTTTATAAAGTAAAAGTATTAATAATTATTTTTTGCTAAAATCATAATGAAATTTACAAAATTTAATATGGAATGTGTATAAAAAACTGCTTAATATTCATAAAACACTGTACAGGTCTATTAAACACATCTTAATATGACATCTCTATGTTTGTGACACTTATTTAAAACTATTGTCAAGAGAACTATCGTCAAACCATTCTGTTGGCTACGTAGCCAGCTTAAGTATTTTAGTATCAAAATGTAACCTATAACTCTAAACACCGGGTCTAAACCCCGTATAACTCTAGAGTCGAAATAATTGGTGGTTATAACTATGCAGTGGCGCACCCAGGGAGAGGGGAACGGTAACCCCCCCCCAAGAAGGGGGGAATACCAATTTTTTAAATTTTTTACCAGTATGGTCTTAGGTAAATCACTAATTTACAAGTGAGGACCTTTTTTTTCGTCATCACTTGTGTATTTTTTAGATCATTACTTTTTTTTGTCTTCCCCCCCCCCTAAAATTCCTGGGTGCGCCGCTGGAACTATGCCCCTTATGTATAATATAATCCAGGAGCGGACTTTGTCTTACGCAGACTGGACAACTGCCTAGGGTTCGCATGACGGTTTTATTGTATTTTTTTTTTTCCATTATTTTATTGATTTTGTTTACTAGTAGGGCCCGCAATGAGAACCTTGCGTAGAACCTCGATTTTCCTTAGTTCGTCACTGTTAATATCAAGTAGAAAATTCTACGTCTTATATAATTTCGGAATCGAAGTACAGATAGTTCACGTTGTTTCTCATGTAACGATAAGATGAAGTATAGTAAAAAAATGTACCAATAGGCGAGGTAAAGATGCAGTCGCTCAAGGACGCACTTAAACACACAAGGGGCACTTAGAAGCACAATTAAAATAGCACAGAAAAAAAAAATAAATAAAAATTAGAAAATAAAATAAATAATAATAGGTTCCCAACATCTAGATAGGTGTATAGGTGCAAAGAAAGTAGGTTCTCCATTTCTAGACCGTCGGCCACAGATATGAAAGCCACGTGGTCAGTGTGACGTTTCTATCGATCCTATTATCCATGTGTAGACATGTACATTTTTTGTAATAAATACTTGAGGTTGAATCTATTAGATTTTTTAAAGCAAATCGGGTTCTTCTGTATAAATCCTTAAAATTTTTTTTTTAGGTTAGTTAATGTACACAGTATCTGTAGAGCGGGTGCCATTAGTATGGTCTGCTATCGTCGTCCCGGTCCTGTATAGTACCATAGTAAATAGAACTATTTACTCAGTAAATCATTGATTGATGTTTAATTTATTTTATTTTCAGATCTTTCACTGACGTAATTATGAATTTTATTGGAATGTTCATGTGGATTGCTGTTGGTGCAACTGCCCTCCACTACTGGCATGGATATCAAAGTGAACACAAATACCTCCACGTATCTTCCGAACGACAAGTTGGTCTGGCCCTAGGATCGTTATGTGTTTTGAACGGAGCTGTATATTTACTGGATTTGGTGCTTTCGGGTATACACTTTGCGAAGAAAAGTTTATAGATGAATAATTTATCAATATATTTTAAGATTTACTAGTTAGGATTAACATTTGTAATGACAGTAATTTTATTTAAAATTTGATTCAGTGTTACAAAAATATACAAATATTTTAAAATAAACATTCTTCTTTGAAAAGTCCTGTGCAAAATTACAAAGTAAAGTAAATAAATACGTTCAGAACCAACAAGTTCGTGGTTCTATATTTTATACTATTGGACAGACCATAGAGCACAGAAATGACTAACGTTGTTTTTTAGTTTTTTTATTTTTCATTGGCCGCAAAAATAGGTCCAAGCATCTTTGCAGCTTTCCGATAGCCGCAGTTTAAATAGTGCTGCAACAAACTAAATTCATGTTTACTCTGTGTAATGAAACAATAATTAAATTTAATTATTTTTTAAACTTATATAAATACTTTGTTATAAATAAATCTTTTAAGTATTATTTCCAAAAATTACCTGGAAGAAAAACACTGAATTAAATCATAACTTATAAGTGATGATTATCATATCTTAGACGGGGGACAAAAGCCATAAGTTAATTTATGGAATTAAATTATCTTTTTGTTTTATCTACTTCTTTAACTTGTTGCGCTTGTATCCAGGTGTATCCATTTATGTTTTTCTGAGAGAGTTATGCTTCGTTCAGAATCTCCAAATTAAAAATAGTACTTAGAATTAACGTAAATGTTTGTTATACGCAACTGTACGTTAGCGTTCAAAACCTTCTAAATTAATACTTCTACTTATAAATTAAAATTGGACGTTTGTAGACTCCAAACCCTTACGTTAATTTATAATTGACGCATGCGCAGTAAGCATTTGTCAACCTAATAATTTCTATGACCACATCTTTCTGTTTTCTATGAGCATAAATATAAATTTTACTTCTATTTTAATTCCTTTCAGTGGCTTAATTTCTTAATTTATATTGTGAACACTACTTAATTTCTACGTACAAATTTTACATTAAGTACTAATTTCACATTAATTCTAATTTATAATTTGGAGGTTCTGAACGAAGCATGCATCTATAAAGAGAACTCGTCATTTTTTTTACATTTTTTGACTTCTGTTCTTTTGTCCGCCAGCCTGAAATATATTTAATAACATACATATATTTTAAGATCATATCTAGAAAGTATAGTAAATGAATTAGATCACATTTCATTAATTTAAATCATTATGCAACGTTAAGTTTTCTGTTAAAATTTCTTTTCTGTAATATTCCATACTAGTATATTATTGTAGTTTATAATATTTTCATGAAATAAAAATCATAAACTGCTAAAATCAGGAATTATAATTAAATGAAAAATGTTTGTTAAACATGTCAATATGCTATAACAGCTTTTAGTTTATAGCCGTAAAAATTTTAAATCATAAAATTTAATACAGAAGTTTCCGATTAAATGGGACATATTGAAGCTAAATAATTTACGAAATAAATAGATGTGCTGATTAAGCATAAGTTACCCTAACGAGCTTAAAAGCACAGGCCCAAATATCTGGAACTTACTAAATTTTATAGTTGAACAACCAATTTTAAGAACATGCTATTTTACAGTATCAATGTTGTGTACGAGGGTTACATTTTATGTTTTTACAAAAGACTACTAGATGGCAATATTGAAATGTGTCCTTACTATTTTCGTAAAATTTGACATTTGTTATTGTGAAATCAGTGGTAGCTTATAAATTGACCGAATAGTTTATTGACAGTGAGCGTTTAAAAAAAACAAGTTTGTGAAAAAATTGATATTGATACGGTATGAAGATTTTTTTACCAGATGATAGATGAAACTTGGTCTTCCATAGCAACATGATATTTTCTATACATTTCACTATATCAGGTTTGATCTGCTGGCATTCGAGAAGTTTCAACAAAAGTTCGTGACAAGTTGAATCGTATACCTTTGCATAGTCCACCCAAGCCATCGGAGAGTTGGGAAAATGAACTGCATCGTGGCAGATGCAACGGTCGATAAGATTATCTTTGCAACCTACGATGTCTCTTTGATATTGATCTGGTTCCAAATGGGACAGATTAATTTAAAATTCATTCATTTAACAGACTCGTGAAGATCTAATAAAGCGTGTTAAGACAGGTAACGGAACGACAGTTTTCTGGCCTAGATAAGTCCTCTTTCTTGGGAATCAATACAGTTGGTCCCTCCACAAGCCAAGATGGAATTGGCTGTGTACCAAAGAAGGAAAAGACTTCCACCAGAAGTTATATATGCTATTAACTCTTGGAGCAGCATAAATTTGTTATTATTATTATTTTGGGATTTGTCAGGTCTTAACTAATCGCAAACTTCAGCAACCTTTTGAGCCGCTTCATGCCAGATACTAGTGGAGCTTTAGAGTATTTATACACACGGCTGCATCCCAAAACCTGGCGATATGCAGACGCGGAAATTACGCTAGATACAGTACCCGCACAATGCGGAGGGATCCGAGTAACACTGCTTTCTGCATCCTGCAGAACAAAGAGATGACAGAAAATCTGCAGGAGGGAATGGATTCGATTTATCTTCGATAGGAGACTTTCATACCACCCAAAACACCAACTATCAGGACCACAAGCTTAACTTTATACACTGGATACAGCTTTCTAAGATCGGACAAGAGATCCATATACTTGGACTTCTTTTCCTGCTCCTTGAGAGAGATATTATTCGCAGCTGGACTTGAGAACTCGATCACAAACATCTGTTTGGTCTCGATATTCAGGGAAACACTATCCAAGATGGTAGTAGAGCTTGCGGACAGCAGCACTATGTCGAGACACGCAGCTCGACGCTGCAAGAGATGGACAAGCAGACAGAATGTGCATAATGGTTTCAGGATGGTGATGGCACAATATACAGAGTGTGGACTCCGCCATTTGGAATTCGCGGGCCCTGTACGCCAAAATATTTATAACACCATCCTAACATGCAAACACAAAACCTTCTGTTTCCGATCTCAAACCAGCAGACTTAAGAACCGAGAACGTGACTTCGGTGGACGACTCTAGACTTTTAATATGTTTGAAGAACACAGAGTGCCATAGTTTAACTCATGTGTTCTTTTTTCAACATGTCTATCTCCCCTCGTTTCACCGAACTGGTAACCCTGTTGTAGTCCTCTCCCTGACGGAAGAGGAGACCTCTGTTGAGAGAGTTGTACTCAACTCCCTGACGGAACTCAAGTCTGCCAGGTTAAATCTCGTTGCTGCTATTTGCGCTGCCTGGTAAAGAAAAGCCACTAAATTCGTGCTCACTAACGAACTGTAATAGTAAGTCGGGACTTCTGAGGATACTGTTAGGTGTAACCAGGATGAGTCGATCGTGCAAACACTCCAAATCAAGTAATCCTCGACCCCCGTTTTGGCGATGGATGTAATTTGGTACCGTAGAAATAAGTGAAAAACGAATAATACGAAACTCTTGTCGAGGAGCACCAATATCAAGTTATACCAAGTTATAGTACGTCCCGTACTTATGTATGGCTCCGAAACATGGACCTTAACACAGCGACAACACCTCATAGTTTTCGAAAATAAAATATTACGCAGAATCTATGGTTCCATTCAAATTAATGGTGAATGGAGAATCCGTAAGAACAAAGATATCCTAGAACTGTACTCAAGGCCAAGTATCACCCAAGAACTCAGAGGCAGACGATTACAGTGGATAGGACACGTCATGAGGATGATGGAGGACAGAATGGTTAGGAAGATATGGGAAGGAAGATTGAATACCCATCGACCAGTGGGAAAACCTCGCAAGAGACGGAGAGATCAGCTAACCGAAGACCTAACAAGTATTGGTATACAGGGTATTTGGCAAGACTTGACAATAAATAGATCGAGATGAAGGGCTTATGTGAGTGAGGCCAATAGTCAACCTGACTGATAGTGCCCAAAGAAGAAGAAGAAGAAATAAGTGGGTCGAACGATTTAATCCCCAATTTATTGCAATTTGCAAACAGGATTATAATGTTTTTTACAATTATCTCAAAATCGCATTACTGTAACAAAACACGGTATGAATGTTATTTCCTCATATATCGATCATATGCATTGAATTATTTCAATTGTATTTTATAATAACCATTCATTTTTTTTTTGAAATTATTATCGTTAAATAAAGGTTTTTAAAATCAGCATTCTTCAGTTTTCTATGGAATTTCTTAAAATGTTTGTCTGGAGATAAATATAATAGGTAGCTACATTAGAGATAAAGAAGTTAATAAACGCACTTAAAATCCACTGAATTTTCAGGAAATAACAATAATTTATCTTTTATACGATAATTGTTCATTCAAATTGTTGCCAAATTATAATACGCAGTTTCTCATGACCTCCACATGCAATAAGTTCTAAAGAGTATATTTTAAATATACTAACTTAAGACAGACTATTAGCTTCTCTGACTCAACTGACTAAAAGATTTCTTTTTAATTATTAACATATTTAATCAATAAGCTCAAACAAATTCGTGGTGTACAACAATGTATATGGTAGTTCTTGTAACATAGCTTGATACATGAAGGCGCAGAGAACTTGTGGTCAAGTAGTGACGGGAAGACCACATTACTACAGCGCGCCTCATCTCTGTTGCACATCGAATGTCTTTGTAATCTTTTGAGAATTGCAAATATTAAGCTCGCGTTACGTGAGCTATATAACAGTATACACAATATATGTGTATAATATATGTATTATATTATAATACCTTGATATTTGTTGTTGTTGATAAAGGATAATCTAGATCAGGGGTCGGTAACAGGCAGCCCGTCATTCGATTTTATTAGGTCCACCAATAAGAAAATAAAATGCAGAAATAGTAATAAAACCACGTGAAAGACTGAAGTCGTAACCCTATTGGATCTCGCATTAAATTAATAGCTCAACAGCCAACGAACGAAGAGAGTTCGACAAAATTATCACGTGAACATTGCATGATTACTACTTCTTGATTTTGAACAGAGTATAGGCGTATTTTTACAGACATAAAAACGTGTAAACCAGCGTAAACAAGAACTTAAGATTGTAAAAAATAGAAATTAAAAACGGAAGTATGGCCCGACGAAAAGATCTTGTTACTGAATGCGGCCAGTGACGTAAAAAAGATTACCGACCCATGATCTCGATCTAAGTACATCTGGTTAGATGATTATATGTTATCTAGCAAAATGAGCTCTAAATATATTCATGTGATGAGCAAAAAAGGTTAAAAGTTAAAAATAAGTGTGAAAGAGTATTTCATTACCCAATGAAACATTTTTCTTCTTTGATCACTATCGATCGGGTCGATTTTGACCTCGCTCACATAAGTCGCCCATCTTGATCTGTCAACTGTGAGGTATTTCTATGTGTTTTGTATACCAATATTTGTTAGATCTTCGGTTAGCTGCTCTCTTCATCTATTGTGAGGTTTTTATTGTTTAATTTATTGATTTCATTATGTAGTGTAGTCATTTATAGTCACAAATAGCCTTTGTTGCTGTGCGCCAAAATTTTTTAACTAACTTACTATTGTGAGGTTTTCCCTTTGATCGACGGGTGTTTTTATTTGCCCAATTTTCAATTTTTCTTCTCGTAGTTTCTTTACCATTCTGTCCTCGCTCCATGGGTATTTGGCCACTTCTCAGCCAAACCTTAAAAACGGTACGAAGTACGGGTACTTCAGCTAGTCAATAGGAGATATTTTGGGTTTTTTAACATACAGTATTAACCCCGAAACTCGGTGAATCTCGGACAGATAGATAGACAGACAGACAAACTGACAGAAATTAATTAGTATGCAAATATTGTCTTATAATCATCTGAAACGTGTGGAAATCTAATTTGACGCCGAAAAAATAAAAGAACAGATACAGCCTCCAATTTTGTTAATATAGATTCTACCGAAGTTAATTGTCATTTCCTATACATAATAACAATATTCCACAATTTTTGATTGGACGCGTTGGACCACCCATGCCTTTTAAACATCTAAGCATTAGCATATTAAGCTACTAAATACATTATTCACTAATTTCCTTATAATCTAACAACTAGACACATAATTCTTACAATTAACATACATATTCTGTACTGACGAAAACAAAGGTAATGAAGAGTGGGCGTCATGATTGCCGGTCAAACGATGACCATGGGTCAAAGAGTTCAAATTCAATTAGCGTCTCCAGAAGTCGGTTCACTTGGTCTGTTAACAGTGCGGGTTAAACACGCGTGACAGCTACTAACCTAGTGAGTCTCTTACAATGTTGACGCAGACAATTGAAGAGAAAGATGAAGAGAAATCTACGAGCGGCGATGAAAAACAAGAAGAAAACCAGAAAGAAAAGAGAAAATTTCACAAACGACTTTTAGATCACTGGCAAGTTGGATTAAAATTAATTGAACTAGTAAGTGAAATTTTAAACATATATTTTCTTTTTTCTTCCATTTTTTATGCGTTTTGTTTAAATATATTATTGTAATGATTACGATTATTAGTTTAAATCATTTTATACATTTGTTAGGTACAGCAAAGATTTTAAAAACTATAACATTTATGAACAAGATATATTAAATCTTCGTAACTTACTAAATAAACTTAGGCATTTTTGCAATTAAACTTATTTTTGTAAATATTTATATTATTTAACAATGTCTTTAAATTAAAGTTTAAAATATGCTCGTGTTGATAATTAAAAAAAATTTGTTGTAATTTTTAAAAAGTTAGAAAGAAAGAGACTGAGAGGGAGAGAGAAAAAAATGTATAAATTGTTATGCTTCTTCTTCTTTGGGAAATGTAATTGGGAATTAGCTCACTAAAATAAGTTATGCAAATCATTATAGTAAGAAAAAACCTTCTTTTCATTTCAATAATAAAAAACCATAAGTTCCATAAGAGCCATTCCATGTCAAGTGGCCTGATTTTAGAAGTCGAACATGTTCTACCATCTCCATTTTAGCTGGTTGTAGTTCAATGATAGAAATGAACTTTTTTGAAGATTTTTAGACCTATATATTAAATATCTAGGGGGACATGACTTTTTGTTTGAAGGTCTGTCTCGCAATGCAGTTGAACGGCGCAGAATATTCAAAGGTTATTTTTTTGCTATGAATCAGAAAACAACATGCTGAACATCCAAAATAAATTAATCTTTGCAGGGTAAAGGATGAAGGAGGACAAAAAAGCCACATCTGCAAATGTTAGCATTATTTTCCGATAGAACAACCAGTGCAGCCTGCTATTTGGTGTACTTATTAAAGATATATATGTTAGTGTAAATTATAGTGTGTAATGCTAAATTATCAGCCTGATTACTCAACTGGATGTGGAGATTGGACTACAAAAATGCTGTCAAACACAAAATCATCAAAACTGACCTAAGTTCAGCCTCAGATTCGATTAATTTTTCAAACTATTATTAAGACATGAAAAAAAGGGGTTAAATATCCTGATAAAACAAACGAGATCGGAGTTCATTAGCAAACTGGTGCCAGTTTGTGAATCAACAACTTTAAGAGAAACTGCATTAGGAGTAAGGGTCTACAACTTTACACATTAAAAATTGCGTTGGTCCATTATTTGGCCTATTTTAAGTCTAACTACAGCTGCAATATGGCTAACAATCAAGCTGTCAACTTAGGGTATTTTACATAAACAATAACTGCGTGTATTTTTTTTACTTTAAAATATCCGAGAATACTACGCAAGGCCGAGTATCACATAAGAATTGAGATATTGACTCAAAGAACTCAAAAAACAAAACAAAAACTTCTTTGATAAATAAATTAAACTTAAATAAAAGTACAAAAATAAATTCTTCTCTTCTTTTCTGCACTGCTCTAATATTTCGGTGAAGAATTATTTATTTTAGTAATTTTGCTTTACTCAATAAATATTGGTGGAATTCTATATGATCTATCTCCAAAATGAAATACATGAAATAAATTCCTTTAATAGAGTTGGGATCAAATAAATTTCTTTCACCTGGACATATTTAAAAAATCAGGACATATTTAAAAATCCGCCCGAATGTTCCTGGATACGTTCAAAAACAAGACATGTCCGGGAAATCCTGTACATTTAGTTACTGTATGTGGATCATTAAATAAAAGGTCCTAAAACGTAGATTAACGAACAATTACTAGTTTTTAAAAATATTTGGCCTATTTTCTATCAGTCCTTCTGCTTGCCTCCTTCATTTAATAAATACCTGAGTATTTAAATTTCAGGTTAATTGTTATGCATTCGTGTACTGATGTTCGTTCATAAGATATCTCAATAATTCAAAATTATGAGAAAGATTATAGAATTCAAATTTCGGCGTTCATTTCATTCACAGAAGAGTAAATTCTATATAATTTTACTAGTAAATCTGTTCTATTAAATTACTAATACAAGAATCATATTATAATTCTTATCAATATACTGAGAAATGGAGAATTGTTGCTAAAATATTTTAGGAATGTTTCGCCATTTCACAGTTCAAACAGTTTTACAATAAAATCAACCTATAAATAATCTGCATATTTAACAGATATAGTACAATATCGCAAGTAGTACAAGATGAATATTCCGAAGTCTAAGATTTAAACTCCCGTTCCTATGCTGTTTTATATCAGTGCTTTTGTTTCAGGTATTACTAGTGATATGTGTACTACCAGTTGACAAACGCTGGTTTATTTTATTTTTAGATAGATTTCAATGTTTCACAAAAAATATTGACAGCAGCTTGATAAATTTGTTGTGGACGGCACTAACGTTATTATTCTACACAAAGGCAGCGCCAGCGGAGGTCCTAGGGGGCCCGGGTGCCCCTAAAAACTGTTGTGGCCCCTAATTGCTTTAGGCCGCTCGCAAACACAGCCACATGTGGTCGCCACCGTGTGGTCGCCAGCGTGTGGTCGCCAAACGCGGCTTTATACGGCCACCAGTGGTTACCACAGGTGGCCGCCACCGGTGGCCCTATGCAGCTCGTATTTTCAACGACGGTAGCCATTCTACCTATTCTCTTACCAGTATCAGAATGGATTTCAACTCGAATGCACTTATCGCGCTGCTGGTAATAAGAAGACGACGCAGGCGGCGTAGATTACAAAAATATCGCCGTTATTGGGTATATCCAATATTAAGTACTCGCGAATGAAATGGACCCTTTTTGAAGACGCTCCCTTTTTGAAGATTTAAAAATTACACGAATACAAATTCTTCAAGTATTTTCGAATGAGCTTGACAACATTTAATGAATTATTATTTCTGCTGCAAGATCAATTAAAACATCAAGATACATGAATGAGATAGCGGGCGATTATCAATTTCGGATATGAACATGCATATATCCATATTATTCGTTTGTAAATTTTTATGTGCACACTATACTCTGTACATACAGAGAATTCTGACATACCAGTCAAACAGTGGCCGTGTGTGCGCTAGAAAAACTGAACCACTGGCTACAAGTAGCGAGACACGTCTATTCCCGCAGCGTGTGGCTCGAGTGGGCCACTACGAACACGGCGTTCGTTGAGTATTTAAACTGCATACAAAATACAGTTCACAGCGTGTGACCGCTACCGGTGGCGGCCACTTGTGGATGTGTTTGCGAGCGGCCTTAATCTTTTCAAAATTATTATATTTGAAATTTGCTAATCTTTTTATTACGTAATAAATATTTTAATGCCTTTGTATTCGTACTATAAATTATACGAATAGTTTATTTAAAATAAATGATTATTTACTCCAAAGTAATATAAAATTTGAATATTATTTGTTTGAGGAGGAGGGACCTTCCTTGCCTGCTCTTCAAAAACCGCCACTTATTTTTATTAGTTTAATATTACGTGCTAGAAATGAATATACGACAAAACGAAATAATATTTAAAACTTTTATTCTTTTTATTGATTATAAAAATAGTTAAAAATCATTAATTACACATTAGCATAAAACTGTTTCGTTACTGTGTCGTTATAATGGTGCAATATGGCAACGAACAGAGATTTAATATTCACTTGATAATTCTCTGAAGAAATCCATAACCATGATAATACCAGCAGACAGAGACGATAAACACAATAGCCAAAATTGTCCATGGCAATAAGCAGCACCGCAAGTACCTAATACCAACAATCCAAGCAAGAGAGACAAGATGCCATAGACTGACAATATTAATAATTCAGCCAGGTGATGCTCTTCGTCAAATATCGTGAGAATAAATAAACTTAATATTGCTAGAAAACCACCGTTTAGAGATATTGAGTGAATTATGTCATACGATACTCCCTCACGTTTCACATATCTGCAGCAATCAAGTACGATAATGCCGAAAAGAAGACATACCTGCAATTTACAACAAATTATTGATGTAATTAAAACATAATAAATTATCCATTATAAAACAATACCTGCGTTCGCGAATGCAGTCCCTAAGCAGTTGCATTATTACTTGCACACGCGTGCGCATTATTGCTTGTGCGATATCAGTTGCAATTAAGGTTGATGTTTTTTTTTTCTTTCGGATGACGTAATGAGCACGCGCGTCTGATTCAACCAAGGGGTTTCATCCGTGAACGCAGTTAATAAATGTACGCCCTCATCCCGATAACTGAGTTAAGTCAAAACTTTAGGAACACTAAAACTTTGCAGTTCATTTCATGTTGGAAGATATGACATTTTTAAGTCTTACACAAAAATATTGTTACTGTTTGTTAACATGCGATCACATAGGTGCGAATTGGCTCACATACACAGACATCGAACAGGAAAATGTCGGAACTAGTATAGGAGACTAGTACTACCCTTACCAGTATAAATGAATAACACAGACAAATTTTTAGAACTTCTACAAGCGACGATTACTATTAATTTTAGACAGGGTACCTATGAAAGACATTTTCTACTTGCTCTATAGGTCTTTGAAGTACGTTATATATTTAGACTAGCGATTTTCAAATTTATTTAGTCGCGGAAATCTTATACGATTTTCCAAAGATCACGGAACCCTCGTCACGTCTATATTTAACAAAATCGATTTTCATGAATATTACAGTGATTAAATAAAACAAAAATTATTTTCTTCTTCTCGTGTCTATCCGTTTTGGATGTTGGCTATCCATTGGACAATTAAAACTTTATTAACCGCTGTTCTGAAGAGCTCTGCATTCATAATACCTGGTCCTCATTTTCCGTGCACTTAACCCTGAATTATCAACAGCAGTATTTTATGCCTTGTATTGTTTTTCATTATATGACCAAAATATTATAATTTGTGCTTTTTTACCGTGTAAATTATTTCTGGTTCTTTACCTAATTTATCTACGAATTTTGCTTTGATATGTGGTCGATGTATGAGACCCGCAGCATGCTCAAATACAACAATTAAATTATTTTAGTGCTGCAGAATTTTCTCAATGTAGCAGATGCACAAAATAAATTCCTAATTAATTTTAAGTAATCTTTTCTATTATAAAAGGACATCTTATCCTGCGGAATACCTAAAATATCGAGTTCTGAGGAAACTACTTTTTGAATCACTGATCTAGACTTAAGTTACATTGACAAATGTGCACGAAAACAAAATAAATATGTTTGTCTACAGCCCTAGTGACCATTTAAGATGTTTCCCGTCGCAAGGATGCAACGGTTATCATGTTTCCTAATCAAAAATTATTTTATTTCACTTATAATATAGTAAAATACACAACTAGCTAAAAATGATTTCTCAATATACATACACTTAATAGCCGTTAAAGCAACTATTATTTTAACAATAATAAATAAAGCAATAAATATTTTATTTATTTTTATTTAAAATTATGTTATGAAACTGTGCAATTTCTTTGTACTAGCTAATTTGACATCGCAAATTTGACTATAAACAAAGTGAAAGAGATTCTTTTGCAAGAGGATAAGGTCCCTTTGTGTTTCTACATTTTCTTGCAATCCATACTATTGTTTGATCTCTTCTGCTAGTCAATCTAGATCTTCTTTATTTTTCCTCGTATCTACAGGCATTTTAGTATGTTTTGCAATACTCCGCTCTATCTGTTTTTATGGTTTCGAAAGGTAAATAAGAAACTTTATACCGCCTCTCTGTATGGTAAGTTTGTGCTAAATCGCTAGACCTAGAGAGTTTAGATTGGTCAGGCATGTACCGATATTTGACCCATTTGTATAGAGATACACGAAAAATATTGAGACTTCAAAATAAAAAACATGTCATTTTTTGTGTATCTTAAGTAATTGTTAATAAACTATTTAAATATCTAACAAAATTTATAAATATTTCTGCCAAAATATAGTTAACAAGCGATTAGCTAATAGGGTTATTCTGTACAAACTTGTTCACTTTAACAGAGCTATAATAATCCAGACCGCACTAGATGGTACTAGTAAATAAATAGGATCTATTTAGTAGACCTTGAAGTTTTATACTCTCTTAAAGTTGACATCTTCTGTTCAGAATAACCCTTTAAACTTTAGTTTCGGCTGTTATAGAATTATTTTGTTTTAAAATATAGTTACAATTCGACGAATACTATCAATGGCAGTTCCGTTCCACATAGGATTCTTTTTTTTTTTTTTTTCTTAATCTTAATAATGTGACCCAAGTGTTTCCTCGTCTTGCAGCTATGATATATTGGGTGATTGTCATCTTAGGTTTTTATTGGTTTATTCTTTTTGTATATAAGTCAAAGCTAAGGTCATACTGAGGCACTACGCTATGTATGCTATGTTTGCTACGTTCCCTACACTAAGTGGCCAGACTATGTTTCAATGAAGTTGGCGTGTAGGTTTCCCTGGGAAAATGATGACAGTGATAATGAGGTCTTGATATTGCATGCATTGATTAATAAACGTGAAAGAAAGTGAGAATAGGACTGAAGAGAAGACAGTTTGGTGAACTTTATCATGTGATGAAACAGATACTTGAAGATGAAGCTAAATTCAAAAAATATTTTCGAATTAGTACTAACCAGTTTGGTGCCTTCATGCGGGTCTACTACGCATGCCTGCTCTTAGCGACGCTTAAAAATATAGCCACATATCAAATAATATGGTGACACAGCTAGATAACAAACATAGCGTGCGCAGTTCTTTGTGATTCCTAACGATGCCTCTAAAGGGTACTATTTTTCCCACTCATAGCAAAGATAGCATAAATAATATAGCGCTCTGTGTGGCGTATCATAGTTTGTAGTTCTTCTCCATTGTATGCAAACAGTATAACACCATGCGCATGATTTAATCATTCATCATTTGTGTTTATATCCATAATCTAAATAGTTTAAGGGTCATTTATATAGTTTTAAAAAAATGACTCTTCTTGTCTAACGACCCTATTGATAGGAATAGGATCTGTAATACTTAAAGTTAAATTAACATTCTAGTATTTTTATAAATGCCACATAGGCAAATCATCATCAAGATCATCATCGTCGGCTCTACTATTATCCTTACTTGTAAGTTGGATAATCGCCTCCTTCACAGCACGCTTCAATCTGTCTCTATCGTCAGATTGTTAAGCTCAATATTCATATGTTCAATGCCATACTATCCTTACATTTTACGTAATCTTTTAGATCAGGGGTCTTCAAACTACGGCCCGAGGAACAAATACGGTTAAGAAAAAGATATCCGGCTCGTGGATATTTTTTTAAAAGTTTACTTATATAAAAACAGCAATATAAATAATTACATTATTTATATTACCGATATACCGATTCATAAAATAATTATTTTGATTAATAATATTACCATTATTATTAAGCTCGTTTTAAAAATCAAACGCCAAAACCCCAACAGAGTTCGAATTGTCCGGCCCGCCATTTATTTAAGAAATTTTGATGTGGTCCGCTTTGGGAAAAGTATTGTAACCCCAGCTTTAGCTTAGTGTTGGACAAACTTAGAAGTAGCAAGATCTACTTTTAACTTGTTCACCTCATCGTTAGCTATTGAAAAAAAAACAAAAAAAAAATTAAGAGACCTAGCTAAAAAAATGTACATTTCGTATGACCTAGCTAAGAAAATGTACATTTCGCAAAACACAGCGAAAAAAAAAGGCATTCTTAGAGACCAAGCAACAACAACAACAAAAATGTTTTTACACATGGTCACTCGATTACCACCAAAATTAACGTTTTTACGAAACTCTGAAAACATTCATTTTAGTTATAGGTACATTTGAAATTTGTTGGTTAGTCTTTTCGTAAGAATTTATGTTCATTGTTTAAAAAATCTGTAACACTGATTCTCTCTTTTTATCCGTCACATCTCCCTCTTGTAAACACTTGTTGAACAATTTTTTAAAAATCTTGTTTTGTATCTTACAATCTTTTCCATGCGCTTTTTAATTCTTCACTTCTTCTATTAATGTATCTATATCTCTTTTGTCAATTTTGGGTATTTCTTTCAAGTTTACATTTTTATTTAACTACAGTATACATAAATGAATAGAGAGCATTGCACTACAATGAATATGTTTAGTAGGAGTTGACATGGATACACGTAAACTATTTACATTTACATGTCAAATTTGAAATAATATATTACCGTAAGGAAACAACCAGTATACGTTATATTTAAAAACTTACCATTTCAGATATTTTAAAATATACTGCAGGGTTTTTGAGCACGTGTATTGCTTCACGGCCAACACGTTGTAATCTGGTTACAGAGTGAACATCATCATCCATTCTAAATGATTTGATAAGGAATAAGGGAACAACACAATGTAGATCAAATCATTGATTTATTAATTTTGAAAACATTTCAATATTACAAATATTTGTATTCATCAACTTTTGTACAATAATATTTTTAATTACAAGCAATAAAACAGTTGAACAAATTTAATTAAGTTTATAAGAGAAAATGAAATAGCCGAAGACATTACCTGAGATCAGACACAAAATTCATCCCATAAAAAGTATAAAAATTCAAATTTATTTTTTATTCTGCAATATTAACAGAGTTGACGGGGCTTCGTAGTAAAACCGTTGTCTATAAAGCACAGAGCCGAGGGTTCTATCCCACCCAACCTCCTTCGGAAGGTGGGAATTTTCATCTTCCGATATTGTGCAGAGTTAGCTTTGGGGTCAATTCCACCTCAAGTACTTAATACTTAAAATGAGTACCTGTTTATACTGGGTTAATAGGACCCGTCGAAATGCGTCCCTGACTATGTGGTTTTCATCTCTAAGGCCGGAGTACTAGAAACGGAAAACTTACTTATACTCTGCCCTTTTACATGTACCTAGGGTTGTAAACTTGTTATTATTATTATTGGAGACGTCATACTAGTGAGATTTATTATATTATTATTATTTACAAATAATACGAGTTTCACGGCGATTACTTTGCTTCATTCTTGGAAACGCCCGCAAAAATATTATTTCAGTACAAATAAGTAATTTGATGATTATAATGACTGATTTTCAAACTTAATTTTCTAATTATACATATTTATCAAAAATGTATAATAAAAAAATTAAAACCCTTCACTTGTATAGGGTATATATTTTCCACGTCCACGAAGACTCAATAAAGTAACCAACATTAAAAGCTCAACCTACAGTTGAAGAGTTTATAATCAAGATGGCAAAGAAATTCTACGACAAATGCAGCTATTTACCATAAAAATTCTCTAGTAAACCAACTAGGACCATGTGATTTTACAGAACTACCAACTAGACACATAAGATAATCTTTTAATCTGGTTGCAGCTTTTTCCGTACACATTCCCATCCTTCTTTATTGACCGTCGTCAGGTGTTTTTATTTATTAATAAATGTTTGCAATTTGCTGGTCATCTCAACTGGTGGTATATACTGCCATTTCTTTAGTTTTCTCGGTATTGATGTTTAACCCAATCTTGTTTGCAGCTGTGCACAGTGCATTAAATTTTTCTTAGGCATCGTAGAAAGTTTGGAAAGTCAGACAGATATTGTCCGCGTAATCGAGGTCTTCCTGCTATGAGGTGGTATCATATATTAGCAAAGAGATTTGTATTGCACTTCCAAAGTTGCACTTCCAGCTGCAATGTCATCTCTACCTGAGGCTTTATTCTTTTTTAGGCTTTCTATAGCTTTCATAATCTCGGATCTATTAGGGGTGTTGTTCAATTTTGGTCATCTGCCATGAAGCGGTGGAGTTGTTAGCCATTCCGTATTACAGTCTTGGATTAAGTCAGTGAGATTTAACACTGCTCTAAAGTGCTCGTGCCAACACTGAACTTGCGCATCGACAGTTACTTGGGCAACACTCTTTAACAGGCTGGATTATGTTGATGGATCTGCAGCTGAGTTTTCTGGTGATTTCACAGAGTGGTCGGCAGTTATGACATGCAACGCAGATTTGGGCTTGTTTGGATAGATTGTTTACCCATTCCCTTTTGTCGCGCCGGGCACTTCTCTTCACTGCTTTATTCGCCTGCGAAAAAGCCTTTTGCAGTTCATCGATCTTCACTCTAATTTGTGGTTTGGTTCAACTGTAGTTTCAGTTTTTTTCGATCTTCTATAATGGCCCAAGTTTCGTGTGTGATCCATTCTTTTTTATATTTACTTCCAAACCCAAGAATTTCTTTGCTAGTGGATTGAAAAATTGATTTGAGTCCTAGTCTTTAAGAAATATCATATTTCTGCCTCAATGTGTCTTCGTATCACTTTTAAACAGGTTTCACATAAACACCTACTTACAGATTTCGTAAATAAAACGCGGATAAAATTTAACTATGACTATTTATTTAAAATGAGTAATACGAACAATACAGCACATAATATTTCCAATTCACGCCAAAATTATATGAAATTAGATAAAACAAAACAATATACTAACCTATAGCTTAAGTAACTTCGACTTGAACATCACCTTTTTTTTTTAATTCGTATTAAAATTATCTATAAATTTTATTTGAAATATTGTTGTCAGTTACGAGTTCAAGTTATTCGGGTTAAAAATATGGAACCAGTATGTCTTTTTATAAATATCTAGTAAGCTATGAAATATATAAAAGATATGATGAAGAAAAAGGCAACTTTTGTCTCATTTAACCGACCTTGTATGTCATCTAGTATATAAGATCCCAATAGTGAAACTCAGAAAATAGTTCAAAATATATAAGAAACACAAATGTTTAATACTTTTATTTATTTATCCTTAAAATTTACCAGTATCTATACTTCACTTCCAAAATTGCATCAGTAAAAAGTAAAAGAGCAACTATAAGTAAAAGTACAGGATATATATAATTAATAATTTGGTAATTTCTACCATAATCTGTAACTATATATACTATATGAATTATTGCAACTACTGTACATAAAATAAAATAAGCAAATAAAAGAAGCACCGCGATATCATGTCGTTCTTCATCCTGAATTAACACAAACAATAAACATATTAATGTTAATGTGCAACCACCAACAGCTGTCGAATATAGTGCGAGCACCAACAGTTTAATGTGGGAAGTAGTGTCCAGTACTGGTCCTGGTACTTTAGCAAAATAAGGCAGAACCCAAAGTGATATGAGCAAGAGCTGAAAAAAAAATATATATGATAGTGAATTTCTTTTTTAATTTGTCATGAGCTATTATTAGGGTTTGAAGTGGGCTTTTGATAAATAAAAATATCAAAAGCCTCACTTAATCTATAAAAGTTACTAGATTTGGAAATTTAGTTCCGCTTAAACCAAAGTAACCGGCTATACTCTTTTTTATTCTTAGTAAAAATGTGTAATTGTTGGAAAACATTAATAATAATTGAAAAATTGATGTGAAGTGTGAATTTTTACATATTTCATGGGTATCTAGTAAGTGACGATGGCCAACAGGGATCTTCATGCTGACAACACTTTTTGTCGTTATCACGGAAAAATAAATACTTATATGAGTAACTAAGGGCCGGTTTCTGAAAGCTTAGTAAACTATAACCAAATGGTCAACTACGGTCACAATATACCAATCCCATAAGTAACCATAGCAACCGTTTTCTAACTGTTTGGTTATAGTTAACTAAGCACCATTTTATTTATGGTTTGTAAATTATACTGACATTGAATAATCTAGGCTAAGTTGACGTGTTATTACAAAATATCATTTTCATTACATTTTAATTCTTGTGTCATTCTTAATACAAATTTCCAATTTCTTGCACTTTTTTGTTTTCGAAAATTGTCAAATTGTATTATATATTCTAATTTTCATAATAAATGTAAATTTTTTTCTGTAGACATTTTGAATTTTGACATGAAAGTTTCCTCCAACATGATACATGAAATAACCTACGCAAGCTCGGTTCTCGTGACAACATAAGAAAACGAAACTCCCGTTTAGTTCCGCTTACACCAAAGACATAGATATCAATCAAAAAATAATCTGATGAAAATGCCTACTAATCAATTCCGGTTCACATCAATATGCATTCTTTCAACATAAATAATTTCAGAATTTTATATCAACCCCTCTGAACCGAACCGTAAACTACAATTTTACAAATTTACCAAAATGTTCAGTATATAAAAAAATGAGTTAAAATCAAGAGATTATAAAAAAATATTTTTTTCTTCCTTAATCAACGTTTCAAGAGCTTTCCTTTGCTACTCACAATAAATTTAAATAAAACGAGTATTTTTTCAACGACACAAAAAAACGTAATTTTTCGAAAAACCTGATTAAAAATTCTTGTTGAACTATTCCGGTTCACAATACTGTGCATTATTCAGGATTTGTTCAGTTTTTTAGTCCAACACTAAAAAAAAAAAAGGCGAAGAAGTTTTTTTGACACAATTTTAGAGAAAAAGAATTTTTTTTTCAAAATTAAAATTTTGTTCGTTTATCCATGCATCAAAAACTTTTAGTTGACACCACAATCAAAATTTAAAAAATTTTAGATCTAATACATTTTTTTCGGAAAATACATAAGAAAATACGTTTAAGCAGAACTAACTGGAATTTGCATTTTTGTAAGTTGTCATTTGGTAAGTGGGCTTTTACTAAATAAAATGATCCAAAAGCTCACTTAAACGGTAAAAGTTACTAGAAAATCCAGTTCCACTTAAACCAAAGAAACAAACTACATATTTTGTTTTCACTTCTGTAAGGACAAACCAAATCTGGTTATTTTGGATACGTTTATATTGTATTATACTCTATCTCAGAAATACTGATAGTAATAAATCTTTTTGTCAGGCAGTTACCAGTGGCGTGCACATTTTAAACACGTTTAAATTGGTTTTGTGTATTTCTATATTACTATTTATCATTTTATTAAACGCACGCCTGTGACCATATTTATCATATCATTAAACGCACCCCTATGACCATATTTTTCCTCAAAATTTTAGGGTAACATTTTTATGATCTATTGTGTTTAACCCTAGTTCGTATTCCCATATAATTTGTACGGCACACTCGGTTGTTCTTAACAATATTTCGTTTCGAACTATTCATATTTTGTGGGCCGCTTCTGTGTGAAAAAACAATAACTTTTTACAAATAATAAATTTTATTACTATCAGTCTTTTTGAGATAGAGTATACTAACTTTAAAAGTTATTTAATAAATCCATAACGCTGTAACACAGACGCTGTAATACATATTTTTTTGGTAATGATCATTTATATAATAAAGATATCAGTTTTTAACATGACATATGTCAAATAAAATGATATATCAATAATGTAACATTTGGTGTAGATTTACAACATCCCACTGCACACTGCGTATGCGTCACACACACGTCATTTGTTCAATATACAGAGATTCTAAACAGGTGAGACTGTGCAGAACTTTTAAAACACAATTTATTTTTAGGTGGTTTATAAAAAAAATAAATAAACAGTTATCAACCATAACCTAAGTTAGTGCTTTTAAGGCGAATCACTGTCCCTGGCCCTGCACAGAACAGTTAAAATACAATTTATTTTAAGGTGGTTTATAAAAAAAAATAAACAGTTATCAACCATACCCTAAGATAGTGCTTTTAAGGTGATTCTAACCTAAACTAAAAAGTAAATGATATTTTAATGTGATAAATAAACAGAAACTATTGTTTTAGAGCCACTGATAATTCTTGAATTATTTAGTGTAGTCGTTATGTGCTGCCATCTGTATAGAGTTTGAAGTGGGATATTGTACATCTTGTCCCTTTTTTTATTATTACTGATATTACCTAAAATTATGTACTCACCAATGTAATAAATTTAAGACAGAATTCTGATTTATAAACTGTTTCTGAAAATGTTAGCATATTGAAATTCTAAAGTAATATAGTAACTTCTTTGTCACAAGCCAATAATTATTATCTTTATTAAATAAGTATATTTTTCCAAATTCTGCATAAATGAGAGTTATTAACAATGCGTTATGCTTACTTTGTCAACATTCCATTTAACGAAACTTGAAAAAAGTCATCTGCATGTTGATTGATTGTCACTGTTTCTAAGTATTATTTTATTATTTGTTAATGTCAAATGTTGAAAATAAATTAACCACAAATTGAAATATTTTAAACTAAAAACCATGAACAATGAATGTATGGTGCTTAAGCGTTGGGCTCGTTAGTAATTACAGAAAAATCTGAATCGATACGTTGGTCATTTTTGTGAATTTTAATTGAAATAATACTTATTTAGGTTATCTTAAACAGAAGTATCCGAAATTTGATGGTGAAACATGATGTAATAAAGAAATAAAACAAATACTCGGTTAGTGCCAAGTTAAGTTTTATTCGGTACTAGTATTTCGACAGTTATATCATTGTACGAGTTTGTAAGAGTTTACCACAAACTTAGCTTAAAACATAACAAATAATTATAGTAGTCTAAAGTTAAACTTAATAAAGCACGTACGTGTGCACATGCAATATCAGAAAAGTATCGGATTAAGGGAAACGATTTACTTGCCGAGAAGTGGAGAGGTCATTTATTAAAGGGATTCCTGAGTTACCCCGTCTCTTGTATTTCAACGACATACGTTATACATTATGTATTGTGGGATTATTGTGTCTGCAGGATTTTAAATAAAATGCCAGTGTTAATGCAAGTTTTTAAATGATTTTGTATTTTGACAGATATGATGTTGAAGCTTGGAAGATATCTGTAGGTATAGGCAATACCAAACTTTTAGGCTGAACTAAATGGAATTTAAATTTTCTTAAGTTGTCATTAGCTATTTTTTTTTATATATTGAAGTTTGCTTTTCCTGAACAAAATGATGAAACTTCAATCAATCGGTAAAAGTTACTAGATTTGGAAATCTAGTTCCGCCTAAACATTTGAAATAGCCTTTAACTGACTAATGTTGCTAACTAATGGTGGGTTTAGTCAACACTTAGCGATAGACGTTGCGTTAATTTGAATCTTACTCTTAGTTTTAGTCTTGGCTTTAATCGTCTTGAATGAGTACGGGTTTATACAATGTTTTAACGAGTTTTAACTTTTAACAAGTAACCAATGAGCCGTCGAGTTTAACGCACGCGCATAGTATCATTTTTCTAAATGTCAAAAAATTAAAATTTTTGGTTATTGACAAATATAACATTGTGTGTAAACATGTACCGAAATAAGTCTAGAAGTGTTGCTGCTATTTATGGCCTTATGTTGGCCACGATGGGTGCTTTTAGAATTTAAATCGGGGTGCGCGCACGCGCATGGTGCGTTTTAACGTGATTTACTCCCAGCCGTAGGAAAGTTAGAATATAGTTATCTTTCAAGGCCAGAACCATAGGACTAAAATTAAAGAAATGTGTTGTATGAACTTGCTCGTAGCGATACGATAGTTTATCTTTTAAGGATAAAATTAAAATATAGGAGTAAGACTAAAGCTATCGCTAAGTGTTGACTAAACTCACCATAAAAGGCTGGTTTTCCGTAGTGGCCACATGGTTTACGATATCTTTGGGGTAAAAATAATTTCTAAAGTGAAAAAAAAGTACATGACTATTTGTAAGATATAAAATTGGTAACTAAGGTTGTAAAATAAATGGAAAGGAGTTAGCAATAAAATATAAATTGGGAGTTTCTATTAGATTGGTCATAAACCAAATGCCGCTACAGTATTATAAGTAAAATCTTAAAATCCGTTATATCCAAAGTATGGCCATAGTGGAATCAATCGAGTATTTGTTTTATTTCTTTACTTCTTTAGATGACCAGTAAAAATAGAAGAACACCAGAAAGTAGTATTCTGACTCTACTTATTCTTCTGCGAACAACTGGCAAAATAAATGTAAAAGTTTAAGTCGTAGGGTTAGTTAACAAAATTGAGTTCAAGTAGCGGTAAACTGGCAAACTATTTTAGAAAAGTGGTTAAAACGGTGAAAAATACCAAATATCTCAGCCTCGGAAAAAAGCCATATTCTTAAAAGATGAACAATTAAATAGTGCTGGTCAAACTATAGAACGACAACCAGGCATGCACTCAGATTTTTATTTTTTTTTTTTTTAGATAGGTGGGAACTCACATTTAATTGTATCACGTTCAAAGACAAATGTATCCTTAAAAGCGTATTTTGTGAGTGCTTGGGGAGGAACGGGGGAGGTTAAGCCCATAATACCACCCCCCTCCAGGATACCCAAAAATTAGCACATAATCCTATTTTTATGGGAAAAAAAAATCATAAGACAAAAGTACCAAAATATTAAAGAATGGATAAAAATTTTTTTTAGTAATGTATTATGTACCACAAAAAGAAATGGTAGGAGACATTTCTCCAAAATTTTACATAGTATAAAGTATAAAGCACACATAATATATAAAGAAATTATGAATTTTTTCCTTATAAATACGTTGGTGTTTATGTATAATATTAATGGAAGTGTAGAAAAATATATACTATTATATAAAAAATATCGATGCTATCACTCTTAACGTCTTTGTATCTTCCTTGTATCATGTACAGTACAGATATAAAATATACATTGTCGTTTATGTTATTCAACCGTTTTACTGTTTCTGTGTTTTAGTGTATTTAGTTTTTAGTTATTTGTTTGAGTACAGAAAGGTAGTTTTTGGTAAACTTCAGCGATTACCACATCCCACATGGATCACAACGTCGCACACAAAAATATACTTGCCATCTTAAACATATTAAAATCAAGATTACACAAAATGTTGACGATTTTCGACGACAGCTCTCTATATACCTATTTTGCAGGAAAGTCGTAAGCAGGATGATCTGGCTTGATATATATATATACGAAATATTGCTCTGGCCTCCAGTCCCCCCCCCCGAATTGTTCGGCGAAAAATGTGTGTGCAACAATGCAACAAGGATTTGTTTTTTTAAGATCATTCTTTACTTTTTATCGCTGATATTTTGGAGGTGAGGACCTTTTTTTGCTTATCAATTGTATTATAAATATAAGGACCTTTTTTTTAGATCACTTATATTTCCATTAAGACATCATAAAAAATGATGATCGTCAAATATTTCCTGGTCCCTCCAGATTTTAAGAGCCAGCGCCGCCACTGCTTAGTAGACAATAGTAAAATTATAAATAATACATAAAAAAAAGACATAAATTTACTTTGGCCAGCAGTATGGATATAGTTTGAGAAGCGGTTGGTTGCTTATGTTTAAAGTAAAGTATAACAAATCATTTAAATATAAAAATATTTATTAACAAATTACAATTGCAGAGAAAATCAATTGAGTGTGTTAATAGCTATATCATTTTATGACAAAGTTTAAAGCAATAAAACAAGCAGTAAAGAAAAGAATAAATAGAAATACATGCACTGCACTTTTCCCTTTAAATGTTTCATGTTAACCAATCGAATAAACGAAATTAGCTACACACAAAATTGTCAGCATTATTTACTGCGTGAAATGACTCCTCTATTAGCTGTTATAATTAATATAGAACAGATCAAATTCAGTTTCCCATTACCATTCGCAGTATTGTAAATTTGGGTATCATGTATCCTTCATGCATGGGTATCTTTTCATTTCATTTCATTCCAAAATATGCAGTAAAACAAAACCAGTGCTTAATCATCACTAAAAAAGATATGTAAAATAGTAAAATTCTCTATTAATTTTATGCAGTTTCAAAATTGCACTTAATAATAGTGTTGTTAGTTCTTAACTAATAATAATAATAATAATTTTTATTTATTTGTTTACCTATTGAGAAGTGACATTACCGTCGGCGGCGCTGTTTTTCAAGGCAATATGGCTGAATTGTCTAGTATTCAGCTGTCAATATGCTAACAGCGAACAGGTTAATTTAAGCACAGTACATTTTTATTTTATGAAAATGTATCTATCGACATTCTAACAAAAAAACAACATTAGAAAATATGTAATAATTTCAAACAGTACTACAGTCGGGTAGTACAATATTTGACCACCAGACTGCGTATCCGAGGGTGAGTTCTCAATACATTTTTTTTTTCATACATTGATAATTTTTGCGTTGCCAGGTGAATAAACCAGGTGAAAAAAAAGAATAAATGATGTTACACGACTCGCAGGGAACGAGGTTCTGTGTGTGAATATAACTTAAATTATAAACAAATAATCAGAGTTGGTTAAGGCAACCTAAATATATGTTACAATTATAACAGCGAAATGAAACAAAGATGTAGGGATGACGAAAATTAAAAGGTGAAATAGGGTATCCAATACAATTCCTCGGTTATTACCCGCTACCCGTTAATTACCCACTAGTCATTATTACTCGCTACCCATTAATTATCCACTAACCCGTTACTACGCCTTACCGATTAATTACTCGCTACCCGCTAATATAGAAAAAAAAGTTAGTATAGAAAACTAAGTGTAGGTGCATTATCGGATACGCATATTTAAAATAACCGAGAACAGTTGAACATAAAATACCTTACATAATTGCATGTTAATTAGCCACTATCCGCTAATTACTTGCTACCTATTACTTACCCTTTGTCAACAGGTAATGGGTAGATAACGGGTATTAAAATTCGGAACCGGGTACAATCTTAACGGGTCGAGTACCCATCGACATTCCTATAGTCGATATTTTACGTTGATACTGCACTTGATGATAATGGAATGCCATTTGGCACACGTGTTCCTTATAAAAATTAAATCATTTTGACCCACAGCACCTATTTGTGCATCGAGGCAGATTCAAGATGGCGGCGAAAATAATGCGCCAATTACGATAACGATAATTAATTTTTATGATAGAGCAAAATAGCTAAATACATATTTGTACAATGGACTTTTAGCTACAATTTGCCGCGCCGTATGCGAATTTTCGTTACTTAGTTTACAAGATACCGTCCATAATTCATTCTCAGACGCAAAAAAGTGATTTGCGAAATGGCTAACGTTTTCTATTAATTTATTGCCGTAGATTACAAATATGTTATCAAAATCGCGAAAATTTTAAATTTTGATAGATTTTTTTCCCAAATTCGAGACATGATGATATACTCTATCACTGCAAATCTGCGTATATTAATATTTTGTTTCAATTCTTCCTAAATGTGTAGGGCATATCCTTGGCTACAAGAATATGTGCGGAATTTTTATCTGCGTGGGGCCAAAATTAAGGTAGCAGCCGAAATGTGTAAAGTCTCAACTTCGTATTATTTTGACACTCTTTATATCGTTTTTGACCAAATCGGACCTGTATATTACAAAAATGAAATAAAAAATGGCATATGACTTGTTATTATTCGGGTTTTGCCCGAAATGAAATAGAAAAATTTGCATATCCGACCAGAAAGGTTGTAAATTAGGCCATTTAAGTAAGATACTCTATGCATATAGGGAATGCATCAATTTGCTTGGGTTTGTTCGCAGCACCTGGTCTGAAATGAAGCCGCTTTCGAAATAACGCTCGAAAATCGAATTTTGCTATTTACATTAAATTTGTTGAGTTGTATATCAATTTCGGGTATATTGAAGTCGTAGATTTCGAAAATGGAGTTACTTTAAAGATTTGCTACATATAAGATTGTCTTTTGCCCGAAAAAAATAATTACATGTATTCTTTACATAACAGTAAGATCATTACACGACAGTTAAGTGCCACCCCATCCAAAAGAGTAGTATATAGTACTTCCGACAAAATAATATAGATTACTACACACTTAATACGATTTTAATGGTGGCCGAAAACTATTCTTTCGAAAATGGTTACAATATTCTCTGATATTTTTACTAGTTATCAGGAGAACATTCTAATGTGTTGATAAATCCTCTATATGTGCCAATAATACTGAATTCCTCTACTACTTAATTGTATACAAAATGAAGAGATTCGATGAATTCTTATTCAACACTAGTCTGAACCGAAGTCGAAACCAGGTGTGAAACATTATTTTGCATAACTAATTGAAGAAAAGTTTTAAATAAACCTTAATTTAAGAAATAATTAATAATTACTAGGGAACGGACGTAATTAGCCCCTGAACTTGACTAAATACGTTTTCATAGGCGTAGTTTTTAAAGATACAATTTTGAGATATTTTACCCTTTTAAAATTTTAAAATAAACCTAAATTAAAACTAATAACGGCAATAATCAGTACAATTGATGGCATGAATGTACATACTCTATTTCACTAGAATTTTATCTTTACATAGGCCCACCCAATTAGTGAGTCTTTCGACTTTGATTTGTAAACAAATATAAATTATTTTGTAGGGTAGCACTGGAAGTCAGTTTAATTAGCAAACATAGAGGAACTATCAACACATTCAAATGTTGTCCTAATAATTGGTAAAAATATCAGAGAATATTTTAAACATTTTCGAAAGAATAGTTTTCGGCCACCATTAGAATCGTATTAAGTGTGTAGTAATCTATATTATTTTGTCAGATCTGCTATATACTACTCTTTTGGATGGAGAGACACTTCACTGTCGTGTAATGAATCTCACTGCTATGTAAAGAATACATGTAATTATTTTTTTCGGGCGAAATACAACCTTATGTATAGCAAATCTTTAAATTAACTCCATTTTTGAAATCTACGACTTCATTTTACCCGAAATTGATATATAACTCAACAAATTTGATGTAAATAGCAAAATTCGATTTTCGAGTATTATTTCGAAAGCGGCTTCATTTGAGACCAGGTGCTGCGAACAAACCTAAACAAATTGATGCATTCCGTATATGCATGGAGTATCTTATTTAAATGTCATAATTTACAGCCGTTCCGGTCGGATATGTATTTTTTTTATTTCATTTCGGGCAAAACCCGAATAATAACAAGTCATATGCCATTTTTTATTTCATTTTTGTAATTTACAGGTCCGATTTGGTCGAAAACTATATAAAGAGTGTCAAGATAATACGAAGTTGAGACTTTACACATTTCAGCCGCTACCTTAATTTTGGCGCCACGTAGAGAAAAATTCCGCACATATTCTTGTAGCCAAGTACAAATTGTCCATTGTACAAATATGTATTTAGCTATTTTGCTCTATCATAAAAATTAGTTTTCGTTATCGTAATTGGCGCGCTAGTTTCGCCGCCCTCTTGAATCTGCCTCAATTCAAAAATAGGTGCTGCGGGTGAAAATGATTTAATTTTTATAAAAAACACGTGTGCCAAATGGCATTCCATTATCATCAAGTGCAGTATCTTTCGACGTAGGCACTAGACTACTATAAAGACAAAACTTTCGAACTAAAAATTCCAAGAGTAGTATTCCGATTAATGTCAATTCGCAACACTCCAGATTTTTATACCAGCCTTACTTTGAGAGGGTGGAGAACAAAAGATTTTTTGACGCTTTTTAATTAACGCTTTTCATTTAAGGCTTCACTCAAAAAAAAATTTAAATACTTTTTATTTTTGAGAAATACATACGTATGAATATATATATTTTTCGATGTCACAGTATTTTTCCTCTATGCGGGCCAAATTTAAAATTTCTATGTCCAACCGATTGACCAATTTCTACCATACCTACATACAGACAGACAGAGAGACACATGAGCGTTGGTATAAGTGTTTTTTTCTTTATAACTAATAACCCTAAAAACAACAAACTTTGCAGTCAGTATATAATTTTTCATTTTAATTCAATATCCTTACATGAAAGCTTGTGCAGCATTTGTTACAATATAATGTTTATATATTTTTATGAATAAAACGGCAACGGTAAAAACATACATGACAAATTTGCCTTAGCCACTATTACGAACAAAGCTTGAGAGCTGCTGCTAGCTTACAGTTTTATTATTTATTTAAATACGTATAAGAAGTCATTTAAATATAAAAACATTTATTATCAAACTACAGTTACACACACTAGAAGTTGAATATATGAAAAATAAAATACAACATACCTATATTTTAATTCTATGATAAAGTCCAAAATCATAACACAAGCAGCAATACAAAGAATACATGGGTATACATAATGCTCACTTTTCGTTATAAACCCTTGAGGTTGAATAATCGACGAGAGGAAATAAATACTTAAAGCTAAACCCAATACACCAAGAATCATCAGCATTATTAACTGTATGGAATGACGTTCTTTATCAGCTGTTATCATTAATAATAAACAAATCATGCCAATTGTCCCACCACCAGTAACAGTATAGAATATTTGAATAACAAACATATGAAGACTTTCACTCGCAGGAATTTCCAGCATTAGTGGTAACCAAAAAGCAATACTAAAAATTATCTAAAAAAGTTAAAGAAAATTGTAAAATATTATTCGCTATCACATGTCTGTAATTTAGAAGAGACATTACCACGATGACTATATATCACAAAGGTTTAATGAATTTTTGGAACATCGAAAAACATTTTTTATTCGATCTGTTTATCCTTATTTGTTCGTGTTTGTTTGAGATTGGTGACGTTCGTTGGTACTTATATTGTTTACAATTCATTCTTTACTATCGTTGGTGTTACGCGGCATAACATAATATTGTAATTGTTGTGGAGAAATATTCGTAAATAACAGTATGCCATAACAATAGCATATAGCTTGCATTTATTATATAGTTATACCTATATAAATAAAATTAGAGGTTCTATCTGTTGTTTATTTATTAGTATTATTATTATTATTATTATTATTATTATTTCGTTTTCATACTTCATTTCTACACGTTTCAAGTGCTGTAAGACGAAATCCACAACAACAACAAATTGTCTGGTCAAGATTCATATAAAAATGGCTGGACAAATTTCCCATAATTTGGTATGATCACACAAAAACCGGGATTCGAAAAAATAAGGAAGCGTTTCAGGGAGATGCCAATTTAAAAACTTCAAATATCTAACTTATTATTGACTTAATATCAAAAATGTACATGACAAAAATGGATTCAAACAAGAAATCACATTTTTTATTCTATTAATTTTTTCAGTTAACTCAATATTTGAGAAAATATGGGGGATCCTAAAACTAAAATTTTCAAATATATGTCTTATTATTTGCAGCAAAAATGCATGTGAGTAAATTTGTTTAGAATTAAGACACAATTCTGTTGTTTACTGCAGTTTTAAATAAGATGGTATATTAGCACTATCTATTAACATATTTCATACTAGCAGACCCCTTGCCAACAACGTTGGCAAACTGGTAACGAATAAAAATCAATATAAACAGGAATCAATTATTAAAATTTGCATGATTCTGCGTATATTAACAAAACAAAAACGTTTCTTGATTATACCTAGGAAATCCAAAAAGTTGCTTAATGCGTGTCGTTTCAAAATTAGTAACGCGCCGGATACGGCCCGCGGGCCATATGCTGGACATCAATGGTATAGCTGTTTCGGATTATACCTAGGTAATCCTAAAAAGCCGCTCAATGCGTGTCGTTTAAAAATTAGTATCGGACCGGTCAGTCCGCGGGCGTAACATCAATTAACACAACATCCTTTCATCAGGTAACCAAACGTACTGATTTGAGAGCTGTGGTAAGTCAGCTTTGTCGAGGTACGTCGTTTCCCCACTCAATTCGTGGCCGCCCGCTTGCCGCAACACCCGCTAGCACCTAGGAACTTAGCGTTACGTACACACAGAAATTAGGGCTTTTATATATATAATATCACACTTATTATTTACTTAACAGCTTAAATGTATACAGTGAATTTCTTTTATCCTGAAATATAGGTATTATCGTTACTATGGTAATTGAAATCTGACAGCAATGTAAAATTGCGTTTCTTTTAATTTGCAACATAGGCGATTTAACATTGCTGTCAGAATAATTTATCGTTACTAAGGAAATCATGCATAATAATAATTTCAATGTTGCAGGACAAAAGAAATTCACTGTATAAGAAATTGCTCGTAGGAAAAATAAACTATATAATAAAAAGCGTACGAAGTACGGGCACGTCAGCTAGTTCTGTATATTAAGTACTAAATTATACATGTGCTCAAGTATTTTCGTCGGCGCGATAAATGACTTGAAACAATCGTTTCTTTTAACATCGCTGTTTTAAATATTTTTGAGTTCTATTTGAATACAAATGTCAGTTTCCTTAAAATATAGATAAAAAATTATTACCATATTTCTTCACCATTTGACATCTAAATCAAGTTATAGACTTTACATCCTGATCCGCGCCTTGAGCACTAGAGAGTAATTTTCTTGGATCCGAACTCTGGAATACACGAGCGCACTGCAAGCAAGCTTATATTTAGGGCCTAACACGACTGTATTTGTAGTAGTACGTTGTTGTTTTCAAAGTTTCAATGATTATAAACAAAAATGTTTTTGCTTTAATAATTGAATAACAAATTGCTATTTTCTTCTTCGCCAAGTCCACAATATCATTAGATTCTACTTCATTTTTCCTGTTTCTGCCTTTAAATTTTTATTGCTATTGCTCTCACTTTTAATTTGCAGTAACTATGGAAGTATGGGGTACGATTAAATGAAGTCCTTAAGTAAATTTCTTATATGCTAATATAGCCATAACTTTTATCAAATTGAACAATTGTAAGGAACTCACTTTACTTAATTTTAGATGAATATATCCCTCTTCATATTGTACTATGTATAGTGAGACTTGTCTTCATGCCGTAAGTAACTCCCACAGAAAATCAAAACGTTCTGATTTTCATGGCATCGTACATGTGCTTCAAACCATCGAACACCTCAATTCACTGATACGTATTAAGATATCGGTGGCCTCGTATATGTGGCCGACTAATATCTTATTTCTCAAGAAATATACAACGAAACACTTGTCTAGATATAAACATGTCGTTATCAATACACCATTTAAGTAAAGCAAGCAAGTCGGATTGAATTTTGGAGCAGTTGAATTTTGCAGCGGTTGAACTATCTTTGGACCTATAAAACTTGAGATCATCAACAAAAAGTGAAAAACTATAAATTTCAAAACAAATATAAATTGAATTTATGTATAAGTCAAATAAGATGAGCCCAAGATAGGGTGACCATCCGTCCCGGTTTTCCGGGATTGTCCCGGTTTTAGGTCAATTGTCCCGACAGGTGTCCCGAAAAATGTTTTCGGGACGGTCGATTGTCCCGGTTTTTACATAATTCTGCATTTGTAAGAAAAGAAATATTACAACTAGTTAATCTGAGAGGTGAGGACCATTTTTTTTTTCTCTTCACTTGGATCTAGGAGGTGAGGCCTTCTTTTTTCCCTGTGTACCGGTTACCCTTCACTGAAATCTGGTCACCCTAGCCCAAGATGTCAACCCTGTGACATTTCAAACAAATATAAACAAATATATGACGAGCTGTGTATACAGTCTAACATATATATAATTATACAGTGAATTTATTTTATCCCGCAACATTGAAATTATAATTATGCATAGTTTCCCTAGTAACGACAAATTATTTTGACAGCAATGTTAAATCGCCTATGTTGCAAATTAAAAGAAACGCAATTTTACATTGCTGTCAGATTTCAATTACCATAGTAACGATAATCCTATATTGCAGGATAAAATATATTCACTGTATTTGTTAGACTGTGACTTTTTTACAATAAGAGATTCAAAAATCTTCGCATATATTGCTCATATTGATATCGTTCTATAACTGGAGATGTTATTTTTATCATCTGATTTAAATATTGGAATTATACGTAATTATAGTCTATCTCAGAAAGAGCGATAGTAATAAAATTTATTATTTGTAAAAAGTTATTGTGTTTTCATACAGAAGCGGCACACAAAATATGAATAGTTCGAAACGAAATATTGTTAAGAAACAACGGAGTGAGCCGCATATCTTATATGGGAATACGAACTAGGGTTAAACACAATAGTTCATAAAAATTTGACCCTAAAATTTTGAAGAAAAATATGGTCACAGGGGTGCGTTTACGTGATAAATAGTAATATAGAAATACATAAAACCAATTTAAACGTGTTTAAAATGTGCACGCCACTGGTAACTGCCTGACAAAAAGATTTATTACTATCGCTCTTTCTGAGATAGACTATAGTAAAAGAAAGACTGATAGTAATAAAATTTATTGTTTGTAAAAAGTTATTATTTTAACACACAGAAGCGGCAAAACAAAAGCGACAAAATATGAATAGTTCGAAACGAAATATTGTTAAAAACAACCGAGTGTGCCGTACATATTACATGGGAATACGAACTAGGGTTAAACACAATAGACCATAAAAATTTGACCCTAAAATTTTAAGGAAAAATATGGTCACAGGGGTGTGTTTAATGATATGATAAATATGGTCACAGGCGTGCGTTTAATAAAATGATAAATAGTAATATAGAAATACACAAAACCAATTTAAACGTGTTTAAAATATGCACGCCACTGGTAACTGCCTGATAAAAAGATTTATTACTATCGCTCTTTCTGAGATAGACTATAGTAAAAAAAAAATCACTCGAGCGTAAATCTCTGCAGTTTTTGAACATATTTCACAGGTTTATTTTTGATGTGATACTAAAAGTCACCAATTTAGCCAACTTAAACATTCATAACTAATTATACTTATAAACTGTTACATCGAGTAAGTTTTATAATACGTATGTCTTGATTGTTAATAAACATTTTCGGTGTACAGCATCCATGGCTTAGCACCTACCATAAAACAGACTTGCACAAAGAAATTAAATGATGAGTAAACTTAATTAAATAAAAAATCTATTAAATTAAACATATGCAGGGCAGGGGCAGTGATATAAGACTTTAAGGGAGCCAATTACAATCTTATCACAAATAAAAAGACAACACGTGTAAAATAAACTGCAATACTTCGTACACAACATTTCTTTAGAATGATCAGCCTAATCATTACTACCTTGTCAACCAAAGAAACCGACAGATCATAACACATGCATAACAAGACAAACCTTCTTACATGTCCCATAAATTGGAGGCTCTACACCAAGGAGGAATAATTCGTGGAGCCACCAACAGTTAAATCTGGAGCCTGGGTTAAATCTGCCTCGGTTTGTTCTGTACGGCATTCAACAAAATCAATTGCTTTAGATCAGTTATTTGGCAAAACAAAATTCACATCAACCACAGGTCGACCTATAAAGCTATATCAGCAGTTTTACTGTTTTTGATTACCACTTTTGGTGTTGATACTTTACAGTGCTCACGGATAAGCTGCTGAGCTTTGTTCACATAGTTTTTCTTTAACATACTATATTTTGTGCCGCAATGAAATAAATGGACTTCGTTAGTTTATAGTTATCTGTGCTGTTTGTTCAGGTATGCAGCATATTCCAGTTAATTTATATCGTTACCAGAAAAAAAATGATGTTAAGGAATAACTATACCGCAATTTGGTTGCAATAAAACGGACGGACAATATTTACAATAGCGAGCTAACCATCTTCTAGTTTAATGACAAAACACTATCTTAGGTTAGGTTAGGTCAGTATGTGTTTGGTTAGAAGAAGCCGAGCGAAGCGAGCTACCCATCTTCTAGTTTAATGATATAAATAAAAGTTCTGCACAGTCCCACATGTTTAGAATCTCTGTTTATTGAACAAATGACGTGTGTGTAACGCATGCACAGTGTGTAGTGGGATGTTGTAAATATACACCGAATTTTTGATTTCAATAGTTTGCACCTTTGAAATTTTATGTCATGGTGGTATTAAAAAATGTCACTTTTTTAAAATGGCGATCCATTTGACATATGTCATAATGAAAAATTATATTTTAATTATAATGATCATAACTTAGAATCCTAAAGTCGGTTTTACAGCGTAAGGAATATTTTTAATTGACATTTAAAATCAGTAATACACTATAAAAGTAACCAAAATAACCAGATCTATATTATATTTCAAAGTAGAAAAATGTGTGTAAGAAGATAGGAGCTGTTTGTCCTTGCTTCGGATTGGTTTAGATCGTCATCCCTATTGCACTGTAAAAATATTGTTTTTAGTCCAAGTTGACAGATGTTCAGTGTCGTACATTGGAAATATATATTATTTATATTATTTAATTTTTCTCATATATTTTGTTATTATTTACATATTTAGACTTTTATTTATATTCTTGGCGTAGATTTTATGGAGAAAATTCTCCATGTAATTTGTTTTTACGCAGTTATATATTTTTTAGGTTATCTGACATATAAATATTTTTTGACAGTTGACAATTAATAGATCAAGAAAGAGGACTAATGTGAGGCCAAAAGACAGCCCAGCTGATTGTGCCCAAAGAAGAAGTTATTGATATAATTTTTAGACCTTCATATATACATATATTTTTTATTTTTATTTACAATAATTATTTAAATACGAAACTTTAGCTCTGAAGATATATTGTTTGTTTTATTGCTTTATTTAAACTCTTTTAGCCAAAGGTCTCTTTTTATATATAGTACATAATTTTTAAAATTAATATTTTTTTAACTTTTTAAATTTCCCATTAAACTGAATTTATGTCGTATAAATAACGTAAGTGTATCATCTGCCTTGTTTATTTCAATATCTTATTAACCTTTTTTATATTAAAAAAAATCACTTGCTAACCCAGTTGCTACGCCTATGCCCTAGTTGTAACTTATTTTAAATTTCCCGCTATACTGTATTAGATCAGTGCAAATCGTACTCGGTTCGCAGCGCTATCTACTTTTTTCTACTTTGAAATAGACCATAGTTTGTTCTTACAAAAGTGAACGGCTTATATAATCTGTCTCAATTTGTAATACAAAACTAAATCTGGTTACTTTGGTGACTGTTGTGGTGTAAATAGACTTTTTTGAAACCATGTAAACTTGTAAATCTGGCTTTTACATTTTTAGTGAAGTTGCATTATACTGAGGTTATATTCACTCAAAAACTACATGTCAGATACCAAATTGACCTGTCAAATTTGTGATTGACACGTCAAATATTTTGAATTGTATACAAATATTTATTTCATCTTAATTCGCTTATTCATATTTTCTGTTCTGGTTGCATAAAATATATTTCAAATGCTTGTCAATTTGTGTTTTATACAATTTATGTTAGTAAGTTGACATATACGTAATTTAATGTCAATTATGAATTGTCAAATATTTTCAAAGGTGTTACCACCCTAAGGTGATATTTTAAATATACAACATAAAAAATGAAGTTTCCCTGTTAGTTTCATATTACAAAATGAGACAGATAATATACGAATTATTTTTTTCAAAAATGTCACTAATAGATTTCCTAAATTACTTACCAGTACCAAAATTTTAAAAAGGCATTCAGTTAATTCACATACATATCTCAATGTATCTCCCATATCTTTTCAAAATAATAGCTAAACTAATTATCGCGTACAAATTTAAAATATTTCAATGTTAGGTCTATGTTGCAGACAGTGTTCATAAATTGACATATTTAAACATCGAAATGTCATTAAAACAAATGCGTCTTATGTACTTCAAGTAATTTTAAACGACATTTACATTTAACATTAATAACAAACTGTTATCTAAGAGTTTGTTATTTTCTGATATTAACATAGTTCTACAGTGTTTGTTCCATGTATACGTTTTTCCATAATCAACACAGTTTGGCATTTGAACATTACATGTTTCAGGGTAGGATCTTCCTGCGTCGTAAGTAGTGATAATTTTTGATGCCCCCAATCCGAGAAGTTGATGTCGTTAAAGCCTTCTTGCTTAAACAATGTTACGCGAGGTGCCCTCGTAACCTATTGTGTACTTCTACTTCCAGCAAATATTTTTGCACGCTAGAGCTGATAGCGCATTTCCAGCGTGATTTTCACGCTTAACTAGTGCCTGTTCTTTACTTATTGGATCATTCAGCCCCGATGAACGTCAGCTGCTGGGCACACTCTATTTTGTGTTTATAACCGACACATCCATAACACGATCTTTCAATACTTATACCTTCAAATTTCTACATAGTTTTTCAATACTAGCTAAGGTTCTTATTCTTTGGCATAAAAGCGAATATATCATAGATGATGACTTTAAGCCCCTCAAATATTAATTTTATTAAAAATATATTTTATAGAAAAGGTTTGCTTATTTATTCTAAATAACTTACGTTATACACCTATTTTCTGTTGAATAAAGTTGTTTAAATTGTGTATATATAAATTTAGGGAAGGATGAGAGGTAGCAACATAGCATTCGTGATAAGTGAAGGTGAAATGTTAAAAAGATTAAGAATTATGGTATATGGGATACTTGGAACAACCTTACGCTTAATAGATCAAGATGGAGGACTTATGTGAGCCTTATGGTGACTTATGGTCAAAAGACAACCCGACTGATAGTGCTCAGAGAAGAAGTAGATATTTAACAATTTTTACTCATATAAAATTCTATAAAGCAGCAATCATTTTAGTTAAATTACAAGTGATTTCAAACTTTAGGCTTGCAATGTATATAACTATTTACTAATAAAGAAACAATTACAAATTACAACATTAATTAATAATATAATAGATATCATTTTCTACATGTTGTCTTCTCTTTTACCTGTATTGCATATTTATTTCACTATATGAGCTAGTCTCCTCATTACCGTGTCCTTTTATTTTTCTCCAGGAGCCATAGAAGTCAAGTAACATAACCATACCAGAAAGTTTTGCAAGAACTGCAAGTATTAGATACTTTCGTGAAAATTTGTAATAAATATTTTCTACTAATAATAAAAATCCAATAATGGCATTTAAAAGTCCATAAACAGGTAAAATTACAAGCTCAGCTTGAATATTTGGCCGATTAATTATGTACAAGAATATTAAACATGCGGTTGCTTGCAGACCTCCACCCAAAGCAATCATTGTGAACATATCTCCAATGCGATTAAAATACAAATAAAATTGTGATTGCATTAAACAAGTCGACGCTAAACATAACATCTACAAAATGAAGTGAATTTTAGATAATCCATATTTCCGGATGTTCAAGCTAATATATACATTTTAAATAATACATATGATTTTGGTTAATATTGCTTAAGCATCAATACCTATCATAGAACTTAAGCAATTCTTATTATGGATGTTTTTTTTTTTCACGCGTATGGCCTTTGCTGATAAGGCAATTAGCCAAGACAGTTGTAATTTTTCATGTTGAAAATTCCATGCCTGAACAGGATTCGAATCCGAGACCTTAGCAAGGCAGGGCACGTGTGATACAACTTCGCTACGCCGGTCGGCTATTATGGATGTTATTACATGTATACATTATGAATAAATTTTTCTAAAAATATTACAAGCAGTCAGTTGTCAATTTACGGTGTCAAAAATGTCAGTTAAATTTTATTTAACTCAATATTGTAAGTCTTACCAATTCAATTATTTTAAATTGAAATTTAGAACATATAATGTCATCAAGATATGAATGAAATGATCCAAATTTGTATTTAATATTTTTCCAGTAATATATAAATTTTGTATCAGAAGTGTGATTTGACATCTTTACAAAATAACCTCATAATAATGAACAACCACCAATCGTACTAAATTATGCTTATATTAGCATAGTCACAGCAACCAGTAGTAAGTTGTTTGAAGACAAAGTAATATAAAGTTTCTTTTCCGACGTAACCATGATACTGATGGTTACGGTGTAAATTAGGTGTGCAACTAAGTTTTACGGATGAAACTACGGATGAAAATTCGTTACAGACGTAACAAGATAAGGCAGACATTTCCCGACAAACCATTTTTAATCAGTTATATAAGTTAGCAAAGATCCAAAAGAAAGAAAATTGAGTGCCACATGAAACGACCGAAGTGCTACTTGAAACGACCACTGTTGTTAAGATAACGGAATAGTATATTCTGTAACAAGGTTGGAATGAGAAAATTCGATGCGAGTGGAACATTCAGAGCGCGAGCCGTAGGCGAGCGTGAGGAACCACGAGCATCGAATTTTCTCTTCCAACAGAGTCACAGACCCTACTTTCTCCACGACCACCAGAAAAAAAAACAAATAATTATTTTAACAAACATTTTATCTTAACAAATAATTTATATTACATAACAAATTAATCAATTAATTAAACTTATTTTTTTTATTTATTATTTGTTTAACTTTAATTTAATTAGCCGCACATCGCCCACTATTTAAGTACTTTTTAGGAAGTTATGTTGAATTTATTTAATGTAAACATTGCATAAAGTTGTAATGTAATCCTACAAAAACAAAGGACAACAAGCATAGAATAGTTTTCCATAACAAGTGATGGAATGAAATACACGCAAAATGCATAAGAAGATAAGTGCTTTAGAATAGCATTCCAACCATTGTGTTAGAATATTAACTTTCTGTAGTCGAAATTGGTTTTAAAATTGGTAAATTCTATAGTGGCCGTGGAAAAAAAGTTTTCATATCATATTGTTACTGTCGAAGAAAATGGGTTTACTCAGTAATCCTAAGCAAAAAAAAAAAAAAAAAAGGTGGGTTAATCCTGTCCAAGCAACGATATCGACGCCCAAACACAATATACATGGTAAAACGTTTTTGTTCTGCATTGAGTGGAATGAGAAAGAAGTGTTGTATTATAATATACGCTGTTCCAACCGACTCAGACCGTTGCAATGGAAACTACTGTAAACAACAAAATTCACAGCAAAATACCGCAGTCATTCCACTACTTGACAATACTAGTCTTGTCAATACCATCTTGCTGTGATAACCAAGGAAACCCCATTAAACCTGGAATAAGAAGTTTAACCACACCCTGCGGACTTTCTAGACATTGCATCTTCTGATAATCACTTGTTACGGTTAATGCAGCGTAGCCTCTCCGAAGAGCACGTTTGAATTTGGCTGAGATCTAAAAATAGTCGATGACTTGATCAAGCGTTTAATCAACGTGAAATCCAAATGTTGCAAAAGGTGGAGTAAAGTCGTAAATAACGAAGGGAAATATTTTGATCAAGATTAAATGTACAGATTTTCATTGGCGAGTTAAGAATGTTTGCAGTCGTTCGTTTGCAGTCGCATGTTGTCGGTCGTTCGTTCAATGCGGTTGTTGATTTGCAATATGTAGGTAGAGTCGCTCAGTTAAATAAATAAAAATCTATAAAAGTGAATTATCTAACATTTTTGCCGGGTTAATAGTAAACAAACAATTTACTTTATGTAGCTACTGTATTTTAAACCAGATGTGTTAAGTTTATGGCGATATTTATTGCCCTTATAAATCGGACATCTGCGATTTGGGCAATATTTTTAATATTTTTATATAGTATGGTTGTAAGAAAGTACACACTAAGCCTATTAGTTTCAAATATACTGCTTGATCATGATTCAAATAGAAATTGATGACAAAATACACTTTATGATAATACATTATAAGCCGAGACTCGCGAAGTTCAACATAATATCGATCCAGATCCGGATCACTCCGGTCACTGCTCACAATCGCCCGATCAATCGTATCCTTGAAACTTGAAACTATGCAGTGAGCCATGAGCCGGCTCATTTCAATTTGGTGAACCGTGTCATTTCGGTCAGTGTACTGAGCCGGCTCAGTGAGCCGGTTCGTTTATGAACGACTCATCTCTAATCTGCACTAAAACATTTATGGTCTTCTATGGAATCCAAACTATGGAGACTAAAAGTGGGTACTGTGTTCGATACCAGAACGTCACAACCCCGTCCAAATAATACCGGTAGAATTTAATTGCAAATAGCTAGACCACTTGAAAAAGAAAAATTTCTGCAGTCGTTAATCTTAATTTGATCGCTTTTCAAGAAAAGTGTGGAGGAAGGTAAAATATCTGATAAAGACAATTATTTAGACAATAACAAATATATATTTCTCATTTCACTTACATGTTTAATTTAAATAACGACATTTTTCTGGTACTCCTAATAATACGTCAGTGTTTAATTATTATCTATCTAGATAAGTGGTTCTCAACCTTTTTAGGAGATGGCATTCTAATAAAAATATGAATTATTCCTCATAAAAATTACGCAATATTTTGTTAAACTGTCATATTATTGATATAACGGCTGATTGCGGGGGGGATTATCTATAACAAACGGTTAATGTCTTACTCATATACTTACGGCACTCCATGTTGGAAACCACTAGTCCAAACTATTATTGCACATGTCACAAATTATATACAGTTACGGTCAAAATAATAAATTCACCTAATACACTAACCTTATTATTTGTAGTTGGAACACTGTAGACTGGCCCGGTCTTTCCACCTTCAGATAAAGTTCCAGGTAACTATCTGACAGATAAGGTTATTTATAACTTCATCTGCTGAATAAATTTCATCCCTTCTTTCTATACAAATGTATCTATCGGATAGTTATCTAACGGATAATGAGACTGACGTATTGGATTCACTGACTGGTTTTGACATTTATTCAGTAGATGAAGTTATAAATAACCTGGAACTTTATCTGAAGGTGGAAAGACAGGGCCTAAATAAATAATTTTTTTTATTCTGGTATAACCAATAAAGCACTTTATGATCTATTAAAACCATAATATTTATCAAGAAATAATATGTGGTGATAGAAATATTTTGATATTTGTGAAAACACTACCTGAAATGGTTGGTCAAAATAATAAATACAATCGAGAAAATTTAGTCAAATATAAAATTTATATTTGATTTTACTGTTACTAATTACATAATACTAATTTTTAAAATCTAAGTAATCAATAGTATGACTTTTATTTGTCAAAACGGCCCGACATCCTTTGGGTATCGACTCGATGAGCCGTCGACAGCTCTCTACAGGAATGCTGTACCAACCTTCTTGAACAGCAGTCCATAATTCATTTTTGTTCCTTGGTTTTTCCTGTTCAACCCTATCTTTTACTAGTTTCCAAAGATTTTCTATTGGATTCAAACCCGGTAATTGAGCAAGCCAAGGTAAAACTTGAACATTGTTTTGCTTAAACCATGTTTTTGTTGCACGAGCCGTGTGTTTAGAGTCGTTATCTTGCTGGTAGATCCATATTAGTGGCATATTCCATTCCATATAGGGTAGCATAATAGTTTCCAAAATTAGGATGTAAATTTTTTTCGTCATTATCTCATCTATGCGAAATAATGGACCTATACCATGCCAAGAAAAACAACCGCAAACTAAAATCCTTACCTTCTCCATGTTTAACGGCTTTTTTCGTGTATTTAGGGTTAAACGCCTGGTTTGGAGGACACCTAACAAATTTTTTCCCATCATTTCCAAACAACATAAATTTACTTTCGTCACTAAATAAAATATTTCTCCATTTTTTAATACCTTCTGCACCATACCAGTAAATGTGTTCTTGAGCAAATTCCTTACGGGCTTGTAAGTGTCTTGGTTTTAATAATGGTACTTTTCTAGGCGAACATGATCTTAAGTTATGCTTTACCAAGCTCCTTCTAATGGTTCGTGCAGAAATATTCGGTTGTAGTTCGGTTAGTAAATTAGTTGATGACGTGAAAGGATTTTTTTCACTTCCTTCACCAAGCGTTTATCTTCGTTCTTCGAAGTTTTGTGTGGTCTACCCCCGGTTTCTTCTTTAAATGAGTGACTGATGGCATTTTGTACAATTCCCAAAAAGCAACCCATAAGCAATCTTGTAAAAGAATTGCCATCATTTTTAATTTTTTTAATTAAGTTCCATTTCACTACCACAATGCTTATTCTTACCCATCTTTGCAATAGTTTGAACAAAACTAAATAATTTTTTTTTGTAAAACATATACTTTTAAATACATTATGAACTTGTTTGAACCTGTCTTAACTCCGTCATTTTTAAGAGTTTTAGGGAATGTATTTATTATTTTGACCAACCATGTTAGGCAGTGTTTTCACAAAAATCAAAATATTTCTATGACCAAATAATATTTCTTGATAAATATTATGGATTTAATAGATAATAAAGTGCTTTATTGGTTATGCCAGTTAAAATAAAAAGATGAATTTAATTAGTGTTCGAACTACAAATAATAAGGTTACTATATTAGGTGTATTTATTATTTTGACCGTAACTGTACATTTTTTTCCAATTTTGCTACATTTTGGATAATTATTTAGATATACAATGTAATTCATATATAATAATTATTTTCAGATTCTATGCGTTTTAAGTGTGGCTCTTATCATTGATCCTGCGAAGAAAACCGGATTAGGTTCCAGTCATATTCACCATTTTGCTCTCATCTGTACAACATTAATAGGATCAATGATTATAATAACAGTGTCACTCGTAGGACGACTTTTAGGGGACAGGTGTCCATATAGGTAAGGATAGAAAATAGCTGAAATACACACTGCCATTAAGATAAATTAGTCTAACCAAGTTTTACACGGCAAATATATATATATATATATATATATATATATATATATATATATATATATATATATATATATATATATATATATATATATATATATTGTTCTTCTGATCGGTACCGTAAGATTACATAGAGCGCTGAATTAATTTTCTTGTTGATCGATGTACGAAATACAACTACATAATTGTGCAATTCTGTGCATAGCGCCCGAAAGTTCATAAATCCGTAAATCTGTAGCTTACAAGGAATCTGTAAATGCAGGTATTATCGAGTTACAGATACGCCGATTCTTATAACGAAGTTATATAAGTTTGCAAACTGTAGGTTCCTCTACTATAGATTTAAAACAATCGTAAATATAAATTCATAATAGACTTGTAGAATGATCTTAAATTAATGAAATTTAGTATTTGCACCTTAAAGAATAGCATTTAGATGATAGCAGTTCCAAATGACGCCCTTGAGTGACGTAGCTAGCCACAGGAGTCTTACATGTGTGTCTTATATGTGTGCAAGTGACGTCAAGGATACCCATTATTTTTTCTTTTCGTTAATTTTGTTAACCCAAAGATTCAGATTTCAGATGATCAAAATATAAAATTATACAAATACCTAACAAACTTTATGTTAGACAATATTGGCAAGAGAGAACATCAATACATGAATGCTCTTGCACTCGAGAATGAGAGAATAAACGTATGTCGAATAGTAATAAGCAGAACCTCCACGAGTGGTAGCTATATCACATTGATGGAAATTTTAAAATGCAAAAGTACCTGTTAGCAGAGCGTATTTTAACACAATAAATACAACTTAATAGTTTTAAATGTATATTGAACTTGAAAACAGAATAAATATTTTTGTACAACAGAAACAACGTACATATAAAATCAACATGACAAATTGACAGCTTGTTTCCAAGGATTGCTTGAAAAACAAAACATAATATTTCTTGGCGCGACATTTCATAAATTCCAATTACAGTTTCCTTTATTTAATATTCAAATTGTTCTATTTCAATAGCTATTTATAATTACTTTTTGAATTTTGCCAATAATTCTCTCATAAGAGAGAACTATTCCATTTGTAGCAGGAGGATCCAAATTTTATGACCTATTTTTAATACTATTATTATTATTTGTGAGTAAAAAAAGGGCAGAACTATAAATTTAAAATAATTCAAAATAAAAGAGAGGGGCAAAGCCAAGTGGTGTAAGTCACATTTCGAGAAACAAATCGTTTTACTAGAGTAGCAGTATTAAATTACACATATCTCTATTTGTAATCTTTATTACATTTAATGCCAGGAGAAAAGATATGACTTGCTACAGCTTTGCATTTAACATATTTGTATTTCTACATAAAACTATCTAAATGTAAAAGTTATTTGAAACCCACAAGTATATTCTAAAAAATAAAAAAAACAGAAAATTGTTGTCTGATACCTATTATTGTGCGATAATATTTTTACAACAATTTTTTTTACAATTAAAAATATCCTATTAGCTAAAAATTCGCTGCAAATTTTGCTGTATAGATTGTTACTATTTTTTACGGATTGTTACTTTTGTATGAGAAACTTGATGAATAAACTTGTATGAATAACCTTGTTTTAATGGTATTAAACCTACCGTTAATCTTAAGATCCAGTAAAATTAGGGTTCCATATTATTTTAGGTTAAATATAATATTTACAAAGCACTAGTTACTAGATACTTAGTTTAATTTCGACGTAATTTTGTAAATTGGACAATTTAATTATTATAGTAGTATTTTTATAAAGAAAGATAGATATCAAGGGGATACATTCTCGGGGATAAAAATAAAACCTGGGTAGTTTCAATATTTGGTTTATTGGTTTGGTTAATTCATAACTGCATTTACAAACTAGTTCTTAATGCATCCTTTTTTTCAGAACCAGTGCCTTATTCTCCTTGGTATTTGCTGGCCTGAGCATGACATCTGGAACACTGATATTAGCTGACCGCACTCACTTCACCAATAATTTAATATTTCATCCAACTCTTTAATATACGCACTAGATGCCATATTAACATTTAGATTACAGAACGATTTATAAAGTACAACAGTGTATATTATTTGTAGTATTAAGTTGTAAATTTTACATGGATCCCTTAAATTCCGTCCAAAGAAGTTGAAAGGATATTTAACGACTAGTTAATATTGAAAAGCAGAACAGCAAGTTAATTGATATTTTGATAATGCTATAAATAAGTAAAACTTAAAATATTGCTAATCCTTAGAATAAATTTACCAAGATTGGCAAAAATATGTAAAAAATGCTGTTTTGTTAATCAATGTATACGGGTCTCAATAGGTAAAAAACCTTAGGGCTCTCAATAGGTGTATTAGTATCACTAGCTTTTTTAAAACTGGTTGTTACACATAATATGTGCCGTAATATATTTTTGCTTATAAAACCTCGTTTATAATAGATCCATAGCACAAGTGGTCCATAAGACAATCTATGACTTTCGTTGTTTATTATAAACAGATGTTCATATTATAAAATTATTAATTATCTTATGGACCACTTGTGATATGGATCTATTAAAAACGAAGCTTAACACTGTAGCTACACATAAAAGTTATACAGAGAGTCCATTAATGATTGATAGGCATTTCAATTTCCCGCACATTAGATTAATTTTAAAGGTTGATACTTATACAGGGGCTGTATATGGGGAAACTTAAAAAGATAAATTAATGCGAAATAATCTCAAATTCCTTGTTCATTCTACGATCGAAAATATGCTTCAAAAATAAATGTATTTTTAGATCCGTCAGTCATCGCAAATCTAAAATCACATTGCATACATACAGTCTGTTCCAAACGGTTAAGCGGAACTAGATTTTGCAATCTAGTTACTTTCATCGTTTAAATCGTGCTTTTCGGCCGTTTTGTTTAAGCTGTGTAAATCATACTTACAATAAACATTTTTTGGATAAGGTTAATATCATTTTAAAATGTCATTTTCTTTATATTTTGATTTTTTGTGTCATTCTTAATACAAATTTCCCATTTATTTATTTTTTTGTCATTAAAATATGTTAAAAAAAATAATTTAATTTTGACATGTCTTTCGTTTCCATGGTTTCATTGTTGCAATTTTAAATTTTGACATTTCAACGTGAAAAATGAAATAACCCAAGAAAGGTCCCTTCTCGTGACAACCTAAAGGAACGAAATTCCCATTTAGTTCCGCTTAACCGTTTGGAACAGACTGTATACTATTGTTATTGTGGTTATTTTTTTTATTACTATTGAAATAAGTACAACAGTGGCAATAAAAAAAACCTTTTTTGATAGTAAATACAGTGGAAACTGATGAAAACACACAACTAAATGTTTAAAAGTTAGTGTCAAAAATTCCCAATGTACGTTTATGGTATAGACCATTGTAATGTAAATTGTAGAGTATAGACTCTATTTTTTTAAAGAAAGAAGTAGTGACGGCCGGTTTCACACTGTATCAAATTTAAGTTTATAATGTAAAATTAAATAAATTTTGCGGTAAATTCAAATTTGACGTTTCAAAATTAATGTTCTTAAAAAAGTTAAAAAAATAATTTAAATGCATAAAATTGCTATTATTCTTAATTTCTAAATAAATTGTAAAATATTTTATTTCAACTAATTTAAATTTAACTAAAATATATTATTTATACAAACCTGTCACATATAAAAAATCATATATATAACAATTGGAAATTTAATTAAAATTTATTATTTATATTATACAAGACTTATATTATAATATAATATAAGACTTATAATAAAATAATTAAGAAAAATATATAAAATAATATTGGAAATTTGTCCGAATCATCAGTGGATTCTTTTTCACTTCAAGTATATATTTAATCCACACTATAATACATACGTAATACGGACGTAAATACATATAACGGCCACCCAAATTATTAATATGGCGCTCGTTGACAGCAAAACAACTGTTCTGTATGGTACCAGAGACGTATGTACATTAATTCATTTTCAGACGACTTCCTTTTAAAATATTTCTCTCAATATATATGTTCTAAATTAATTTAAAATCTTTTTATTCACTGGCTTTTATATTTTAACATAATTTAAACATATACCTCCGTTTTACTTATTAGAAATAATAGGTAGTATTATCTGTCTCATTTTGTAATACGTAACTAACAGGGAAAGTTCATTTTTTATGTTGTGTATTGACAATACATTCATAATATTATCATAAAGTCTGTTCCAAACGCTTAAGCGGAACTAGTTTTTGCAATCTAGTTACTTTCATCGTTTAAATCGTGCCTTTCGGCCGTTTTGTTTAAGCTTTGTAAATAATACTTACAATAAACATTTTTTGGTTAGGGTTAATATCATTTTAAATGTCATTTTCTTTATATTTTGATTTTTTTGGTCATTCTTAATACAAATTTCCCATTTATTTATTTTTTTGTCATTAAAATATCTAAAAAAAATATTTAATTTTGACATATGTCATTCGTTTCTATGGTTTCATTGTTGGAATTTTAAATTTTGACATCCCAACGTAAAAAATGAAATAACCCAAGCATGGTCCCTTCTCGTGACAACCTAAAAGAACTAAATTTCCATTTAGTTCCGCTTAACCGTTTGGAACAGACTGTAGTATTGGTTCATACGGATACGCCAAGGTCTGTTTACACCACAACAGTCACCAAAGTAACCAGATCTAGTTTCGTATTACAAATTGAGACGGATTATAATATATTCACTGTAAACTTAGTTTGTACGCCTATGTTTACAACTTTGGGTTAAAATAAGAGAAACAAATAGAAAAAGTTGAGACAGAAAATTACTAATACAACGCGCTAAATTAAAACACCGATCAATCATTAATGAACGCTCTGTATCAACTTTCAGTGCCGTGTACTACCGTAAATATAATGGTAATTTGGGAATAGCACAATTAATTTCTGTCTCGCTATACTACTATAAGGTGGGTCATAAGCACCGAACGACAATCGGCCCAATTCTGTAAGCAAGTTACTACAAAAAAGTTACAATAAAAGTTGCTAAATACAAGGTCAGTAACTTTTTTAGCAACTTTCACGAAATCCGTATTCTGTAAGAAAAAAATTACTATGAAATTAGTAACTAGTTGCTAAAAAAGTTATTATGGATAACAACTAACAGAAAGCAGTTGCTACACTTAGTAACTTCAAAATAACTTGTTAAAATCGTGAAAAGTAGCAATTTTTGTTTAATAATGAATTATTTCAAGCATTTGACAATGAAGGGCAACATAGAGACAATAATTATAGAAGGATTTTTATTTTATTTTCTGTATAGCACAAAATTCTTAGAGTTCTTTATTTCAATTTCTATTTTTTTTTTATTTACATTTGTTTTATAATAGTATAACAGTACAATATTTTTAAATGTATTAACTACGACTGTCAATAGAAGCCGCGCACGCAAGGGGGTGGTCGACGAGTTCAGACTCCCTCCCCCAAGGATTTGAAAAATCAAATACTTATTTAATAAAAACTAAGCGATTGCAAATAAGAATCACCTTTTTTATTATTAAAAATTAAATTATAATCAAAATTAAATTAATATATAAACCCAGTCCTCTCCATAAAAACACAACAATACATTTGTATTATATTACAGATATTTTTTCGAAATGGACCCTTCCCAGATCAATGTTTTAAGTGCGCGCCTGTTCAATGGCTATCCGAACTTCTTTAACTGTGTTTCACCCAATTCATTTAAATTTGGACTATAACTTGCACCACCACAGAGAAAACCGTAACCACATAGCACATCACCACAGCACCACCACTCGTTCCTGTCAATTATTTTTTAAACACTCGTATCACCGACCATGACCGGGTTATTTGTCAGGAAATTCAACAGAATTTCCATCTGTTTGCAATTCTTTTTCTGATTTTGTTTATAAAACATTTTTCGTTTAACCTCAGAAACTCACAACATAGCTGTCAAACTAAATTAAAAACGAATACCTCGCCTGCGCAGAACGTAATCTGATTCTAGCTTCACGGTTCTTTGTAGCAACGTTACTAAATATAACTTGTTATAAGAACGTTGCTTGTGCTTATGCTTGGAGAATACCAATTGTTTGGCGATTGATAAGAAAGTTACTATAAAAGTTATTTCGGAGCAACGTTACTCAGTAGCAACTAACCTAGTAACTTTTTACAGAATCGGGCCGATAGTGATCATTGCGTTAAAATTATTGACTTTCAGTTCGAAAAACTGTCACTTTAACTCGCTTCTTTGACGTGTATATTTTCATTATAATTTCTAAGGGTTATAATCTACTAAAACAAGTTAAAAAAGTTAGTCAAAAAATAATTTAATCCCTATAAAACTTATGGCCCATCCTATATTTTATTAATCAAATATAGCGTAGAAATCATGTCACTTTTGTAATTTTAAATCAAAATTATAATCATAATTTGGTGAAATTAATTTAATAAAAGTGTAGACATTTTTGAAAAAATGTCACATAACTTATGTCTATTTATATATTTCTGTTTGTAATTTAAAACGTTATGATAGATATAAAGTTTATTAAAAATTTATATAATAAAGTAGATAATAATATAGAATTGTATTGTTATGCCTCAGCCAAGTTTCTAATAATGCAAGCTGAAATTATGTTTGCAGAATATTTCAAGTTGCAGTATAATTTAACAAATGAAAGGAATAAAGATGATTCGAAGTTTGAGGGCCATTTTTATCTTCAATTTTGATTAACAATCCTAAAAAATACCCTGTTATGTTATCTTTAACAAGGGTTGTGCCTCATATTGCATACTAGCCTTAAAATTATTTTCCTAAATGACACCATATAATATTCCATCCATCAGAGTATAAAGCATTATAGCATCTTCGTATCACATCCGACATTATAATGAAAACTGCCGTGCACTACAAGATGTAAGGAAAGAAATAATAAATAAATAATTATATAAATAAACATAAATCACAATCTACAGTCTATCCCAAATGTTTAAGCCGTACTGCAGCTTACTTTTAAGGACTAAATGGAGCTTTTATAACACAAATTGGCCAAAAGCCCCATTACATCGTTAAAAGTTACTAGATTTTAAAATCTATTACGTAAAACAAACTATAGTTAGAAAATGGTACCTATAAGTTAATATGTAAGTAAAAACCAGTAGAGTTCGATTCAATAGAGGAATAGTTAGTGACGTAATGCGCGAACGTCAAGTCAGTGGTGGTGAATATTTGGCAAAAATAACCAGTTAAAAAACAAAACTGCTCAAACTCCAAAACCAAACGACAACAGTCAAACCGATTGCCTAAAGGATTTCACACACCAAAGCGGCCGCGGTGGCGGCCACGGTAGCGATACGGCAGCGGCCTAACGCAACCTATACAATACAATGAGATCACGCACATACAAGCGTTCAGCTATCTGAGAACGCCACCGAATGCAGCGTTCAGTCTAGCGATCACCAAACACTGGCGGCCGAACTCGACAAGTTGCGTTAGGCCGCGCGAAAATCATTGTTTATATACCACAGAGTGAATATATTTAAGAAAATAATGTCGAAAATAGATAATTTAACAGAAAAAATCATAGATCAGTAAAGGATCATTTAATTTTGTATGACTTAGCACATCCTGATTACAAGAATATTAGGAAAACAAATAAAGTGTGGAACGAAATAGGAAAAGTTTTGGAAATTGATAGTAAAGTCTGTTCCAAACGGTTAGGCGGAACTAGATTTTGCAATCTAGTTACTTTCATCGTTTAAATCATGCTTTTCAGCCGTTTTGTTTAAGCTTTGTAAATCATACTTGCAACAAACATTTTTTGGTTAAGGTTAATATCATTTTAAAATGTCATTTTCTTTATATTTTGATTTTTTGTGTCATTCTTAATACAAATATCCCATTTATTTATTTTTTGTCATTAAAATATGTAAGAAAATTAATTCAAATTTGACATATGTCATTCGTTTCCATGGTTTCATTGTTGGAATTTTAAATTTTGACATTCCAACGTGAAAAATGAAATAACCCAAGCAAGGTTCCTTTTCCAACCTAAAATAACGAAATTCCCATTTAGTTCCGCCTAACTGTTTGAAACAGACTGTGAGTAGATTATTATTTTTCCTCTACATACAATTAATTATTCTATTGTGTTCTCGCAATCAATATTATCATACAACTATATACCGTGATTCACTAACTGATCGCTACCGCTACCGCCACTCCCACCGCGTTAGTGTGAGGAGACCTGATCGCTAGTCGTATCGCTACCGTGGCCGCCACCGCGGCCGCTTTGGTGTGTGGAATCCTTAACAACTAGCAACAGTATGAAATTTTCGTTCTTGTGCAAATTACGTCACTGGCTCTTTCTCTGTTAAAACAGACTCTACGTAGCAATTAGATTTTTAAGAGTATGAAAAATAATAATGTTCTGGAACAATTTCTACTAGAATGGACTTTTTTTCAGTAAAATTATAAAACCAAATTTTACAAGGTTTGGTAAAAAATACGTGCACTGCGTACGTTGTGCCATACCTAGTAAGTGGAGAAAAAACAAAAGTGACTTGATATAATGCAGCTGTCATTTGTGAGTTGACTACCATTGAAGTTACTTCATTTGAATTTTATGAGGTTTTTGAACGATTTTTGATAGATCTGATCGAAGCGCAGTGTGCCTGTGTGAAGTTTTATTTCAAACTTGGAAAGATGGCAACAGAATCACTTGAACTTTTAGGCAGCTTTTGACGAACCAACTGTTGACTGTTCAGGAAGTCATAGAACTAGGAATATCACGACAATGCACCAGTTCACTTTCTTTATGGTTCGGCAATTTTTGGCAAACGATGCCACTCTCGTTCACAATCCACCATATTCATCTGACCTTTTTGTTCTCAAAACTAAAGAATTCGTTAAAAAGACTACAAATGTAAAATAAATCGGAATCTAATTTAAAAGCGATTTCAAAATATGCCAATAAAATTTGTTTCCAAAAGTGAAAAATGCCAACAGCAATTTGTAGCCGCAGTATTTCGAAGATAACGCTAGTCCACGATTTTTTTGGCCATACCTTGTATATTTTCTTGATTTATAAACTGGTTTAAGTAGGTGGTAAGGAACCCGGGTATAATTATTACGCAGCTACTTTATACTAAATTGTTTATCGACTATGAAAGATCGTTCACAATCAGAAGCGGATATAAAGGCGGGCGCACCGGGCGCGCGCCCGTGGCCCCGTCCTCTAAAGGGCCCCGCAAAAACCTAACTTTACACTTTTTTCTAATTGAGGGGCCCAATATTCTAACTGCGCCCGGGGCCTTGACTGACCTAAATCCGCCACTGTTCACAATAACATTTCATCACATAATTTTATAACTATGTCCCATGGGTGAAGTAGAGCATATTTTTACAGATATGTAAAATTTATACATTTAATTATGTAAAAAAGACTTTTATATAATTATAATAACATGCGATTCAAAAAAAGTTCGTCAGAGTAAGCCTTGGAAGAGAAAGACAACAAAAGCCTTGGAAATATATGAGCAACAACAAAAACAAAAACCGTTTAGTAATGTAAATTTTGATAATTAAGCAAGTTTTCGTGTCCATTTTTACTTGCCATTTTATAAAAAAATAAATAAATAAACAAGATTAATTTTTAAGAAAAAATAACTGTTAAAAGCAAAAATTAAATTTGCTAAATAGCTCTGTAGTGTAAAAAGTTATGTGAGTATAAATTATTTTAAACGATTAAGCAAAACTAAATGGAATTTCTATTAATGTCCAAGTTTTCACGAGCTCACATTTTAATGACTGAAGTGGGATTTTGCTAAACAAAAGTCAAAAGCCTCATTTAAACGTTAAACGTTACTAGCCTTCAAAATCTAGTTCCGCTTATATCAAAGACACAGACTATAGATCTAACGTTACAAATTTATTCAAAGACATACATGTTTTTTTTTCTCGGCCTACTCTGACGATTTTTTCTTAACAACACGTTATTATATTATCAATAAATATTTATTACGAAAATACTCATATTACAGTTATAAATAATACACTGATTATTATCAGATATTATATTTAACATATTTTATAAACAATAACATTCGATTAAGGCATTATACCTACATTCCAGAATAAAATCTATTAGCATAAACAAGGCTGCTAAGAAAAATAGAATCGGTGTGGAATAGCCAAGATGCGATGTATATATTTTGGGATACAAAAAAATATGTAATAACATATTAATACCCAGTCCAATACTTAGGATAATTAAAAGTAACAAGACGGCAAGCTGTATGGCGTGCCTTTGTATGTCTCTGGCAATCAGTATCAATACAGCTAACAGTAGTATAGTTCCACCTGCAGCAGTCATATAAAACAATTGTTGCGTCAATAAATTCACTGTTTGGAAAATGGAAGCTGGTACAAGATGAGTATGCGGCAAACATGCTGCAACCAATAAACAGATCTGTGGAAAAGAAATATACAGAAATACACTACCGTCGATACGTTTAGGTGCAAGTTGGAAAATAAAATTAAAATTAAAGTGAAAAATTAAAGTATAGAAGTAGATCAACAAATTTCAGGATATCGATTTTAAAAAATATGAATTTTTACATAGATTATCGGGATTAGTAAATTAGTACTAAATACAATGTGATATAATATTTACGTATATACATTAAAAATTAAATGAATTTGGTCATTTAGAATGTTTCTGAATGATTTGCTTTTATTTTATATAATTTTTTTTTTAATATAACTTAAAACCATTACTACTTTCGCGTGTAAAACCGGGAATAGGGTTACTGTAATCGCAGCCCAAGTCGTTCATTTACGAGTTGCAGTATGCTATGAGCCTGCGTACTGTATGCTGCCCGAATATGCTAGCGTAGTAGATACTAAACGGCGATGAGCAATATATATAAATAGTATTGATATTACGAGTCGTCACTAATGTACAGCACAGGAAAAATCTCAGGCGTGTGGGAACCCGGTACGCGCAGATGGAAAAAATACTTATAAGGTGATTTTAAAATGGAGCCGTGACTTTAGCAATTTTATCGTGCCGCATTGCAAACATCATGTTATAAAATTTACTAATGCAAACATTTATTTATTCCATCTGTTGACGCAAAGTTAAACTACTGAACTTTTAAAAACCATATTTTTCATTGCGTTGTTTACATGTATTTTTGTGTCGAGCTTGCTTATATTTCTAAGTTTTTTGAGTATTTTTACAAATATAATCGTTTTATTTAATCTAAGTTTTAGTTACTGATTTATTTTTGGTAAGTTGCAAATTACTTTTTTAAAGCCCGGTCTTTCCACCTTCAGATAAACTTCCAGGTAACTATCTGACAGATAAGGTTATTTGTAACTTCATTTGCTGAATAAATGTCAATACCAATCAGTGAATTCAATACGTCAGTCTCATTATCCGTTAGACTATTCGATAGATACATTTGTATTGAAAGACGGGATGACATTTATGCAGCAGATGAAGTTACAAATAACCTTATCTGTCAGATAGTTACCTGGAAGTTTATCTGAAGGTGGAAAAACCGGGCCTAAATATATTAATTTAATAATCATACATTTTTTACATCAGTTTTTTAGTTTTTCTATTACAATACTAAAAATTATATTCTTTTTGTGCAACCTAACCTGAAATATTTTGTTTTTGAGAGTTCAGCAGTTAATTTTTTTGCCAATAAATAACTCTACAAGTTTTGCGTTAGTAAGTTTCACAACTTTTAAAATAAGGCACACGCGCAATAAAATCTCCGACATCACGGCTCCATTTTATAATCAGCCTGTATTAGGAAAAAATGCTGAGCGGTCTAGCCGTTTGGTTTCTACAATATGCAATACTTTTATTTATTAAAAAAAATATTTTTTTTATTTTTTCCATGATTTAATGAATAAGGCTATTTATATTTCATATACATAATTTTTACGTTTTTAGTTTAATAATTAAGATATGTAGAAAGTTAAGGTATTTTCACAAATGTTTTCAAGACAATTTAAAGACACACGATAATCCCACTATAAATTCTAATGTTTGCTACTACACAACCATACACAAGCTACATGCCACGAGATTTTTGACATGCTGTACGTATATCTATTACTAAATTTGGAAAATCGGGACAAATAGTGTCACGCTTCTTTAGAGAATCGAACACGAATTTGGGAAGGGGAGAAATTCCGAATGCACACATTGAGGACAGAAAGGGGCAGAAATTTCATAGAGTCAATTTGAAACTTACTGCCGGTCCTGATCCGGCCCGTGGGCCATAATTTGGACATCACTGGGTTAAACGAAATAAGTTATTAGTATTGTTAGTTGTTAATAGAAATTGTAGAATGTTTCTCTGTCTCTGTACCATAACTTATATCAGAACGTATATTAGACCAATGTGTGACAAATTTATGGGCAGTAACTTTAATGTTGCTTATGGCTATTTTTCTATAATGTTTTATGTCTGAGTCATCTGGTGTATATATATATATATAAATATTATTGATTTTCACGTTTTGTATATTTATTTAAGTTTCCGAACGACTGTTCTGGTTCTTTAAAGGAAAAGTGATCACACAGTGGGAAAATCCTAATAATATTTCTAATATAACTACAGATCAAAATGTTGATAGGTAAAATGTCGATTGTTTACTAAAAATGCCGCATAACATCGTCAATATTAATATGAAATGCACTTTTCAAAGCTCTAAAACAGGGGTAAGCAAGTTCATCGAAATCGGAATCACAGGTATTAAAATAAGTTTACAAAAATGATTTGAAATTCAATTCAAAATAAAGGCATCTGGGCTCTGGTGCCGTAAATATACACACTCAATTTACATTATTTTCATGATTTTTTTGTAGGACATCTTTCTTAGATAATAATAAATTATATTAGGTACGGAAATTGTTAGTTTTCTTCACAGTTTTAATTATTTTTCACTTTTTAACTTGCAATTTTAGGTTAGATTTCTCCATATATCAACGTAAATTTGACGCTTACCACAGCGCTAGGTTCAGCTAGGTTGCAGAATGCGAGCGGAGCGGAGCAGAGCGAAGCGAGCTACCTACATACCTTTTAGTTTAATGACTAAACACTATTTTCTAGTTTAATGACAAAACACTATCTTAGGTTAGGTTAGGTTAGTAAGAGGTTTGGTTAGAAGAAGCCGAGCGAAGCGAGCTACCTACTTTCTAGATTAATGACAAATACACTATTTTAGGTTAGGGCAGGTAACAATGCATTTTACAAAACTTTTACCTTTGTAACTCAAGAAAATCGCGATAACCCGCAATTTTTTTTTCTGAAAAATACTACTTGAATCACCTACTTTCAGACACCGTTTGAAAAATTTGAAAATTCGTGTGTATATATACGACACCGGACCCGGCATCTGTTTTAAGGTTGAAAAGTAAACCTTTATGAAGATAGATTGCGTTGAAAATGAGAAAAAATAAGCAAACCTAAAAGCATGCCAACCCAACCAACTAATTTTTCCAGGTAAACAATATACCTTCATGATTTCAAATAAACAGAGCTAGTTATTTCCCAAACGTTTTAAATCGATATACTATTTTGGTATATTTCTTATTGACTTACCAAAGCTAGTAACTTTAAGACAAATTCCGTACTATTCAAAAGCTGTCCAATGAACCTCATTATCGGGTAATATTTTTTAGATTCTAAAATTAAAACATAACTTCTATTACTTAAAATGATGTTTTTCCAAGTTATAAAATTAAAATTCTTCCTGTCAAATTAAAAAATGTAGGAAAAATTCAGTCTCCACAGTTACAATTTGTTATCACAGAATTGTCAGTGTCACATTTGATAACGTAGGTTCGAAGATATTTGGCAAAATGTTAGCTTATATTATACTTATGATTCGTCTACTGTTTAAAGCAAAGGTTCTCAACTAGGGAGGTATTTCCTCTTAAGGGGAAATTAAGATGCGTTTTATGTATTAAATTCACCTTGTTTTGAATTCACCTTTTGAATCAGATAATCCAGAAGCGTTTTGAGTACTACTAATCCTGGTAAGGTTTAGTAAACCTACTTAAAATCGAGGATAATACAATGGAGTACTCATAAGATTCTTTCTGTTTCAGAAAGTAACTCCTCACAGATGGAGATAACCTTAAATAATGACTATGTATTTAACAATAAGTCTTCTCTGTTACGTATTATCTATTTTGCTGCACGGTATCTGAAGAAGACGGGAAAAATAGACAGGTATCTAGGCCAGATGTTGCGGAATTCCAAATACAACTTATTGCAGAACATTATATACGCAAAATAGATGGAACTCGAGCACCTAGACTAAAAGAATCATTTAGCTGAAAACCTCGAGGCAATGGTACGTCGGAGTCAGTACTACGGAGCTATTCTGGCAGCTGTGAATAAGACCAAAATCATATGGATTATGGCTAACGCCCGTGGAGGGTAAAAGAGAACATAAGTCAGAATTGTGCATTATTTTTGTTTTATAAAAATTTCAAATAATTTGAACAATTTTTAATTCGTTTTTCTATATATTAAACTTTGTTGGTAAGTCAGAAAGTAGTTGGCCTCTTTCAGTTTTATTTTATCTTCCTACTAAGAGAAAAGCCTGTCATTCGACGGGTTAAAGGTAATCACCAATTTAAAAAGAAACTTTCGGTGCAGTTAAGCAAAGGAAATAAACTGATTAAAAAAATAAACTATACACATCTGTAAAACAATTATTATAAAGGGTAGCGAATATTTAAGCAATCTTCGTCACAGATTGCAGAAACAGAAATTAATATGGAACTACTGCTCCATAGTGTTAATTTGTTGGCAAGCACACCACAAAATTTCATTAAAAACTAAATTGTTTGTAAAAAAAGCTCCAGAAGTTTCCCATTAGTACTCCCATTGGTTATGCCCTTCACTTTAACGTCCGTCGCTCGGCGTACCTGGGAAAAGGCTACGTAGAGCTGAACATGGCTGAACACTACATTGGCCAGGTGAACTGCCACTTTGTCCAGGGTGTGACCTTGCGATTTATTAATCATGATGGAAAATGCTAGTTTGACAGGAAACTGCCTTCGGCGGAAGATGAACGACAAGTCTGGATCGGTAGGAGCTAAATCAATCCTAGGAATGAAAGCTGGATTTCCTTGGGAAGATCCAGTTGAAATTGGCAATTATTAGATTTTTAAACAATTTTGTCGCCACTAGGCGTGTGCCATTCCATAGGCCCTTTTTTGTGTTGAGGTTTCGTAACAACATAATTACCGCCCCTACTTTTAAGTTTAATTTGTGAGGTGACATCCCTGAGGGGGTAATATTAATATAAAACTATTGGCTGGAGTAAAGAATAGGTGACTACAAAGTTACAAATTTCTTTACGGAGGGCAACACATAACAACCACTAAAAAATTCAAGCATTATCAGTGGCTTTAAAACAATGGTTTCTGGTCTAGAAACGCATGCACAATGATAAACATTTTTAATTGAGCTAATATGGGGGAAAATAAAGTACTATGCACCTAAAAACAAGGCAATTAGGTTAGGTTTAGTTAGTAAAAGTCTATAACCGAGCGGAGAGAGCTAACCTATCTTCTAGTTTGATGAAAAAACACTATCTTAGGTTAAGTTGGGTTAGTAAGAATTTGGTTAGAAGAAGCCGATCGAAGCGAGATACCTGTCTTATAGTTTAATGACAAAACCTAGTTTGATGACACCCACACTAATAATGCCACCTGTTTAGAATCACTGTACATTGATAAGTGTGCTTGGCGCACGCGCAGTTGTGTAGGCACCTATTCTTTACTCCACCCTGACAATTGAAAAATTCTATTGGATAGTTTTCTGTTCTTGTGGCGTCCTCACATTATATTGAATCTATGCTAAGATAAGTTGCAGACACGCCCTTCTTTGATGCTTGTAACTTCTTATAATTTCGGGGGCAAAGGATGGCTGTATTAGAGTAGTTATGGACACTGCTTCCAACTGTAGCCGTCACTATTGATTCATTGATGCTGAGCTTATCTGGAATTTCAATGATATCCTTTCCTTGTCACGCGGGACTCATAGGCTGCCTACTCTGCATTTTAAGTAATCGGGCACTGGTGAAAAACCACTGGTACAGAGAGACATGCATGCGAAACCGTAAAAACCTAACTGTATTTAGCAGTAATAAAGGGGTAGACAATTAAAATTTCGGAAAACCGATAATAGGGTCGTGTTTTGAAGTTCAGAACACACCCAGATATTGAAATTAAACGTAATCAAACAAACTTTATTTTCTTTTCCCATTTTCTGGGAAATAAAGTGCGGGACAGAAGTTTTTTGACACCTTTTGGTGCAAAATTCTCGTAAAAATAATTTTTTGCAACAACAAAATTTGTTTCTTAATCTACCTGTCAATAGCTTTCATTTGATACCCCACTCATATTTTAATATAATATACCATACAGCCGTATTATTATTATTATTTTTAATTCTACGGAGCTCGCCTTTCATATACCTACGGCAGGGTGCGGCGACACCCTGGCTGAAAACCACTGGTGCAGGCAGATAGTCTTTTATGAAACTCTAAAAACCGAATTGTGTTATTCGGTAAAAAACACCCCAACAAAACTACAAAACTATTTTGAAATTTTAAGCTATCATCCGGGTACCGATTTCGAAGTAGACAATTTAAATTTTAGAAAACTAATAACAGGGTCGTGTTTAGGAGTTTCGAACACCCTCAGATATTGAATTTCAACGCAATCGAATAAACTTTATTTTTTGTCCCATTAAGATAACTTGGAACTTCTTTGGGTCGCAGGCTCACCCCTTTTTGAATTTTCTAGGTTTAGGATTTTTCTCATCTTAAGAATGCTCCCCGGCCAAATTTCTAGGTCACCGGGAAGTACGCAAAAAACCTCTGGAAAGACATCTAATAGACACCTCAGGGATTTTATATATATAGATTTTACTCGTACATTTGTCAAAAACCGTAATATGAGTAAATGGATTACTGAAGATGTCAAACGTTCTAGTGAAGCAGTTCATAATTGGTATTACATTCAACGTGATTTCCATAACTTATATCTAGCTAAAAAAAGAGAACAACATTTTTTTTTTCATCTTAAGAATGTTCCCAGAAAACCGCAAGCCAAATTTCAACTTTCTAGGTCACCGGGAAGTACGCAAGAAACCTCTGGAAGGACATCTGATAGACACCTCATCGATTTTATATATAGAGATTGGCTTTAATAATGAAGAGATGCACGAACTGTTCCAAAAATTCTGGGTTCTTACTGCTTGTATTCGTCTATATCGTCGTATCTTAATTAAATTAAACAAACTAATAACAAAACCTTTCTCTAACCGAATGTATAAGATTATTGGTGGTTATGTAATAGGAGTTGTAGGCAGTGATGGCATCCTAAATTTTCAGGAAGCGGTTCTATAAAGTCATGTGATATCTAGGAACCTATTCTGTATTTTTAAGAGTGAAAACAAATCACTTACTTCCATTTATTAAATATAAGGAAAAAATTGTAAGAGCGTATTATTAATAACCTATAAAATAAATACTAATATTACATTTGAAACACTGCAGGGCACGGCGCACTATTCATAACTGAAGTCAGAGTAATTCATTTATTTTTAATAATTCTAACAACCGGTTCCCTAAGGTTTCAATAATTTTAAAAGGCGTATCACACTAGAACGCTATCCAAGTCTTATTTTTGTAGGTTTTTTTTTCAGGATCCAAGTCTTCAGGTCTTGACATATCACACGGAATTTGAATATTAGTTAAGACTTGGAAATTGTTTGTTTGCCCATCGTGAAATTATGACAGTTGACAGTTATATTTTGAAAGGTTATTTTAAAATTTGTTTTTAAAGTTTTTTTTATAATGAATGAGGAAGAAATAGTAATTTTGTCGGCGTCAATAATAATATTTAATATATTTTATATTTTTTGGGTTTTCTTTAACAAAATTTATCAACTCCTCTTCTAATATCATTTTTTTTTAAATAAATAACTTTTCAAAAATACAAATTTAACAACACTAGACGTAAACAAAAGTCAAAGACGCGTCAGCTGAGAGCGAGATAAAACCAGTTGGCGCACGCGCATTTTGTAAGACCTGGGTAAAGAGACCGAGAAATAGTATCTTGTTTCATTTGCCTGGTCTTCAAAACCTAGGTTTTTTCTTCATACTATCACACGCACAAGACTTCGATTCGAATGCAAAGACTTTAATTTTCCAAGTTTAGACTTGAATAATAACTCTAGTGTGATAAGGCCTTAAGAAACGATTTGCGCGAACCGTTTCGAACCGTTAGGATGCCACCACTGGTTGTAGGGGTTTTTCTTGGATTTCCACCGAATAAATATATAATGTTAATTTTGTATAATCTTTATTATAGTACTGCGACTAGTGTCGCCAGTGGCGCACCCAGGAATTTTTGTGGGGGGGCGGAAGACAAAATTATTTAAATTATGAAAATATAAAGTGATGACTTAAAACAAAGTCCTCACTTCCAAAATATAAGTGACGACCTAAAAAAAAAACAGGTCCTCATCTCTATTTTTAAAATTTTATAGTGTGTTTGTGTGTTTTTATTTTTATTTCTTTCCTTCTGAGGGGAAAATCCAAGAAAAACCCCTACTTTCTCTAATTGGATTGTGTTCTGGAGTTGTAGACCTACACCTTCACTTCCTCGCAGTGAAGAAGCTCAAGTCCAATGCAGCAGGACAGTGGTAGAAATCAGCCCTAGGAATCAGTGAGATTATTGGGAGGCGTTTATGGGATAATAATAATAATTAACACTTATTCGTTATTTAGATCATTTTATTAAATGAGTGCAATTAGACGTTGATAACCAAATATGCGATAAGAAAAAATTAAATTAAAATTTTAACATACATAATGTACTTTATATGTTTTATAATTCAATATGCTGTCCTATCAATATGTTCTTATGTACAGGATTTCATAGGTACGTGTCAGTAAGGCCGCGGTCTGACTGATCGAGTGCTGTCGATCGTTTGCTGTCGAGCAAATTTCAAACACACGTTAACTAAGGGCATGAGTCGCACTGAACCATCGTTTGCTGTCAAGTAGCATCAAGTTGTTTGTATTTCAAACCGGTTTGAGTTTCACACGACGCTCGACGCTCAACCATATATTATTTGACAGTTGGAACGTCAAAAAAAAAAAACAAAATTACAATATAGAGTAAAATTGACTCGCTAATTAGTATTAACTGTTTGATAGTATTATTTTAGGTTGGAATATGCACTATTTGACAAGTGAGAAACAAATTTATTTGACACTGAATGATCGATAATACTCGACAGTACTTGATCAGTCAGACCAGCTTTTAAATTTTTAAATGACACTACACGACTCGACGCTACGTTACACGACGGCGCTCGATCAGTCAGACTTCTGCCTCTCAGTCACTCATCTCTCTGACTGTTTGATGCAAATTTTGGTCAAACGGCTGAATCTAGAGAGTTGAAATTTAGCATATATGTATGGTTCTTTGACTCGCATATTGAAAAATAACTAACGCAAAATATTTATTTCACTAAAAAAATTAATATATTTTTAAATTCTAAACGGGGTATCAAACAAAAGTATTGATACCCCCTTGATACGTAGGTTAACGAAAAAAAGTTTATCTTTGTATAAAATATTTATTTCGATTTCTGCTAAAAATATGTCAACACACTTTTTTACCGATAAAATTTTTAACTTCATCAAAATCATTGTTACAATTTAAATAGTTCCAATTTCAACAACCACACTACACTATTTCTGGGTGTGATTATTATTAGTATTATTTTCATTACTCCCAATTACTATTCTATTGGTCCAACCAAAACAACACTTTGGAGCAAAATGTTAAACCATCCTAAACTACATATGAAGTCTATCCAAAACTAAATTATTTTATTTATTTTTATTATTATTTATTATTTTATTTATTTTTGTTTATTATTTAAAAAAAATTAATATACAACTTTACTTACAACCTATTCAAACTCATTTCTTTCTAACTACTCCCCTCCACTGTTAGTAAACTTATGCCAACTTTTATTTCTGTTCTCGAACGCTTTTATATAGAACGAAGCTCATGTAGGGAATTATTTTTGAATATTTCCTATGGTGTGAAGCCTATTTTTTTATAGAATAAGAAGGATTCTGCAAAAGTCACATGTGGAGCTAGGTACTTACGGGATGACAATCCTATAATTCTTTGTGTAAATTTCAGGAATTACCTGTGACAAGTGTGTATGTGCAATGCCCACATATTAGGTTTGATCTTTTCGCTACCTTGCGTTTATTATTATTATTATTACCTTGCGTTTTATTGCAAGACGCGGCGTTAAATTTATTACTGCAAGACGCGGCTGTAAGAATTTAAGTTACTAAAAACGCAGATTCTGTTTGTTTCAGTCACAGTTGAATACAGGACGTGAGCAGTTGTTACTTGAAGGCTCTATTTGACTATAGTTAACCTATAAAATTAAAAATTCTGAATCCCCCTAGAAAAATGGTGTATTCTTACCCCCTTAAATAATTTTGGCTTCTGACCTCTTAAAAAAATGTTGGCATCTGACCCTCCTAAAAAAATGTTGGCTTCTGAGCCCCTAAAAAATTCTGGATTCTTATCCCCTTAATTAATTTTGGCTTCTGACCCCCTAAAAAATGTTCACATCTGACCCCCCTAAAAAAATGTTGTACTTTTACCCCTTAATTAATTTTGGCTTCTGACCCACATGTTGTCTTCTGACCCCCTTAAAAAATGTTGGATTCTGACCCCCCTACAAAAATGTTGTATTCTTACCCCGTAATTGATTTTGGCTTCTGACCCTCCTAAAAAATGTTGGCTTCTGACTCCCCTGAAAAATGGTGGCTTTGACCACCCTAAAATATGTTGGCTTCTGACCCCCCTAAAAAATGTTGTCTTCTGACCCCCCTAAAATATGTTGTCTTCTGACCCCCCTAAAATATGTTGGCTTGTGACCCCCCTAAAAATGTTGTCTTCTGACCCCCTAAAAAATGTTGTCTTCTGACCCCCTTAAAAAATGTTGAATTCTGACCCCCCTAAAAATATGTTGTATTCTTACCCCGTAATTCATTTTGGCTTCTGACCCCCAAAAAATGGTGGCTTCTGACCCCCCCTAAAAAATGTTAGCTTTTGACCCCCCCTTCCTAAAAAAATATTGGTTTCTGAGCCCTCCCAAGAAAAAAATAGGTGCGCACCTGTTCTCAATCGTAGTTGTATACAGTATCCATCATAAATACAATACACACTTTCAATTACTTTCAATTTACTGTCGATTCTTGACGCGCCGTCTTTAACGAAACGAATAGAACCTAGTGACTTTTCAGTAAACTGCTAATAGGGGATAGGCATGATTTTTTTAAATTTTTTTATTATATTCCTCTTGTTGCATATAAACATAAAAACCAGTTTTTAATTTTTTTTTTTTGTAATTTGAAGGCTTAAAAAAATCATAAATGTATGTAGCGCGCGAAAACGACGTGTGATGTCATACCCCTTCTAACTGACGCATGACACTACTAGTCACCCAGCGTACATAGTCTGTTACGAACTTATTTGTTTGTATAACTTTTATAGGTTATGTAAAGTTAGAGTGATTTTAATTAAAATAAAGTTTGATTCTATATAAACAATTTATACATGTTTACCAAATTAAATTTTATATTAAAATATATAAAATATGGAAGATCCAGGCCCCAGTACTTCGAAATATAGTCGAAAATATTGTTTAGTACCGCTGGGCACAAATAGTTCAAATAGAAATAAAAAAAAACAATTTATATCATTACCTGATGGCGAAAAATAACAGAAAAGGCGAAATTTGTGGCTGGAAGCTATGACGCCAAATAAAACCGATATTTCAGAAAAAAGTAAACTTTATGTTTGTATATGTTTTTTCATATATTCCATGAGCATAAATGCATCAATGTTGGGTAAATTATCACTCTGAGCCCTAACAATATCTTTATCTGCCATTTTAATAATAAATGCGTGAAAAATTGTTTAAAAACAAATACAAAACTCTCGAACAATACAATATACACACGTGTAAAGATTATGTTGTAGATGTATCTGTGACGTGAAACCCCTGTCGTTTGAGGTCATACTCAGTCGTATATACTCGGCAACCTTCGCACCGTGGTCGGATTATTTCAAATTTACAAAATTTAATTAAAAAATTTGGCTATAATATTAATTAAAATGTGATTTTTGTTTTGTTACGTGACGTAACTAACAGTAACATATTAAAATAATGTAGTTTTAAGGAAATATAAATTTTATGCGTATCCCCTATTCAAACGAACAGAAAATTTTGACGCAGCCGTAAACCATAGACGCCAAGTAGCGAAAAGAACAGACCTATTGTTTCACCTTTTGTACCACTTATAACACAGTGTACTACTCAAAGCATACTTACCACAATCTTGGTCTACTACTTTTCATTAAACGGTGCTCTCAATTTGATACAGAATTTCTGCACATACCCATTGCTTTTCAAAATCTACCTAATTTAAATAAAATACAAACTGCCGACTGTAAAAATGACGCAATACAAAACCTAGTACAACGCCTAACGATCAAAGCCTGATTTATAATAGACGCATAACATATCGCATAGCATATCCATAGCATGGCTCCATAACTTAATGAAGTTGAATCATAGTACTATTTTTGTGCTGTTTATAATATACACAACTCACCACGTTGAACATTCATGTTTGTGGAGGCTATGCGTAGCGAATCACAGAAGAGAGCGCCGTGCTTGACAATTGTCATAAGAAGTTTTTGTATACCTTTATGGTTATTATGTGTTTACAACTTTTTTAAAATGGAAAAAGAAGCGAGGTTGATTGAATTAGTGGAACATAATCTAATATTGTATAACAAATCAAGAAAGGCTTCGCGTTTCGCCTAATGTACTAATGCGGTGCACCGATTCTATTATAAACACCGTAGTTATGGCTTGTGCGTTGTACTGTGGAGACATGGTATGTTATATGCCATGCGTTATGTTATGTAGCTATTATAAACCAAGCTTCAAGCCCGGTTTATAATAGATATGTTATGGATACATAAGCATAAAAATTACACTACTTCTATTACAAACTGTCTATTACAAACAGATGTTTTGAAGGGTCAAAACCCATTGTTCAATTCTTATGCGTTATGTTATGGAGTTATTATAAACCAGGATTTAGTCCCGCCCGCATTACGCTTGTGCATTGTTAAGCTATCACAGAAATTTGATTTATTTTTGTATATATCTCGTATTCATTTATATATATTCTATTAAATAAATTCTTATTCTTCTTAGAAATTGAAATTCATTGTGCGCGTTTAGCGAACGCAACTGCACTGACTCTGTTTACTTTGTGATTACAGTTAACTGACGCTAAACGAACAGCAAGCGAAATACTGCAATTTGTAAGTCAATATACTCAATAATTGCGTTCGCTAAACGCGCTCATTGTATTGCTTCTAATAAGCTTTTCGTTTAGTTATAATAATTTTAGTTATTTAGATGATTAAGAGTTAGTGTAACAATTGTTACAGATACAATATTTGTTCTATTATCTTTTTTCCACCCACTTTTCATCTTCATCATATATTAGCTTGTTCGTCAAATAATTTCTTATTCAATGAGATTTTGACAAGTTTTTTCTAAGAGTTCTTAGTCGTCTGTTGTGCCATTAGGATATATCACAACGTGACGACGGAGCAAAAGATTGATATTATTTAAAACCAAAGTTTACATGTATTTAAACAAAAATTACAATTTACAATTTATCATAATGTCCACTATTTGTCTAACTCATGTGAAGGGCCTAACTGATCATTGAACGTACAGACCTGTCAACTCTTTTTCACGTTTATAACAATTACTGTCATAAGTTCAACTACCATTAAAATACCAGCAAAAAGTGGACATAAACTCATTATGAAAATCCCAGTACCATATATATTAGTTAAATAATTGGTTAAAATAGTTTTCAATAAAATAATAGCGACAGTAATATTTAAAACTCCATATATAAGCAATACAGTTACTTCAACTATAAAATGTTCTATGTGTGATAAATGCAGAATAATTAGCGTAATTAATGCTATAATACCACCACCAACAGAAATATCAAAAAGAATTATTATTGGAAACCATCCAGGAAATAAAATTACATTGTGTTGATAAAATATAACAGCGACCAACAAAATCTGAAATAAATTGTTTAATTAAAACAGAAACATTAAACAAAAATCTTTAAGTGGGATTATTAACATCTTAGTACTGTCGGGCTATTTTAAGCTGACCATTGGTATAACACAGAATAGTGACACTCTATATTGCGCATAGTGCGACAGTATTATGAGTGAGTGAGACATAAGTTGTACAACCCGAGTATAGCAGGAAAAAAATTCATTGACTTTTTAAAGCACAAGCGCTTGCCAATTTGTTCTGAAAAATTATTTTTGTGTGACTGTACCGTACGACGAATACTAACGACGTCTATTTTATTTTTCTAGCTTAAGTTAGCCAGGCAGTAAATTAATTTTTACCAAAATCTCACAAGTTGTAAAAGATTGCAGTCAGACACCAACTCAAAATTTATCATAAAAGTATCATCACGATCGGGAATAGGTTTTCAGGTTCTGGACACCATATGAATCAGATTTTTTACGAGAATGAAAAGCAACTTATTTTTTAAATTTTGTGGGTAACAATAATATTACTATATTTGCTGCCCTAGAAAAATTGGTTACAGTTGCAACAATAATTTTTTCATCTCAGTCCGTGACTAAGAAATTTCATATTATTCCAATTACTTCATCATATTCAGGCAATTCAGTTACTGTACTTAGCAGTCTCGTAAGTTTTGTTACACAGCTTTTTTGTTATAAAATGAAAACGACAAAGGATTTCTAAAAATTATCAACACAATTTTACGTCGATTGTGAAATAAGATACAAAGTGATTATTGAAAATGGCAGCTGTAAAAATTTGAAACAGGTTAAGCATATATTTTCTATCTGTTAGTTATTACATGTACAATTACCAATATTAAAATTAAAACTGTCGTGTAATGTGTTGAAAGTAACCAACTGGGAAGTAAAGGAACAAAATAGGAAACTATGGAGAACAATAGTGAAAGAAGCCATGGGCCTACAAAGGCCTGGTAAGCTAATAATATATATAATATGTTGAAAATTGGATATTGATGAAACCAATCAACATCTTCGAGTAATTATCCACATTGTTGGAAAAGAGAATTCAACATTTAACCAATGCATATTTAAGGTGCTGGTCAGAATAATTAGTCAATTCTGTGCAATCCGTAACGTGTTCCGTCAGCAATCTATAAGCGCTGGGGATACTTTTAAGCAATTAGTTGATTCTGCGCATACCCGTAATATTTACATGTAACATTAAGAAGGCGCGCAGAATTCAAATTGCCTATAAGTAACCATAACGCTTATACATATATTACTTGCGGAACACGCCACGGATTCTACAGAATTGACCTATATATCTTAAGCTGGATCTACAACGAGAGACTTGCGAACATTTGGCCTGTGGTCTATATTTTTACATTCAACTTTAGAATATGCCTTTATCATATTCGGACTTCTCTAAACTACACAAACAATGTATCTGTGCCAGTTTTCACATTTTCGGAGCAATTTTCAATAGTAATACAACAGTAATACAAGTAATACGAGTGAATTCATCAATTCTTGTATACCAATACTTGGTCTAGTGAGTATTGATATACAAAACTTGACAGAATTCATATTATCTCTAACTTTTGCAAGATTTTCCCACTAGCCGACGGATGTTTGACATACGATTCTTACGATTGAATTAGATACGGTGTTCTTTCATCTACATCACACCCTGAGAAACATTTGTGACAAATTTTGGAGCCAACGTTGAGACCAATGTGCCAACGTTGAGACCAACAGCCGGCTTTAGACAAATTTTCATATATTTCTGTGACTTGTTTGTCTATTCTCACAAAGCACTTTATCACTGCACAAAAACAGATTTGAACAGTCTTCGATTTGCTCAAAATAGTCGGTTGCTCCTATACAAATAATATATACTACGAGGCTCCCAATATTCCAAAAAACTATTTCTTCTAAGTTAGGCTAATTTAACCTGCTGTTATAATAAATAAAAATTTATAAAATACACAAGTATTTTGAATAAAATTTGATTCAAAATTACTTTTATCTGTTTGTTTCATACATTTGCTTATAGTATTTGTAGTTAACGATTATATTTGAAAAATGTGAAAAAATAAACTAATAATAATAATAAGCAGTAAACGAAAAAAGAAAGAAACAAATTTTACTCTATAAATATTTTGAAAACATTAAATAAAATTGTAATAAATATCAAATAATAACGTCCTGATGCTTCAGGGAGATTATAAGGAAGGAATATTAGTGTGCGTTTTGTTTAGAGCAAAAACCATACTTTAATAACAAGCATTAGTAAATCTCACGTTATAGTACGTCCCGTACTTATGTATGGCTCCGAAACATGAACCTTAACAAAGCGAGATCGACAACACCTCATATTTTTCGAAAATAAAATATTACGCAGATTTTTTGGTCCCATTCAAATTAATGGTGAATGGAGAATCCGTAAGAATAAAGATATCTGAGAACTGTACTCAAGGCCAACTATCACCCAAGAACTCCGAGGCAGACGATTACAGTGGATAGGACACGTTATGAGGATGATGGAGGACAGAATGGTTAGGAAGATATGGGAAGGAAGATTGAATACCCATCGACCAGTGGGAAGACCTCGCAAGAGATGGACAGATCAGCTAACAGAAGATCTGACAAGCATAGGTATACAGGGTACTTGGCAAGACTTGACAATGAATAGATCGAGATGGAGGGCTTATGTGAGTGAGGCCAAAAGTCAACCTGACTGATAGTGCCCAAAGAAGAATTAGTAAAGCTCATCTCCACAATAAATCCCTGCACCTCCATATTATAAACAACAGTTGTTAATTAGGTTAGGTTAGTGAAGTAATAGAATGGAAGAAGCCGAAAGGCTCAGAAAACCAATATAAAGGGTTCAACTTTACCTAACAAACTGTAACTTCTAGTTCCATATTATAAGGCCTTTATGTTAGGTTATGATAGTAAAATGGTTAGTAACGGAAAACCCAAATTAAGAAGAGCTCAAATTAAGCTTCAAAAATATTCTGAACTAAATATTGTCTTGTTCTTCTACTACTTTACTTGTGGGAGATTGTAAAAAAAGGGTGTTAGTAATTTTCAGAGAATCTTACCGTTGCTACACATTTAAAAATTAATTTTAATATATAATTCTTTAAAAAACCATTAAAATCGGGCATTCTTCCATTCTACGTTGAGTGTCATTTATTTTACATACGATAATGACACCAACTATAAATATACTGTCATATTTGAAATACTGTCAAAAATAATATTTTAACCTAAGATTACTACACACCTAAAATTAGTAGAATTATTCTGTAGTATTATAATTTCCTCTTATTGACCAATTCTGTTCTGCATGTATAATAATAGGTAAATGAATAAATTCGTGCATTTTTTCATATTTGTAATAATAACACATATGACGTATCTATACATGGGAAGATGGAAGGGTTTCACATAAATTGGTTAATATGGAAAATTGGATTATTGTGTCAAATAGAGCATTGCTTCCGAAACTTTGGAAGTCCACGGATCCTTCCTTTGTGTCAAATATAATATATCGAATGACCCCTTTGGTTGAGTTAATTTGTAAATGGCTCCTAATTTTATGATCTATTAATAATTCAAATATTACCTATGAAATTTTATATTTTTACCTATAGAAAAATCAATCATTTACCTATAGATAATTAAAAAATGATCTATAGTAAATTAATAGTTGACCTATAGAAAATTATCAATTGATCTATAATAAACTACCTATAGACAGTAGTGACATCTATTGACTAGTAGCGTTATGATAAAACATAACCTAACTAATCCGTGAATATAACCTTAAAATCAGTTGTAAACTAACAGGCTCCAAAATTATTTGGATGATTCATATATCTAAAGTTTGTTTTGTCATTAAACTAGAAGATGGGTAGCTCGCTTCGCTCGGCTTCTTCTAACCAAACCCTTACTAACCTAAGATAGTGTTTTGTCATTAAACTAGAAGGTAGGTAGCTCGCTTCGCTCGGCTTCTTCTAACCAAACCCTTACTAACCTAACCTAACCTAAGATAGTGTTTTGTCATTAAACTAGTAGATGGGTAGAAAATATCGACATTCACTGGTGAATGTCGATATTTGCCAGATTTTAGTTTTTCACGGTAACATACCCATTTTCAATTATTTGTTCTCTTTTTTTACAAGTTTATCTGTTATTTGAAGATTTCATCTTAAATACCAAAGACAATGTATGCTTTTTACTTTTTTTGTTATAATTTACTTAAAAATATATTTTTATAAGCTTTATTTACAATATTTGTTTTATTATATTTTATTTACAGTTAAAATTTTCGTCGATAGAGTGCAAGATTACTTATAGGTCAAGTATTAATTTTATAGATCAATAATTATATCAGTAGGTATATGATTATTTCCATAGATCTATTAAATATTTACATAGGTTGATAATTATTTTCATAGGTCGATAAATATTTCTATAGCTCAATAATTAATTCCATAGGTCAAAAATTAAAACCATAGATCAATTATTTAATACATAGATAAACTATTATTTTCATAGGTACTATTCTGTAGATCATATATTTTTCTCATAGGTCAAATATTTTTATCCAAAATCCTTTGTAAATTAAGTGCTTTTCATTTTCAAATATTATTATACCATATTTTACATACGAAGGCTCATTAAATAAAGCGAACGCATACGTATTTTATGATGAAAGAAGCGCCGGCTTAAAGTATAATTTGTATGTGGGCAAGATTTTTTTTGCCGCCACTGATGTGCAGATCAAAAAATATATACTGTCTAATTTTCAACCCATATTTCTCTTTCGCCCGTGACATCCTCTTAGCCACCCGGAAGCCGGTTCTGGATAAGGTACTGTGTCATCTGTCTTTTGGTTCCGTGTGCGTTCGAATTGTATGAAGAACGTATACGATATGCATCAAGAAGCGAGGTTGAAAAAAAAAAACATCTCAGCGAACCTGGCCGTTTTCCCCATATCACATTCAACTAGTCTAATACCAATTCTTCTGTTATCCAAAATTTTTCTTGGGCCCGAAAAATGATTCCTGGATGCAGTTTTTCTTTGGGCATTGCTTTACGTTTAAATATATCGTAAGGTCGAAGCTTCTGCCCATCAGCAGTAACGGCAAGCATAACAGAATTTCTGGAATTATCGTAATCTGTTGACTTCAATAAGACCATCTTTTTACCTTTCTTATGGTGGTGCGGAGGCATAGGCGTACTAATAAGAAGGCTTGTTTCTATTACATTCCATTACCTAGACTTCGAATTTAGCACGTCAATTTTTTTAAAGTAAATAATTGGTCAAAAAAAATTCGGGCAAATTCAAAATTAAACCAGTGGCGAAGGGAGACCTCCGCTAGACTTGCCCTCACATAAAAAAAATAATAATAAAAAAAAAATACATATATATATATATTTTTTTTAATGTATAAGAAGATTTAGGTAAATCTTCAAAAATACATCAAATTATGTCCTATACAAATTTTTGTCCAAGGCTTGGTTTACTATTTACGAATTTTTTTAAATTTTAAAGTTCAATAACTTCCGTTTCCGGTTTCGGATTTTAATAAAAAACAATAGGGTTCTTCCCAATTATTAGGAGAATTTTTTAGTACCAGAACGAACTCTTTAAGTTAAATCGTTTTTGAGTTATCGTGTATACACACAGACACACACACAGACACACAGACACACACACACACACACAGACCCACACACACACACACAGACACACACACATACGGACGGCACTTCGAAAATAGGTTTTTTGGATTCCCTGGACCATGAAACGTGGTCATCAGTCAAAATCTCGACATCGAAAATTTTCGCGATTACATACTTGCCCCTTATATATTAAGGTCGGGCAAGTAAAAATGTATAGGTACATTTATTTTTTATTCTACACATATTTATTTATATTAATCTCACAATTAGTTTTTTTTTTTTTTTTTTAATTCTCAATAGCTTTACTATGTTTGAATCAAAGAGTTGTACTAGCATGCCAAATTTCAACTTTCTAGGTCCAGCCGTTTGGCTACAATTTCTACCGTACCTACAGATAGGCAGGCACTTGAATGACTATAAGAGTTTTTTGGTCATACCTACAAAACCTTAGAAATATGACTTTTGTGTTTTAAAAAATATCCTTAGACAAATCTTGTGTGTGTATCAACCAAGGACCTGAAGCTGAATTTATTTACGTTTAGTTTCGGATTCCGGTTCAATATGTTAATTTCGGTTCGATTTCAGGTTCAGGTTCAATAACAGATTTTTTTAGGTTTAAGAACCTATCTTTTAAATTAGGTTCGGGTTCAATGAATATTTGAAATACAAATTTTGCTGCAAAATTTTATTTCAACATAAATTTATTCAGTAATCACAAAAAACACAACTATACTTCGTTTTAAACTAAATAAATGCAAAAATATATGTAAAAAAAAGAGTGTGTTCATAGCATCGTTTATGGGTGCATTCGAGTTGTACAGAGTAGGGCGAGCGCTGAGCGAACAGTTGATGGTGACGTCATGAATAGAGCACTAACGGAGCGAGCGTTCTTGTGACGTAATGTTTATAAAATCTAACCCTACAATTTTAGGCGGTATTTTTACTGTCAGATTAGTTCACGTCAGTCATGAATCAAAATTATATACTTCGGTTATTCCTTGATTTTTTTTCAATGATGAAGAAATAAAATTAATTAAAAATTAAATAATAATTAATGAATTAATTTAATGAATTTTTTCCATTTTAATTTTATGCACGGTGTATTTTAATAATTTTTTTGCTGTTTACAGAATGTCACAAATTCATAAAATGGCCGTACTCTGTAGCCATAGACAAATAACAATATTATTTGTCTATTGTTATTTGTCTAAGGCTATTATTTTTATTTTATTTATAATTTAATTTTAAACTTTCATTTCTTTCCCGCCGTTCCCCCACTTTTTTACGTCATACTCCATATGCTCGGTCTTAAAACCCCGAACACATAGAGCGCACTCTAAATGCTCGCTCGATCGCATAACGAATGCAATTGAGTGTACTCCGAGCGTCAAATCGAACACGTTTCGAATGTACCCTATGATGCAATGAGTGTTTTCTCTCTGACTCTCAAAACCCTTCAATGTTTTAGATCAGATGTGGCGTCTGGCGGCCGCAACGACTTCTACTATAATAAATTTTTATACTATATGTCTTATATAATAGAAAAAATTTATTTGAACGAAAATACCGCGTGCCAGACTCTGTTCGGGCCGCGGCGTCAAAACTTCGACAAAGGGCGGAAAACCAATAGTCAAGCAGTAACTGTTGCAGTTAGCCAAGGCCGTGCGAGTCGCTAAATCGGTGATTCCACGTGATTCCAAATAATATACTCCTAAACAGAACATTCAAATTGCATTTTTCTATAGGTGCAACTGCTGTGTACAGTACCACTACGCTGATTTCGACCAGTTTTTGTTTTGTTGTTCGATAAAGAAAATATTTTAGCACAATTTAATTATTATTTAAATGTTATTTCTTTACTTCCTTCAAATAAATATTCAGAAAAATGGTGGAAATTGAAAAACAGAATGAGTATTAATATAAATACACATCGTGTGGTCCGTGTGAATTTTACCTGTTAGAAAAATGGCCCGGGGCTGAAATGAGTTTGACACTCCTGGTTTAGATAGTAAAATCAAGCGAAAACGTTAAAATATATATGGAAATTATTTTCTTAAAAACATAACTGCTAATAATATTACGAAAGTCAGATTTGCACTACGTGATAAAAAAATCTTTTCGCATGCTGAAGCCTTTTTCATACCTTAAAACTTCATAATTTTTATAAACAAACTAAAAAACACTCAGGCGCTCTGTTCAGTGCGTTGATAGATGAAGGGTGGGGATATTTTATCGGGCACTGCAGCTAGTACCGAATAAAATGAATATTAAGGGGCTATAGGCAATCATCTAAGATAGATTTGCTTTAATCCCGAACAAAATACGGGAACCTCAGCTAGTAAAATTATAAAATATATATATATATATATAAAATATTTTATTGCCAGGCAATTAAAGTACAAATTTAAAAAAAATAAAATTACATAGTGGTTATACATATGCCTAATTGTATTTCTATGTATTCAAGTATAAATATTTTATTATTTTTTAACAATAGTGTTTAATACTATGTTGCCACACACAATTAGTTACGCCGGGAAAAAGGGCAAAACCCAGCACTTTGTATTATAAAATAACTAACATTACAAATAATATAAATTTCAATATAAAAATAACATGAAATAATAATTTAAAAACGTTAAGCATACAATAATTTCCTGAACCTGTTAAAAATACATGATTACCGGTTAATAAAAAAATATTTCGATTTAAGTTTTGGTCCACTGACCTTGAACTATAATAGTCGGTTTAGGTTCACAAAAAATACAGGTTTTTTCGTGTGTTCGGTTCGGGTTGAGGTTCAGCCTCAGCTCCCTGATATAAACGTACATCACCGTTTCCTACACGGCGAAAGTGCGAAAACTGCCTCAAAGTAGATTATAAGTATTGTTCGTTGATTTCTGTTTAAATTAAAAATCAAGTAGGCACAAAAATAAACAAAAAAAAACATATGCCAGTTTCTCTTTAACAAATTTCTTTCTGTTTTTATTATTAATAACAGACATTTTGAACTTTTTTTAAAGCATTAGGTATTTTATAAAACATTCTGTCTTATAACATTGCAAACAAAATTGTGTGGAAAATGTAAAACATAATTTATATCAACTGAAGAATTAAGGTACAATAGCAAATATATTCATATTTAATAAAACTTTCAACTGTCAAATGACTGATATTACAAAAAAAATTCATATTGCAGCAACATGGTAGAGACTTGTGAGAAAAATGAGTATCAGCATAAAAAAGAATGTCATTGTGCAAAAGAACCCATTTATGTTCGTCCTGCCGAAGAGCTTAGTAAAGGATCTGTATGTCCTGGTCCATCAAAAAGAATCAGTCAGTATACAGTAAGCTCACACAAGACAAATGTATGCCCAGGACCGAGGCGAAGTTCAAGCGTCAAACATAATTATGGCGACCAGAGAGATAATGCAGAACAAAAATCAAGTATTTCTGGAAAAGGAGAAACAGCATCTGCCAAGCATAGAGATATATATTGCTTGTATTTTCGTGTAGCAGAGTTTGTAAGCATTAACTAAAATATTTCTTTTTATAAAAAGTTTTTTTAAGAGGATTTTGCGAAAAAATTCTGTATTTAAATATACTGCAATTATTGTAGAATTATGGTCAGAGTAATTCTAAAAATCTTATATTGTAATTTGACTTCGTCATATACTTGTGATAAATTTTGATTGAACTGCAATATCACGTGCTAAAATTTAAAAAAATTTCAAATGACGGATCATACAATTTTTGACATGATTTATTAGTAGTTCTTTTGGTCTGTAGTTATTTATTTCAATAGTTTAAATGATTTTTTTATTTTAATAATATAAAGTACTGTGAAATGTATTTTTTTTTAAGAACGAAGTAGATGGTACTCCGAGCTCGTCCGGTTTCACACTGTATCAAATTAAAGTTTATAATTTAAAGTTAAATAAATTTTGCGGTAAATTCAAATTTGACGTTTCAAAATTAATGTTTTTAAAAAAGTTATATAAGCGGTTCACTTTTGTAAGAACAAACTAAGAGGGAATTTTGTTTTCAATAGTTTGCACCTTTGAAGCTGTATTTGCTTTGTTGTTGGTATTAAAAAATGTCACTTTTTTAAAATGTCGATCCGTTTGACATATGTCATAATGAAAAATTATATCTTAATTATAGTGATCATAACCTTATCAACCTAAAGTCGGTTTTACAGCGTAAGGATTATTTTTAATTGACATTTAAAGTCAGTAACACACCATAAAAGTAACCAAAATAACCAGATATAGTGTGATCTTACAAAAGTGAACAGCTTATAATTTAAATGCATAAAATTGCTATCATTCTTAATTTCTAAATAAATTGTAAAATATAGATAAATGAAGAGTTCAATATTTAAAATTAATTAAAAATAATTCTAATTTTATTTTCAAATAATTTAAAATTTAATTAAATTATATTATTTATATAAGCTGTTCACTTTTGTAAGAACAAACTAGATCTGGTTATTTTGGTTATTTTTATAGTGTATTACTGACTTTAAATGTCAATCAAAAATATTCCTTACGCTGTAAAACCGACTTTAGGTTTCTAGGTTATGATCATTAAAATAAATATATTATCTGTCTCATTTTGTAATACGAAACTAAGAAGGAAATTTAATTTTTTATGTTTTATATTTAAAATATCATCTTAAGGTGGTAATTCACCTTTCAAAACATTTGATATGTCTATCACAATTTTGACATGTCAATTTGTTATCTGACATACATAGTTTTTGAGTGAATATAACCTCGATATAATAAAACTTAACCAAATATTTAAAAGCCAGGTTTACAAGTTCACATGTTTCCATAAAATTTACACCACAACAGTCACCAAAGTAACCAGATCTATGGTCTACTTCAAATTAAAAAAAGTAGATAGCGCTGCGAACCGAGTACGATTTACACTGGACAAATACAGTATAGCGGAAAATTTAAAATAAGTTACAACTAAGGCATGGGCGTAGTAACTGGGTTAGCAAGTGATTTTTTTTAATTTGAAAAAGGTTAATAATATATTGAAATAAACAAGGCAGATAATACACGTTATTTATACGACATAAATTCAGTTTCATGGGGAATTTGAAAAAGTTAAAAAAATATTAATTTTAAAAATTATGTTATATATATAAAATGAGAGATTTGGCTAAAAGAGTTTAAATAAAGCAATAAAACAAACAATATATCTTCAGAGTTAAATTTTCTTATTTAAATAATTATTCTAAATAAAAATTAAAAATATATGTATATATGAAGGTCTAAAAATTATATCAATAACTTCTTCTTTGGGCACAATCAGCTGGGCTGTCTTTTGGCCTCACATTAGTCCTCTTTCTTGATCTGTTAATTGTCAAGTGTCAAAAAATATTTATATGTCAGATAACCTAAAAAATATATAAGTGCGTAAAAACAAATTATATGGAGAATTTTCTCCATAAAATCTACACCAAGAATATAAATTAAAGTCTAAATATGTAAATAATAACAAAATATATGAAAAAAATTAAATAATATAAATAATATATATTTCCAATGTACGACACTGAACATTTGTAAACTTGGACTAAAAACAATATTTTAACAGTGTAATAGGGATGACGATCTAAACCAATCCGAAGCAAGGACAAACAGCTCCTATCTTCTTACACACATTTTTCTACTTTGAAATAGACCATAGTTTCGTATTACAAAATGAGACAGATTATATCATTTTTCATTATGACATATGTCAAATGGATCGACATTTTAAAACTGACATTTTTTAATATCAACATGACATACAATTTCAAAGATGCAAACTATTGAAAACAAAATTTACTCTTAGTTTGTTCTTACAAAAGTGAAAAGCCTGTCACATATAAAACATAATATAACAATTGAAAATTTAATTAAAATTTATTATTTATACAAAAATTATAAAAAATAATTATATATATAAAATAATATTGGAAATCAGTCCAAATCATCAATGGATTCTTCTTCACTTCAAGTTTATATTAAATCGACACTATAACACAAACGTAATACGGAAGTAAATAAATTTAACGGCAACACAAAAAATTATTAAGGCGCTCGTTGACAGCAAAGGATATATATATATATATATATATATATATATATCTTGTTACACCATGTATATTACTTTAATTGTATTTATTTATAATACTATATCAACAAATGTTATTTCTATTATTAATGTAGGCTAATCTGCCCAAAATATGACAGTTTATGTTTTAAATGTAAATTTTTTTGTTATTCTATACAGTTGCCAAGGTAACATTTGATTTATTATTTAAAAATCAAGTTCTAATAAAACAGATATTTTAATCTAAATGACTAAAAGGCGTATCACGCTAGAACGCTATCCAAGTCTTATTTTTGTAGGTTTTTTTTTTTCAGGATCCAAGTCTTCAGGTCTTGACATATCAGACGGTATTTAAATATTAGTTAAGACTTGGAAATTGTTTGTTTACCCATGCGCACATCGTGAAATTATGACAGTTGACAGTTATATTTTTGTAATGACTTTGAATACACTAGTTTCAAATAATTACTATAAAGTTGATAACATAACTTTATTACAATGACATAATTTTAATTATACACAGTCAAAACTGACATTTCTAACTGATTGTTTTACCATCCATGGCTTACTTCATTCCATGCTTTTTCTTTTTCTTTCTTGAATTTTCTTTTCTATCATACCTTCCGGCGCAGGGTATCTTCGTACTGGCTTCGAAGCTCTAGAAGATCTTCGAAGGCCTTCTCCGACACCAATCGCCTCTTGTGATGTCTCATTTGTATCAATCGCCTCTTGTGTCGTCTCATTTGCATTATTAGCTGCATTCTTTGCTTCTTTCACGTTTATAGTTTCTCCACTCGTGGCTATTCCCGAAAATGGCATCACCGGTATACGGCGACGTAGGAATCGACGATTCCTTCTGAATATTCTTCCCGCTGGAGTTTTTATTAAGTAGTCTCTGTTCGAACCAACTTCCACGATAACCCCTGGTGTAGCCCAACATTTCGTTTCGGGGTGTTGGACCAAGACGTGATCCCCTACTTTAAACTCAAATAACTCGTGAGTATTTTTGTTGAAATGTTGTACCCGTAAATCTTTCGCTCGCCTCGATCTTTTTTCTAATATATCGGAGGCTTTTTGCCATTCAAGAGCGAATGACCTTCGATGCGCTGGTAAGCAATCTCGCACAGGTCTTCCAAAAACGGCCTGAGCGGGGGACATTCCACCTTCACGGGGTGCATTTTGAAATAACAGCAAGGCTTTTGCGAATTTATCTTCATCAAATGACCCTGCGGTCCAAGAACCTTCAATTAATTTCTTCATGGACTTGACTGCCGCTTCTGCCTGACCATTTGACTGTGAAAAATAGGGTGATGATAATCCTGACTCTACACCCCAATTCTTCAAAAATATTTTCATCTCTGCTGATGTGAATTGCCGCCCATTATCAGACCATAATTTAACTGGTGTTCCCACGCTTGTAAAGAATTCTCGTAGAGCTTTTATTATTTTCGCACTAGTCGTGTTTGTGTTCTGAAATGGTACAACATGTGGCCAGCCACTAAACTTATCCACCAAAATAAGAAAATCTCTACCTCTTACTTGCCCTAAATCAATACAAACTTGTTCAAAAGGTCGCGTAGCTTCAGCGTGGCATTTTAAGGGCTCTCTAGGTAATGAAGGCAGTTTCTCGGTACATTTAATGCAGCTTCTTGCGATATTTTCGACATCATTATCCATATTTGGCCAGTATACGGATAATCTAGCTCGTTGACGAAGTTTAGTTGCTCCTTGGTGCATCTCTGCCAAATCATGTAAAATATCTACCCGCAACAGCTTCGGTACCACAATTCGAGCTCCACATAAAATCATACCATCGTGATTGTCGATCGACAATTTCTCTCGTACGTTCCAGAACGGCCTTAACTCTTCTGGTAAGTTGCATTTTTCTGTCGGAAAACCATTCATTATTAACTTTCGCAGGTTAACCATAACCGGATCGACTGCGGCTGCCATTTTAACTCGCTCCAAGACAGGATCAATCACGTTATCATTAGATCCTTCAATTGCACATATTAAAGCCGTTCTCGCTCTGAAAGTAGATGGACCTTCAGCAAGTTCATCTGTAGTTTTAGGTTTGTCGACTGGAGCTCTTGATAAAGCGTCAGCATCTGTGTTCTGTTTTCCTGGAACCCAACGAGTTGTAAAACAATACCTTTGCATTTTTATTCTTAACCTCAATAAACGAGGGTTGTCTAGACGATCCAAGCTGTAATCGTTTAAGATTGGAACTAATGGCTTATGATCAGTCACTAGCACAAATGACGGAAGTCCCTCAAGGAAGTGGCGACATTTTGCCATCGCCCATGCAGCAGCCAAACACTCTAGTTCGATCATCGCATATCTGGTTTCAGCATCTGATAAAAATCTGGAGCCCGCCTGAATCGTACACCATCGATTCTGATTGCTGAGTTGTTTTAAGACGAACCCTAATCCGTGCAATCGGGAGGCATCGACATGCAGTGTGGTGGGTTTCGTTGGGCTGTAAAATGAAAGATCAGTACAGTTAGACAATTTTAGTGTTGCTTCTTTGAATGCTTCGTGATGATGTGGTGTCCATAACCATCTAACGTTTTTCTTCAACAGTGGGGCTAACGGTTTCAATGCTTCCGATATTTCATCTGAAAAATTTCCAACTTGTTGACAAAGTCCGAAGAATGCTCTCATTTCTGTTATGTTTGTAGGTGCTGGGAACTCTCGAATAGACTTCGTCAGCGTCGGATCTGGCTTATACCCGTTTTTGTCAATTACGTACCCACCAAACACTACGCTTGGTTGTGCAAACTTAACTTTCTTTATATTTAAAGCAATGCCGTGTTCTGCTGCACGCGCGAACAGTTTTCGTACTAATTTAATATGTTCATCGTACTCTTTGGAAAAAACCACAACGTCCTCTACAATTCTGCGACTGGATGGGAAATCATCGAATACTTCTGCTAGGCGACGACCATATTCATCCCCGGCGTGAACAATACCAAATGGCAGTCGTAGATAACGCCATCGTCCAAATGGTGTGCTGAATGTGGTTAATAACGATGACTCCTCATCTAGTTCTACTTGATGATATCCTTTGAGGGCATCGATTGTTGTGAAATATTTCATTCCTGCAGGGATAGTCCGTACTGCCTGGAAAGGTGTTACCAAACTAAATCTCGGTCTGATGATGATCTTGTTCAGCGCTCGGAAGTCAACACATAGTCGTATTGCACCACACTTCTTTGATACGATAACTATTGGATGCACCCATTCAGTAGGTTCAATAACTTTTGTGATAATGCCCTGTTGCTCCAATAACTCTAGTTCTTCTTTCAATTTTGGAAGCAGTGGTTCCGATACAGGTCTTGACCGTCTGATGGCCATCGGTATAACACCTTCTTTAATGACTATGTGATGCTTCTCACCATGCATTGGTCTGCATTCACCATCAAAAATTTCCGGATGTTCCTTCACGAGGTCCGGTTCTATTATTTCAAGCTCATCATTATTCTCCACTTGACAAATATCGACCTGACTCATGTTTTTGCTCAATACTCTACGAAAAGCAGTTGCATCAATTGAATTTTTATCTAAAATATCTGCCTTCACTTGCTGTAATTGTCGAGCTTCAGGTCGTGTTCTAGGATAGCCTTCATGCAGCATCCCTAGAGCTTTCTGCGTATTTTTTGAAATTATAGGCTGTTTCAAATTTTTCAAAACATGTATAGTTGCAACAGCCTCTGATTTTTCGCCGTCTGGTTCTGACAACCAGTGTATTTTAACTTTGAATGCACCCATTGACATGATAGGCTGCCCTGTGGCCGTCTCTGGTGATCCTGATCGATAGAGCTTAATCTTGTTAAATTTCTGAAAATAAGTTGTATCAGGGATAGCATCAATCTCGGCTCCAGAATCTGGCATCGCTAGTAGATTAACTGGTTTATTTTGCTGACTGGCGGGTATAACTTTTATAGTAATTAATTCATTATATGTTAGGTTGGAAACATTTCTTAAGCCTATGACATTTATTATATTGACAGGTTTCTTACCCCTGGGTTCACTTCTACATACTACGGCAAAATGACCTTTCCTGCCACAATTATTGCATATCTTATCACATGCCGGACAGTCGACTTTACTATGGCGACCGCTTGACCCACAGTTCCAACAACCAGTCTTTTCTACCATTTGTTTCCCAATAGGTTTTTCAAACGACATCTTTTTATGTGTTCTTTCTTTCTCAAACTTTGTTTGTTGTATTGATAAGGATGTCCCTTGCTTAATGTTCACTGACTCATTCTCAGTCGCCTCAAATGTTCGCAAAATTACTAAAGATTGATCTAGACTTAATTTATCCCCATGTTCCAAAAGTTTTCTTCTTACTTCATCATCCTGGACCCCAAAGATTACTTGGCCTAGAATTCTTGATGATTCGCAAGATGAGCAGCAATCGACATTAAATTCGCATTTCCTGGAAATGTCTCTGAGGTCACATAACCAATTGTCAACTGTTTCGTTTGGTCTCTGCACTCTTAAAGCTAGCTGCCTTCGCCAAACATGCCTATTTCGGCCAGCATTGCATCTCTCACGTAATTTATTAATGATAATTTCATAAGATGCTAATTCTTCCTCGGATAGGCCCATCGTCAACACTGTTTGTAAGGTTGACTTTGACAAACATGATAACAAGATGTTAGTTTTGTATGTGGGCCGTTGTTCTGCTGTAAGGCATGTGTCGATAGTAGACAATGCCAAAAATATATTCCACTGTTTGTACCATAGCTCAAATGTGTCTTTATATTCTTCAAGGTCAAACAGTGGTGGGGTACCATAAGGTTTAAATGGCTTACTAACGTGGTTTGTATCACCTCCAGACTGCGCCATGTAATGACTTTGAATACACTAGTTTCAAATAATTACTATAAAGTTGATAACATAACTTTATTACAATGACATAATTTTAATTATACACAGTCAAAACTGACATTTCTAACTGATTGTTTTACCATCCATGGCTTACTTCATTCCAATTTTGAAAGGTTATTTTAAAACGAAGACGCGGCAGCTGTAAGACCTGGGTAAAGAGACCGAGAAATTGTATCCTGTTTCATTTGCCTGGGCTTCAAAACCTAGGATTTTTCTTCATACTATCACACGCACAAAACTTCGATTCGAATGCAAAGACTTTAATTTTCCAAGTTTAGACTTGAATAATAACTCTAGTGTGATAAGGCCTTTATAACGCTCGATTTACTAAGTTAAAACAATCGGTCTCAAATGCATTCAATCATTGAAAGTTCCTAGTTTTCTAAATCTAGTTCCAGGGATACCAGGAAATCAATAAAAACCACGATCAATTTTCGAACGAATGCCTTTGCTATTAGCAACATTACTTTCAATCTGACATATTGAAATGGCACTACTAAAAGTTCTATCAAAGACATCCGCTGTTTGAAAATTCATCCTTGCTCATTTTCTCCTTTTCTTGTTGATCTCAGTATTAGACTTATGTGACATTAGCAACGTCATTAGTTCCTAAGAGTTAGTCGCGGCAAAATGATTTATTAACTTACAGATAACTAATGCTGCATTCACAACGTCATAATTGTACCGGTAAATTTCTATCGATTTGTACTTTATCGATCAATACTTGACAGCTGTTTATATTAGTTAATGAGGTTTTGAGTGTTTCACAGTTTAAAAAATAATTACAATACAGGAAAAATGTATATCTCTGCTCATAGAAAACAGAAAGATATGGATAGAAACAGAACATATCATATCACATATCATATAATTTTTTTGGTTAAAACAAATGCTTAGTGCGCATGCGTCAATTATAAATTAACGTAAAAGTTTGGAGCTTTCAAACTCTTAATAGAGAGTTATTGCAACCTCTGTTCTACTGATCTTTTAATAAAGTTTTCCTTTATATGACATGTGCGCATGCGCAGTTGATATATCCTTAATTTCTTTCTTTTATTAAAATACAGGCAACCTATATTTAATTTAAATAACGGCAAAGCATTTTTTATTTAAAGCGCCTTAATTTTGACAGGTTAACCTCAAAATTAACAACGGAGTAAATTCGAACATAAAATTTGTTGACTTTTCTTGTAAGTAATGATGCAAGCTAAAAAACGTTTACGATTTAAATACGAGGACGATGTTATTCTTCTCCGAGAAATTGCGTCGCGAAACCCTTTTGCGAATGGTTGTGCCGTATGGGATGAAGTTAAAAATAGTCTGCTGCAGTTAACTCATATAAGGGTTGCAGTTAACTTCTATATTCATTACGATTTCGATCTATCAATTTGGCATATTTGTCAAAATAAAGTATGAAGCAAGAGCACCGTTGCAATAACACTCTTTAAAACATCATGAAAAATTTTAATACAGGATACTTTATTAGAGGTTTCTTTTAATAAAGTCAGCTTTTTTCACTTTGCAATATCTCTCTAATTTTAATTTATAAGCATTAATTTAGAAGGTTGTGAACGCTAATATACAGTTACGTAGAACAAACATGTACGTTAATTCTAAGTACTAATTTTAATTTATAATTATGAGGTTGTGAATGCAGCATAACTATTTTTCAGGTGATGACCTTACTTTGCTGGATTCTCGGAATCGTTATACTTTGTTGTGGGTTACAGTTATTGCCAAAATATTTCTTTTTCTACGTCAGTTTCGCCTACTTTTGCATCTGTGGAATAGATCTAGTTGGATACTCTATGTCTAAACCAATCCCATGCCATTACATATGGCTGATGTTTGCTACGCTAGCATCTCTACTATTCTTCACCACAGCTGGCTTGGCTATAATACCAGTACTTTCCACATGGGCAGAAATATTGATTATAATATTGACCACAATTACAGGGACTATATTTTTAATTAACGTAGCATACACATTATAGTAAGTATATAAAATAATATTTAAACGAGATAAGATCAAATATGTTTAAGAAACGCAACTAAGGCTTAGTATTTCCAACCGTAGTTAACTTAAACTAAACTGGATATTGTTAACATTCTATGGGTTAAGCCATTTTGGCCGTATTTCCATGTGCAGTTGACAAACTACGAGGGTCATCTCAAAAGTAAGTTACACTATATTTTTAAAAAATAAATAAAGGTAAAAAAAAAAAAAAATTAAAAAAAGTATATTTAGAAAAGTACATATTAAACTTATTTTTCTACATAATCACCTTGTTTTTCAATACATTTTTTGTACCGTGATAAAAGTTTTTTCAATCCAGTGTCACACCATTCTGCCGCCATACTGGTTAGCTATCTTTCAACTTCTTGTTTCAAATTATCCTCGTTTGTGAAGCGTCTTCCCCCAAGATGTTGCTTCAGCTGCGGAAACAGGTGGAAGTAACTTGGTGCAAGGTCAGGGGAGTAAGGCGGATGTCCGAAAACATCCCATCGAAACTCCTCAAGCAGGTCTTGAGTCATCGTGTAATGTTGTTCTCCGTTCAATGAATGATTGGCGCCAACGAGAAACCATTGGCCTTGACATAACGTCTTCACCATAAACACTACACAACTCGCGATGAATTTCAGTAGCATTTTTATTTTTTGCCGTCAAAAAACGAATAACACCACTTCGCAATCGGCGGTAGGAGCAGGTGGAGTCTCCATAGTGGCTGGAGCCTGACTGCCGGATCGATCGACGCACGCGCATAGAAATTTTACAGTGCTGCCAATACACCCAGAGGCAAATTTCCCGACTCCCCGTTTTTCCCGTCAACCAAACGGATTAAAAAAAATAGTGTAACTTTTGAGACGACCCTCGTATAATAGGTATAAGTTAGACGCTGGCCTAACCGGTTAACTTCGTACGGTAAGCCGGTTAACTTCGTACATGGTTTAACCTCAAATTTCTTAAATTAAGATTTAATTTAGGAAAAAAAAATTCAAAGAAAGAGTGAATAAACATAGATTACGGTAAAATATATTTTATTTTCATAAAATAACAAATAAAAAGGCAACTTGACTAAAAATTAAAAAAAATATTCCAAATAAACAAAAATAAAATAAAGTCTGTAAAATTATAATCCCAGAGATAATAATTAGAGCCCAGCGCACAATATTATTGGAAATACACAATATTATTTGCCTTGGTATTTAACCCAGAGATGTTAACAAACTAGATTTAGTAACGCTTATATTTAACTACAAGAAATTCCAAGTTTACTAGCCGGTTGCTAAAGTAAAAATTATCCCTATATGTTGTTACATATAAAAACAAATGATTTTAACTTGAGTTAGAGAAAACTCTTAGATTAGCAACCCGGTATAAGAGGAGCTAACTTCGAAACAGTCTGTACATTTCGGTAGTATGACGTTGTTTAGAGCTATGCTTCCCAAAGTGCAGTTCACGGATCACTTGTGGACTTCCTGGTTTTCTTTGTGGGCCGCGATTAGCCTATACACCTACATATAAAATATGAAAAATAGTGGGTCGCGGATAGGAAAGTTTGAGAAACTCTAGTGTAAAGGGTACCCTTATACATACGGAGTGATTATTTAATGGCGAGACGACGTCACTGGAAGATTTAATAATTTGACCGTTTCATACACATCGTAGCAGGTGATTATGCGCGCATGCGCATAATCTTTTTTTCTTCATAATCAAATTTTCTTCAAGGTTATTATAGTCATAGTATTCTGCTAGGAGGCACGTAAAATTCGGTGACGTCGTCTCGCCATTAAATAATCACTTTGTATATGTACACCTTTATTTACTTTGATACATTTATGCACCATTCCTACCAGTGGCGGCTTTTGCTTTGGTTTGAAGGTTTGCGCAACCCCTAAAATATTTCATTTTTCTTACTAATATGGTAATCAACGCAATATATTCGTTATAATATATAATTTAGGAAAAACACTAAGCGCTATCTCTTCAGTTCCTACCGTAATATATTCTTGCAGACTGGTTTGCATTCAGTATGTAAAAACACTCCAACGCAGTTTGTCTATTCTCATAACAAGCCAGTAAGATGCACGCCGTTGCAAATTTAGTATGCCAGCTACAATGTTGCTGCGTCTATGTGCGTTAACAGCGTTCCTTTTTTTGCATTAATGATTTCTGTGCAAAGTAAACACTGGAGTCACTATTGAGTCAATTTTGAGCTAGTTTTAAATCAATAAGGTTGAAATAAAAAGGCTTGGAAGACCTACTTCGTATTTATCTCCGACATAAAGCAATCTGTCTCCAGTAAAAAAACAAACCTTCAATAGAACATTAGACATTTTATAACAAACATGTAATTTTGTGTTTGTTACGTAAAAAATTTAAATATTGTGTTTCCCTTGTGGTCATAAATTGTTTTTCTTTGTTTAAAATAAGGCAGAATGTTGGTGTTAATTTTCATTTCATTATAAATACTCTCGTACAAAACTAAATGTTTATCTAGAAAATATATATAGTTAGTAAATTTTAACTTATATAACATATAATAACTATACTCTATTTCAAATTAGAAAAGAGTAGATAGCGCTGCGGACCGAGTACGATTTAAGTATAATTCACATCTCATGTTTTAATAGATAGTACGTAATTCATAGTGTTAATGTTAACGCATAACAATGTTAGTTCTACACAAATCCGTATAAGCATTCATAGCTCCAATTTAGTGGATAAGCGTAAGAAAATATTTAACGCATAATGTTAGAAGTTTGTATACCTCAAACTTCTAACATTAACATTAAAACAATGACAACAGTCAAAATGAAGAAATATATTACACTTGAAATTCGAATAAGACTTGTGGATGCAGCTTGTGACATAATTATTAGTAAAAATGTTGAAACTAATATTGAAAAATAGATGTGAAGTGAGTATTTTTACATATTTTAGGGTTTCGCAGGTATACAGTGATAAATTTCAAAATAGACGAATATATTATACAGGAAATTCTAAAAAGATTTGTGGCTGCAGTTTATGATATACTAATTAGTAAATGTGTTGAATCTAATAAAAAAATTATGTGAAGTGTGAATTTTCACATATTTTATTTAATAATTATTTATTTAATAATTAAGCTATTTTATTTAATATTTAACTTAATAAATATTATTTTGGTTCTTTTTAGAAGTATATTTAATAAAAAAAAACAATACATATATTTAATAACAAGATATTTTTATTATAAATTGTTTAGTAATTTCTGTTGCGTGTAGATGGCAGCTAGATCGATTTATCTATTAAAACATGAGCTATGAATGGTACTAAAGTGTTGTGCTTAGCCACTAACATTATCCATTAACATTATGCACTATGAATTACGCTTTGTATATTAAAACATGAGCTATGAATAAGGTTTTACACAGAACAAATACAGTATAGCAGGAAATTTAAAATAAGTTACAACATGGGCGTAGTTAGCAAGTGATTTTTTTTTAATATAAAAAAGGAATTGGTTAATACGATAACACACTTACGTTATTTATACGACATAAATTCAGTATAATGGGAAATTTGAAAAAATATTAATTTTTATATATTATGTTTTATATATAAAAAGAGAGATTTAGCTAAAAGCGTTTAAAGAAAACAATAAAACAAACAATAAGTTTGTTTACTTTGTTTGTTTTTTTTTTTTTTTCTAAAGTTTCTTATTTAAATATTTACTGTAAATAAAAATTAAAAATATATGTATATATGAAGGTCTAAAAATTTTATCAATAACTTCTTCTTTGGGCACTATCAGCTGGGATGTCTTTTAGCCTCACATTAGTCCTCTATCTTGATCTGTTAATTGTCAAGTGTCAAAAAATATTTATCTGTCAGATAACCTAAAAAATATATAACTGCGTAAAAACAAATTTTATGGAGAATTTTTTCTCCATAAAATCTACGTCAAGAATATAAATAAGTCTAAATATGTAGATAATAACAATATACAAAAAAAAAAAAATAATATAAATAATATACCTATATTTCCGATGTACGACACTGAACATCGGTCAACTTGGACTAAAAACAATATTTTAACATTGTAATAGGGATGGTGTTCTAAAACCAATCAAAAACAAGGACAAACAGCTCCTATCTTCTTACACACATTTTTCTAAGCTGACATAGAGCATAGTACCTATAAAAGTTTCAACCCCAAGATTTCTACAGTACGAGCCGCCACTGATACCAACAAGAAGTCCGATTGTATTATCTGTCTCATTTTGTAATACGAAACTAACAGGGAAATTTCATTTTTTATGTTGTATATTTAAACAATCATCTTAGGGTGGTAATTCTGAACTGGCACCTTTCAAAATATTTTTGACATTTTTTTGACATGTCAATCGCAATTTTTTTCTGACATATATAGTTTTTGAATATAACCTCGATATAATAAAACTTAACCTATAACACACATGAATTTTATTTTACTATAATTACACAGTATTTTTATTAAATATAATGTAATATTTAGTTCAAATTGACATAAAAATTCATGGCTGTCACATATTATTATTATTATTATTTATTTCTATTCTTAATTGTACATTGTATATTTACATGCATAATTATTACACGTTATCACATATATTTATATATTAATAGAAATAATATAATACCCTACTCAGCGTAGCTGTAAGGTACGACCACAAAGACTGTCAACCAGTCTGTACGTGGTTTTATACAAAATATAGTAGATATATCTGAGACTTGAGTTTGTAAATATATATATTTCTGTTGCTTGGCAATAGTCAGTCAGTAGCGTGCTGTTTCGCCTTCGTCACAAACCAAATTTTAAAAGCCAGATTTACAAGTTCACATGTTTCCATAAAAGTCTATTTACAACACAACAGTCACCAAAGTAACCAGATCTAGTTTCGTATTACAAAAGGAGACAGATTATAGTTGTATTTCTAAAAAAAAAATATATTATTCACTGTTTTTTATAATTGTATGCTGTATAATGTAAAACTGTTAACGAAGTAGATACCTCGAATAACGACAACTCACTATATTACGGAGTATTATTGCTTTCAATGTCTCCAAACATGGTCCCATAAGTAGGGGCGAATTTACCATGACGCTATCTGATAGCGGTTATCAGCATCAGACCCTGGTACGCTATGGGGCCCCCAAAAGTGCCTGTCTTATCTTCTTTCGAACTTTACATACATATACGAGTAATAATGAGCATATATTACGTAAGGCGCTAGGAAAGGGCTAGTATAGTCTGATAACTTTACTTTTCATAATTATTTAAATTAATTTGTATTACACTCTATACACTTATACATTCGTCGAGACTAGTCATCAAAATTTTTCTCCAAATTTTCTATCGGCACATAATCACATGAATCATTTACGCGACTAATAGTTGGTGTTCATTAACAAAACTGCGCCCTTTTAGTTAATATGTGACGTAGGGGAACAATCCAAATTGCGAAGGGTAATTGTAATCCTGAATTTTCCGTAAAATCTTATGTAACATGAGCTCGTTATTATTTTTTATTATAGGGTACCCAAAGCGTACAAAACTTTATAAAATGTACTTTACCATGCTGAACTGTATACAATATGGTATCCTATAGATATTTTAAAATCATTTTTCAACACCAGCTACATTTTCCGGAATTATCACTTCCTTAGATCGCACAGAACGTGGATCATATTCTAATTCTAAATCGCTATTTGAAAATTTTCGTACCACTGGTCAATATTTGTTAAGAATTGACAGTCATCATGGAATATACCAAATATTTCTTCATAACACTCTTTAGTTGATAAACTACATTTAAAATTATATAAAAGTATCGTCCGATAATCTTCTTGACATGGACAGTATTTTTCAACTAAACTTAACATAGTTTCAAGTTATAAAAAAAAATAATAATAATAAATAACAAAATCGTGGTTGTGTTTATATGAAAGACATCTTTAAATTGGTACAAACTTGATATCGCTGTTTATTTATATTAGCCCACGACAAAACTTTACCAGCATCCTATGCATAATGTATACATTTACGTAAAATTTTACAATAAAGGTTTCGTAAAATTATGGCTAATTTTGTTATAACTATTTTGGGGCAGAGCCGTAGCAATTTTTTTGGCGCCCCTGGCAAATAAATTAAATTAACTTAAAATAGCGCCCTTTTAATAGACAATAGGTGAAAATAAAAAAAAGGTCCTCACTTCCAAAATACAAGTGAAAGACCTAAAAAAAAGTCCTCATTTCCAAAATACAAGTGAAGAACTAAAAAACAAAAGGTCCTCACTTCCAAAATACAAGCGACAAAAAATACAAGCGGTCCTCGCTTTTAAACTACAAGTGACCAAAAACAAAGAAAAACACACGATGGCGTCCCTCATTAAGCCTCGCGCCCCTCATCAAACCTCACGCCCCTGGCACTGCCAAGGCGTTGCTACGGCTCTGCTCAGGGGCCCCAAAATGATTATTAACTTCAGGCCCCCGAAAGTCTAGATCCGCTACTGCCCTAAAGCTCTCGAGAGCTAGTACTTAATTTGACATCCCAGTTACAAAGAAATTTAATGTCTCCGCTGGATGCAATTGATTGTGTCCACATATTATGCGTGATAACAAATATTTTTATTTTAGTATGGCACAGAAAAACAAGAAATATTTGCAATCAGTAACGCCACTACAAAGCGATGAAAAGATACATAGTAAAAAATCAAGTAAACCCGAAGATACTAGTGAAAACAGGAGTAAATATAAACGTAAACACAAAGGTAGTGAGAGTGATAGCGAATATATTAGACAATCGGGCAAACGCGACTACGAACGAGAAGACAGACAAAGGCGACAATGTTGTGGTCGTCCAGGGTGTCCAAACACTCATCTGGATAGAATGTCTTATCACGAATCGAAATATTCTACTGGTTATCAGGAGGAAATACACAAAGGACGTTATGCGGAAAAGGGGAAGCAATGCTACGAACTTCCCGATAGACCATGTTATCAGGGAAGAGAAGAGCGCTATGAACCAAAGAAGCAATGCTACGAAAAACCTGATAGACCATGTTATAAGGGAAAAGAAGAGCGCTATGAACCAAAGAAGGAAGGCTACGAACAACCTGATCGACCATGTTATAAAGGAAAAGAAGAGCGCTATGAACTAAAGAAGCCATGCTACGAACAGCCTGACAGACCATGTTATCAACGTAAAGTGGAGCAAGAGTGCAAAACGGAAACTGTAAAAGAAAAACCTTGTTACGAAAAACCAGATAGACCATGTTATCAGAAAAAGGTGGAGCAGGATGTCAAAGTAGAGAAACCATGCTACGAACAGCCTGATAAACCATGTTATGAAGGTAGACAAGAACGTCGGGAAGAGCGCGTTATTCAAACAGAAAATGATGAAAACCAATATCCTGAGACACCTTGTTTTGAGATACCAACCAAGCCTTGCTACAAACCACCTCCAGAACCTGAATGCCATAAAAGATGTGAAGGACGAACTGTAAAGGTCAATACATATATTTTTTCAATATGTTGTAAAAGATTTTAAGGGTCTTGTTGTAACGCGGCATATACGTTCTTAAAAATCATCGCAATATGATACGTTAATTAAGATGAAATGTGAGCCATAAGAGTTTAATATGGGAATTTTTTTATATTTCAGAATATCTAACCGACTAAGGGCCAGTTGCACCGCTTTGTAATAAATCTAACACTTGTGTAACAAAGTATACCTTAAATTTAAGTAACACTTAAAAAATAAATGCATTGCACTGACTATTTTTGAGGAGGGCTTTATTAAGGAATGGTTTAAGGTGGTGAAACAGAATAATTTAAATATGTAACGTTTTTATCAAGACTATCTAACTGTCACTTGTTTTTACCAAATTCTAATAAACTTTGTTTTAACATTTAACCTGGTAAATAATAGTCAAAAACAGAAGTCGGTGAAACTATTTCTAAAATTGAAATATTTATGTAAATATAAATAAATATGAATAAAAGTAAACTAAAAATAACTATAACATTGAAATACAATATAGCCTGTTTCTTTGGTTTAAGCGGAATTAGATTTACAATTCTAGTAACTTAAACCGTTTAAGTGAGGCTTTTGATCATTTTGTTTAGCAAAAGCACTCTTTAAACCCTAAAAGGAGAGCTTAAATATTTGGAATAACCTATACCTACTCACCAAAGTCGGCCCTAGTATACATGGCGTCCCCAGGCAAAAGTGAAAACGTCAATTATAAAATGTAATAAGAAATTATTTATCATTACAAATACCTAATACAAGTACCTACAATACATAAGCATAAAAAATTAAGTCGTGCTAAATAATTTTATTTTCAACAACTCTGTATTTATTATTAAATAAAATTATTTCGAGGTTAATGAATTTGGTTTTTACACAGCTATCATTTAAAATCCAATTTTTTTAATAACTGATAAACAGCATCTTAATTTATCGAAACCTTTTCGAAATGTTCATCCATTATTACAAAATAATTCTGTCCTTCATGCACTTTTTTCAATAAAACCTAAATAAATTTCCAAAATATCTTGTTCATCGTCCACAATTGCATCACCATCCATTTTTACCGACCGTCAACATATATAAGGAGGTATTGTGATCATATCGATTTTGACATTTCGAGATTTCGATGGATCTCCACGAATTGAGGTCCCTACATAACGTTTTGACTATTTTTAGCATGATGTCTGTCGGTCTGTCTGTCTGTCTGTCTGACGGTCTGTCTGTCGGCCCGTGTACACGTGCAGAGCAAATTCGGCTAAAAGGATTTTTATGAAACGTCATATTTAAGCATTTGACATCAATGGCACAAGTTGACCAACTTTTGGTAAAAATCGGTTAACTGGAAATGGGAGTTTACTCGTGTCGGTTTTAAGATTTTTGCGAATATTTCACAACAGAGAAATATTTCGAAAAAAATTATTGAACAATGTTGCTATAAATGCAATAACTAATAATTTTTATTTAAGACGTTTTTTGATAAAACGAAAAATTTCGACAAATTTTTGTAAAATTTTTTAAGTCTCAATTTTTTCATACTTTTATGTAACGTTTCTATGGTCATGACAAATAATATCTCTGTTAGAAAATATTAGGCCAAGTTATTTCTACTCTGCTGCTAGAATGCATTTTATACAAGTACTTTACGATGGCGGTCGGCCGATGGTGGTGGCCACAGTTGATTTTTATAATTAAAAATGTTAATACTTATATTTTCAATAACTGTCAAAATATTACATCTGAGTGTCACTTAAATAATAAGCCCAACCTCATGTACGGCTTAATTTAGATTTCAATTAACAAAAAATAAGTTTCACTTAAACAGCGGTGCAATGGTTTAAGCGTCATTTAACAGTTTTAAGTTACACTTAAAGCTTAAGTGTTAGCGGTGCAACTGGCCCTAACTGGGATAAAATATTCAAATTTACTGAAAGTATTAGAAAGAAAAAAAAAAAAAAACTAGAAAATACCGTTATCAATTACGTATTTGTTAGTACCATTTTTAAAATAATATAAATAAAATTATAAATAAATCATTGAAATATTATTTAAAAAAATAAAAATAAATACCTTAATTTGAGCAGAGATTATCAGATTGCGAAGAGTGACCCTTTGAGCTGTTTTGGCATTAATAATTGTGGCATTAAAATTGGTTCTGAAATTAGGTGGAAAGTGTAAAAGAGGAATTTGAGACGAATTTTCATAAAAAAAAAAAAAACTTAAAAACTGTTAATGTCAATGTAAAAATGTGGTTACATTTGACCGTGACGCTATGATCGAAGATCCCAGAACTAAATCCATGAACGCAAAAACTAGCCAAATTGAAATTTGGGTGGAATGAATATTGAGTTATAAATATTTTAAATGTTCTTTATTATTGAAAGTATACTATTATTTAATTTTAAAGGTAATTTTAAAAATGTAACATTTCGAACAGGAAGTTGCGCTCAGGGCCACCCAGAGGACTTCTGGGGCCCCGGAGAGAAACTTTCTTTGCGGGCCCCGGGTAATGATCAATTCTATACCCGGGGTCGTCAAGGGCGTGAAAACTAATTCTTTCAGCTCGGACTCAGGCCCATATACAAATAAAGCGGGAATTTTTATTATAATACAGGTGAAAATACAACTGATGACCTAAACAAAAAAAGTCCTCACTTCCAAAATACAAGTGAGTGAGTCAGTAACGACAACGCGCCCCTGGCACTTGACCCGATGCCAGGCCGTTCCTACGACTCTGGCCAGGATTCCCAGGGCCCCGGGAATTTTCCCCGGCTACCCCCCCCCTCTTATCGGTCCTGGTTGCGCTTATAAGATAATGATTTTTTCCATATGATATACAGGGTGTTTGTTTGAAACGGTGCACCCCGAAAATCTCGTTTATTTGTAAAGATACAAAGGGTGCATTCGATTTGACGCTCCGAGCGTTCCGAGCACGTTCTGTACACTCAAACGTGTTCGATTTGACGCTCAGAGTACACTCAATGGCATTCGTTTTGCGATCGAGCGAGCATTTCGAGTGCGCTCTATGTGTTCGGGGTTTTAAGACCGAGCATATGGAGTATGACGTAAAAAAGTGGGGGAACGGCGGGAAAGAAATAAAAGTTTAAAATTAAATTATAAATAAAATAAAAATAATAGCCTTAGACAAATAACAATAGACAAATAATATTGTTATTTGTCTATGGCTACAGAGTACGGCCATTTTATGTATTTGTGACGTTCTGTAAACAGCAAAAAAAATATTAAAATACACCGTGCATAAAATGAAAATGGAAAAAATTCATTAAATTAATTCATTAATTATTATTTAATTTTTAATTAATTTTATTTCTTCATCATTGAAAAAAAAATCAAGGAAAAACCGAGGTATATAATTTTGATTCATGACTGACGTGAACTAATCTGACAGTAAAAACGCCGCCTAAAATTATAGGGTTAGATTTTATAAACATTACGTCACAAGAACGCTCGCTCCGTTAGTGCTCTATTCATGACGTCAACATCAACTGTTCGCTCAGCGCTCGCTCTACTCTGTACAACTCGAATGCACCCAAAAAATCTTCAGAACAAAAGTTAAACTGGACAAAAAGACCCATCTAAAGGTTACTATAAGAATTCAGAGGCACTTCCGGTTTCACCGGAAATGATGTCAACTTTTGATCTAGCATAGGGAATCGATAATTTTATATTTTTTTCCTAAAAGTACATTAAATTAGCTTTACAATGACACCAAAAAGTCATATTTTTATGTTAACCATTTCAAAATGGCCACCATTTATTTACAAAATAATAATCAACATAAGTTTTACAAAGTTGAACGTAGCAAGCTTTGAAAACAATAAAAAAGAAACAAAATATCTCTAAAATAAACTATTTGACTATTTAGAAATTTAATGTATCTACTGTAAAATTCTATACACAATCGCAGGCCGATTAGAAACGCCGCTCGGCGAAGCCGATCCGGCTCCTAGTATTATAAAATATATTCTTATATTATTTACTAATTGCTTTAAATAAAATTAAATTCGAATACTTTATCTCAGTTACATTGACAATTACACCCTAAACACACACAGAAAATTCCATTACTCAAAAATATGGGCACTTTTGCATAAGGAAAAGGAATTTCCTATGTTAAATGCATATGGCCCACATTCGTGTTAACGTTATATATGTTAAATGGCTAATAAATAAATCAAAACTATAGTGACCTTAGGTATACTAAATTATTTTGGATATGATTTGTGTATTACAACATGAATTAACTCAACCAAGTGCAAATTTCTACTTTTGCCTGGTATTTCGAATAACTGCGTATACGAAAACTTCTAGTAAATCATTCGCGGTATAGCGAGCGCTTCCACTTTGGAGCGTAATAATCATGCGATATTGTCCCGGGATCATGTCCCGAGGTTAAGATTAAGATTACACGTTTTTTTTTTTTTTTGTGAATCAATCATATTAGGTCGTCAAGGATGAAATTTGTAGAAAACAAGGCAAAGCTGGTTGATAACTTACAATTATAAGGAATTATTTTATTCATCAAACTATGCACCCATATTGTCTATACACTTTTGCCATTTAAGCGGCAGGTTGTTCAGGCCGGTGGTATAAAACCATGACGGACGAGAGTCAATCAATTCCTGGAAGGCCAGTTTTACAGCATTGTCGGAATTAAACTGTTTTCCTATTAAAAAGTTTTCCAAATTGCGGGGTTAGGTCTGGTGAGTATGGAGGATGATGAAGAAATTCCAAATTTAATTCCTGTAGTTTTGCCACAGTCATTTTTACAGTGTGTTCAGTGTTTTCTTCAAGTTTTTGTTGCAGTATATTTCTGCTGTGATCGATGAGCCAGTTTTTTTTTTTTTTTTTTTAAGTTATATGTACGAAATTTCGCGAACTAATTTTATATTGTCTGCTGCATAGTAACAGTAGAGCCAAATACACTATTAATGTTTCGCGCGGTCTGCGATGCCGTAGTTCCACGTAAGAATTCATACTTCATAATAGTGTAGGGTGACCATTCGTCCCGCATTTTGATTTGGTGTCCCCAGGGCCGAATATTGCTCTGTACTTATATTTGGGAGGTGAAGACCTTTTTTTGCTCTTTACTTATATTTGGGAGGTGAGAACCTTTTTTTGTTTGCTCTTCACTTATATTTCGACCTTTTTGTGACGACCTATTTTTTGCTCCGTCCCGCATTGCCTTCTCCAAGAAAATGGTCACCCTATAATAGTGCGAATTTCCGACCGTTCCATTTTCAACAAAATTTTCTAATAAGTTTTTGATACTTTATAAAGCATAAAATGATTTCTTTAAACAGACGAGAGGAGTTACTTGACAAAAAAAAAAAAAAAAAAACAACTGTAAAATATTAAGCCAATATCAAATAATAAGCTGTTAAAGTTGGCAATATTATTAACTACAAATTTCATCCTTGACGACCTAATATAAACGTAACCCTACTTGTGCACTGTTCAGCTATTATTTATATAATGGCAGATGCGGACTATTCAACAACAAACAACTAATCTTTACCAACAATTGCTGCAAACGAGAACCCCGAGTTCAGGAATATTTACGTCCTTGGAACTACTAAAATATTAGAGGCTCGAAACTGTCGCAGGGTTGCGTTTTCCCACTGTAGACACGACATTAGGACAAATTAAAGATTTTCTGAAAACGCGTTTTACAGATCTGACTATGCAAGTCAGGTTAACTCTACAATGAATAAAGAAACGTCTAAATCTCTAGTGGATAGATATAATTTTAAAATTAATTATTGGAAAACATAAAACTAGTCTTATGGCGGGTTGCTAACGTAAGAGTTTTCTCTAACTCAAATTAAAATCATTTGTTTTGCAATACTGCAACATACAAAAACAAATGATTTTAACTTGAGTTAGGGATAATTCTTACTTTAGCAACCAGCCATTAGATAAAAAAAAAAAAACAATACATTTGAAATTGATCATTCAATTGTTTTAGTTAGATGAAAACATAGATCAGCATCGATTAAAAACGCAAACTAACAATTTATGGAATTCAAATTATACACCATTTAATATTTATAAATAATTTTGTTCATTTTATTGCTACATATAAGGTGATTTTAAAAAGATGTAATTATGTAATAGATGCATAGAGTCATCAGCTGTTATTTTGAATTGTATCATTTATTTGTAAATGTTAGATGATGTTCTTGTAAAATTGCTTGAATTTGTTCCCAATAATAAATAATAATTTATTTAATTCTACGCCTAGCATTTTAATGATTTTGTAAAACATACATGTGATATAAATTTGACATTTCTTTTAGTTCAATGTTTATGCATATAAATAACAGCTTCAACAAACTACCACACAATTTCAAGCCATTTCCAATTGCATAATATCTTCCTTTAAAAATCACCTTATACATTGAATGGAGATTTTAACCTGATAGAAGCAAAAATATTTTGTTACAGAAACCTCCGCCATGGCATCCATGCGAAAAGAAGGTTGAAAAATTCGAATATGCATCAAAGTAAGGTTCCAAAAACTTGTATTTAAAATTAATTCCACAGTCTGCTAGTTAAATTAACTGTTAGTTAAATGATTACATATATTTGCCAATATATTGGACAAAACTGAATGTAAACATAGAATTTACAAGAAGAAAATATATAGACAATACTGTTTCTTTACAAATTTGAATATTATAACCGTTGTGCTACAAACTGTCTCTTTAGTGACCGCACACAATTATCTATATACGAATGGGTACTATAGGGCAGAGATTCTCAAATTTATTGAGATCAAGACCCCCTGAGAAAAATAAGAATAATCGAGCATCCCGAACAAACACTATTGCATATTACAGAAGTAAAAGGTTTACCACTTCGCGGCAAACAGATTGTGAACCAGTTCTATATATTATATCGCCCCATCCGACGTAACTCAATATTTTAATTTTTTGACTTAGGCTCGGTATTTCCGCCTTGCTGTTATCTATAAGAATAACTATCAATGGGATAATATTATCCTCTTGATATTCTCTAGGATAAATTGCTTTCTGTATTTCCAACTCTATAGTTATCCCGTAGATAATAGTTATTTTGATTGATAATATTTGACGATGTCTTTTTAGGGTTTTGTAGGTATGACCAAAAAACCCTTATACCGTCATTTTGTCGTCTGTCTGTCTGTCTGTCTGTCTGTCTGTCTGTCTGTCTGTCTGTTCGGTAAAAATTGTAGCCAAACGGCTAAACCTAGAGAGTTGAAATTTGGCATGCTTATACAACTCTTTGACCCGCAAATAGGAAAAATACTAAAACATTTAAAAAACATATCCCCCTAAAAATATAAACAAATATGTGCTCATCGAAAAAAAAAATATTTTTTTTAAATTCTGAGTAGGGTATCAAATTAAAGCCCTTAGTACGTGGATTAACGATCAAAATTTTATTTTTGCAAAATAAATTCTTTTGACGCTATTTTTGCCAAAATTGTGCAAAAAAATTTTTGTCCCACACCCTGTAGCTCAGATGGTTTAAACTAAAAATCTGAAAAAATTCTAAGTAATGTACATTGGTGTGAACCGGAATAGTACAACAGGAATTTTTGATCAGATTATGTTTTCGGAAAATAACGTATTTTTTGTGTTTTTTGGTTGACGATGCATATAGCTTATACTCATATAACACGCTTAGTTGTTAAGCGTGTGGTGGTCTAGAGGCTATGTTGCGCGCCAACTATACAGATTTGTTATACACGACGCAGGTTCGTTCCTAGCTTGTGGGTCAATTTTTTTTTTGTTTTTTTTTTTTTTTAATTTTTATTTTGTTTAAATTAATTTGTTAAAATTCTAGTTATATTTTAGCAAATTTTGAATTTAATTTTCAAGAGCGTAAATTTAATAACCAATTGGAATTATATTTTCATTCTATTAGTCATTTATACGAAACCAGAGGGGCGGAGCGTATGATTTAAAACAACCAATGAAAGCCATAGGCGCAATTTTCAAAATCTTAATGAACCTTGTTATATAAAAAAAATACTGCACTTATTTAGAAACCTAAATAATGATATTAGGTATTCGAATTAAAATTAACAAAAAAATATTTTAACATAAAATTTGTTTTTAAAGCTCTGAGATTAACAGACGATAAATTATTTTAAAAAGATCGTTCATATTGCCGTGGTTACTACAAAGCAAAATTTGTCCTACACACTCAGCATGCCGCCTTCACTTATTATATACCTGCAAAACCCTGCAATGTGTGAAAATTCACACTTCACATCAATTTTTTTATGTTGGTATTAGTAGCGTTATGTTAAACAAAGAGAGACATATACGCGACTCGCACGAATAAATGAGAGATAGATACAACTGTCAAAATTTTGTACAGAAAAATGTGCGATAAACGCCCAGAAAGAAGCGCAAATTTCAATATTTCCGAAACAAGGCAACTTGTAAATCTTGTGTTAAAAATGTAAAAATATTATAGAAAATAAAGCTACTGACGCTGTAAATCTAAAAGATAAACAAAAGGCCTGGGAAAAAAATTGTATTATGTTCAATGCAGGGCCGGAGTAACGCATTCCGCAGGTAATGCAAGGCATTAGGGCGCTGGATGCCAGGGGGGCGCCAAGGTTAAAGTGAGGACCTTTTTTTTTAGGTCTTCACTTGAAATTTAAAAGTGAGGACCTAATGAAATTTTGCCCTATCTGGGGGCGCTCCATTAAATCTTGCCTACGGGCGCCAAAAACCCTCGCCCTGGTTCAATGCATCCTGCAGACAGAATAGAAATGCAAAAACACTGAAAATTAAATACGACCGTTTATTTATTTTGTTTAAATTGGTGTAATATATGGTGGAATATTTTGTGGAGTAGGATATTAAATGCATTTTTCGCTAAACGAAATCGGTTAATAAATTCTTTCTCATCCCAATGGTTCAGATGATTTGGTCTAACACGAACTATGTATAGGCGTTCTAAATACTCAATTTCATCATCATCGTCTTCTAGCAAATCTTCTAAATCAGAATCATTGATTTCCTTCTTTAAAAATAAATGTAAATTATCTAAAAATAATCGACAATATATATATATATATATAATTTTACAAGCCAATAATTTTACAGCCAAATAATTACTGGAACGGAATAATTTTTTAATCTATATATATATATATTTATGTATATATATTTCAGTATAAATGAAAGTAGATTACTAAATTATTTTGAATTTATTTTGATATAAGTAATTACACAATAAAATAGTACACATAATGGAAACAGGTGTATGTAATATGTATATAAAGTGTAGGTATGTCTAATATGTACATAATACCTGTTATATTATATATTTTACGTACATATGCTTATATTATGTACATATATTTAATTTTTATATCAATAAAATGTTTTTTAACACCTATCTCTCAAAAACTGTCATTTTTATCCAATGGATAACATTTATCAGTACCTACACGGTGTGAATAACTTATCCTATAGATAACTTAATTACTTTATAGATAAATAATTGGAAATACGCAAAAAATCGTTTTTCCCTTGATAACAATTTATCCCATAGATAGTCAATTTTATCTATGGATGGAAATACCGGGTATTAGTAAGTTAAATATTAGAATACACGATATTCTTTAAGTGAAAAAAAATATATATGTATCCCACAAAACTGTACGTTATGCTACCAAAATTATAGTTTTCTGAGATACGAATTTTTTCATGAAAAGATTACACGATGTTTTAATATTTAACTTACATAGTTTAAAAAATGAAAATATTGAGTTACAACGATCTTCGTAGGACGGCTCGATATGTAGTTGGCTATGCTCTACGACTTATATCGTTTTTTTTTTTTTTTCCTTTAATTTTCGCCCTGGCGAAGATGTTAAAGTGTGTACAAGCGAGAGACATTAATTATAATTTGCATCGAATTTTAAAAAACAATTCCTTAAAATATTTAAATCAATATAACATTGAGTAATATAAAGCAGGTCTGCCATTTGGTCTCAGAGTGGATATTACTTTTAAAAAATTCATAAAATACAGATGGGTAATTTTGAAACATATATTATTTAATTTTTTTAAAAAATAGTATCATATGCGAATTTTATTTCTTAAAAATCGTCCAGATGTCTTCTATCTCGTTAGCAGCATTCTTCTAAGCACATTTTTAAAGAATCTTTATTAATTTCGACGCGTATACGCTTCTTTAACTGTTCAATATTAAATTTACATGTATACTTTACTATTTAGATACTCCCGTGAGAAAAAAGTCTAAGGGTTAAGGTTCGGTAACCGCAGAAGTCGGGAAAACTTTGGAAATAACTGTACCCTTAAACAGCTCTCTGACGGTGGCCATAAACTTACTACTTCATCAAGTTCACTCGTCAGTGAGCTATGGCTCAACTCTGCTGCCACAATGCTGAAACATAGTTTCAACATTGTAACCAGGAAATTGCTGAAATTGCAGAAATATACAGAACATAGCACAGTACCGAGTACTAGAGTTCACGCGCCATCCCGCATGCCTTCAAAATATATATTGACCGATTATTTCAGCACCTGACATTGAGCACCAAACTGTATTCTGCTTGTTATATATTCTATATTTCCCCTTGCGGCGTTAAGGGTATTAACAATTACAAACAATTAACAACAATTACAAAGAAATGAAAAATAAAATAACATAATGAATGTATTACAATGTTTTTTTTTTTAATTTCATTTCTTTGTTCTTCTTCCAGTGTCCCTTTCTTTCTTTCTATTCTCCTTCCGGCTTCCCTCTCCGATCTCCTTCCTTCTTGCCTCCAGTTCTCACGCCCATCTTTCTCCCTTTCCTTCCTCACTTATCAGTTCCTTTATCTCTTCCTCCCAAACTGCCATCCTCTTCGCTAAATGTTCCAATGTTTCTTCTTCCTTGCACATTCTGTAGAGCTTGTCCTCTGGCTTTGCTCAGTACCTGTTGTTCCATTGTTCGTTGCCGCATCTCAACCTCGCTATCCTCCTGACTCTACCCCCTGATCTTCCTCTTTTCCCCTTCAGTATTACTATCACTCTTATCTCTTTATATCTTTGCACCCTCAGCGATTTGTCTATTCTGTCTGTTCTTTCCTGCTCCATAGCTACTAGGATACCCATCGGTGCTCCATAGCTACTAACAAATCCGCATCTATCACCCATCCAAAGTCGGAAGTATCCGGTTTAAAAGTTATACAAGTTAAAAATGTTATAGATATCATTTCATCCTGCATTTTTCAAAATATTTTTGTATTTACCTTAAATAGTCCTAGCAGTTAAAACTAGTCAATTATTACTACTATTAATATTCCGTATAACTAACTTTACAGGGAATGTGCTGCTGTCCAAGATAAAACAATGTCGATAGATTCTACGTGCGGCCCAAACACTTGTGCAGCAGAAAACGAGAGATACGAAGTTAAAAGGTAAGAAAATAAATAAATAAATAATCTGATACAAAACTGTAAATAATTATCCGGTGGTGTAGCGAATTTTGCGAACTGGGCAAAGTATAAAATTTGCACCATCCCTCGCCACCAACCAATAAAAACTTTATATAAAAGACAATCGTAAATGCATATGCAAGCAGCGGCGGTGAAAGGCAGGGGCGACAGGGGCACAGGCCCAGTGCGCCAAAACAAACGCTTAGATATAAGTTTTTATTAAGTTTTTCTTTTTTATTTAGATCAAAAATATAAATTTTCATTTCTATAATCAATCTCGTACGTATTAAATACAACGATTGAATTTAAAGGTGTGCACATTTATTGATTATATAATAATATTCAGTCTTCTTTCGGACTTCTGCAAAATATTTGTATATAAATAACAAAAAATGCCATTTTTCAATCTTCTGACTTGTTTGAAGACGGTGTTTCGGAGATAGTTTTTTAAATAATTTAACGTAGAAAATGATCTTTCAGCAATACGTTGTTTACTGGCAACGTTACTAATATTTTTAACAGCTTTCATGAAACTATATTTGATTAACTTTCTTACACATCTGAAAACATCTATAATTGATTTTGGTTGCACATTTAGATATGCAATGGCACATTGACTTACAAACTTAATTTGTTCCTGACCGCGGTTCGTATCTTAAAAAGTATGTATCTAGAAACCCAATTTTCCATTATATCTTAAGGGAAATCAATTAATCCGTTCCCTGATTAAAAAATAATAAAGCAAATCCAAAAAATCAAAAAAAAAAATCAATTAAATGAAGAAAATGCAAATAAATAGAGAAGAAGTGAGAAAAAGCATTTTCTTCACTATAAATGTCATTTTGTATACCATCACATATTAATTTTTATTTAAGTAATTTTCTGTTTCACATGATTAGTATGAAAATCATCTTCCTTTAAATTGTAAAAATTGAACTTCGCCTTCATACGAAAAACGAATCGGGTAGCCGAGGTATCCATACTACTCAAAACCAGTATCGCGTATCTGTATCCCACAAGTATCGCAGTATGAACGCTTAAATTTGGTGTAATTTAAATTCGTTGCATACGCATATCCCGATTAAAAAATTATCGTGTGAAAGCGATCTAACAATCGAAGAAAAACTGAAAGCGACTCCTCGCAGGAAAGCTGAAGAGCATCCAACGGTTTGTAGAGTTTTCGACTTTGGTAATAATGAACAATGATGAAAATTTAAGAGTTTTTATCAAGGTATATCCTCTCTAATGTTTCGTATACAAATGGTTCAGTGGTTTGTGTGGATTGATGATTTAACCCAAAAATGAGTTTTTACGATCCAAATGGTCATTATGGAGAAAGGTAAAGCTCTGTTTGGAAAAATTAATGAAGAAAGCTGTTTTGATTTTGAAACATATCTCATTAATTTACATTGTAATTTTACCTCTAATTACGCAGTATTGAATTACGAACTCATGTGTCTTAACTTAACCCTGGCGTAAATGGAGGGCTACCTGTATTTGCTTATGTTTGCTATACTTATGTTAAAAATAAATGGTACGTAACTAACGAAGTTTGCAACAATTTAAATGTCCACAGTATATATCTTTTTAATTAATATTAAAAGTAAATTTTTCTTTCTTTAGTTACAAGATGTCAAAACAATCATGTGGTGCAGTAAAAGAAACACCTAGGAAGTAAGTTACTATATATTTAGTACAATTAATGTGCGCTTTTTACTAAGAACAAAACAAATAATTAATATATAAGTTCATCAAGATGGATGGCATCTAACCTAACCTAACGTTAGATGTATTAAGTGTCAACTATTATTCTCAGTAATCTTTCTGCAATTAAAATTGTTTTGACTGAATATTAGCCCTTATTAGCGCTTACAAAGTAAGATCTCGTTTTCTGATCATCTAATTAGAAACGAGAAATGAAATTAAACACATGCAATACATTAATCCAGTGCAAATGGTGTCTTGTCAATTATAAAAAAAATGTATTTTTCATCAACTAACTGATTCTATTGAATTACTGTTATACATGATTTGCATTTAATGTTGTGGGCTGTTTTCAGCAGCATATAAACTTCTTAATTAGGACCTGTTGGTCATGCTATTTTAGGTATCAGGTCTTTCCATGTATCCCGAATACCACTGATGACTTTAATAATACCATATATATAAACTAAACGAGCATATTATTTTTAAGGGAATGTTGTCCGTGTCCAGAAAATGAAGAAATTGAACTTGTAAAGTAAGTATGCACTTAAACATGTGTACTATTTACCTTTCTACATACATAGTACGTTACTGATACCAAGGGTATCAATAACGTCAAACGCGTTCGACAGATCAAACGTGTAATGATTTTTATTCGTACACCAATGTTTTAACCAATTTCTCTGTCTATTCTGAACGTCAAGTAAACAAAAAAAAAGGTCCACACCTTGAAGTCCCAGCCCAAATTTTAGTAGAGCAATTGTATTGAATTGTAAAACAATTTTGTAGATGTAAAACGACTGTAAAAAATTACAACCCTACTATATACTGATTAGTAATATTGATGATATATTGACTAGTAAATATATACATACTAAATTTTTGCATAGTAATATAAAAGGGTTGTGCAGCCCTGCTATATAATTTTATCATCAAAGTAGTTTAGAACTTATCCCCTCCTAAGTTTGATCCTTTTTGATATTAACTAAAATTTGTGATGTTTTTATCAAAATCTGTGACTTAAAATTATTAATACATCTTATAAAAACCATGTTTAAAATAGGGGTCCTGTCCAGTGCTCGGCCAGATCGGTGGGGCACTATTAAGGATATAGTGTATCTAATAGCAGTGGATACAATACAAGAGTTGAAAAACGATCCCGTTTTTTGCAATAGATTGTTCCAAAACAACGAGTAGTTATTTAAGTTTTGCGGATAAAAAGGAAAAAAAAACACAATTCGTTTATTTAAATATTTGTATTGTTTTTCAAAATATTCACCTTCATGTTCAATACACTTTTCCATCCGGTGAAACCAATCCTGAAAGCACTGGATTACCTCAGAAACGAAATTTTCGTAGGCTTCGATATTAAATTTTAATCCGCTCATTTTATGCAGGCTATATTATTAAAGGCTAACGAGTCATTTCTTTCAGTCCTGAAGTGATCAAGAACTCGGTAGACTTGATCAAGAATTGAAGTGGAACACATACGGTATAGAAATTGTAATATTCCATTCAGCAGTGACTGTAAACAATGTTCAAACGGAACAGCAGCAATATGACCCATACGTTCGAAGAATGAAGAAACTATTTTCTTACCAGTGCTCCGTGTACGTTTCAGTTTGACTAGTTCGGCTTCGTCTGGGAAGATCCACTGTCGTTTACTTTCTAGTTTATAGCAGTAAATCTATGCTTCGTCACCTGTTACTATGTCGTAAACAGCTTATGACTGGTCTCTGCTAAATTTAATGAGCAGTTTCTTACTTCACTCCTCATAAGGCGCATGAGAACAGTTCACTTGTGTTATTCACTGAGCACAAAGCTTCCTGACGGATATATGCTCAAGGATGCCTGAATATGCCTATAAATGCAGCGTTTATCCGCTTCCAACATATTCCGGACAATGTCGATATTTTTGGCAGTGAGAACTCTAATAGAACGACCATTAACATCGTGAGGTCGTCTTTGAGAGAAATTCTCCTACGCTGGAACTCGTTGAAACACCATTCTACAGTAGCCAAGGTTGGTGCTTCATCGCCAAAAAATCGCTTTAATATTTGAGAACATTGCTGACTAGTTCTACAGTAGCCAAAAATGGTGTTTCATTGCCAAAAAAACGCTTTAATTTTTTCGACATTGTTGTCGACCATCCATTTAATATCATGACTTGAAAACGTTCGCGTGTTATTTCCATTTTTTTATAGAAATGGTTTTTATTTAAATACGTGCTAAACTCAACTTATTTATGCGACTTGTTAATACAAACTAACGTGAACAATTCAAATAACAACTTGTCGAATCCAACAAGTATCAAAGAACAGCTAAACCTAAAAACTTAAATAACAACCCTCATAAAATCATCAATGTTACATATACAGTTAAAAATCAGGGATACTAACAAGACATTATTGGTGTGTTCGAGAAAATGAACATAATTTTGAGAAATATATTTGTTTTTTTTTTTTTTTCTTTGCTAGTAAAGGTTATCGAAAGAATCCTGATAATATTTTGTGGGTTCAAATCCTGTATACTATTGAAACATTTTCATCCTGTAGTAAGTTGTAGTCAAGGGTCATCTTAGCGTCGAGAAGGATAATAGGATTGCTTAAAATGTCACATAGCACACGTGGCCTTTATGTAGTTCCGGAGGTCTAAGCGATGAAAGCCTAGGAGCCTTATTATCACATATACTGTATTTATTAGCAATACCTGTTTATAATAACTTATAATGCACGTCTGCAATTACTCGACAATAAAAGTAACTTTTTCGTTCTTTTCTTTTTAGTCATAGGATGTCAAAACAATCTGCGTGTGAACCAATACGAGAAATTCCAAGAAAGTAAGTTAATAAATAATTTGCATTAATTGCGCTTTTCACAAATAAATAAATAAATACACAAATACACAGTAAGACAAAGAAAAGAAAAAAAATCTTTAAAAAAAACGACGGACAATTAATTTGATTTGTAATTGGTTTATTATAAAAATAATCCGTAGTGTATCAAATTAGCTATATGTGACTTATTTATTCTGAAAAAGGAATTTGATTTTGTTATGGTGAACAATTGTACTGTCAGTATAACTGTTCTTGTTTAACACATCATTTAACACACAAATTTAATTTAGTGCGAAGTACAGTAAATGACACTATTAAGCGATATCATGGAACGGAAGAGTTTATAAGAAAAGCAGGATCGGGCCGTAATATAGTAACTACCGAACTTCAAGTTAAGCAACGAAGTGAAGTAACGATTCTTTATTTTACAAATCATTTATTGACACAAAGCCGCTATTACATAAAAAAAAAAAAAACTGGGTAAACATCGGATAACGTAATTCTAGGTATAAGTAAAAAATCAAATTTACTTTACTCGAATAAAGCTCGGATAGGATAAACATTGGAATAAACACCAGTACATCTTATACGGCAAACTTCGCTTCAAATAAGTGGCAGTATAATTTATTCCTTCACTTTGATTGGCGAATAAGTATTTATTGCCCAGCAACGGTGAAAAAATTAATTTGATACATGATAAATATCACATAACGTTTTGTTTCCATTTTGCATTATATTTGCCGGTTTCATAAAGCAATGCTAAATTTTAGCAACGCTGTTAAATTATTAGCAAAGAATTAAACCCTCTGCTATTTTAACACGAACCCATATTTCTGAGGCGTGGATCTCACTGGGCCACCTTATTTTGTCAATAACTTTTATTGTTAATAATACGTGGACTTGATTGACAGTTTTATGACTAACGATAAAGTACGGGTGTAATAAATCATTCCAGCACAGGTGGTTTATGTCGTGTAATATATTTTATAACAAAAAGAAAAACAAAACTAAAATATTTTTATTTTTAGGGAGAAGTGCCCGTGCCCGGAATCGTAAGTATTCATTTAACTGACTTAATTTATATTAATAAATAGATATAATTTACCATTTATTTAGCTATATAGTAAATACTCCCATAACGATTAATGCGAAATAGTAGCTCATACACAAAGTGTACCAGACAAACCAGGCATGGCCAAACCAACGCGGGTCATATTTTGTTAGAAACCATCGCGGGCTAGAGAACAAAAAATATAAATAAATAAAAATACTACAGTTAAATGAAACTATAAATAAATGTATTATGAATCAATAATAATTTTCGAATAAATTTAAAACTTAGTTCTAATTGGCTATGATTCAGAAAAAAATATTTAACGCTATCGCGTTTGGAACATGTGCTGCTTGAAGCATATACAGTTACGGTCAAAATAATAAATACACCTAATATAGTAACCTTATTATTTGTAGTTCGATCACTAAATAAATTCATGTTTTTATTTTAACTGGCATAACCAATAAAGCACTTTATGAGCTATTAAATCCATAATATTTATCAAGAAATATTATTTCGTCATAGAAATATTTTGATTTTTGTGAAAACACTGCCTGACATGGTTGGTCAAAATAATAAATACATTTCCTAAAACTCATAAAAATAATTTGATAACGAAGTTAAGACAGGTTCATACAAGTGCATAATGTATTTATAAGTATATGTTTTACAAAAAAAAATATTTAGTTTTGTTCAAACTATTGCAAAGATGGGTAAGAATAAGCATTGTGGTAGTGAAATGAGCAACTTAATTAAAAAATTAAAAATGATTGCAATTCTTTTAGAAGATTTGCTAATGTTATGGGTTGCTCTTTGGGAATGGTACAAAATGTCATCAGTCACTCATTTAAAGAAGAAACCCGGGGTAGACCACACAAAACTTTAAAGAACGAAGATAGACGCTTGGTAAAGGAAGTGAAAAAAATCATTTCATGTCATCAACTAATTTACTAACCAAACTACAACCGAATATTTCTGCACGAACCATTAGAAGGAGGTTGGTAGATCATGTTCGCCTAGAAAAGTACCATTATTAAAACCAAGACACTTACAAGCCCGTAAGGAATATGCTCAAGAACACATTTACTGGTACGGTGCAGAAGGTATTAAAATATGGAGAAATATTTCGTTTGGTGACGAAAGTAAATTTATGTTGTTTGGAAATGATGGGAAACAATTTGTTAGGCGTCCTCCAAACCAGGCGTTTGACCCTAAGTACGCGAAAAAAAACCGTTTAACATGGAGGAGGTAAGATTTTAGTTTGGAGTTGTTTTTCTTAGTATGGTATAGGTCCCTTATTTCGCATAGATGAGATAATGACGAAAGAAATTTACATCTTAATTTTGGAAACTATTATGCTACCCTATGCGGAATGGAATATGTCACTAAAATGGATCTACCAGCAAGATAACGACTCTAAACACACGGCTCGTGCAACAAAAACATGGTTCCAGACAAACAATTTTCAAATTTTACCTTGGCCTGCTCAATTATCCAATTTGAATTCAACAGAAAATCTTTGGAAACTAGTAAAGGATGGGGTTGAGCAGCAAAAACCAAGGAACAAAAATGCATTATGGACTGCTGTTCAAGAAGCTTGGTACAGCATTCCTGTAGAGAGCTGTCAACGGCTCATTGAGTCGATACCCAAACGATGTCGGGCCGTTTTGGCAAATAAAAGGCATGCTATTGATTACTAAGATTATAAAAATTAGTATTATGTAATTAGTAACAGTAAAATGAATAATAAATTTTATATTTGACTAAATTTTCTCGATTGTATTTATTATTTTGACCAACCGTTTCAGGTAGTGTTTTCACAAATATCAAAATATTTCTATCACCATAAAATATTTCTTGATAAATATTATGGTTTTAATAGATCATAAAGTGCTTTATTGGTTATGCCAGCTAGAATAAATATATAAATTTATTTAGTGTTCCAGCTACAAATAATAAGGTTGGTGTATTAGGTGTATTTATTATTTTGACCGTAACTGTATGTAGGGGCGCCGCGAACGTACCCGTTGCCTGGTATACTACCGTCGGCGAATCAACGCAGTTACGTCATACGACGTAACAAACGATTGCATTGTTCCAGACAATACAGTCGTTTGTTACGTCGTGTGACGTAACTGCGTTAATTCGCCGACGCTAGTATACGACCATATCGTTACCGACCTTGAAAAAAGGGGCCCCAGTTTAAAAGTCGCATGCAGGAAGCTAATTTTACTATTAGTACATCAAACAAAATTGATTGTTTCAGCGCGTTTAATTTGGAGGACTCAAAAATACTCATATTCATGAGACATTAACTCGCGCACAGTGGAACCCAATCGAATAATTTTCGGTCTACGCTAACAATTAAAAATGTTTTGCGGTATTCTGTGTTGTATAGATCAATGCAGCGCGTTCTTTCTGGACCCGGCTTTAATTTGTTATAGACTTGAAAAAGGCGCTTAAAATATTAAATTATTTTCTAAGAATGTTTAACTTATTATTTATTAATTACCTTAGATTCCTAAAAATGTACAGCCCCTAAATCTGCCGCCCGAGTGCGGTGCCACCCTTGAACTCCCAGGTTGCGACCGTTCTGCATACATGCCTATGCGGCCCACAAGAAATGAACAGCCCTCGCGGGTTGTAATTTGGCCATGCTTGAAATAGATTGTATGGCCTAAGTCAACCTCACATGTGCCGCTGCTATCAAATCGTGAGTTTATATATATTGCACTTATTTTCGATATCGGCACTAGTTCATTTCTATTTTGACATTGCAATAGTTGCAATAGAGAATTCTCGAGAAAATAATTATTAGAATATGTATCTTTTTTAATGTTGAAAATGTTGTAGAGGATAAAAACATGTTAAAATTATAGTCAACTTTAAAGTACTAAAGTATTCATTTAAATAACATTAGAACAAATGGATAACGGGGCTTTAAAAATTATTATGAAAACGGCACGTAATTGCCTATTAATTGAAAATACATATGTATAGAGAAATTTTCAATAAATTAAGAAATTAAAAATAAAGTAATAATTATTTTATTTAACTTGTAGGTAATCTTTTACATAACAGTTTTAAACTGAACAAAAAATGAAATGTAATTGATTATAATAAATAATACAATAAAATTAAAATTAAATATTGTAACAATAAATGCTAATTAGCTAAATATTATAAATTGCTTCATGTCAGTTGCGTTACGGCAGACAGAAGACAAATTTTATCAAAATTAAATTATAATCAGTGATTCACTAAACATTATATTTTTTTAAAATAGTTTTTTAAAAGCACAATGCGTTGTGTGAGAAAAAATTCTCGAGAAGAAACACTAAGACACATTTCTACTGAAATGTTTAGTAATGTTTCAAACAATATGAAGCAAATTGTTAATGAATGTTTAAGCGTCAAAATAATGTTAACATAGTCTGTGATAATTTTTATTCTTTGAGTACATTCAAATATTTTTGAACGTCTTTCATCTTAGTCATGTTTGAGTAATTTACAGTTACGAACATTGTTTTTTTTTTTTGAGTTTTTCAAACAAAAATAAAATTCAGTATTCAAGATAAATTTTAATTTTAATACTTACTAATTAACATACTAATTAATAAAATTATCGCATATTTGTATCATAATTCTTTCACGACTAGGGATGCGCCTACAACGGACATCACCCCTACATTATGAGGGTAGGTGGTATTCGTTTTATCCACAAATGTGGATAGTAAAAATACAAAGGTAGTGAAATTTAAAATTGGGAGAAAACAGGTAGTCCAGTAACCTTGTCATGATTATAGGGCAAAAGTTGCATCAAGTGGGGGTAGTTAGTTTCGTTTTTTTTTCTTGTATGGGATGTGCCTGAGATGCAAAATCCAAGTTTTCGACCTCGGCAGCCCTCCGGAACACTTTTGAATTTCTTAAAAACAGCTAAATTTTCGCAATCTTTTCGGTTTTTGCCCATTTTGACCATAAAGGAGCACATTTTCGACAAACACTATTCTATATATTTTTAAACTAGATTAAATTTCCTACAATTTGAGACCAAAATGGGCTCGATAGCCTTAATAGTTTCCGAGATACAGCTTTTCAAAGTTTGAAAAAATCTCCAAACTTGAAAATTTTATGCTAATTTTCATGTTTCATCATATACAATTGCCTTTATATCTTCAATAAACTGTCCAACATGAGTCAGTGAAGTAAACATTTATTCAATTTAACATTTTGATGGAGGTGGGGGAGGAGGAGGAAGGGTGGTATGGGTGGAGGGAAGTCACTGTTCACCGTTTTCTTCATAGTCCTCAATCGCCTGAAATGAAAAATTATATATTCAATATCCCAAGGTAAAACCTTGTCATGAAGTCCTAATATAAATACAACGCACATGGAAGTTGGTAAGCATTAATAAATAGAAGTAATGGTATCTATAACATGTGGGTAAGAATTAATTATTATAAATAATGGTTACTTTCAACAACAATACGAGTGTAACTATACCTGATGTTGTTTCTCGACTTCTTCAATATCAATATCGTCGAGCAGCTTATCCATCTCGTTGTCATCGAGGTCGTCCAAGTCGAGAGTGTTGCCGTCGACGTCTATCTTCATTTCCGGTAGATTTTCGCAGGACTGGCCATTGCAGGTCCCACAGCAACGGAACATTTCAAACCTGCTTTCCTGCAGTTGCAAGCATTCCTGCATCCCTTCTTGCAACTGCCAAAAATCATGTTCAGCAGGTTTGAGGGGGCCAAGGCCTCGGACTGGAACAACCCATCCCCATTCCAGCGGATTCTTTTTGTAGCCCAGCCAGTGCTGCACCTGGTAGTATTTGCGAAACGAATGTTGCTTTGCAGCATCTTACGTGGGAGGTAGTCTGGCCTGGTTGAAACTGCTCTTGACTGCAGCCTTTGTGAAGAGCTTGTAGCGTAGGTCGGTTAGAGTTTGATTGGACCTTTCTCCACCATACAGTTCAATGAGGATTTTCTCCCCGGCTTCAGCTACTTGAAAAATCTGCAGCTTTCTCTTTAAGGTCTACATGCTTCTGTACTATTTGAAGCAACTTGAGTTTTCCGTGGCCGAAGAAGCACGAGGTGGAATCACAGCCACTGAAGGCATGAGAGAAAGTGATGAGCTGACTGTCTGTAGATGTTAAGGTGGTTGAGTAGAAGATATCTGGTGTTTTGCCTCTTCCACAGGTCTGAACGTATATGGAACCTTTTATGGGACATCTGAGACCGGTGAGGATTACCAACAAGTCTACGTCCTCTCCTGCAATAACCACGACTTGAAAATCAGAAGAATGTGCCTAAGCTCGGCGATTACATTCAGAGCACTTCGTGCCCTTTTTGTCAGGCTCTGTGGGGTAACTATCGAACACTACAGCTATGTTTTGACCGTGCCGTGTCTCTAGATATTTTACATATCGGGCAGCTGTGAGGTCAAACGAGGAGTGCTTGGGCCACACCACCTTGTAAAGGAGATGACCACCATCTACAATCACAAATTTACTTTTTCCTTGTGACAGGTTTAAATGCTGCAGAGAAAAATGATTTATTGACCTTCCTTGGGTGAATAGAAACATCGGGATTGGTGAAAGCTCGTATGTGAAGTAGTTCTTCAATTCTTCATCCGACTGTTTCATAACGCCTATCCTGTGAAACAGTGTGAGTGGGTCGACAGTCACTTGTCTTTTGCCAACAGTTATAGTACGAACCAGAGCTGTAAAGTAATGATTACTATTGTAATCAAATACTTGTGCATTACGATTACTCAAGTAATCGTAATCGAAACTTTGAGTACGATTACTCGAGTAATCGTACTCAAATATTCTTGATTACCATTACAAATAATCAGAAAGTAAGTGATTATTTGATTAGATTACTTGACTACTTTAAGATTACTCAAAAGTAATCGAAAGTAATTTGAATTATTATTAGATTACTTCTTGATTACTTTAGATTACTTTTAGATTACTTGAAAAGAATCGAACAGTATTCGTGGATTATATCATGATTACTCCTTGATTATTTACAACTAGGTTATTATCCGTCAACAATGACGGATATATAATATAAAAATTTCAATTGTTTGTATGTGTATTTGGTTTTATTTTTTAACGTATCCTAATTTCGTCGCGTCTGCGAATCATGGGACAGGATATCACCAGTTAGCTAATCACGGGAGAGGACGTCACCTGTCAGCCAATCAAGAAACAGGGTGTCCCCAGTTGGCTAACTAATCACGAGAACTTTAGAAAAATTGACGTTATAATGTTACCGACACTACATACAGACACTTGCTAATTATATAGTTAGATTATTTATTCATTAACTTTTTAAGATGAAGAAACGATTCAATTTTACTTAGTACATTACATTTATATTGTTAAAACTAAAAATAATTTGAAACGTTAATTTATGCCTACGAAACCCTAGATATTTCTATATGTAATTATATTCGTAGATACTTAGAGAATAAATCTGCAAAACATTGTTCATATCGGTTAAAGGATATAGGCTGTCTAGAGTTTCTCGTTTATGCCTACGAAACCCAAAATATTTATATATAAAATTTTATCCGCAGTTTCTTAGAGAATAAATCTGCAAAATATTGTTCATATCGGTCAAAGGAAACAGGAGTATCTAGAGTCTCTTGTTTATGGCTACGAAACCCTAGGCATTTATGTATGTAATTATATTTGTAGATTTTTAGAGCATAAATCTGCAAAATATTGTTTATATCGGTCAAAGGAAACAGGAGTATCTAGAGTCTCTTGTCTATGCCTACGAAACTCTAGACATTTATGCATATAATTATATTCGTAGATTCTTGGAAAATAAATCTGAAAAATACTGTTCATATCGGTCAAAGGATATAGAAGTACCCTAGGGTTTCTTGTTATGCCCACGAAATCCTATACATTTCTATAGGTTATTTTATCCGCAGATTTTTAAATCTTATTTATATCTACGAAACCCTAGATATTTCTGTATGTTATTTTATCCGCAGATTCTTAGAGAATAAATCTGCAAAATATTGTTCATATCGGTAAAAGGATATAGGAGTCTCTTGTTTATGCCTACGAAACCCTAGACATTTAAGTGTGTAATTATATTTGTAGATTCTTAGAGAATATATCTGCAAAATATTGTTCATATCAGTCAAATGATATAGGAGTATCTAGAGTTTCTTGTTTATGCCTACGAAATCCTACAAATTTCTATATGTAATTATATTAGTAGATTCTTAGAGAATAAATCTGCAAAATATCTGTCAATAAAGTCAAACTGGGAATACCCTGTTTCCCAGTTAGCCAATCACGAGAACCTTAGGAAAAATGACGTCACAGTGTTACAAAATCACTAAACACGGTAGCTAATTATATATGTACGATTACTTTACTTATCTAGGGCACTTCGGAAGTAATAGTGTACAGAAATATTTAGAGTTTCGTAGGTATGATCAAGTAATTCAAAACAATCCTGGGCCCTTAAACCGTTCTGCACCAATTTTTGCACAGTTACTCTTTAGATCCTGCTGAAGTATGGACGCATAGAAATGTGTAGGATTTCGTAGGTATAATCAAGATATTCAAGACAATCCTGGGCCTTTTGACCGATCAGCACCAAATTTTGCACAGTTCCTCCTTAGAGCCTGCTGAAGTATGGACGCATAGAAATGTGTAGGATTTCGTAGGTATAATCAACATATTCCAGACAATCCTGGGCCATTTGACAGATCTGCACCAAATTTTGCACACTTACTCCTTAGATCCTGCTGAAGTAATGACGCATAGATTTGTGTAGGATTCCGTAGGGATAATCAAGATATTCAAGACAATCCTGGGCCCTTTGACCGATCAGCACCAAATTTTGCACAGTTCCTCCTCAGATCTTGTTGAAGTATGGACGTATAGAAATGTGTAGGATTTCGTAGGTATAATCAAGATACTCAAGACAATCCTGAGCCATTTGACAGATCTGCACCAAATTTTGCACAGTTACTCCTTAGATCCTGCTGAAGTATGGATGCAAAGAAATGTGTAGGATTTCGTAGGTATGATCAAGATATTCAAGACAATTCTGGGCCATTTGACAGATCTGCACCAAATTTTGCACAGTTATTCTTTAGATCCTGCTGAAGTAATGACGCATAGAAATGTATAGGATTTCGTAGGTATAATCAAGATATTCCAGACAATCCTGGGCCATTTGACAGATCTGCACCACATTTTGCACAGTTACTCCTTAGATCCTGCTGAAGTATGGACGCAAAGAAATGTGTAGGATTTCGTAGGTATGATCAAGATATTCAAGACAATTCTGGGCCATTTGACAGATCTGCACCAAATTTTGCACAGTTATTCTTTAGATCCTGCTGAAGTAATGACGCATAGAAATGTATAGGATTTCGTAGGTATAATCAAGATATTCAAGACAATCCTGGGCTATTTGACAGATCTGCACCACATTTTGCACAGTTACTCCTTAGATCCTGCTGAAGTATGGGCGCATAGAAATGTGTAGGATTTCATAGGTATAATCAAGATATTCAAGACAATCCTGGGCCATTTGACAGATCTGCACCAATTTTTGGATAGTAACCTGAAAGTAATCTAAAGTAATCAAGAAGTAATCTAAAAATAATTCAAATTACTTTCGATTACTTTTAAGTAATCTTAAAGTAGTCAAGTAATCTAATCAAATAATCAATTACTTTCTGATTATTTGTAATGGTAATCAAGAATATTTGAGTACGATTACTCGAGTAATCGTACTCAAAGTTTTGATTACGATTACTTGAGTAATCGTAATCAAAATGTAATCGTAATCTAATTTTACAGCTCTGGTACGAACAGTAGAGGAAAGAGACACAACTTTGGTTTCATGCTCGAATTTGACGTTTTGGAAATTTTCCCCTACAACCTCAACCCTTCAACATTGTTTTCTTCCTAATATCTCTGGCCATATGACAATTGACCCCTTTCTCTCCTACAAATCCACTACTTAAGGACATAATCACATCCGTTTTACGAAATGGAGGGTACTTCAAAAATCAGTCGCTCAGCTTCTTTGTATAATTACACTCGTATTGTTGTTGAAAGTTACCATTATTTATAATAATTAATACTTACCCACATGTTATAGATACCAGTACTTCTATTTATTAATGCTTACCAACTTTCATGTGCGTTGTATTTGTATTAGGACTTCATGACAAGGTTTTACCTTGGGATATTGAATATATAATTTTTCATTTCAGGCGATTGAGGACGATGAAGAAGATAGTTTGGCGGATTTTCTTGGCCCTGGTCCCTCAAGGAGAAAAGAACATTACTAACGTTTCTTTTACACTATTTATTTTATATAATGTGTGAAATATATTTTTATTTCAATCTCAGTTGTTTGGTTGTGAACAGACTGACTCATTTTAGACAAGTTAGTGAAGATATAAAGACAATTTTATATGATGAAACATGAAAATTAGCATAAAGTTTGGAGATTTTTTCAAATTTTGAAAAGCTGTATCTCGGAAACTATTAGAGCTACCGAGCCCATTTTGGTCTCAAATTGTAGAAAATTTAATCTAGTTTAAAAATGTATAGAATAGTGTTTGTCGAAAACGTGCTCCTTTATGGTCAAAATGGGCAAAAACCGAAAAGAGTGCGAAAATTTAGCTGTTTTTGAGAAATTCAAAAGTGTTCCGGAGGGCTGCCGAGGTCGAAAACTTGGATTTTGCATCTCAGGCACATCCCATACAAGAAAAAAAAAACGAAACTAACTACCCCCCACTTGATGCAACTTATGATGAACTAGGTTACTGGACTAAGGGCTCGCCGCCTTGGTTTTTGGGAACTGTTTAAGTATTGCTATCTTCGTTATTATAAGATATACGAAGGAGGTTAAATTAGGAAATATCAAATATTCTAATCTACAAATAAGAATATTAAATCGGAAAAACAATTGTTTTTTTTTTTTTTTTTTATTTCATCGCATAGAAAATGTATTTTTCTACAATAAATCATAACGGCATATTGTATAATCAAGGCAAAAGAATTAAATTGAATTTGAAAGTAGCGCCAAAACTTTACAAAACAGTAATATATGTTACAATACAGCACAAGTTACCTCTACCATACAATCTGTTCGGTACATTTTGTATACAATTATGTTTGGAAAACAATAGTTATGGTATCAATCAAAGGCATACAATTTTCTGTATAAAACGATATGAAATTACATGCAATTCTGTAGTGTTATGGTCTCGTAAATTAATTATTAAACTCCCAAATTTATTATATATTCAATTTTATAAAAAAAAATTAAGTATTACTTTTTATGTCTTATGACATTGAATTAATTCTGTACTCTCAATGAAAATTAGTAGAATAACGAAGGTTTATAACAATGAAGAACGCGTGTTCATAATAAAAAAAATGTTACCTGGAGTAACATTTAGCGCAAAGTGCGAGATTTGTTTTCGGTGAGATTTATATTTCGTCCGATTCCTTGTACAGCTACAGTAGTAAATTGGTAGCAAAATTTAAAACCGCAAGTAAGTCGACTAAAGGTGCCTGTCCACTTGAGAGTACTCGCGAGAGCCTGTGTCCACTTGATCAGAAAGATCGAAGCAGCTGTAATAATTCTAACTATTTATAAAAAAAAAAAAATTTGAATAAAAAAATCTGCTGGATTTAGTCATGGATTGATAGAAAAGTGTTTTAGGTGCCTTCAATAATTTCTGGAAACCAAAAATGAAATGGTGGTTAGTAGATGATGTACAAAGTTTTTTGATACTTTAAAAAATAGTTTAATTCAATTAAATGTAATTACTAAAATAATTTAATAAGTTTATTTTAGGCTCTACTTAATTATTTGGGGTAGTTAGTTATTAACAAAGGTAAAAATTTACATAATTTATTCTATCAAAATAATTCTTTTAATCAGGCATATAATGTTTTAAACTTTATTTTAATAAAAAAACATATATATTTTTTATTTTGTAACTGCAAATATTTTGCGAAATAAAGATTATATAAATATATATTTTTATTTTTAAATTGAATTAAATTTAAACTAATTAATTATTTTTAATAAATCGGTAATCGACATATTTCACGTTCCACAAAATTTCCCGGACTTCGTACAAGCCGATTAATTTATTTATTTCCTCCGGTGACGAATTTTTGAACATCTTGTAAGCAGACAGCTCTCGATAACACTCTCAGGAATTCGAAGACAGTTCGTATTTGGCGAGCTACTATCGGAGAGGGTAGGGAGCACGTGTCCACTAGCGAGTACGTTGAGAGTAGTTAGCTCTCGAAGAGTAGCTCGCCACTTTCCGCGAGTTACTCTCAGATGTGTGTCTATTGGCGAATATCTACTATCCAGAGGTTCTCGCCACTATTTACTTTCAAGTGGACAGGCACCTTTATACCCGTGAGACGCGTAATCGTAATGAGAGAAGATCTGAACATTAGTTGCTTTAAAATTCTACCCTACTGCAACACTAGATGTATTAGGAGTGAGTTGGAATTGAGGGAGAGTTGAGAAATCATAGTATTGTAAAATATACAAAACATACGCTATTGGGTTACAGAAAACCTAAAAATATGTATTTCAACGAGGACAAAGTAGTTGGACTTATTAAATATATGGGAATTTATATGCTGAAAATTATTTTTTATACTTTGCGTTCACAATAATATCATTGTTACATTGAAAACAGTTTAACTATAGAAGCTATTATTAAACTGTTTTTGGTGACTTTTTATTTTGAGAAATTGGCAGTACTACTCGTCTACGGCATGTCATTGATGACCTCAAATATTACAAAATGTTTATTTAATACAATATGTAAGTATTTTCATGTCAGATAATTATTTTATAATATTATTATTTAGAAAATTCAAAAAGAAAGTTTGTGTTAATTGAATAAATCGATAAATATTTTTATTTTAATAATTAATTTACGCCACCATAATTCTGCATACGAGTTTCGCACGTATTTGATATTGTTAGATTCAGAAAAGTATACGCTTTCGATTGATCTTAGGCTTTTGATTGTTAGATGAAACTATGAGATACAGCCGGAAAAAAAATCATTTATCTTAATCTTCTACGTTCACTATTCAATCCACCATTAAGGCCCGGTCTTTCCACCTTCAGATAAAGTTCCAGGTAACTATCTGACAGATAAGGTTCTTTGTAACTTCATCTGCTGCATAAATGGCAATACCAGTCAGTGAATCCAATACGTCAGTCTCATTATCTGTTAGATAACTATCCGATAGATACATTTGTATAGAAAGAAGGGATGACATTTACTCAGCAGATGAAGTTACAAAAAACCTTATCTGTCAGATAGTTACCTGGAACTTTATCTGAAGGTGGAAAGACCGGGCCTAAGACAGGCACATGTTATAACACAGGGTGTTGAAAAAAAAGGCTCATAAATATTTGGGGCAAATATATATGATTTAATACAACAAAAATTATGTCGAAAAGTCTTAAACATGGATTCGCAAACAAACAGTTTCCACCATCTCTTACTTTATTTTTTACATTTTTGTTACATAATACTAATATACAGATCATTCAGAAATAGTGAAACGCAAATGCGATAATTTCGCGTACTCGTTCCAGAACCACTGGAGTACAAAAGCATCACATATTTTGTTTCTTTTAATTAGTTACATCATGACTTTATTTCTATCATGTTTTAGTAATATTATGATTTTTTCTGTTTGCATTAGACGTATGTTTATTTCTTTTCGAATAAAATTTGTGACTTTGTGTTTTAACCTCCTGTATATATTTTTACCTAGTGCAGATTATGCCACATAATTCCAGATAAACCCATATAAAAAAATCTGATGTGGAAAATCCACAATCTTTAGTCTTAAAATAATATTTTATAGATAAAATATCGACGCGCGTGCAATACCTCTTAATGCCGGGTTTACATTGGTAGAGTAAAAGAGCTAGTAACTAGCGCGCTTTACTCTACTATTTTATTTTCGGGATAGTAGGTGTTCGTACATAATTGGCATACTATCTTATTTTCCGGATAGTAAGTGTCAAAACACATTTGACATCTTCACCGGTGATTTTGTTGTGCAATTATCTTTTTGCAAAAAATAGTTTATGAATATGAATATACATCGTCGTCGGCGTGATACCATTAAAAATGGTATTTTGTATTACATCATTTCTTGTGGAGGAAATAACTGATTGAACGAAAATGGGTTAAAAAATGGATCTATTGAAGAGCTACCCATGGCGCATCAGCCCTTCTATTTCGTGAATTAGCTGTGGAAGATCAAAAAGAGTACAGACTGTGTTTAAGAATGAAACCAGATGATTTTAATAAGCTATTAAATTTAGTTAGTCCATTAACACAACGTACTGATACACTAATGAGGGATGCGATTCCAGCAAGAATAAAATTGGAATTAACGCTTTTTCTTTTTCGTGTATCAAAGGCAGTTATTTCACAGATGATTTCAGAAATCATCAATTAATAAATCAATGTTACACAATTTATGTAAATAAATTATAACTTACCTGATATGTTTTTTTTTTTTTTTAATTTTTTATGCCAGGTTACCGCTTGCCGCCAATTTGAAATGGATCAATTTTGCGTAGTGAGGGAAAAGATAGTAGCTAATAAATACGTCGACGAGCTAGCTGCTATCCTAGCCCAACCACTAGAAGCTAGTATTCTACTAGTCACATTGTCAACTATTTACACAGGGATAGTAACTAGCTTCTAGTTACTTGCGCTAGTTACTAGCTCTTTTACTCTACCAATGTAAACCTGGCATTGCGTTGTAACTGACATTGCGTTTTTGATAAATCTGAATAAATAACATAAATATCTATCTAGTGGCAAATTATCTTGGCCAGAAAAAATCTAAATGCCTTATATTTAATACTTTGAATAGTTCCTAAAAATGGGGCTAGTTATTGTTTTGTGTATGGTATATTATTTTCTAATAGTTAGTTAACATATTAGGCTCACACCAACGATGGCTATTTACGCCTAACACAACCCATCTAAATAACTAGAATATATTATAAAAAGAATAAATTAATTGGTATGCAAGTAAAACAGTTTTTATTGTTTTCTGGCCAACTATGTCTATGTTAGGATATATTGCACGCGCGTCGTCTATATATAAAATATAGGAAAACTGGCGACTCAAATACTCGATCAACTTTCATCCAATAGAGGCACCCCGCGTTCATCGCGCGCCCATAATTCGTGCTTCGTTATATCGCGATTTTTAATTATTATTTTTTACGATTATGTTTTGCACTATATTATATTAATATTTTATAATTAGTTACTTGTGGTAGTGCGAGTTGTGAATTGCTGCGAGCGAGCCGGTATTGTGACAGATTGTTTAACCATTACTGGCAAGTTTTACATAAGCGCAGACAAGCAAAGCACAAATGAGATAATATGTTTCATTTTGTAATACGTAATTAAAATAGAAACTTCATTTTTAGGGTTTTGTAGGTATGACCACAAAAAAAAACTTATAACGTCACTCATGTGACTGTCTGTATGGTAGAAATTGCAGCCAAACGGCCTAACATAGAAAGTTGAAATTTGGCATGCTTATACAATTCTTTGACCCACATATAGGAAAAATACTGAGAGTTCAAAAAACACATCACGAGATAAATATAAACAAACATGTATTTAATTTAAGAATAAATATTTTTTTAAACTTTTGAGTAGTGTATCAAATGATACATCTTAAATTTTTATTTCTGTAAAATCATTTCTTTATAGAATTTTCGCCAAAAATATACCAAAAAACTTTTGTCCCCCACTCTATTTCCCAGCGGATATGATCTGAAAACGTGAAAAAAAGTTTTTCAAAAAAAATCAATTTTTTGTTTCGTTGTGTGAAAATATAAAACTAAACACAAAACTGATAAATAAACAACAAACTAAATAATAAAGGTTTTTATAAATTACTATAAGTTAGATATGTGAACACAAGTATCAAAACACATCAGAACGTATTTTAAAATGTCAAATGTAAACATTGTTTTATTTAGTGATACCAATGCAAATGTCCCTATATTAAATAAACACTTTTAAAATATGTTTTCAAAAGGTATGTTTTAGTAAAATAAAAGAGTGAATATTAGTATATAATTCATATGCAAAAAAAAAATCGATTTAGCTATTTTTTCGCCACTAAGTTTGTCATTGAAGTTATGACGCAAAATGACCAACTGCGTTGATTGAACGACTGGCCTATAAGGTGTAGATCAAGGAACAAAACGTAGTTTTTCAATTCATATTTATTTATTTATTTTTCTATTTTAATACGATTTTTTCAAAAATGAACGTATAAAACACTGTCTCGCACCCTTTAGTTTAGTGTTCAGTAGGCTTCGTCTATTATTATACGTCATGATTCAATCTATTGTTTTAATTACTTTAGTTTTTTGTTTTTAACGTATCAAAGAGGAATACATCATTTATAGTAGTGAAATACTTTTAAATCAAATTCCACATTGTTAATAGTGAGAAATAAGTTTAAAAATTGAAAAAAAATTAAGCTATTTACTAATTTAATGAAAAATTAGTTTTTAAGCAAATGCAGAAAAGGTCGGTGGTACTTTTTAATTTAAATTTTATTATGACGAAATTTTCAAAATAATTTAAATTACTTTTAAAAAAATTAAATGACAGCTCATAGTACTCAAATAACAAATAAAAATGAGTATAAAAATAATTTGATTTTATTATTTTATTAAATGATTTTGATGTGATTATAGAAAAAATATTGTCCTATACATCCAGCATTCTGTTGATTTATGACACTTAATAAAATAGTGAAAAATAGCTTTGAAAATAGTGTAACCATTGCTTTTAAAAATGGTAAAAATTCATAATGTTTTTCCTTTAACCAATTAATAAATAAACCAATATCACAAAGTTGATTTGTCGAAGTTAAATTATAGCCATCTAATAGAAACATTAGATTTTTTGTGTATATCCAGTATATATCCTGTATCTGTACCATTACTGAAAAAACTTTGGGCCTTATAAGTAATCCCGTCTGTGTCCCTATTAATCCCTTAAGGCTACGTATTACCGCTAGATATTACAATTTTCTTAAACAAAATTAACAGTCTGAAATAAAATTAGTAACAATCTATCAAATTATTGCACCGATTTTTTATCTATCTAATAGGATATTTTTAAATGTATAAAAAATTGTAAAAATGTTGTCGTTCAGTAACTTAACCCCAGTGAGGACACACATTAACAAATTTTTACTCAGACGTCTGGTGAGTCTACGTTTTAGGCAAATGTGTCCTCATCACAAACAATGCGTGCTTTCGTGTTAATTCGTGCAACCAGCACCAGGTTAATGAAAATGCACGTGTCCTCATAGCGGTTGTGTTCGTGAATCGTTTACAAGTAGTTCTACATGTGACATAGGTCTATGCCTCAGTGACAAAAAAGTTGTTTTGCTTCAATTCACTATAGATATTATTCATCTTGATATCGTATAAATAAAAAATAAGAAAATTTATTTAGTTTTATTTTGATATTGTTATTTGCCTGGTGTGTCCAAACCGAGGCTACGTTCTAAAGCCTGAAGCCAAAGTCTGAAAAATATATTACATGCATATTCACATTTCAGAATTATTTGTTAATGTAATTCTATCATTTGTCTTTTTAAAAAGGCAAGGAAATTAATTCCGGCATCAAAGGGTTAGTAATAGATATCAGAAAACAATGTTCTATAATTTTTTAAATATATTTGTGAAACTCAAATAACTTTTATATTTATAGAGTTTTGTATTGAAATGTTCAAATCATACGTCAACATTTATTTATTTATTTATTTATTTATTTATTTATTTATTTTTATATGATTATAATTTAGAACTTTCCTCGAAAAATATTATACTTGATGATAATGAAATATCACTTGTTACACTTGTTGTTTACGAAAATAAAATCTACTACCCGCAGTACCTATATTTTCATAGTACTAGAATGAATTTATTCTACGTCCAGAAAAAAAACATTTCATAGAAAAAATCATATTTGTATAGGCGAGACTAGTTTCCAATGTAAAAATAATTATTATGCCCTTTTGTAATGTTTTTTATTGGTACAAACGTTATAAAATTCACCGGGTTAAGGCATTTTAGGAAATTTGGTATTTTACAAAAGATTTTGTACTGGCCACATCAGATCTTTTGTCCTTACAGAAAGCAGCCAACGTGTAAAAAAAATCATATGTAGATTTTTTTAATATGTAGATTTATTAATTAACAAGCTCTTATATACAAATTTGTACATACTACAAATGTATACAAAATAATTTCTTAGCATAAAATTTCTAGTTGTAACTTGTATGTATTTTTATTTTAGTACATCAAAACATTCACTAAAAAAATATGCAAGCAATCCTCAACTTACGGATGTAAATGCATGTAATCTACAAAAATCTAATGAAGAAGCTAAATACAAATCGATTTCATCTACACCGAGAGAGCGCAATAATGCATTTGCTTGTTCAGATAATTACACTAATGAATCATATACCGGTAAGAACCATTTTTATAAAATGTATATATTCAAAAGAATTAAAAAATCGTTTTGAACGATAAAAAATCTGATGTCGCCGACAAATTGGAGGTATATATTTGCATCACATGTAAATCTGCAGGCATGCATTTTTCTATTTTCTTTGTCATTTTTAATTTAGTATTATGATTTGATCCGGAAATTTTTAAATCACGTATATCAATACTAGCACTGCATTATTCTACACCGAGTTCATTTATCTCTGTTCTTTCTAAAATCGATGTAATATAATAAAACTGGCCAAATGTGTGTGTTATAAGATAGGGTGTAAGGCAATAAACACCGCCAAAAAGTTAACATAACTTGTTTAAAATAGCTACATAAACTAGGATTAATAGTTGTACTTTTCATAGATAATAGAGATTTTTTACAAATCTTATAACATTGTCGGCTATACGTGAACATCACGTGACAACCTAACTTTGCATGGTTACGGTAATTTTTAATGTAATTAAAATGACGGAGTACGTCTTTGTTTTAAGTTTGTCGTATAGCTTTTACATTGTATTCCATAACCTAAAAGAGTGACAACTGAAAATATTTACAATGATAAATTGTTTTAATAGACCATATTCCTTTTATTGTTAATATATAAAATATCATTTTTGACTTAAATATAAACTTATCATGTATCAAGAGAAGTTATTTATGCAAAAATCAATATTATGTAATATTTATTTTTATTTTTTTGCATGTACAATAATAACGATATAATTAGAAGGCAAAATAATATTGAAAGACAATTTATGTATTAGTAATAGTAAATAGAATGCATCATCCACGTGCAAAAGTTAACCATCGCATACACGCACTTTAAACAAGCCAAGCTATATTTGATTTTATTTCTACGGCCGAAGGATGAACTGCTATGCAGGAATGTACTGATGGAAGCGATGATTCCATCAGCATCCCTTAACTCAAAAGTCACATCACGCCACTAACACATAAGTAAATATTCCTTCAAATTCTTGAAGTCTTGTCAACTTCTTAAATTCTAGTTAACTTCTTTTCTTCCTCGCAAATATTCTCCCCGCCATATGATCCCTCTCTGCATCAATATGAACCCTTTTTTATTGTTTATTCATTTTTTCAAGGTCTCTATAGTGCCCCCATATCGCTCAAAGGATTAAGAAAGTCACAATTACTTAATTGTTCTGAATGTGATTCCCGCAATTCGCAACTAACACTAGTGTTAATTTCATCAATGGCAAAATCTCTTCCAATATTTGTTATATATTGGTAAAAATTTACATGAGTGTAACCACAAAAAACATTTTCACAATGCAGCAAAATATGCTTTAATTCAGTAAAAATTTTAGCATCGCTTCATCGACCTATACTGATCGAAATTTGGTAACTAATGATAAACTGTAGTATTAGGTTGTTACAGAAGTCCGTTCGTTTTTTTTTTTTTCACATTTTATTCAATAAAATATACATTCTAAAAAAAACTTATTATCATATGTACTGTTCATTATTTTCTATCACTTTGGACAAACGCTCAGGCAATTTCATAATGCCATCTCTCCAGAAGGTTCCGTCTTTGCTCTCGAAAAATCTGTAGAGGTGAATTTTGATATCGTCCAAAGATTTTTTTTTTCGAAATTTTTTCCGTTAAGGGAATTTTATAGAGAGCGGGACAAATGGTAGTCAGAGCATATGATCCAGATATCGCACCATCCGACTACCATTTGTTCTACTTTCTACAAAATTCCCTTAACGGAAAAAAATTCGTATCTTTGGACGATATCAAAATTCACCTGGACAGATTTTTCGAGAGCAAAAACGGAACCTTATGGAGAGATGGCATTATGAAATTGTCTGAGCGTTTGTCCAAAGTGATAGAAAATAATGGACAGTACATTTTTTTTTTATTTCGTTTCAGACCTTTGTTTTATAACTATTGGTCAGGAGCTATATATAAGATTTTTTTTTTAAAACTATATTTACACTATGTATAAATATTATTTATTTTTGAGTATCTAAGTTAATGGTGATGAGGGAATATTGTATAAAGATAATTTCTGAATAGGTGATATTGCTAGTGAGTCCCATCACAGCAGGGCACTGGTTATGGAGGGGGGCCATGGTATGGTTTAAAATAGAGATCAGAGTAAGTTAATAATGATAAAGATGAAAACTAAGTTATATTATACATATATATTTGTTGTTATTAAGTACTATTAAGTACTATAGTACTATTAAAGCGTCGAGTATTTCAATCTTTTTATCACTAATTTATCACTATATCTTACACAATTTATAAAGAATCACATAAGAAAAAGAGAAAAAAATATATAATTTTGAATAACTAATGATACACGAGGTAACTTAGAAAGAGTACTAACACGTCTGTTCTGTACAGTGTCTAAACTCGAATTGGACAGTACATTTTATAATAAAACTTTTTTTAGAATATTTTATTGAATAAAAGGTGAAAAAAAAAATCGAACGTAATGTAGCAACCCAATAGTTCGAATCTTGTACTAATCGAACCCGTTATAATCGGAGAATTCCTGTACTTAATATGTCACAGAGAACTAATTGTTTATTGTTGTTTCTTGCAGTACCTACAATTAACGAACGGTCCTGCTCTTCACCATCTCTGAACATAACGTTCAATATATGTATACCAGGCGAATGTGATCCCTTTCAGCCAAGATCTGCTGGAAGGTATTAATGGAAAATCAGACGAAATACATTGTTTTTTATATATATATTTACATTGTTTGCACCAATGACAGTACGTTTGAGCAACAATCAGTAATAACAAAAATACAAAAAAAAAAAACATTTTTTAGAAGTTCTTTACAACTGACATTGTATAATAATGCTGATTATTATTCTAACGAACTTTTTTATATCTTTAATGCAATGGAGAAGGATTGTTACGTAATATTAACTTAAAATGGGCCACTGACAGTTTCAATACAAAACGACGTTCTCTAATTTGTCTTACTTTTTGTCAGTGACTGATTTCGCCTATATACCTACTATAAGTACTAACTAGTTCGTAGCTAGTGGTAAATATATTTCGCCATTAAAAAAAAGAATACATTTAAAACAAAACAATTTTTTGTAAAAAAATAATACAAGTATTAGAAAAATATACAATAATGTAACAGTTTTATATTTTATAAGTTTTCAACACTTGCAGATGAATTTACACAACTAATTTAAATTTGATAACATATGTACCATGTTATATTTATTTATTTTTAAATGTACTAATAGTACATGATATTCAACAGATTATATTTGGAAGAAAATATTAAATAAAATTATGTGATTAGAATCCTTCTTCAAAAAACTATTAAATTATATGTATGTGAGTTTTTAAAAAATAACTAATACAACGATATTTGCTTATAACTTAATGTTATTTATTGGCTAAATATTTGATAAAATAAAATATATTTTTGTAAATAATTGTCGTAGAAATGGTCGTACATATAAAATTGCAAAGCCCGTTGTAGTACATAATATAAAAACGGCGCATAATATAAAAATTTATAGAATTGATTTACTGTATTTTAACTGCGTGATGTACTCGCAATATTTTATTGTATTAATAAGTAGAAGAAAAACGCGCGATGTAATCTTATATGTACGATGACGACGTATTGTTTATCTATTGTGTATTTCTATCTATCTGTGGGGAGTCACATCTGATAATATATGTAATGTCACGATTGACATATTAATTTAAGCATAATATATAGTTCATTCGTACTTACTTTTACCAAACTCTAGGTCTTGCGAGCGGATCAAGTCTGGACCCCCTCATGTTCGCTGACTGGTTGCTATGATTCTTCGGAAGGAGTTAAGGGTTGTTGAATTAAACTCAACATTTTAACTAACCTACTTTAATTACGATATGGGTTTTAAATATTTACATTATTTACACTAGACTTACAAATACGTTGATAACAGCTAAATCCAAAGAGACACACATATTCACAAACACTAGACACTTGAGAGAATCTTTACACCAAACATTAATTTGTCCACCGGATATCACAAACATTGTCTAAAACCATTCGTTTCTCACATGTCTCCGAATATTGTCTCTCTATTCTTTAACTGGATACTACACTAACTAACATACGGACACTACAACTTAAATACGGAATTACTTGTTACACGACCGAACACTCCAAATAACCCTAACCCATGATAAACAAAATCTCACTCCATTAAATACGTCATAACATCTTCACTGTTTAACTCAACTTTAGACATGTCTTGACCCCATGCCTCTTAAAACAGAATTGTACATGATGACTGCCTTAACTCAACTCTAAAACATTGTCTTAACCTTACGCCGGTTTAAGCTCAAATACAAAGAGCGGCTTACATTGCCCAATTGTAAAATATCATATAATACTCTCTTGAACTGTCCATCTTAAAACTCATACCACAATTTATTGGTGATAACTCGGATAAGTATCTCATTAGAAAATTAACCCAAAACTAATATTTATTTTAAAGACAGAGTTGTCATCTTATAAGAATTAACGATTTCCTTTTCATGTTAACCTTATATAAATGTTCTTGGAAAACTGCAAGCAGTGCCAGACGAAATTCATCTAAGACCAGGGGGAAATCCCGAAACATAACTCGATAAACAGCTTCTGATAGCATTATAGTACCTTGCCAACAGACTCGGCTCAAGGGTACCTGGCGCCCGGATGCAAAATTAGGTTAGCCCCCCCCCCACATATATTTTTTTACATAATTTTTTTGATAACTATTATGAAATATAACAAAATAAAATAATCATATTTAATTACCATTTTGAATATAATACTAAATATTTTGTCTTTGTAAAAACAGAATTTACATCTTTGGTATAGTAACAAAAAACATTGTTATAAAAAACTAACATATCGAAACCTAGGATTAGATCAAAATATACTTTTTACCACAGAGCAAATAAAACAGAGGTGTTTATTTGATGTTAAATTTTGGAAACACGAGAGGTCGCGCCGGCCGTGGACTCTGATGGTACTAATCGACGTATATCCAAGCGGGCGGCAATTTCAAATAAAATATTATAGGAAAATATATTTATTTGAGATTAAATATATTTTTTATACTTTCAGTCCGAAATATGACACATAAATAAACCTAATAATTATATAATGTTCCGTAACTGCACACCTAACTACCGCGGTCGCGGTTACGGTAAAGTCGTGGTAAGTTGTGGTTACCCAGTGGTTATCTGAAAACGAGTTTTAGTTACGGAACGGTAGTCACACTTCACAGTTGATAAAACAGACAACTGAACTGTCATTTTATGGACGTTATAGGTTATAGATATTCTCTTACAAACTTATTAATAAAAATATTTGTTTTATTAGTACTTGTTTACAATGGCACATTATATAAGAACATATATGATTTTTCCCGATATTATTTTTCACGACATCGGTCAATATTACTAAAAATCAGTTACTTACACTCATTCTTACTGTTTTAATTATAGACTATAGTAAAATAATATTATAATTTACTACTTGCACTACAAAGAAACGATTAATTCCCTCCACTTAACTCTCGCCTTATTGTAATTGTTTTGAAATTCCCGCCTTTTGTAGTTTACATTAGATCTGAAGTTTGTAGTGGGAGGAAATAACCACACTAACCGCGATATTTCTACGGTTAGTTTGGTTACAAAAAAGTAACCAAAATTTTCAGTAACCGCGTTCCGAAACCTAACAATTTTCCTGAAAAGGTTAATGTTGTACACTATCGGAACGGGAAACTTCAACCGCGGTTACTTTCGTCGAGTAATGGAACATTGTATTAATTACACACTAAATAAAGAACTTTAACACGCTAACTTAAATCCCCTAACTTCACGAAATGACAGATATTATGACAAAATGTCATGTGAAAACTTAGGTTATAAACCACACAACAAATAAAACTAACTAATACCAACAGCTGACGAAGCTACGATAAAAATAAATCGCTTCTCACTCTGTCTGGCTTATGTATTGGCAATAGAAGGTAGTATGAGACGGCGCTATATCGTAGAGCGTAACTTAATCGGACGAGCTAATGAACCAAAATACGACAACTGCGCATCGCAGGCTATCTTGTGAGACAGACTGTCTTTTTGAATATCTGTCTCTCTTGTCCGTGTTTCCAATTTTCCCTATCTACTCGAACCACCGTGCTTTTTACTATAAAGTAAGAATCAAGTAATCTCAAAAACAGCTTTAATGATTTTGATCGCTTTAAATTTGCAAGGGGATGAACTAATAGAAGAACTTGGTAATAATGTGGCGAAAGAATGTATGAGAAAATTTATGAGTGATATTCAAAATAAAGTGTGGTGGTGTAATTTTTAAACTAATAAAACTTTTAATGCAATGACATTAGCATGATTGGTAAGCTATAAAATTTGAATAATTAGTCCAAATTTGTTTTTTTTTTTTTTTTGTTCGTAGTTTCTCATATAAGATATGACCAAAATTATTGATTAAAAGTCTTGAGGTCAATGAATTTTATTTAAAGAACAACACATAAAAATGGCATTTTTTTCAAAATGTGATTTAACGGCTTAAAAGGTTTTGACCATTTTTTAATTCTCCTCTTTTAACCCAGCAACGTGCATACGCGCAAACCCGAAATATTAGGGGCATATCTCATAGCGTTACGAAGACAGAATGAAACTTTTTTTAACTATATTTTTGTAGCTAAAACAAAGAGGTATTATCGACTTGATTTTGATTTCTAATATCGTAATAAGTTTAATTTTCAATTTGTTTACTAATATCTCATTTTAGAAGCATTTTAGATTTTTATTTTTTCGCTAAATTTCCATGGGGCCCTCTTTTACTAGAAGCCTGAAGTGCCGCATAGTAAAAAAAGTAGTTTTTTTTTTTCTAAATTTCTTTATTGGCTTTTACTAAGAGCCTGAAAAGCCCAGTAAAAAAAATTATTTTTTTCTAAATTTCCTTTCCCCCCTTACTAGAAGCTTGAAGTGCCGCCCAGTAAAAAACGTAGTTTTTTCTAAATCTCCTTTCATGGTGCCCTCCCTTTTATTAGAAGCCTGAAGTGCCACCCAGTAAAAAAGGTAGTTTTTTCTAAATTTCCTTGCATGGCGCCTCTTTTACTAGAAGCCTGAAGTGCCGCCCAGTAAATAAAAGTAGTTTTTGCTAGATTTAATTTATTTTTTAAAGGTCACAATATTTATTACAAAAATGAATATTATTTAATTAAAGCTATTTTGATATTGTAATAGGCTATACATTTTTTCTTCGACTCGGCGCCCCTGATCGTTGCGCCCCGATGTGGCGCATCGCCTGCATACCGTCTTGAGCCGCCCCTGCTTGCCAACATTAAGAGCTCCTATAAATTAAGAAATAGAACATAACCCTGTTTCTTCCATATTAATTTTATGCACGGTATATTTAATTATTTTTATGTCGTGTTAATAGGCACAGAAGTTTCGAAGTTAATAAAAAGTCACAAATACAAAAAATGGTAGTACTTTTTCCGCCATTCACCCACCTTTTTCCGTCATACCCCTATATGTCCGGTCTTAAAACCTCAGGCACATAGAGCGCACTCAAAATACACCCTCGACCGCAAAACTAATGTAATTGAGTGTACTCCGAGCGTCAAATCGAACAAGTTTGAGTGTACAGAACGTGCTCGGAGCATTCTGAGCGTCAAATCGAATGAGCCCATTATTAACAAATCAAAAATCATTATTTATTTTGACAACCACGTTGCTTAGGAAATTACAACGTCGTCACGTAGCACTGGGCAGCAGCAAAAGTTATGTTTTTATATTGCTTAAATTTGTTTACAAAAATAGTAGTTTAGTGTTTGTCATTGGTAGATACTCCATCTAACATATTTCAATAATTTTGTAAAATATAGTTTTGAAACAAGTTGCGGCCGTTTGCACCGGTCATAATTAACTCTTAACTAATAATTAAAAATTAAATTTCATTGCACCGCATACTTAATTCAGGCTTAAGGTGTTGACTATTAATAAAATTTACGGATTAAATAGTAAATAAGAATTTGACATTAATTGTTTGACATTTGACTATAAAAGAAAGATTGATAGGTACAATTTTATTATAAATATGGATGATGAATAGACATAGATATACGTTTTTTTAGATTTGATGTTCCAAAAAAAATCTCAAAGAGCATTATGATACTATGGACAAAATTGCATTTATCAAAAATAGGTAATAATTTCGTTTATCCAAAAATACTAGTTAGAGCTAAATCGACGGTTTCAATATTGGCTTATTTAAGATAAATAATATAAATATATACCAATAATAGTGGCTGTTTGTGTACTTTACAATATACGAGTATGTTAGATCTAAATATGGAAGAATATTGTACTGCCAGTCTGAGCCCAACCAAGGTATTGCTGCACCCGACTCAAAGTACCAATTTTGCGCCCCCTCTCATCGGTGATAAGCAAAAGAAAACGTAGATGGATCGAAGTGATGAGCAAAAACAAGGAAAATAATTTTCACGACCTTATAACTCAGCGCCGCTGGTAACTGAATAACTAGATGAATACGTGTTGCATCAATTGATAATAGATGGGCAAATGCCAGACGAAAATTTGAATCCACGTGACGAAGGTAGAATTGAATTACGGAAACAATTAATAAATGAATATTTAGAACGACTTTTGTAATTAAAATATTATAGAATAGTGTAAAATATTAATTATAATGATGTAAACATTCAAATATATATTTTTATGTTTACATTTATGTATTTTTATTACATTTGTGCACATAATTTTTTCATAAAATTAACTGCATGGTTTCCTTTTAGTTTTTTCCACCAATATTTATTGTTAATTTACATGTTTAGCAGATATAATTTTAGGAAACCTAGACAAAACGTCAACTTGTCGAAACGTTAAACGTCAATTGAGAAGTGACATTACCGTTGGCGGAGCTGTAATTCATGGCAAAATGGCTGAATTGTTTAGTATTCAGCTGTCAAAATGCTCACAGGGAACAGGTTAATTTAAGCAAAGTACATTTTTATTTTATGAAAATGTATCTATCGACGTTCTAACAAAAAATCAACACCAGAACATATATAATAATTTCAAACAGTACTACAGTCGCGTAGTACAATATTTGACCACCAGACTGCGTATCCGAGCGTGTCAGTTCTCAATAACATATTGTTTTTGACAATACGTCACTCAAATTAAACAAGCAAAAGAAAAATTATGTCAAATGTCGACTTTTTCATGACAATGTCGCCAAGTTAAGAAAAATAATTACAGATCTTTTGTTTATTCAGTATTACCAACAGTTATTTTTGTGGATTTCTTAGCTACCACATCAACAACATACGGTGCAAAGCTATACACATTTAGGGCCGGTTTCTGAAAAGTCAGTTAACTATGGTAACGAATGACTAATGGTCAAGTCTGACTGATGGTCAGTTTTATTTTGCGTTGCATAAACATTTTTTAAAGATTGGTCAGTGGAACAATTGGTTTACTATGCACAGATATTTTTTGCTAATGTGAACTGTACTTCACGTGACATTAATCAGCTGTCAAAATTAAAACGTTTTAAAATGAACTAAAAAATGAATTCACGAACACCAAACTTTACCAACACCGATAAAAACATTTTTCTAGATATTTTCGGTAAGTAAGTATACATATATTTTTATTTCTTTTGAAATATAAATATTTTTAAATTATTCTTAAAACATAACCTAAAATTTGTATTTATCATTTTTCAGATATTCCCATATTACTGAAGACAAAAATGTGATAATTGAACAATTCAAAAAAAAGAAAATTTGGTACCAGATTACAGATGAATTTAACTCAAGTTGCGTGAAGAGATACAAAACAAATTAAATATTTGTATTTTAATTTAAAAAAAAATAATAAACTAAAAAGAACATTTGTGAATTAAATGTACGCTCTTCAGTATCTGTTTAGGAGCTGGTTTCTTGAAAAAAACAGTTTTCGATGTAGTACTGATATAGTGTCGATACCGATGGAAACAACAAATTATTGAAAATATGTCGATAACTGTATTTTAGCCTATATATTTTACCACCACCTCCTGCCTACCTAACTGATTCAGAACTGGCTTTAGTTCATATTTTTTATCAAGTTGAACCAGAACCAGAACCTGAAATGCAACAAGAAGTTAATCCTGAACCTTCCAATCCTAACAAAAAAAAGACAAGCAAGAAACATAATTTAAAAAAATAATAATAATAACACATTATAAAAGTTTATTATAAGAGTAAATACCAGGCTGCGCTAATAGAGAAAAATAAAGCAAGAATGCTGTACAATTATGACTTAAATATAAATTGAATTAGAATTAATAAAAAAATTAAACTATGAAAAATAATAAAGTGGTTTTGTTTTAATTATTACATTATATTGTATTAATTTTTTTAGGGTACACCAATAACTGTTTGGATTAATGCACTACGTACAGCCACATTGGTATCATTACCTTCTCAAATATTTGGTTCATCGCTCTGCAATAGTTCTACAGGAATTTCTATCGTATCATGCTGTTGTATACAAAAATTATGTAAAACGGCACAAGATATAATTGTCGTTAGAACACGGTCAATATTAATTGCCATTCCTGTTGCAACATGGGCCCTGTTAGAATTTTTCTCTACTCTTGTATGTGTATTCAAAGGTAGTATCAGGAAAAATTGTTGATAAGTGCACCAGGTGACTGAATTGGAATAGGTGTATAATCTATTGCTCCGAGTACTTGTATGATATAAAATTAGTACTTTACTAAAGCCTTTTTTCGCCGTCTGAAGAATCTTATTCCATATCTTCTGTTGCGGGCAAAGAACATAGGCTGGAAGTTGAAATTTTTCTATTGCTCGAATAGGATAAGGAAAAAATAATAATAGAAACCTAGAATTATGTACGAATAATCAAAATATGTAAATATATAATGATTATATATGTATTTAATATTTATTTACAGTGGTACAAAATAAATATATATAAATTATTCATGTATTTAATATTTCTTTTACAATTATATTATAACGTTATTGAAATATCAAATTAAAAATTGTATTTGAATTTATAAGGAAATTTTGTAGGTTATGTTATATTAAAGTCACATTCATTAATAATAGTTAGGTGCATTTTCATTTTAAAACACAAATTAAGAATTTAATTTACCGTCTTCTTATTTAAATTACTTTTTTCTCTTATTTGGCCCAAAAATTATGAAAATAAAATTTATGAAAAAACCGAATATTGACGTATATCGCAGTTAAACTGTGATCAAGGTATAGTCAGAAAAATTCAATTGTTTGACTCGAGTTCAAGTCGTGACCAACGTTTGTGCAACACTTAACCAAGGAAGCCTTGGTTGAACTCACGTCAAATGCGAAGTAAACTATGCATAGTTGACTTATGGTTAACTTTGGATTGTTTTTTGTTCCTGCAACAGTTTACTAAGGCAACCGTAGTTTACCATTAGCTTATAGTTTACTGAGCTTCTAGAAACCGGCCCTTAATCATTAATTAAACTTAACTCATAAATAGTTAAACAATTTTGTAATTATGAACGCTGCAAACGGCCGTTAGAAGTTAATTTTAAGTCAATTTTTATGCGTAGATGGCTGTAACGTTTCATTAAAGTCCTCTAATTTAGACCACAATTTTTTAAAACTGGCACAAAATTTTACGCGATTACCCGTTATATAGTAAGATTTGAACAAGAGTGATAGAGAGAGAGAGAGAGAGAGAGAGAGAGAGAGAGAGAGAGAGACTACCTAGATATTGTTATATGTATACATGAATCATATACTGATTAGCATGTATAGGAAAATGTGGTTAACATATCCTGCCTTTGTCGATTACATTATTTTAAAACTCACTTCGAATTGCTGTTAGCTTATTATAATTTGTTTCATAACTAAATATTATAACAGAAATGTCTGAAATCGAAATAGATAGAAATGTGCCACGAAATTACAAAAGAAATAAAAGTTGCGAGTCATCAACAACAAAAACGAAGAGAAAACATAACAATGCAAATACTCAGACTCCAGTCTTCGTAAAGGATTTTAAAAGTTTCGAATTTCTTGTAAAAATCGCTCAGCTGGTAAGTAAACAACAATTATCATACATCTTACACTAGAGGTCGGAACTCCCCAAGGGTTCGTGTTTACAATGTTTTTGTCTCGCAAAAAGTATTGAGCATCACCACAAGAGTACACAATATACAAATGTCCCAGCCAAGTGGCTCACCATTGCTATCTTTGTTAATAATATAGACAGATGTTCGGTTAAATGGACAAAGTTCGAGTATTTTTTGTAGGAAATATTATGACAGATTCAAAATTTTTTTTGGATGTTTCGTTGACCAGATATTTTGAAAATAAACATTTTTTTAATGGGAATACCCTATATATTATTAGGCCATTGGAACATATATTTTTTTTTTTTTGCTTTATAAAAAACTATACATGTTTATAATGATTTTTTTTTAATAACGGAAATTTCAACTATTTTCCAAAAAATCTACAGTAGTCAAACTTCCTTCCTAGAAATACGGCCCTATTACAGTATTTCCTAGAACTCCACACCAAACATTTATAGAAAACACAGTATCTTTAATAATTTTGTCTTATGGAAAGGGGTCGCGAACAGTGGGAAATCTATATAAGCTCTAATGGGGCTTAGTCACAAGGTCCAATACAAATAAGTAATTGTTTAAAAAAACTGTTCCAGTCATATCGATCCAGGGCCGGTTGGAAGTTTTTTGTGGCCCTGGGCAAAAATCGTTTGCGGGAACCCACAATACTTAATCATTTAATGCAACATACTAAATGCATAAAAAAAACACAGGCTGGGGCCCGTTAAAGCGCGGGACTCGGGTACGGTGCCGAAAACCAAGCATGTGAACCGAGCCTGCATCGATGAGCATTACTAAGATTTTTATCCCATTTTTTAGACCAACCCCTCTGAGTTTGGTCGCAATTTTTTGCGCATTTCTTGCGTTTGGGCCAAGTGTCGCCCCCCACCCACCGATATACTTGTAGAAAATTTTTGAATAAAACTGGTTCATTTCGGGAATATTTCGAATTGTTAAAGATGGAAGCGGGTCAAAGGTCGCTTACGGCCCGCTTTCGTCTTAGAAAACAACAGTTATGCATATATACTATTTTCACTTTTATAAAACTAAACTAAGAGGAAATTTTTATTTCAATAGTTTGCACATTTGAAATCGTATGTCGTATTCAAAAAATGGTTTAAAATATCACATTATCAATATATCACATCCTTAGATCATACAAACATAGCCCAATATATTGTGAACTCCGCTTTACAATAGTTATTAGCTTAAAGTCAGTAATACACTATAAAAGAAACGAAAATAAACAAATCTGGTTTGTCCTTACAAATGTGAAAACAATATTGTATCGTACTGTTTTTATGATGTACACATGTGACGATGGTATAGGTCATTTCTTTGCTTTAAGCGGAACTAAATGGGAATTTCGTTCTTTTAGGTTGTCACAAGAAGGGATCGTGTGTGAAAAATTAAAATACCAACAGTGAAACCATGGAAACGAATATCATTTGTTATAAATTTGAATGCATTTTTATATATTTTACAAAAAAAATAAATAAATGAGAAATTTTTACTAAGAATGACACAAAAAATTAAAATCAATGAAAAGGACGTTTGATAGTGACAATAAATTTAATCTAGAATTAGCAATATGAGTATGATTTACAAAGCTTAAACAAAATGAACAAAAGTCCGGATTAATAGATAAAAATTACTAGATTTCAAAATCTAGTTCCGCTTAAAGGTTAAGAATAACCTATACACATGTGATAAATGAAAAATTAGAGCGAAGTAGCATGTTCGATTTTTTGGAAACACCTTTTATTATGTAATCCTATTAATTTTACCCACAAAAAGAAATTAGTAGCAATTTTATGAGGGGGTAAAACGTCAAGAATAAGATAAATGTAATACTTTTTTATTTCAGCTAATCGCCATCATCTGTGCCGGTTTGTACTCCGATATTTATCTACTGATGCAGGAGTCCTTAACTTTAATGACCTTTATAAATATCGTCTTGAGTACATCTATTATAATAACAAGTGTTATCGCTGTAAGTTACCTCCTTGGATTTATTATGCCCCAAGTTCTTGTTTGGATTTTCAATGGTTTCGCAACAATACTTTACATATTTGCAGCATGCATAACTGGATATGTGTGGCTTCAAAATCAGTATGAATTCAAAGCTAATATCAGAACAGAATTATATATGTTGTATTGCATTTATATTTTAAATATTTTAAACTCATTTTTATATGGAATAGACATTTACTTACAAATATAAGTCATTCGAAATTTGATTCAGATAAGCATTTCTTGCAAAACATTATTCATTGCTATTATGCAGTTATATGCTGTTCACTTTTGTAAGGACAAACCAGATCTAGTTATTTTGGTTACATTTATAGTGTATTGCTGACTTAAATATCATTTTTAAAAAAAATCTTATACTGCAAAACTGAATTCAGATTTTTTTGTTATGATCATAGACAAGTAACAAGTGTTATTTGTCTACGGTTTTGATCTTTATAATTAAGATTGCCGGTCACCATGGCGTAGTGGTTAGTGTAGCGATGCACTGGCTTCTAGATCATGAGGGCTCGGATTCGAATCCCGGTAATGGCATGGAATTTTTCAAAAATAAATGCATCTCCTGGATAATGGCCTTAGTAGCTAAGTCCAAAAATAAAAAAAATAAATAAAAAAAAATAATTAAGATTCTATTTTTCAACATGACATATGTCAAATGATGACATAATTTAAATAATTTGATATATTAAATTATTTTTGTAATACCAACATGACATACAATTTCACAAGTGCAAATTGAAATCAAAATTTCCCCTTAGTTTGTTTTTACAAAAGTGAACTGCATATAGGCTATTCCAAACGTTTAGGCGGAACTAGATTTTGAAACCTAATAATTTTTATCTATTAATTCGGACTTTTGGTCATTTTATTTAAGCTTTGTAAATCATACTCACATTGCAAATTCTAAAGTCTGTTCCTGGTTTAGGCGGAACTAGATTTTCAATTCTAGTTACTTTTACCGATTGATTGAAGCTTTTGATCATTTTGTTCAGGAAAAGCCAACTTCAATATATAAAAAAATAGCTAACGACAACTTACTGAAATGAAAATTCTGGCTAGTTCTGCCTAATCGTTTGAAATGGACTTTAGATTAAATTGATTGTCATTATAAAATGTCCTTTTCATTGCATTTTAATTTTTTGTCATTCTTAATATAAATTTCTCATTTATTTATTACTTTTTTGTTTTCAAAATTTATAAAAATTAAATTTTTTAATAAATGTCATTCGTTTCCATGGTTTCACTGTTAGAATTTTTAATTTTCACATACCAACGTCAAACATGAAATAACCCAAGCAAGATCCCTTCTCGTGACAACCTAAAAGAACGAAATTCCAAAGAATTTCATTCCGCCTAAACCTTTGGAATAGCCTGTTTACTGGTTATTAAAATATATTAAAATTTTAAATAACTAATCAATTTAGACAACCAAATAAACCATATTATTTCAGACTCCAAAAATTCCAACAGGAACGTATAGGCGGTATCTTTGGTTTAAGCGGAACTAGATTTTCAAATATAGTCATTTTACCGATTGTTTGAAGCTTTTGATCATTTTGTTTAGGACAAGCCAACTTCAATATATAAAAAGTTAGCTAGTGGCAACTTAACAAAATGAATTAAAACTAAATTCCATTTAGTTCCGCTTAAAGGTTTGGAATAGCCTATGGAGCTCCTACATTTTGAGCAGGGGTTCTTAATCAGGGTACGTAGGTATCTGAAAGGGGTGCGGCTATTTTTGCAGCAAATTAAATGTAAGATGTCTCGATTTTCTCATATGGTGATGTCATCTAAGAAAAGTTGAGAATCACTGATTTAGAGAATAGGATAGTATAATTTATATAAATAAAATTAAGTGCTACATTTGTTTATTTTTTCATCCTCAAACTTCGTTTCTACTCGTTTCAGGACAAAAATTATTTAAAATAAGATTTTTTTTGTCTACGCAATTTTTTCAGTTGGATGAATATTTGGATAGGTACTGAGCGGCACGCGTTCATAGAATATTTTTTTTAAATATCTCGCTTATTATTTCCTTTCCAGGAGCCTATTGGCTCCTACTCGTCGGGGCCTCACGGCGATCGGCGACGCGTGCGACGCTCGAACGCCACCGCTGCCCCGACGGTCGAGTATAAGCACGACGCTTCAGCGCCATCCATTTTCAGGGCTAGTAACTTCGGCAGGTGAGTTGTTACACACTCCTCGGCGGATTCCGACTTCCATGGCCACCGTCCTGCTGTCTTAAGTTACCAACGCCTTTGAACTATTGTCACAGAACAATGCGCCAAATATTTTAACTTATTTACCAGGTCTACAAGTATGAAATGCGGATTTTTTTCACACTTGCCGCGCAAACAGAGTGTATAGTTCAAAGTTTCAACACATATGGCGTTTTGTTAAGTTATCATTAAGTGTCAAATGCGTATAGATTATAATTTGAAAAGTGATCATATAGTTTTGTTTTACTGTGTTAAAAATGTCAAATTTTGTGCCAAATAAAGAGCATTAGCGGACAGTACTACTGTTTTGTTTTCATTTGAAAAAAAACTGCTGCTAAATCATACCGACTGCTTCGAGAAGCTTATGGTGAATATGCTCCATCGCAAGATACGTGTGAACGATGGTTTCGGCGTTTCAAAAGTGGTGACTTTGATCTTACAGACAAAGAACATGGAAAACCTCCAAAAAAATATGAAGATACAAAATTGGAAACATTGCTACAGGAAGACGATAGTCAATCACAAAAACAACTTGCAGAGCAGTTAGGCGTTAGTCAACAAGCTGTTTCCAATCGCCTACGAGAGATGGGTAAGATCCAGAAAGTCGGCAGATGGGTTCCACATGCATTGAATGAGAGGCAGATGGAAAAACGCAAAAACACTTGTGAAATTTTGCTTGCACGATACAAAAGAAAGTCTTTTTTGCATCGTATCATTACTGGCGATGAAAAATGGATTTATTTTGAAAATCCCAAACGCAAAAAATCATGGGTTAACCCAGGCTCACCATCCACATCAACTGCAAGACCGAATCGCTTTGGCAAAAAGACAATGCTCTGTACTTGGTGGGAACAAAAGGGTGCGGTCTATAATGAATTGTTAAAATTTGGTGAAACAGTTAATAGCCAACGCTACCAACAACAACTGATCGAATTGAACCATTCGCTGCTCATAAAACGACCAGATTACGAAAGAAGACAGCACAAGGTAATATTTCTTCACGATAACGCTTCATCACATAAGGCAAAAGCAGTTTGCAACACATTTGAGGCACTCAAGTGGGAAGTGCTACCCCATGCCGCTTACTCACCAGACTTGGCCCCTTCAGATTTCCACTTGTTCGCATCGATGGGTCACGCACTTGCCGAGCAGCACTTTTGTTCATATGAAAATGTGAAAGAATGGCTAGATGAATGGTTAGCGGGGAAAGGGGAAGAGTTCTATTGGTGAGGTATTCACAAATTGCCTGAAAGATGGGAAAAATGTATAACTTCTAATGGAGCATACTTTGAATAAATAAACTTTTACTGTTCTTTTGAGTTTAATGTGTTTTATTTTAAAAAAAATCCGCATTTCATACTTGTAGACCTGGTAGTTTACAGGAAAAATGTATATAACAAAAGTTTAGGGTGCTTTAGTGCTCAATTCAGATGTTCATAAAATAAACATCGTCGGCCTTGATAGCGTAGAGGTAGTGCTCCTGCTTCACGAGCCAAAGGTCCCGGGTTCGAATACTGGTCAGGGCATGGATGTTTGTGAGCCACAGTGTAATTGGGACATTTAGTCATGTTCTGTGGTTTTAAAAAAAAATAAAAATAAAGAAAAAATATTTGGGGGACTATCGACAATCATCTATGATAGATTCTCTTTAATTTCAAAAGAAGTATGGAAACATCAGCTAATCTATATAAAATGAAATAGGAGACCATATTTGACTCTTTATTTCCTCGTCCACATAGTTCATTTGTACATGTCTCAAACAATTATAAGACGATATCCACAAAAACTTAGTCTCTTTAGTCTGTCTGTTTATTTGTTCCAGATTCACGCAAAAACAGCTGGACATATTTTCACGTAATTTGGAATTAGAAAACATAATCGGGACCGAACAAAGTCTAAGTCAATATATATATATTTACTAGGTGATTTTTTTCTGTTATATATATATATATATATATAAAATTCCTGAGGTGTCTGTCAGGTGTCCTTCCAGAGGTTAAGCGTACTTCCCGGTAACCTAGAGAGTTGAAATTTGGCATGCGGTTTCCTGGGAACATTCTTAAGATGAGAAAAATCCTAAACCTAGAAAATTCAAAAAGGGGCGAGCCTGCAACCCAAAAAAATTCCATTTTTGATTATCTACTCCGAAATCGGTACCCGAATGATAGCTTAAAATTCCAAAATCGTTTTTTACTTTTGCTGGGGTATTTTTTACTGACGAACACAATCCGGTTATAAGGGTTTCATATGCCTATCTGCCTGTACTCCTGTACTAGTGGTTTTCAACCAGGGTGTCGCCGCACTCTGCCGTAGGTATGAAAGGCGAACTTCGTAGATTTAATACGGATGTTATACAGAGAAATGAGGGTAGGGCACCTTGCATTTTTGATATTTTACATTTGAGTGTCATCATCTAAAAAAGGTTAAGAACAACTGATATATTATTTAAAAATATGAGTAGGGTATCAAATGAAAGCTATTGACAAGTAAATTAACTAACATAATTTTGTTTTTGCAATAAAATATTTTTGCGAGATTTTTGCCCAAAATGTGTCTCAAAACTTTTGTCCCGCACTTTGTTTCCCAGAAGGGTCGGAAAATGGTACAAGAAAATAAAATTTGTTTGATTACGTTTAATTTCAATATCTGGGTGTGTTCTAGCCTCCTATACACGACTTTGTTGTCAGTTTTCCGAAATTTTGATTGTCTACCCCTTTATTACTGCTAAATACAATTCGCTTTTTAGGGTTTCGCATGTATGTCTTCCAGTACCAGTGGCTTTTCACCAGTGCCGGATTACCTAATAGGCAGAGTAGGCAACCGTCTATGAGCCCCGCGTGTCTAGGATAGGATATCATTGAAATTCCAGATAAGCTCATCATGTATTAATCAATAGTGACAGCTACATTTGGAAGCAGTTTGACTGCCAGCAATGTCGCGATGTCTTTAACTGTTCCAATACTGCCATCCTTTACCCCCGAAATGAAGATGCTACTAGCATCAACGAAGAGATGCTGAACATTTTGAAGTGCGAGTCTGCAACATATCTTAGCATCGATTCAATCGATTGGGAGGACGCCTCAAGAACAGAAAACCATCCAATAGAATTTTTGAATAGTCTTACCTCACAAATTAAACTTAAACGTAGGGACAATAATTATGTTGTTACGAAACCTCAACACAAAAAAGGGCATATATAATAGCACAAGCCTGGTAGTGTCAAATATGTTTAAAAATCTAATAACCGTCACTGTTATAACTGTATCTTCCCATAAAAAAATCCAGCTATCATTCTTAGGATTGATTTAGCTCCCACGGATCCCGACTTGACGTCCTAAAAAATGTAGTTCTTATAGAAGTTATGTAGTGAGCTTGCCAACAAATTATTATAATCAATTTTTTCCTGTAATTATTAAATATGAATAACCTAAGTTGCTGTTTAATATGAGCAGTAGCTCCATATTAATTTCTGTTTTTGCAATCTGTGACGAAGATGACTTAAATATTTGCTACCCTTTAAACAGATCCTTTTACAGATGTTTATAGTTTCTTTTTTAAATCAGATTATTTCCTTTACCTAACTGGCTATTCACTTGACAATTTGATATATTAAGGCTCGGTATTTCCACCTTACTGTTATCTATAAGAATAACTATCAATGGGATAATATTATCCTCTTGATAGTCACTAGGATAAATTGCTTTCTGTATTTCCAACTCTAGTTATCCCGTAGATAGCTATTCTGATTGATAATAATATTTTTGAATGTGTTTTTATGTTGGGATTAGTAGCGTTATATCAAACAAAGAGAGACATACATATACGCGACTCGCACGAATAAAAGAAAGATAGATACAACTATCAAAATTTTGTATAGAAAAATGTGCGATAAACACCCAAGAAGCGCAAAAATCAATATTTCTGAAACAAGGCAACATGTAAATATTGTGTTAAAATAAAGTGTCAGTAATATTATGTCAATATTAAGTCTCAAAATATTGTGTCAGTAGCAAATAAAGCTACTGACGCTGTAAATCTAAGAGATAAACAAGGGGCCTGAAAAAAAATGCATTACGTTTAATGCATCCTGCATACAGAACAGAAATGCAAAAACACTGAAAATTAAATAAGACCGTTTATTTATTTTTATTTTTTAATTGGTGGAGCAGGATACTGAATGCATTTTTCGCTAAGCGAAATCGATTAATAAATTCTTTCTCATCCCAATGGTTCATATGATTTGGTCTAACACGAACTATGTATGGACTAAATACTCTACAATCTCTTCATCATCGTCTGCTTGTAAATCTTCTAAATCAGCATCCATGATTTCTTTCTTCAAAAATAATTGTAAATTATATAAAAATAATCGACAATATTTTTTTTTTATTTCAGTATAAATTAAAGTAGATTACTAAATTATTTTGAATTTATTTTGATGTAGGTAATTACACAATAAAATATTACACATAATGGAAACAGGTGTATGTAATATGTATATAAAGTGTAGGTATGTACATAGCACTTGTTATATTAAATCTTACTAATTATTTAGCATAAAACACGTGCCTTATTACCTTAAAAGACTGAACCAACCGAATATTTATATTGGTATGATTGGTATATTAGCAAACCAATTTTTTTGGTAGTTTTTTTTTTTCTTTTTGTGCTATGGACGATTTTGTTTCTCAATTACACAATTAATTTTCTGAAAATGCAAAATCTCCGCAATTTTTTTAAACTGCGAATCCTTGATTCATGTGTCAGATTCACTGAGGTTCGCTAACCAACATTAGGACTACAGCTCTTACCAATTTGTAACACCTAGGTGACACATAAAGGCAGAAAAGGTAAGTTCTCTGTTTCTAGAACTACAGCATTGATAACCCTTTAAGATATTTGAGGCTGAGACATCCTCGGAGAGGAAAGTAAAAATTTCAAAAGGAGAACAATAATATGTACATCGAACGACAAATGTTGCACGGGCAAATATGTACTCAGCATCAGAGCTGTACCAAATACTCAGTAAAAGTATTTCAAATACCGATCAAAGTATATGAAATATCGAATAGGAGTACTATTAGTCATCAAAGTATTTGAAAGTATTTGAAATAATAAGGAAATATTAGAAATACTAGGAAATATTTGAAATACTTACATTTTCAGTATTTAAATATGGACTAGGGATATATTTGAAATAATTAGGAAATATTGGAAATGCTAGGGAAATATTTGAAATATAGAAAAGTATTTGAAATATTGACATTTTCAGATAACAAATATCAAAATCAAATACCACGGAGAAAATATTTGCAAATCCAAATACCAAGAGCATTTTTTTTTTTTGAAGTATTTGAAAAACAATAATTCAAATACCAGTATGGTATTGAAATACTTATATAAGAATAGTATAAAGAAAAGAAATATATTCTTAGCTATGCTCAGCATGACAAAATACTACGCAACAAATTTGCACGACAGAAGACATTTGAAATACAAATATTGTAATCGTTAGAGCTACGCCGACGGATATTGCAGTTATTAAATCTAAATAGTGGGATAAATATACCAAACAATATACATATCACAGATAGGTGTATTAAAAGTTTACAGAAAACATAAACATTATAAGAAAACATTAAAAAAAATAAACAAATCTGGGTAATTAAAGCTTTGATAAATGTTTGACAGAAATAAACAAACTCGTCAATTTCTGTTCCATCACGCAAATACTAAAATATATTTCTTTCAATTCTTCAAATGACAGCCAACATAACCTTACATTTCATATGACAATTTTCTAATTGTTAAAACTTTTGTTTAAAGAGTAAAACGCTTTCTTTATACAGGTCACGTTTTATCTTCTTACATCACACCAGACTTTGTCGTTCATTTGCATATTTTATCGTTTAACTACATATTTTGTCGCTATTTAAATATTTTACGTTTCTGAATAATTTGTTGTGTATAAGCGATTCACTTTTGTAAGAACAAACTAAGAGGGAATTTTGTTTTCAATAGTTTGCACTTTTGAAGCTGTATATCATGTTGGTATTAAAAAATGTCACTTTTTTAAAATGTCGATCCATTTGACAGATGTCATAATGAAAAATGATATCTTAATTATAATGATCATAACCTTATCAACCTAAAGTCGGTTTTACAGCGTAAGGAATATTTTTAATTGACATTTAAAGTCAGTAACACACCATAAAAGTAACCAAAATAACCAAATCTAGTGTGTTCTTACAAAAGTGAACAGCTTATATTATTTTTTTTTCTGCCATATTTAAAATATAATTTGTCGTTAATAAACCTTATCTTGTCGGGCCGAAAAATCGCAATCATTTAAAAAAGATATAAGCTGTTCACTTTTGTGAGGACAAACTATCATAGATCTGGTTATTTGAATTACTTTTATAGTGTATTATAATCTGTCTCAATTTATAATACGAAACTAGATCTGGTTACTTTGGTGACTGTTGTGGTGTAAACAGACTTTGGCGTATCCGTGTGAACCAATACTATGATAATATTATGAATGTATTGTCAATATACAACATAAAAAATGAACTTTTCCTGTTGGTTCCGTATTACAAAATGAGACAGATAATACTGAATTTAAATGTCAATTAAAAATATTCCTTACGCTGTAAAACCGACTATAAATTATTTTTAGTTACTAGGTTATGATCATTATAGTTAAGATATCATTTTTCATTATGACATATGTCAAATGGATAGACATTTTAAAAAAGTGAAATTTTGAATACCAACATGACATACAATTTCAAAGATGCATACTATTGAAAACTAAATTTCCTCTTAGTTTGTTCTTACAAAAGTGAACAGCTTATACTTATCCGAAATTTAAGCACGCATCTCTAATTGCATTGACTCTTTCAATAGCAGAGGCTTCAATGGCCCCTGTCCGGACGCATCTAGGTTAACACGTGAGATATATGGTTACCTAACTTGTGCTAAAGTCTGTTCCTTTGGTTTAAGCAGAACTAGATTTTCAATTTTAGTTACTTTTACCGATTGATTGAAGCTTTTGATCATTTTATTCAGGAAAAGCCAACTTCAATATATAAAAAAATGGGTAATGACAACTTACAAAAATGAAAATTGCGGTTAGTTCCGCCTAATCGTTTGGAATAAACTGTATACCTGACTTTCCCGGGATGCCAAAACTCAACTTTTCATCGCGAACCCCCATGACAATAAATATTACCTGAAATCATTTAATATTTCTGCATTTTTATTATAAAATATTTCTACTATAATACAACAGTGAAACTGCCTATAATCTGTCTCAATTTGTAATACGAAACTAGATCTGGTTACTTTGGTGACTGTTGTGGTGTAAATAGACTTTTATAAAACCATGCGAACTTGCAAATCTGGCTTTTAAATTTTTGATTAAGTTTCATTACACTGAGGTTATATTCACTCAAAAACTACATTTCAGATAACAAATTGACATGTCAAAATTGCGATTGACATGTCAAAATTGTGACTGACATGTCAAATATTTTGAAAGGTGCCACTTCAGAATTACCACCCTAAGATGATAATTTAAATATACAACATAAAAAATGAAGTTTCCCTCTTAGTTTCGTATTACAAAATCAGACAGATAATACGAAAATATACTAATTTTTAATCTCATTATACAAAATAATACTACCTCCGTTCAAAAATGATTGTCCGTTTTGGTGAAAATTTTTGTTCAAAAATGATTGTCTCGTTATATTTATAACAATATATTAACTTCAATTTCGCTTTAGACAACTTTTTTATTTATGAAATAAATATTTTATTACAAACTACTTATATTATTTTACATATCTCGTTATACATTGCGATTAGTTTCAATTGCTTCCAAATTGCATGTTAATGTTTCTGGAAGTTGATTCTTTCTTCGCAATGCTTCTTTCCCAATATGTGCTAGTTGATAATTATTGCCCCCTCCAGCTAACATTGAACGTTGGATTTCCATGATTTAAGGTTATTTGGACTGCAAAGAAAATAGCAGCGGGTAATTTTGGTACACAGCCAAAAATTACAAATTTCAGAAAATGCTAGTTATTTATGAAACTATTATAAACTGAACGTTTACTTACCAAAAATTATTTTATGATTTTATGATTCTATTGTTCATACACAAATGACATATTGTCATCTTATATTGTTAAGTTAACAACAAATGTCAAATGAGACAATCATTTTTGAACGGAGGTAGTATTATATTTTTATATTGTGGTTTTAAAAAATATATACCTATGTAAACTAGAGCTCGTTCATCCTAACTTCATCACAGGGTATCATAAATTATCAATCATCAATTCTGCGCGAGAAAACAGCTGATCAGCTTGATCAATGTGATCACATTGGGTACATTCGATTTGACGCTCCGAGCGTTCCGAGCACGTTCTGTACACTCAAACGTGTTCGATTTGACGCTCGGAGTACACTCAATTGCATTCGTTTTGCGATCGAGCGAGCATTTAGAGTGCGCTCTATGTGTTCGGGGTTTTAAGACCGAGCATATGGAGTATGACTTAAAAAAGAGGGGGAACGGCGGGAAAAAAATGAAAGTTTAAAATTAAATTATAAATAAAATAAAAATAATAGCCTTAGACAAATAACTATAGACAAATAATATTGTTAGTTGTCTATAGCTACAGAGTACGGCCATTTTATGTATTTGTGACGTTCTGTAAACAGCAAAAAAAATATTAAAATACACCGTGCATAAAATTAAAATGGAAAAAATTCATTAAATTAATTTATTAATTATTATTTAATTTTTAATTAATTTTATTTCTTTATCATTGAAAAAAAATCAAGGAAAAACCGAGGTATATAATTTTGATTCATGACTGACGTGAACTAATCTGACAGTAAAAACGCCGCCTAAAATTGTAGGGTTAGATTTTATAAAAATTACGTCACAAGAACGCTCGCTCCGTTAGTGCTCTATTCATGACGTCACCATCAACTGTTCGCTCAGCGCTCGCTCTACTCTGTACAACTCGAATGCACCCATTGACGTACATTAGAGTTTTAAACAATTGTTGTGGAAACCAAACACACAAAATCATGTATGTCAAACACATTTTTACTAATTTTAGTGCACAGTATACCTTGAAACGTACGAGAAATAAATAATAACAACGGAAATAAATAAACAACATCGCACAATACGCGTTGTCAAACACAAATCAAAGTAAGTGACGCCACTGAAATGTGTTAAGCTAACTGTTGGTAACGTAATGGACGAAATTTGGTTTCTGCGCAAGGGAACTGGTAATATCCGCCTGTGATAAAGTTAAGTTGAACATACTCTACGCTATTACAGATTTTTTGCAAACTCCTTAAATTACTATCGCAAACCCCTCGGAGTTTGCAACCACCGGTTGGAAAGCGCTATTCAAGAGAAGTGGTATGTAACCTTTTACCATAGTACACCACTGGCATAACACATCAATAGAATTTTAGCGTGAGCTGTTTAAAAATTAGTATGTAACTGGTTCAGGTCCGTGGACCGTATGTTGGATACCACTGTTCTAGAGCAGCTGACCCCTGCTCTAGAACAGTGGAACTTTTTTGTAAAGGGCCTGATATTAAATTTTCAGAGACTGCGTTTCGAGAAGAAAATTCATATTTATTAGGTATACAAAACAAGACCCTATCAACAGGTATCAGTACTGGAACTTAAAACTAATGTACTCTGCATGAGTTCAAATAGTGTACCATACACTGAACCAAATTATAATGCTTCTGCTGTTACTTTTCAGATGTCACTGTTCAAGCGCCAATTTCCATCATGCACATGTAATTTTTCTATTAAGAAGTGACATGCTCGAATACTCTAACTGGTGGCCAAATTGTTGTACTAAATACTGCAGTACAGTTTGAACTTACTACAGGCTATTCCAAACGTTAAAGCGGAACTAAGTGGGATTTTTATTATTTTAAGTTGTCACAAGCTCACTTTTTGAAGATTGAAGTGGGTTTTTGTTGAACAAAATGATCTAAAGCTTCATGCAATCGTTAAAAGTTTCTATATTTGAAAATCTAGTTCCGCTTAAACCAAAGAAACAAACTTGTACGTATATATGTGACGTCACACTAATATGGTCTATTATCTATAAAAATTATCTGGAATTACAGATAAAGGTAATGAAAATACCTATCTAAATGAGATAATAGATAAAAATGTAAAACAGTGTCTAAAAAAGATGATAGATAATAATACGAGCCCTGTCCACTTTCAGTTGGCCCAGCTATGAAATTTTCAGTTTCTTTAGAAATTATTAAATAACTAGTGGACCCATTGCCAACTGTGTTGGCAAACAAATCATTACCTTAATGTGGAACTTGCTCGACACCTCAGACTTCTTTCTCTATCCATACGCCTAACTTCATCCAATTCAAATTGAATCAACTCTTCGCGTATTATTAAAAACTGGACAAATAATGAGTATTATTCCGAATTATTTATTCATTAACTTTTTAAGATGGGAAAACGATTCATTTTCACTCAGTGCATTATATTTATTATGTTAAAACTAAAAATGATTTGAGACGTTAAATTTAAAATATATTTATTAAAATTAATTTTCCATTTTCTTATATAATATAAAAATACGCAGACGGAAAAAACGCACACGGATTAATACGCACACGGATTAATACGCACACGGATTGATACGCACACGGATTAATACGCACACGGATTAATACGCACACGGATTAATACGCACACGGAAAAAAGCACACATGAAAAAATACACACACGGAATAAAGCGTACTTACACTATATATCAAATCAGTTGAAATAAATCGTTTAGATCAGAAACCACTGTTTTAGAGCCACTGATAATTCTTTAGTGTAGTCGTTATGTGCTGCCATCTGTATAGAGTTTGCAGTGGGATATTGTAAATCTTGTCCCAGAAATCGTAGAAACAGGGCCGGCTCAGAGGTCGGGACTTCGGAGATTTTTCCCGAGGCCCCGCGCTTAAAGGTGGATATTTCTAACAATTATTAGTAGTTAGGGCAAGTTTTTGACACCAAATGAATTATTTTCCCGAGGCCCCGCCAAACCCACAGCCGGCACTGCGTAGAAATAAAAAAATAATAAACCATTGAAAAAATAATAATAAAGAAAAAAATTTTTTCTTACTTACTTTCATCAAAACCAAATATTTTTTAAATTAATTATTTTTCTGCTAATAATAATTTTAATCAAAAATGTCGAATATCACGGAAGGATAACGTTTTTCTGTGTTTTGTTTCGTAAAAAAACCGATCCGTGTATTTCACAACTAAATTAATAATTGTGAAGTGATTTTTTAATGAAAAACACAACTGTCATTTTTACTAATTTATTGTCAACACTCAAAACAAAAATTCACAGCACACTACTGTCCAATACATAAATTAATACTACTATATAATAAGAACCTCGCTTCAATTGTTTTAGATTTCCACGCACCCAGACAGCCAGGGACACAGGTTGGGATATTATATTATAGATAAGTAAAAGAAAAGCTGCATTCACAGTTACCAAATTATACTTACAATTTAGAACTATAATCAAGTATTATATTTATACTTAGGAGAGCATCCATACATACCAAATTATAATTATGATTAGTAAGTGCTACCATCTGTTGTTACAAACAAAAATTACAATTGCATGGGCCCACCATCTACGTTTTTAACCTTATTTCATTTTTAAATATGCTAAAATGGTCACAGTTTTTCATCTACGAATTATTTAGGCAGTTAGGCATATATGTACCATAATTATAGGTTTTTGCATGTCGTATCTATTTTGACATTTCAAATTTACTTATAGGTTAGTTTCTGTCACTTTCTCGCTAAGTGTAAATCATAAGTATAAGTATAAGCATGAAGTTTGCAAACTTTTAAATTATACTTATAATTAAGACACTTAAGTACGTTAGTGTGAATGGTTACGTAGGAGGCAGTATGACAAACTTCTAAGTATAAATGTAAATCATAGGTATAATTATAATTAGGGAAGTGTGAATGCAGCTTTAATGCTGCTTTGTACATTTTTTGACAATATAAAAAAATAATTTTGTAGATAGGTATTTTCATTATCTTAGACCATAGACCATATTAGTGTGACGTCACATACATGTGCTGCCATCTGGCAACGGTTTCCTTTGGATTTTTTTGGGAGATTTAAAATACATGTGTCATTACTTTTGTGACCTTAATTTTATGAATATTTTCAATTTTGGAGCAAAAAATTTATATCTTTGATAAGTATATATTAATATATACAGTTCAGGTACCTTATATTATAGAATAATGTTTTTATAAACATATCAGTAAGGATTCTAAGATATATTTATAGGTTACGTTTTTAAATAATATGAAAATCGAAATATCTTTAGTATTTATTTAATTAACACTAAGTAAACATTAATATTTTGTTTCAGAAAGCATAATGGTGTTATTGTTTTGCTCCAAATTGGAACCATTACAGTCACATTCTTAATTGCAAATTTTTTTCGTTTTTTGACAAGTGAAAATGAAAATCAATAATAGATAAAATAAGAACAATATATTGTTTCTTCAAACTAATTAGAAATGGCAAACATACTTATTGCTATGTTACTTGCCATAATAACAATTATTAACGTAAATTTTTCAAAATTAACCTGCTAAATAATATTGTTCTGCAAAATTAATGAATATTAAATTATAATGTATAAAATAAGAGTTTTAATTAATAAATATTGACTTGCAGTTTTGATGTGAAGCATTTTCTTACTTTGAAAACTTAATTTATATTTCCAAATACAATTTTTAAAAAATTAACAACATGCTAAATTCAAATAAAAGGAATCCAACCGCGAGGCAGCAGCACTGAATCCCATTTTGTGACGTAGTTTTAATATAGTCTATTTAAAACTTAACCTCAATATTCTGTAATGTTCTGCAAATGACAAAACTAAGTACAGGGCAGTCGGCGAATCAGTGCAATTGCGTCACTGGAAACGTCACATGTTGTTGTGACGTCATGTTTCGTACGTCTACATAGCATCCATTTAACGAATGTAATATTCGTACGCTGTCACTTGAATCGTAATGAAATGTAAGTATAATAATAGGAACAGAATAGAAACAAATAAATTATTCCAACAGGCTAAGTGGTCCTAAAAAGGGCTGATGTGATCCAAAAATATGATCAAAGAAAAGAAAATAGAAATACGTTGAATTTAACCTAAAAAGCTATGCACTACAAACAATATCAAATGGAAATCTATAAGATATCTATAAGAAAATCTCTTCAGTTATTTTTTCGCCACTAAGTTTGTCATTGAAGTTATGACGCAAAATGACCAACTGCGTTGATTAAACGATTGACCTATATATACAGGGTGAGTGGAGAGGAATGGGCCGAACTTCAGAAATGTATTGTACATGTAAAAATAAGTAAAAAAAAAATCTAATGTTGTTATGCGATTGTCTTTTATTCTCAAGTTATAACGTAATTAAAACACTTTCTATCGAACATCGGTTTTAATTTCGGTGTGCTAACAAGTTTTCAAAAATATCACCGTTAACTTGTAAACATAGTCTACTTCGCCTACGAAGAGCGCCCGTTGCTCTCCTGATTGTTTCATGCCTTTCTTTAATATCGACTGCAGTATTTCTAATTCGTCGAATTAATGCATCTCGAGTATCTACTTTGACTTTGTAAACCTCATTTTTGAACCATCCCCGTAAACAATAGCCCAGTGGTGTGAGGTCTGGTGATCTTGGAGGTAACCTAACAGGAGGGCCTGTTAGGTAACCTATCCAATGGCCCGATGTTCGATAGAAAGTGTTTTTATTACGTTATAACTTGAAAATAAAAGACAATCGCACTACAACATTAGAGTTTTTTTACTTATTTTTACATGTACAATACATTCCTGAAGCTCGGCCCATTCCTCCCAACTCACCCTGTATATGTAAATATGAATCAATCATATTTATTAAACGAGATACTTTTAACTGATTCCCCCTTGGATTAAAGCGATATAATGAATTTATCATGGATAATTTGAGCTTCGCGCCATAAAAATGTGGAGGGGGTTTATCTTATCTATTATCTGTTTTTTCTTAGATTATCTTATCTTTTCTAGATAATTATTTATTAAATTATCTTTATCTTTGTTTAGATCACAAAAAGGTGGTATTATCTTATCTTTGACTATACTCTATCTCTGAAAGACTGATAGTAATAAAATTTAATATTTGTAAAAAGTTATTGTTTTATCACACAGAGGCGGCAAAACAAAAGCGACAAAATATGAAAAGTTCGAAACGAAATATTGTTAAAAACAACCGAGTGTGCCGCACATACTATATGGGAATACGAACTAGGGTTAAACACAATCGACCATAAAAATTTTACCCTAAAATTTTGAGGAAAAATATGGTCACAGGGGTGTGTTTAATGATATGATAAATATGGTCACAGGCGTGCGTTTAATAAAATGATAAATACTAATATAGAAATACACAAAACCAATTTAAACGTGTTTAAAATGTGCACATTTTGCTATACTAGGTTTGATTATAAAACTTTATTAATAAGAAATTATTTTACACATAAAAGTACAAATCAAATAATATTTTTAATCATACTGTCTTAAGAATAATGACATTAGACAAAAACTATCTTACGTGTAAGAGCAGCCGTGTAATGTCCTCGAATGTCGACTAGAAGAGTAGAGGTCAGCGCAGTGGTGTAGCTTCCCCCCCCCCCCCCACGGGCAAATATTATACTTTGCCATACAAATATACATAATTTGGGCCCCAAAACATCACGTCGCCCGTATTGAGGAGGCTTAGCTACGGAGCTGGGTCAGCATTTATGAAACAATAAGTGTGCGTGTTTGTGTTAGGTTTGTTGTTGTGAGTTAAATATGTATTAGGAACATATTTGTATATTGGTGGTGTATAGTTTTGATATTGGCCAATAAATGCATACACTGTTTACTATATTTTCCCGATACATTAAGTTGAACCTCTGTGAATTGTGGTACTATAAATAAAATAATTAAATATATTTTTTATCAGTCTTTGTGGTAACTGTCTTCCTGTGGGACCGCCGATATACGTCGAGTTCACATCACATACATATTATATATGACATTACTCATACATACATTAAACTAAAATATTAAACTACTAATAAATTTAACTAAAATTAGACAAAATGGAGAATAATGACAGTTCTTTCAGATTTTCTAATCAGTTTTTACGACTCATGAGTATTAATTCCTCATGCAGACAAAGTAAAGCAGAATTTATGCAACAAGATGATTTCAAACCACATTTTACTAAAATGGAATTTTTCGTCAAAATTTCTCAACTAGTAAGTATAATTTTATACTCATAATATTTACATATTTCTTGTCCACTACTAGCCCTGATATTTTAAATTAATTTTAAACAAGCTTAACTTAAATTAAATAGAGTTTACAAATATTTTGTTTAATTTATCTAATTTGTATTACTCCTACCACCTTGTCAAACAAGTGAAATGACAGAAATACTGAAATAATAATAATAATAATAGTAATAAAATAGAAAATCGTTTTTGTTTTACAGTCCAAATAGTAATGTTATTTAATATAGGATAGTTTTCAATGCCGGTGCGATAAATTTGGGGCCTGAGGCAAACCAGTAGCATAACTTAATTTTTTGGCTCCTCTACAGACCCAGCAAGCAAAAAATGAAAGCTAACAGAGCGAGCGAACAAAAAAAAAGGAAATCCGAGTGACCGAGCAACCAAACGAAAAAATAAACCTTATAGAGCAAGCGAGCAACATAAAAAGGAAATGAGTGACGAAGCTACTAAATAATGGAAATCTGATAGACCGAGCGAGCAAATGAAAAAGTAAACCTGATAGATTCAGTGAGCAAAAAATAAATAAAAAACTGAGTGACCGAGCTAATAAGAAAAAGAAAACTTGAGTACGAACGAACAAAAAAAAAAAAATCGGAATAACCAAGCAACTAAAAAAAAATCTGACTGACCAAAAAACACTAATTTTTTTGGCGTCCCTTCCAAATCGGCGCCTTAGGCGATTGCCTCGCCTCACTATCAGACCGGCCCTGATAGCTATTAGGAACGACGACGGGTACCCAGGTACCCGCTACCCGACCCGTTAAGGTTGTACCCGGTTCTGACTTTGAATTATAATTAACGGGTAATTGTGTGAAGTATTATATTTTGAGAATTTATTTATCTGTGACTATTTTGTTCTGGGTTATAGTGGTAGGGATTAAATATGTGTATTCCATAATGCACCTGTGTTTATTTTTCTATACTAGCTTTTCATTTTTATATATTAACAGGTAGCGGATAATTAACGGCGAACGGCTAAATATCAGGTGCGGGTAATTAAAGGGTAATTAACGGGTAGCGGGTAATAACGGGTAGCGGGTAATATCTGGGTAACTGTGGCGGGTACCCGGTTCCAGAAATTTCTAATTCACGTTATTCCTAATAGCTATTAGATCCATAATTTGACTCAAGCATTTTTATCGAAAATATGTTACAAACTTCTACAAGTTATAAGGTTTTATTTATCTACTGTAAAATATTTGTATCATTCATTTATATACTCATTTATCGATATTTTTTATTTCTTCTCGTTTTTCGAAAACAGTGAAGATGGCTGCTTAGCATGTCGAAATGTACATTTAGAAAATTAATAGTGAACAAAAGATACAGTGTTTTATTTATAATTAAGATCTTCTGTTAGCTAATTTCTCAATTTTTTGCTCATTGGTCAACGAATGTTCAATTTTGCTTTCAAAATCTTATTAACCATTCTGTCTTCTTCCATCCTCAGTACATGTTGTCCTCAGTACATCCACTGTACTGGTCTGCCTCTCATTTCCTGTGTGTTATTTGACTTTGAGTACAATGCTAGTATTTCTTCATTCTTTCAGCTTCGCCATTTATCATTTATTTGGATGCAGTGATATATTTTCGTTCTAGTATGTACTTTGTTTCCTCCAATAATTTGGTTTAGCCCAATCATGTGATACTAGAGAGAAGTTTTGTTTCGAAGGGCTAAATGCAAAGTAAAACATTCTTATATATCGAAAACATTTAACTCTCTGGCTATTAAAAACCTTATGATTTGGAAAAAAAAAATTATATTGAGATTACCTCTAAAGATAAGCAGTTACATATAAAAAAAAATGTTCGGAAAATTTCACTGCCTCATCTAACACAGTGACTTATAATGATATTACCAAGTCACACAGGCCTGTTACAAGTTAATCTCATTCATGTTATTTCTTTGTGTTTATTAACTCAAAATTGTATTGTTTCTAATATTGATTTGCATAGCTCTATTCAATTTTATAACCTAATTACTCTTTACGCTCACATATCAAGTACTGTATATGATAATAAGTGTCGACGTGTCAATCATCTTCTCTAGTCTTGTCCATTGTGAACATCGGATATCATCATGAAAATCTGCAATTAGCTCGCTGGCATCTAAAATAGTTCTCTGGATGTAATCCCTAATTATTTCCTCAGGTTAACGAATCAAGAGATCCTTGGTATTTCAAGTCCTTTTCCGACTTCAACATTTCGCAAAATTTCTGAGGATACGATATTTGTTGCTCGTTCCAAATCACATGTCTAAGATATTTTTTTCAAGCTTGACCACATTCTCCTGATTATTTTCAACATAGCTGACTTGTTCATTCCTGAAAATTTTAAGTATATGCCTGTACATCCACATTTCATTTTTCTTTTCGATAGATTCTGATATAGTTCAATATGACTGTCATTCTTACAATTCACTTACTATTTAAATTAATAATATTCCAAAACATGGTTCTTTTTAATTCCATGTGTCAATACTAAATAAATTAAACAACTTTCATTTTTAAATCGCCTGCGTGCAACAAAATTTTCTCACATACAATTACTTGGACATGTCATAGGTTCACCACCTCTGTGCTAGTCGATCAATTAATTTAAATCTAGATATGTATAAATAAAATATACTACAGATAAATTATATGCAATGAAAATGTCTTTATATGATCCAAGAATGTTTATTTCGTTCATGGGGAATATCCTTGAGTATAGTGTAACCTTTGTTAATAAACACCGTATCAATTAACATTAATACTAAACTTTTTACAAAGAAAAGTACAACAAAAATACAATATAAAATATGAACATTTGATAGCTTTGAAAATAATATGTACTTTTTTTTTCAGATTGTAGCAATAATTTGTGCTGGCTTATATACCAAAGGAAATAAATTAATAACAAACTCTATAACAACTCTGATGTTTCCAAATGTTGTTTTTATTGCATTTATTATAATAACCAGTGTAATCACCATCAGCTACATAATAGGTCACACCATGCCTGATATTCTTATTAGAATCTTCAATGCCTTGGGTGCAATACTCTACTTTGTAACAGCAGGAATTACTGGACAAGTATGGATTGTTTTAGGAAGTTACATGGCTAAATATGAACATAAGGAGCTTGAAGCTCATATACTTCTTGTCGTATTTCTTTTAAGTATTTTAAATTCGTTCTTATATGGTTTAGATGTATATCTCAACATTCGCAGAATTATAAAAGAAATAAATCTTTAGTTTTATTTTAATTTATTAAGCAAATTAGTTACAACCTTATAATTATAATATATTTTATGTATTACTAGTGCAATATTATTTAATAATTTAATTTAATTTAGTAAGTAATTAAATTTAATATTCTGTATTTGGTGTATTGACTAAACATACTAATTTGGAAATAGATATTACTACTTATAAAAAATTCTTCATGGTGAATAACAGTTACGCAATATGTTGAGAAACAGTATATAAATAATGTAAAGCATAATATATTATCAGTGCTGTTATTCATTCGAAAAAAGATGAAGGTACACTCCATAATTGATGCAAACCCTCCACTACAGCCCTGTATATTTTATATCAGTTAATAAATTAAATTTTGTCTTTTAAAAACAGACATCATATGTCGTGTAGTTTAAATAATTGCCAGTAAATTAAAAAAATTTTAAGTATACCTCTATTTTAATAATTATAAAATTCTATTTAAAAATATTCCATAATTATAAATCAATAATGGAATTTAATAACATACAATATAGCCAAATAATATATTAAAGAAAAACGATATCAGTATCCAACAATATATACACAATAATGGCATTCAATTGTTTCTTCATAATATGATTGAAAATTTTTCATTTTGACCATCGATAGTTTGAATGTAATTACATCAAAAATGACCAATTTAACAAATGATATCATACGTAATTACAAGTTTATAGCAAATAAATGGGTAAAAATTTAAAACACAGGAATAATCCTGGTTATACATGCTCCTCGTAATGAAGTGATTTCCAATGTAACTGAAAAAAAAAACAATTAGTTTCGATACAAAATAAACATCGAAACCAGGCACCACAATATTATTCTGACACTTCGTATCAATACAGCGTAACCAATTGGCATTACAAATCCCTAATTTATTTTTCTTCAACAAAATAAAAACAAAAGAAGAAACTTACCCTCTCTGCTTTTGCTAAGTTAACCCATAATTGTCTCCACGTGGAAAACTTTTTATGGTCACTGAAGTTGTACCGCATTTCTTTACTGGCATATCTTGTACTCAGAGGGGATCGGAAATTGCAATATTCACTATTATAATCTACTTCTACTTCACCCATTTTTACACCAAAATTATATTTGTATTAAACCGAGATATCAATATAAAGTTTCAAGTAAAGAATGAACTGCTTGCTTCGCAAGTGAGGTTATGTAAGTTGTTTGTGTCGTTGCTTATCACAGCATAACGTGATACCACATGAGAAAGATGCAAAATATGAATATATTTTTACAAGTAATTGAACTCTTACGACTTGCAAATAAATTGCAAGATAGCAAATACAATAAACAGCTTGTTATAAACAAAAATATTTATTACAAGTAAGGTCATGCAAATAACGTAAAAATTCAATATGTGAAAAAAAAATCCTTGGCTGTCTGATATTATACAATACAAATTCACACGTTCCTATTGTACTTCGGGATCTTGGTTGTACATGTATATAATTTTTATATACATTTTTAAACATTATGGTGTCTGTTTCGATGAAATAATGGATACAAAATAAATAAAATACAGTCAGTGTTGAATCCAGACGTTTTCCACGGGGTGGTGGTGGGGGGTTAATTACATGACCCAGGGTGTACTACATGCCCGGACTAGATAAAGCATGTATTATAGCTTAAAAATAAATCTCCGGGAGGAAAATCTCTCCCGGGTACCCACTTGGATTCAACACTGAATACAGGGGACCAGAGCCGCAGTAAGGGGGTGGCGGAGGGGGCAACGGCCCCTAGCGCACGAAGGAAAAGGGCGCTGACGAGCTTGAGTAAGGGGCGCCACATTGCGAAGGTGAGGACCTTTTTTTTTGCTCATCAATTGGATTTTGGGAAGTGCGGACCTTTTTTTTTGCTCATCACTTGGATTTTGGGAAGTGAGGACTTTTTTTTTTGCTCATCATTTGGATTTTGGGAGATGAGGACCTTTTTTTTGCTCATCATGTACATTTTGGGAGGTGAGAACCTTATTTTTACAAGGGCGCCAAAACACGGTTTTGCCCCTAGCGCAAGTTTTCCTTACTGCGGCTCTGCAGGGGACTTGTCGACAGTCATTTTCACACTGACAAGGTCACTTGGAGGCTTATGGCCTTTTACGGAGGGACGCCGGGTGCGACCATTATTTTGCCACCCTTAAAAATGGACGCGAGTATAAGAATCGCAAGAAAAAACTAATTTTAGAATTTGAAAGATGAAAGCGGGTTAGAGGGCCGCATGTGGCCCGTCTCCATCTTTTATTGAAAATACGAATATGCACTGCACATTTACTGGAATAAAATGCTACCGGACATTACAAACACTGATCTTCTTTTTGTGCTAACAGTTAATGAATATTTAAATCTAAAAATAAAAATTTGCCGCCCCTAAAATCTGCCACCCGGGTGTGATGCACCCTTGGGTTGCAGCGACCCTGTTTTTATGCATACTGCACTAAAGGGACTTTCGACAGGACATTGTAATAATAATTGTCGAAAATCTTACAGAATAGATTATATAATACCATCTTCAAAAAGTAAAATAAATTGATATTTCTTAATAGATATTCTACTTTATCAGAAAACATTTTTGTGTATTTAAGTGAAGTTATGAAATCGATATGCACAGTAATTTAATCCAATTAATTTTCTGCACGATATATAAATCTTAAGCTGGGTTCACATTAGCGAACCGATCCTATAATGTATCGAGTAAGGTAATGGAATTAACATGTAGCGAACGTATTGCAATCTTCGTGTGGATAGTCCGAAAGATGCTCCACTCTCGGACTATTCACGAATATAATTAAAATAAAAATTCAGTTAGGAGGTATTCTCAGGACCGGCGGAAGTGGGCATGCAAGGCATGCGGTGCATGCGGGCGCCGCTGTGAGGGGGGCGCTAACGTGAGACTGAAAAGGGCGCCAAATGCCAAATGAATGTAAAAGTAATTTAGTGAAATATAATTTTAGAAGGGAGGACCTTTTTGTTTTAGGTCTTCACTTGAAATTTCACTTTAAAAGCTAGTTACGCCCTGCCTTGGGGCGCTCAATTAAATCTTTCCTACGGGCGCCACAGACCCTCGCGCCTGCTCTGGGTATTCTACATATACATTGTAACTCATCTTATGCGAAGTTTCGTATAAACAAAAATACTCCGACATTATTGGGTTAAGATATGTTAGGTTAGGATAAACTTTATATTCTAGTTCTATTAAATTTTTGTTAAAACTTCACTTCATGTATGTATAATATATACAACACACACAATAAATCTTGAAGAAGCTAAACTTCCAGTGAAACATGTCGAAAAATGATTACTAACATTTACTACTGCTCTAGGTTATGTAAACTTTGTGACAAATAGTCCATGCTTGCGAGCGTCAAAACTACCTCGAACGCGTCCAAAAAATTTCAACGAATTACTTTGCGTTTGCAGCAAAATCCGACACAGAGCGGATCAGATCGAGCGTTTTGCGAACCGCTAGTCTTGTGTGCGTGCTCCCGTCCAAACTAGACAAAAATGTAACACGGCGTGTTTCCTTTCACGATTCATTACAGGATCGGTTCTCTAATGTGGACCCAGCTTTATATACTCGGAAAAATATGCCGACCAAAAGTGGGTATTCCAATATACGAAAAAGCTCACCATCTCTAATATATATTATTAAGATTAGAGAAGATGGCGCGTGTTATAGTAGTTGAGTTTAATGTATATATCAAAAAGTATAAACATTAGTGGCGAAATTTTACGAAAATTATGTTAATCGTGTGAAAAGTGTGATAAACTATATATACACCTTAAGCAAAATATTATTTAGTGATAGACTTAATTATTAGTAGTTAAAATACTTTACACTAATAAAATAAGTGGAAAGTCTGTTAAACTAAAAGAAAGTGCTAAATCTAATTACAATTTCGTGCTAAAAAAAAAAAAAAAAACTTAACTTTTGTTGTACTCGGTTTAATAATAATAATAATAATAATATAGCTATAATTAATATAGGTATATAACATTAATTAACACCCGCATAACTAACTGAGTTAAGTGTAATCGCGGTAGTCTAGTGGTCAGTGCAACGGACTGGTAAACTCAGACTTTACTCGGACACGGTTCGAATCCTCGTCCTGATTTAAGTTATTTTTTACAATTAAAAAAAAATAAAATAAAATTATACAATGGATGAACTTAAAGGTGTAGTCGTGTAGAATCAAATAAAGACCAGTAAAAGTTTGTTTCGAGTCTGTCTGTTGTAATAAAAAGAGTGATTTGCGAACTGTTAATGTTCATTCAAAACAAATTGGATATATGGGATGAAATATTGCTGCTGAAACTATGCGAGGATCACTTCAGTGAAGCCGAGGTTGAATCTGCTAAGGTCACCTTAGCTTCATACTGCGGTGAAAATGGTATTACTACCAGACGTACGGGCGATGGTAAAAAGAAGCAGAAACACCTGCAGGATATAATTAAAATGCTTCGAGTATCTGATCCTGCGGTATTGCCGATCTTTGTTGCGAAGGACCTAAGAAAGCTTCCGTCTGTCACTGTAATGAGAGACATTGCCATACTAAAACGCGAGATTCACTCTCTGAAAGTAGAGCGCAGTATGGATAACAAGTCATGGAAAGAGATGCAAAAAGATATAAAAGATCTGAGGAAAGAAAACCTGACGCTACAAGAAACCGGACCATCACAGAAACCTCCTACGATCTCACGTAAGTAGAAAAAGGTGCAGGAAAAACCTGTAGTGATCCCGTCTGAGCCAACTCAGAGCGCGAGTCAGATAAGAACTTACGCAAGTAAAGTTGCTGAAAATTTAGCAGAAAAGAATGAAGATGGATTTATACAGGTTATGCGTAAGAAGAAACCTAAGCCAACTCCACACAAACCATCGATTGTGATTGGCACCTCCACAGACACGAGAACTTTGGCAGGGGTACATAAACGTAAATGGATCTATGTGACTCGTGTTAGCCCTGCAGCAACGGAGGAGGATGTGATGCAACTGCTTAACCGACACGGCATTAGCATAGAACGTACCCAGTGCATCAAAATGAAATTAGATGATACAAGAAAATTTTCGAGTTTCAGAATCTGTGTTAGCGTTAGCGACTCTGTTGCCATCATTCTGGCCTAGTGGTATTGGAGTGAGAGAGTATGTATGGAGACCCAAAAAACTAACAACAAGCGCGCCAGATGATAAAAGTGACGAAATAAAGAACAATGGCGATCATTAAGTTTGTCACCTTTAACTGTAAATCTTTTAAACGTGTCTCAGGTCTGTAACATGATGTACTTAAGTCGGTCGACATATGTTTATTGCAGGAAACCTGGTTACATCAGAGCGAACTTCGACTGGTTATGAAATTGCATCCTGACTTCGATGCTTGCGGAACAACAGTGATGGATCCAGCTGCCGGAATTAAACTGGGTCGTCCCTACGGAGGTGTGGCCATCCTTTGGAAAAAACTATTTCCAAAAATGTTACTTACATCCGAGTACCAGACGAACCGAGGCTGGCAGCCATTAAAATCAAAACCAGTGATGAATGTTTCCTCATTAAATCTGTATTTTGTATTGGTATGTGGCCGTCTAAACCAGTAGTTGCAATTGTATGTCTAAGGCCCGGTCTTTCCACCTTCAGATAAAGTTCCAGGTAACTATCTGACAGATAAGGTTATTTATAACTTCATCTGCTGAATAAATGTCAATACCAGTCAGTGAATCCAATACGTCAGTCTCATTATCCGTTAGATAACTATCCGATAGATACATTTGTATAGAAAGAAGGGATGACATTTATTCAGCAGATGAAGTTATAAATAACCTTATCTGTCAGATAGTTACCTGGAACTTTATCTGAAGGTGGAAAGACCGGGCCTAAATGTATTTATTATTTTGTTATCTTGTCTATTTTGTTATATTGTATTACTTGTCTATATGCTATTATGTATGTTTTATATCTGTTTTTGTAATTTTTGGCCTAGTTGCCGGCAAATAAATGAATAATAATAATAATTAATATTTTTACCGGCCGCCAACTTATATAAGGGAGGTATTGTGATCATACCGATTTTGACATTACGAGATTTCGATGGATCTCCACGAATTGAGGTCCCTACATAAGGTTTTGACTATTTTTAGCATGATGTCTGTCGGTCTGTCTGTCTGTCTGTCTGTCTGTCGGTCTGCGTACACGTGCAGAGCAAATTCGGCTAAAAGGATTTTTATGAAACTAGTGTCGATTTTAAAATTTTTGCGAATATTTCACAACAGAGAAATATTTCGAAAAAAAAAATAACAAAAGTTGGTATAAAAGCAATAATTAACAACTTTTATTTGAGACATTTTTTGATAAAGCATCATAAATTAAACAAGTACTTTGTGATTGGCCACAGCTGATTTTTTAATATAAATATTAAAGACGTTTACGAATATTGCTCAGGTAGATATGTTCCAATTACCTGACGGTAATCAACCTATTAGCCCAGTACATGTAAAATAAATTTTGAACGAGAATGGTAGATTCACGCGATCAACATATCCTTAAAAAAATTGCAGTCACTTAATTTTCTGTACCCGATGTCTGAAGCTAAGTGTCCAGTACTGCGTTATGCGTCGTTGCAGTGCTGCAAAAAATCAACGCAGTACGCCTTTTTTTGTAAAATAAAAGACGTCAAACGTCAAATAGGTTATCTAGTCACTTTCCAAAGCACTGTTGCCTATGCCACGATAGCCGAAAGTTATTCTGTTTCTTTTTAAAACACAATTTTCTTTACTTTTTTTTTTATAATCGTTTATTGCCGGTTCAACAAATACATTTGTTATTCACAGCAGGGTTATAGGTGTTAACAATAGTTCTTATTCCTTAGGTGGGGATTACATAACTTCCCTAATTTAAATATAGGTTATAAAATATAATAATTGATTTAGATTAAATATAATTTAGATTAAAATATAACATTAAAATTAGATTTGGAGCTAATCTTCTATGTCAGAAAAATCTGAACAGAGATCTTGGGGTAAGCGTCGCTTCAGTCTTTTATGTAGTCCTTTGCTACCGATGTTGTAGTGCACAGCACTTTCACAGTTGTTAAGGTTTTCTAGAAAACGTTGAGTTTGTTTTTTGACTTGGTGGATATTGACGATATTAGGAGTTCATTGTGCAATTGTTCGTTTCTGATAAACCATGGGGCATTGACACTAATTCTTAGGATTTTATTTTGGAGCACTTGCACTTTGTTTAAATTAGTTTTGGAGGTGTTTCCCCACACTTCACAGCCGTAAAGTACTAAATGTTTTATTAAAGATTTATATAATAAGAGTGCACACTTTGTTTTAAGGGCGGATTTTCGATTTAATAAGGGGTATAGTTGACGAAGTCTGGTGTATGCTTGTTGCAGTTTGATGTTGATGTGGTGGCTCCAAGTTAGACGGGTATCTAAATGTAGTCCTAAATACCTCACAGTTTTATCTTTTGCATTCCATTCTAATGTTTTATTATTGATGATAATACTGTTTGGATTTCGGATTCTCTTCAAGGCAAATATTTTACCTTCGCACTTGTCCGTATTTAATGTTATATTCCAACTTTTGAGCCAACGACAAACAATATCAGCATTGGCTTGCAGCTCATGTATTGCTTGCTGTAGTTCGAAGTTTTGCGTGATAATTGCGGTATCATCCGCGTACATGGCAATTTTTGCTTGGGCTGTTGGAATGTCGCTGGCATAGATGTTGAATAAGATTGGGCCTAATATACTTGCTTGTGGGACTCCTGCTTTAATAAGCTTTAATTCTGAGATTTCGTTATTAATGCGAACTGCAAAGTTTCGATTTTCTAAGAATGAGAATAATATAGCAGTAATATATGATGGTAATTGGGTGCGCAAAAGTTTGTATTTCAAGCCGTTTATCCAGACTTTGTCGAAGGCCTGTGCTATATCTAGAAAAAGTACTGTGGTGAATTGTTTATTTTCGAAACCGTTTGCTATTATTTCTGTAAGTCTAAGTAATTGTTGTGTTGTGCTGTGGTGTTTTCTAAAGCCAAACTGGAATGGTGGAAGAATGTTCAAGATTTGGAGTTGTGTTTGAAGTCTGCTAAGAATGATTTTCTCTAATAATTTTGATAATGTATTCAAAAGACTGATTGGACGATAACTGGTAAGAAGGTTTTTGTTTTTTCCAGGCTTATGAAATAACAATATATGTGCAGTCTTCCACTGATTTGGAAAGTACCCATGATTAAAGCAAGCATTAAAAAGCGATGCAGTATACGTCAGAAATTTCGAGGAAAGGTTTTTTAGGACTTTATTAGGAATTTTATCAGGACCAGGAGATTTTTTTATAGGAAGTTGTTTAATAATTTGTTTCAATTCTGACGGGGTAGTTGGTTCAATGGTATCTGGAACGGGAACGTTTGTTTCAACATAATTGCAAATAAAATTTGTATGTGAGGTACTGGCTATATTTGTGGTGGTAAATGTTTTTTCTAAGTGTTCGGAAAAGATCTTGCATTTGTCCGAGTCCGTGAATATGGTGTCGTTGTTTGTTTTAATTGGAGCTATTATTTGAGGTTGTTTTAATATTTTCTTCGTAGTTTTCCACATTCCGGGATCGTTTGGTCCGAGTTCTGATATGAAATTAGTGTAAGATTCTATTCTAATTTTGTCGAGTTCATGTTTTATTTTGTGGGTTAAGTTATTTATTTGATTTCTTAGTATTGAATTTCTGGTCCTTTGGTATTCTCTTCTGAGTCTGCATTTTTTGTTAATCATTTCCAAGATGTAATTTGGGGTACTGTAAGTGTATTTTTTTGAAGTGGATATTTTATTTGGTTTTGTTGCTGTTTCAATACACTGGATTATATTATTCGTGTAGCAATTAATTTGAGCATCTATTTCTTCGAGATTAGATGCTTTTGGAGGTCTTATTTGATCATCTAGAACATTACGGAAGTATTCCCAATCAACGATTCCATTAATTAGTCTTGGAGGTGGGAGTGTATATCTTGGAGTGCTACTAAAATTCGTTACAACTGGTAGGTGATCAGAGTCTAGTTCATGTATAACTGATATTGAGGTGTCTTTGGAAAAATTTTTGCAGACCATTATATCAAGGATATCTGGCTTATGGTCAGGTCGATACGGATAATATGTATATTCATTAGGTGCTAACACATTCAGAGTATTGTCAGAGCAAATTTGGTTTAAGATTTTACCAGCTGGATTATCACACCGGCATCCCCACATTATATTTTTGCTATTTAGATCACCAATTATTAATGTTGGTTCTGGAGAAGAGAATATTAACTTTAGATCTTTCTCAGTCAGTTTTTTATTGGGTTGTCTGTATGCACTAATAATATTAATACAACTGGAGTCGTTCAGAAAAATTCTGATCCCTACTGTTTCCAAAGTAATATTTTCAAAATTTGGGAGGGTGGAGTGATAGTTTTTTCTTTTTATTAAAATCGCTACTCCTCCAGAAGCGTGTGTTGTTTCACGGTCATTCCTATGTATGGTGTATCCCGGAATTTTGAAGCTCTCTGTGGTGAGTAAATGCGTTTCGGTTATACAGGCTATGGTAATTTGAAATCTTTCCAAGAAATTTATGAACTGAGATCTCTGTCGTTTAATTCCGTTCGCATTCCAGTTTAGGATTGTTATTTTTTGAAGAGTAAGACGGTTATGGTTGTCCATTAAAAATACCAGATAAAAAGTTATTCATGAAGAAATTTTTAATTTGAGTTATGTATGGAGTGATAAGATTTAGGATGACATTGAGGATGTTTTCTACCATGGAAGAATTTTGAGTGGGATTTTGAGGAGCGGCGAGGTTTGGTTCATTGCGTGCTGCTTCTGCATAGGTTTCACTGGATTTTTGGGAGTACTGGTTGGGTCTTGGGTCCATATTTGTGGCTGTGACTGGAGGAGCCCTTCTTGTGTTGTTTTGACTTGATTTTGTATGTTTTATGTAGTACGTGCAACCTCTATAGTTAGCTGGATGATCCATTTTACAATTCACACATTTCGGGGGTACATCTGTTGGTTTGGTACAACTTTTGTAGAAATGGTTTCCATCGCATTTAACACAGCGAGGTTCCATTTGGCAATAATTTTTAGTATGCCCGAATTGTTGACATCTGTAACACTGCGGAATGTTATTACCATGTTTTCTGGGTTCGACGCTGACTATGGCATAACACAGCTTTTCAATTTTAAATATGTTTTTTGCCTTTTCGTCGTTAAGTAATTCAACGGCGACCACTAAAGAGTTTGTTCTATTTTGATTAAGTATTCTGTTTACTTTAATGACAGGCAAGTCTAGAAGTAGTAGTTCGTTTTTAATATCTTCATCAGTAATAGAGGGAGGTACACTTTTGATTACTATTGATAAGGGCTTGGTGGAGGGATCTTGGTACGTAAAGAAATGTATTTTGTTGTCCTTAAAAAATTTAGTTACTGCCTTGTAATCCTCTGAGGAATTTATATTAATTCTAGTACGGTCGAAGTGGGTTTTTGTTGAGTATTTTTTTTTTTTTTTTTTTTTTTTCTTTACTAATCGCTGCAAAAAGTTAGCAGTGATCAACACTCTGCGTCGCTATAATTAATTTTGTGCCAAAACAAGATTATGAAATATTAAAAAAAAACTTAGCTTTAAAATGGACATATAAAAAACGTTTATCATTAATTTTTCACTCTACTTTATGTTGATTTAATCTTGTAATAATTATTATTTTATTTTGTTTTAATTATTTGCACTGTTAAATATTATTCAAACTTTAATTTAATTTTATCAGTATTGTAGTATGCAATGAGGATAGAATATCGCGGGTAGGTGACCTGGCAGTACCTCCTATCTGCATAAATAGAAATTTAAAGGAGAGGTAAAAAACTGCTTTATGTCAGCCGTTTTTGCGTAGTTTGAGATAAATGGTAATGCTTTGTACGAAGTTTAGACCTTAAATATTTTTCTTGTTTAAGAAGTATTGTCACAATTTGTGCACTAATACGTGTATAACAATGCAAACCAAGAACTTATTTTCGCTAAAAATTGTAGCTAGGAGGTATTGCCAGGTCACCAGCGATATAGATGACGCGCGTGCAATACCTCCTAACTGACATTTTTTGATAAACTGCGTTTTTGATAAATCTGAATAAATAACATAAAAATCTATCTAGTGACAAGCTATCTTAGCCAAAAAAAAATTATAAATGTTTTATATTTAATACTTTCAATAGTTCCTATAAAATTGGGCTAGTTTCTGTTTCGTGTATGGATATTATTTTCTAATAGTTAAAATTTATGGCGCACACTATCGATGGCTATTTGCGCCTAACACAGTCCATCTAAATCAGTGTTTCTGAACAGGTGGTCCGCGGACCACCAGTGGTCCCCAGAAAAATATTATTGGTACGCAAATGTGTTCTTTGAAGTTTTTTTTTTAATTTTTATGCACATTTTTTAAGTAATTAATTTATATTTTGTTTATTCTCTGTAAATTTTCTATGATTTTCTGCAAATAAAATAAATGTATTTAATAGCACATTAAATATGTTTGTTTTTTTGCAAAAAATGAACCAACAATTATTATTAGTGGTCCGCGTTAGAGAATTATATATTATACTGCTACGCAGTGCGTTTTTGGTTGAGATATACTGATCTAAATTACTAAAGTATATTATAAAAAGAATAAATTAATTGGTATGCAAGTAAAACAGTTTTTGTCGTTTTCTGACAAACTATGTCTATATCAAGTTTCACAAATTCTGTGTGTCTTTACACAGAGACAATTTGAAACTAGATTCAAAGAACACCTAAGAGCCCATAAAAACCGTAAACCCGATTCCTCAAACGTTGCAAAACACCTCATCACTAATAACCACAATTGTGAAATAGAATATTGTTCGGTCATTCACATTAACAACAATAACCAGAAACTTACCTTATTTGAACATTTGGAAAGTCACAAAAATTTACAATCGGAAATTTCCTTAATGAACGAGCATCTAATATTATACAATGGGTCATTCCATGTCAAGTGGTCTGATTTCAGAGAAGTGCCCTGCTCGACCATCACGGATTTTGATGAAATTTTGTATGAACATTCACACATATCCCCAACGAACATTGGTAAAGTTTTACGTTCATCCATGCAATACTTGCTGAGATTTAGAAATTTGTTTGACCCCATACCGCAGCCTTCTATGTTATGACTCCGAGATTTCGACAACTTTGAGACACAGTATCTCTGCCAATATTTTGTTGAGAGAAATAAAACTTTGCCAACTTATACAACTTTTTGCGCTCTATTAAACAAAATAATAAACAAATCTTCATGAGCGATTCCTGTGAAGAAAAATTGCATCAAACTTGGCCTAAAAAATTTGCAACTCGAAAAAATTTTAAAGTTTGGCTTTTTATACCTCTGAAAGTAAAGGTACGATATACGTGAAATTTTGTACATAATAACTTATCAATACAAGGTTAACGAATATAAAATTTCACACTCCTAATATTTTTCATTAGTTCAGGAATTGAGTGTAAAGTTGATGATTTTTGTGAAAATGCTAAAAACAGGGTATATTTAGCCCACTTTTACAAAAATATACCCTCTGGAAACTGTTTTAAATTATTTTCATTAGAAAGAGCATATTTTAATCCCCCTAAAAAAGTAGGACTGGTTTTTCATCCCTGGTATATAAGGCCTTAGAAATAGGGACAAAGTTGAGAACGTTTCTATCACATGCTGCTATCGCAATATCGCATGCATTCCATTATTTTTCATCTTGTTTGTTTTATACAGGCATTATAAGTACCTAAATTGCGTTGATCCATGGTGACATTGTCACTACCAGTTCAGAAACTTGAACCAGTAACCCCATCGCCATAGGGTCACGCCCGATAGCCGTGCAATACCAGCAACGGGTGGGTTTCCTGGTTGAGGATCCCAAGCCTCTAGTTTGGTTTCTTCGTTAAGGTTCCAAAGCCTTGTGTGGGTATCTGTCCGGTTCCCAAGCCAATGATTGGGCAGCTTATTCTAGGTTCCTAAGCCTGAAGTGGGTATCTTACATGGTTCCCAAGCCGAAGTCCATGATGTTGGTATGAATTGCCAAATTCCAACTATTGCTTATTTATTATTGAATTTAGTAGCCACTTTCTTCAGTGTCACTTCTTGGAATTGATACTGTCGGCCTGGTGACATAACTGATGGTGCTGGAAGGCCACAAATAAGGTGTTGTGCTGGAACCCAACAAATATCTTTTCTTTCGGGCCAATAAAATGAATGAGCCAAGCCTCGCGGATGCATAAATTTTACCAAAGCATCATTTTGTTCCAGAGAAATTTTTACATCATTGCCTACCCACCACTTATTGTCATAAATGCAGGCAACATAACAACCGGGAAATAGTTCGGCTAATTTTAAATTAGGATCGACAGAATTGGAAAGTTTGGCCACAAAGTTAACTGTGTCATTTGAAACTTTGCTGACAGAAATCGAATTCAAATCAACTGGCACAAACTGGTGATGATCTCTTGTGCCAGCTATTGCGGTGCTAGCTTTCCATCTTTCTTCTTGCAGCGTCCTGTTTTCTTGAATTTCTTCAGTCGGAACATATATATATATATATATATATATATATATATATATATATATATATATATATATATATACCTATTTAATTCCGTGAATGTTTTTGTCACAAAAGTTGAACAGATCTATTGGCGTCAGTATTTGATCGGTTAATGGTCGCTGGAGGCCGGTCAATTCGGGACTTTCCCGGCCAATTCGGGACGTTTAGTCACCGACCGCCGCTGCTAACAGTACAGAATTCTATACCCAAAACATGCTGACGCGTGACAGCACTAACAAAAAATTATTACACTGTAAACTTCAGCAGGAATGAAAGGAAAGTGACACAATGTAAAAAAATGCATATTGAAGTATATGACGTATCGATAGCAATATCCTCAACTTTGTCCCTATTTCTAAGGCCTTATATACCAGGGATGAAAAACCAATCCTACTTTTTTAGGGGGTTTAAAACATGCTCTTTCTAATGAAAATAATTTAAAACAGTTTCCAGAAGGTATATTTTTGTAAAAGTGGGCTAAATATACCCTGTTTTTAGCATTTTCACAAAAATCATCAACTTTACACTCAAAGATATTTGTTGGGTTCCATCACAACACCTTATTTGTGGCCTTCTAGCACCATCAGTTATGTCACCAGGCCGACAGTATCTATTCCAAGAAGTGACAGTGAAGAAAGTGGCTACTAAATTCAATAATAAATAAGCAATAGTTGGAGTTTGGCAATTCATACAAACATCATGGACTTCGGCTTGGGAACCATGTAAGATACCCACTTCAGGCTTAGGAACCTTGAATAAGCTGCCCAACCATTGGCTTGGGAACCGGACAGATACCCACACAAGGCTTTGGAACCTTAACGAAGAAACCAAACTAGAGGCTTGGGATCCTTAACCAAGAAACCCACCCGTGGCTGGTATTGCACGGCTATCGAGCGTGAACCCTATGGCGATGGGGTTACTAGTTCAAGTTTCTGAACTGGTAGTGACAATGTCACCATGGATCAACGCAATTTAGGTACTTATAATGCCTGTATAAAACATACAAGATGAAAAATAATGGAATGCATGCGATATTGCGATATTGCAGCATGTGATAGAAACGTTCTCAACTTTGTCCCTATTTCTAAGGCCTTATATACCAGGGATGAAAAACCAATCCTACTTTTTTAGGAGGATTAAAATATGCTCTTTCTAATGAAAATAATTTAAAACAGTTTCCAGAGGGTATATTTTTGTAAAAGTGGGCTAAATATACCCTGTTTTTAGCATTTTCACAAAAATCATCAACTTTACACTCAATTCCTGAACTAATGAAAAATATTAGGAGTGTGAAATTTTATATTCGTTAACCTTGTATTGATAAGTTATTATGTGCAAAATTTCACGTTTATCGTACCTTTACTTTCAGAGGTATAAAAAGACAAACTTTAAAATTTTTTCGAGTTGCAAATTTTTTAGGCCAAGTTTGATCCAAATTTTCTTCACGGGAATCGCTCATGAAGATTTGTTTATTATTTTGTTTAATAGAGCGCAAAAAGTTGTATAAGTTGGCAAAGTTTTGTTTCTCTCAACAAAATATTGGCAGAGATACTGTGTCTCAATGTTGTCGAAATCTCGGAGTCATACCATAGAAGGCTGCGGTATGGGGTCAAACAAATTACTAAATCTCAGCAAGTATTGCATGGATGAACGTAAAACTTTACCAATGTTCGTTGAGGACATGTGTGAATGTCCATACAAAATATCATCAAAATCCGTGATGGTCGAGCAGGGACCACTAGACCACTTGATATGGAATGACCCCAATAGTCCTTTACTGAAAATTAGAATATAATATATTGACCCTTGATCCGCTTTCTGCCATAAATATGGTATTTACCTGAATAACTATATAATAGAAAATAATTATTGTATTTGTTAGTTTGTAAGAAACTCTTGAAAATGGCATCATAGCCGAAATACGTATCGAGTATTAAAGAATTTGTGAAACTTAACCTAGTGTTTTTATTTTTATATTTCTGTTTAATATGTTTCACCTAGAGATAACGGAAAACTCTGTTCAATCTATGTCTATATCACTTAGGATATATTGTATACGCTATTATGCGGTATTATGTTTAATTTTAACATAAAAACATTTAAAAAAATTAACAGCATAAAAAATGAAGTTTCCCTCTTAGTTTCGTATTACAAAATGAGACAGATAATAGGTAATATATATTGATATGAACCGGACTAGCACAACAGAAATTTTTAATCAAATTATTTTTTCGAAAGATATCAAAATTACCATATTTTTGAAAAAACATATCAAGTCTGTTCCTTCGGTTTAGGCGGAACTAGATTTTCAATTATAGTTGCTTTTACCGATTGATTGAAGCTTTTGATCATTTTATTCACGAAAAGCCAACTTCAATATATAAAAAAATAGCTAATAACAACTTACAAAAATGAAAATTCCGATTAGTTCCGTCTAATCGTTTGGAATAGACTGTATTTTTTAATTTCTTGTAGGGTATTAAATAAAAGTTCTTAGCAGTGGCGTCGTTTGAGGCGCAATGGGTGTGGCCCACACCGGGTGTCACCATCAGAAGGGGTGACACCAGTGTTGTGTTGCTAAAATTCTAAACCGGTTCGCACAGGTTCGCGCATCACGCTGTGTGACACCACTGTTAACGACGCCTCTGGTTCTTAGTATATAGATTTACTATCCGAAAATCTGGATAAATGGTGCATACACACAAAGTGGCACTATGCTTATACGGATTGACCGATTTTCGAAAACCGAGCGGAATAGGTGTGGATCTGCTTTCTTCAGTGCTTAGACTAATTATTTCCCCCCGACGTCGGGAAGTTGATTTTTCACGATTATCTTTTATCATAATTTGGCCCAGAACGCATTAGGGAATGAAGTGAAAAAATTTAACCTCAGGGGGGAGCAAACCAAAGATGGCTGACCACTTTTTTCAGATTTTCCCTACCACATAGGTGTGGTTTTAAATTATCTGAAATATCGCGATTTTTATGTTTCCGCGATTTTAATGTTTTCGCGATTTTTTAGGGGGTACGACGAACAAAATCTATGTTCAGGGATAGAAGATAGACCGCCAAAGGTCGTAGGATACTTTATTCCCGATTTTCCCTACCGCTTTGAGTTGATTCTAATTTTCTGGGAAATTCGATTTTTACCATATTTCTTTTTTTAGCCGAAGCAACGTATATAATCTACCCTCAACGATGGCGTTGAGTCTTCCGAAGGTGGTTGACCAAATTTTTTTACGAAATTTCCCTACCGCTTAGGAGTTATTCTATTTTTGCTGGATTTCACATTTGTTTCTTTTTTTCACGATTTTTTTCATCCCGATTGACTTATGCAAACTAAACCACATATGAGCGAACTGTATTTATATAGTGTTTAAGCGAAATTATTATTATTTTTTTGGGGAGTGAGGAAAATGTTTTTCTCTATTTTCTGTTTTAATTATTTTGTTCTGGTCACAAGAAGAAATGAAATGAGCAATTTTTAACGTCAGAGGTAGGGGACAGGTCAGCCGAAAGTGGCGAGATATTTTGCAATACTTTTAGAGGTTGAAACAAACCAAATGCACTCTCAGGGTTAAGGGCGAGTTCACCAAATTCAGACGAGCCCTTTTGAACCGGATTTTCCATAACTATAGGGTAGTTTAATTTTTCTAGTTGAAGTTACTATTTTCTCACGATTTCAAAAACATGTCATTGTAACAGTGGCGTATACAGGACTCATAGATAGGGGAGGCACTTATGATGTTATCTGTAAGACGGGTGGGGGCAAACTGATGACTCTAGAGCACCATACGGCCCGCAACATTATTTTTTTGTGGTCCCTGAAGCGTTAATGAAAAATTCGAGCTAAATTAGATAAAATTAAAAAATAAGAATCCCTTCGGGATATTTGAAATTTCGTCGCTGCTTATCATTTTGCCTGAAAAATAGACCCCGATCCAAATGAGTTTGACACCCATGCTGTTGCATATTGATGTTTATATAAAAAACAAAAAGAGATGATAATTACATTATTAGTTAATAAAAAAAAAAATTAAATGTTAATCCATGTATCAAAAATTTTCAATTGATATCCCCCAAAATTTTACAAACTTGTTTGCATACATATTTGTTTTTTCGCGGGATATATTATTGAAATCTTAGTATTTGTGTGTTCAATTCTCTAAATCCAGCCGCTTGGACATAATTTCTACCGAACGGACAGAAATATGACGGAATAAGAATTTCTTGATTGTTCCATTTAAGCCCAAAACTATTAAAGGTTTGGTACTCTTTAGTGCCCGTAATTATTTTTTCTTATAATTTAGATTGTTTTACAATATGTGTAATAAATAAAATTCAAAACAGATTTGACTGTATTTAAATTATAAAAAATTATTTATTTTATTAGATTTTAGACATGGTGCGAAAACGACCATGGGACCGTTTGCGACCGTTTGGGTTTAAATGGGTTAAACCTATGAAAATCTAAAAATAACATATGAATATACTATTTTCTATTTCAATACTAATCATAATAAAATATAGCTTATACGTTATATTGTAAAACAGTGTTTCTCAATCTGAAACGCACCGCGGACTAGTAAAATATATAATTTTACTGGTCAGCGGACCACTAATAATAATTGTTGGTTCATTTTTTGCGAGAAAACAAATATATTTAATGTGCTACTAAATATATTTATTTTATTTGTCGAAAATCACAGAAAGTTTACAGTTTATATTTTGTTTAAAATAAACAAAATATAAATTATTTACATAAAGAAAAGTACATAAAAATAACAAAAAAACACATACAAAAATTTTCGCGGACCACCTGTTGAGAAACACTATTGTAAAATGCATACATTATTTTGTTGTACGAATATATTAAATTTATTAAATTTTCGTTTCATTGGACCGTAAGGAAGGCACGTGCCCCCAGTGTCCCCCCCCCCCGAATACGCCAGTGCATTGTAATAATTAGATTTATGTATAAAAATAATAAAAACTATCCTTATATATAAGGGTGAATTCTGCAAAGGTAAAAGAAACTTTTTTTATTTAAAAAGCTACAAAAACCTCTGCACTTGTTTAAATTAGTTTATGTACATAAGAGAACTTCTAACAACGGCAAATGTTGTAGTGGGGGTAGGCTAGTGGAAGGGTAACTATCTCGGCTGCAAAATCACTATCGTTTTCCATCTACTAGCGCCAGTACTAGGGTTAGAACAATCTCAAGCATTACATTAGGACAGTAACTATCTATGTCACTAGTAAGGTAGCTACTAGCTCATGTAAACGCGGGATAAGTGTCACAGCCCCCATGGGTGGCGCTATGAGGAAGGTTACATTTTTTACTTTTAATAACTTTAAATGTTTTAAGATAAAGACAAATTTGAAAACACAGCTTTCAAACAGATACCATTTATTTTACTTTTTTTCTTAAATGATTTAACTTAATTTCTTTCAAAAAACATGTTTTAAAAACTTACATATGCTTGAAATTTGGATCAAATATATTCCATCTTGTGTATATAAATCGCTTTTCCTGGTTATTTTAGTTAAAAGAAGATATTGAAGAACTTCCCGTTGAATAGCGACGATAAGAATTCTGTACTCCAGATGGTCCAGGAAGAGACTGGTTTGGCGCTTCTCTCTGTAAAAATAAATGCCCGCTAGTATTAAAGCATTTTCTTACGGCCTGCCAAATAGAACTTTCTTTTTCTTGTTTAAGATTTTAAAGGCGAGATTAATTTAAGGATGCGGTATAGAAAATCCTTTTTCCGTATCACGTCTGGATTTTTCACCAAACAACCTTTACAACGTCACTCATGTGTCTGTGTATACGGTAGAAATTGTGGCCAAACTGCTGTACCTAGAAAGTTAAAATTTGGCATACTTATATATCTCTTTAACCTATATAAAAGAAAACTATTGAGAGTTTAAAGAAACACATGACGGGAAAAATATAAACAAATACGAATTAAACAAAAAAATTAATATCTTTTTAAAATTTTGAGTGGGGTATCAAATGAAACGTTTTAATGTGTGGACAAACCAGCAACTTTTCATTTTTGGAAAATTATTTTTTTATGGGATTTTCGCCAAAACTCCTATCCTAATTATCAGAGGGGTGAATGCATGAATCTGTGATGAGTTAAGGGGTAAAGCCTAAAACTTATGAAATATCTCGCTTATTACTGAAAACAACAAAGACGTACATGACAATTATACCAATTCAAAAAACAAAATTGACAAAAAATTATAAAATAAAATATATTATACACCCAGACGTATTATAATTTGATTGTTTTTAAATAATAAACCTTTATAAATTTCGAATACTACGTGTAAATGTCTAAAAATATCAACTGAAGTATCAAATTAAAGGGAATTGCAACCTGAGCATGCCTGTAGTGTTCGAAAGTTTATTGGAATCTAAATGGATTTAAAGTAGTTAAATTCCGTAGCGATTACATGTGCAATTACCCTATGTATAAACGTAAAACGTACTTTGAATCTCTTAGTTTTATTAATAAAAGAAAAGATTATTAATTATATAATTGCCTACTGTCAATAAAACTATAATTATATACTGAAATGGAAAATTTTGCAATATCATAGTCATTTATCCATTTATGTTACATGGTTTTAATTTATATATCATATAGTAAATAGTTTCCGTTATTCTTTCTAATTAATATTATATTATATTAATTATTAATTCTTTTATGTTTAATCTATTATATCATCGACATTCAAAATTTGTGTTGCATAATTTGTTTGAAAACATACGAGCTGAGTAAGAAAGTAATGAGACTAAGTTTCTCTCCCTGTAAATGGCAACACTACAAAAACTAAATTGTTAAACGGAAGTTAAAACTTCGGCGGGAGTTTCAACTCACTAACTTGAACATATGTATGGGGCTCTACAACTATTTGTGTAAGTGCATGTTGGAGATCAATCACTAACATGGACCAAATTGATGTGAATTATGATTTTTTATACTTTTCAAGGTTTTGTATGTATCTAGTGAGTAAGTATGAGTAAGTATGAGCAAATATTGATACAGAAATAAAATTTTATAGTTAAAATAGCAGACCCGTTGCCCGATTCTGCGTATATTAACAAAACAAAAACGTTTCTTGGAATTCTTTTCAATTATACCTAGGAAAACCTAAAAAGCTGCTTAATGCGTGTCGTTTAAAAATTAATATAGGGCCGGGCACGGCCTGCGGGATATGCTGGACAGCAATGGTATAGCTGTTTCTGATTATACCTAGGAAATCCTAAAAAGCCGCTCAATGCGTGTGGTTTAAAAATTAGTATCGGACGGAATACTAATCTGTTTCAAGCGCTCGCCTACGTGCATACGAAAGCGTATTAGCAGCACGGTGTGCTGCTGTCTCTTCAAGTGTTTCAAGTTCTCGCCTGCGTGCCTGCAAAAGCGCGTTAGAAGCACGACGTGCTTCTATTTCTTCAGGTGTTTCAAGCTCTCGCCTGCGTGCATGCGAAAGCGCGTTAGAAGCACGAAGTGCTTCCGTCTCTTCAGGAGTCAAATAAATCTTGCGACATACATATCTCTCATTATTTTTCTGTCGTACCATATCAAAATTTTCATTCTTCTGGCGATTTCTACATCCCTGTTGCCTCTTCTTATTTAATCGCCTCTCTTTCGCTATAGGATCTTCCATTTTTCTCAATTTATGTTAGTTAAATATTTTTATAAATTAAAAAAAAAAGGAAGTGTGTACTTTGAACCACACGTAATAAAAACAGTAAACTAAAATTATTACATGTAACATCAATTGACACAACAGCCTTTGAGTAAGCCAAGATACTGACTGCCATAGAAAAAAGTTCTTCTGACTGCTCTGGTCTTGGTAACAGAGCTGCTGTCGGAGAATGTCGCTTCCCCCATCCTTCAGTTCGTGACCGACCGCACACCTCAACACCCGCTAGCACCCAGGAACTAAGCGTTACGTGAGGATACACAGGAATTAGGGCTTTTATATATATATATATATATATATATATATATATATATATATATATATATATATATATATTTATCCAATTGGAGTTAAATGTTAAAAAATAACCTATATCTTAGAAAGGACACTTAAGATAAATGCAAACAGGTTTATTATTAAAACTTGAAACCCTAATAGCATGAGCAAGAGAAGAAAATCGTAAATTCTATATTAGTTTACAAAAGTATCAAATAATTATTAGACGGTTCGGTCCATATGTAAATAACAATTAATCTCTTATTGTCTTGAATATAAACATTATCTACAGTAATTTTTCTTTTGAGATAAATTTCATCTAAATTATTAGCGATAAATGTCATTGTTAAAATGTCGATATATACCAGATGGCTAAGAAAATATTTGGAAGTTTATCAGTTGGGCAATGTTAGATCTCGGGGCAATCAGATTAAGATATTTAGAATTTAGACTACTCGGTTGCGTCAAGAAATTGTAACAATATAGACCGTATAAAAATTAGTGTAGTGATGCAGTGTGTTTAAATGTTACAACGAAACAAAATAAAATGCGTGTTTCTCGCAAAAAGTCCATTCTAGAGTTTCCCCAATACCCTCATTTGCCAGACCTGTCACCGTAAAATATTCGTAGTAAGTTAAACATACGAATTTGATTTTTAAAAACAAACCAACGCAAAATAAAATAACATTGAATAAATAATAATAAGTGGGACTTGATATAGTACAAAATATGTCAAAAAAATAAAAAAGTAACTTACTTGGGCAAGACGAGTGCTCCAATCAACGAGTATAATACGATGGGACAGAAATAAGTCCGCTGCCTGTTGCATTAGGGCACGGCGACCTAAAGCTGCATGCCTGTGGCTGTCATATGTAACGATAACTTTACAATATCCCTTGGCAGATTTTATTAGGCAAACATGTTTTACGCCTTCAGTAGCCATCCTTATTTTCTGCTCAGTGTCCCAGCTGAAAGGAACATCCCCTGAAAAACGTAATAAATGTTAAATAACATGATTTGGAAATTTTCAATCGTAATATAGAACTAGAGTTTGTAAATTTAAACTATTTCTGTTACAATTTTTATACAAAAAAATTAAATATTCGTTGTATATATATGCAAGAGAACCCATAAAAGTGATTTTATGGGCAGTACAAAATATACATTCATGCGGATTTCTCTCTAGAAATTTTCGATTTTCCACAGTGATTTGTATTATAACGCGAAAGAAACATAATCTAAAAATACAACACACGTTAACACCACGCACTGTTTTGTTTCGCAGATAGTTCAGTGTTGAATATTCGCGACTGCAAAAACAGCGAGACATCTGGTGGTGACTGGCTAAATTAAAAAGAAGCGTATGTTTGGATAATATTTGTAGCATGTTGTGCTGCAGTTTATGTGAATTAAGAAGTATTTTAAAATATAGTGACTTAAATACAGTGCTTTTTTGCCGAAATATTGTTTGAACAGATAAATATTAAGGAAAAACTTCTGACATATACGCTTCTCGTCCGCCATCAGCTGTTGTAAGCAACGTTAGTTTCTGTCGCTAATAGCTCATATCTTTGAAACGATTAGTTTGTGCACAGAGCCGCAGTAAGGGGGGGGGCGGAGGGGGCGACGACCCCTGGCGCACTTGACTAAGGGGCGCCACATTGTGAAAGTGAGGACCTTTTTTTTTGCTCTTCACTGGAAATTTGTTTATCACTTACATTTAAGGGGCGCCAAAACGCAGTTTTGCCCCTAGCGCAAGTTTTCCTTACTGCGGCTCTGTTTGTGCATCCTTATTGATATATCTTTTGTCAGTATATCTCATTTTGGTCAGTACTACACGCTCTTAAAATTTCCGATCATTATTTTTAAACACTCCATATGCATCAATACACTAACATAGTAATTATAAAATGTACTTTATCTAATGGAAGGTACATCTATAACAGTTTGAATAGTTCCTGTAAACTCATATTACGAGAACCATCAGGTATACCTGTTATACTCCGGTAAGTTAATACACTTTTTTTGCGTAATTTTTACTTTAGTTTTTTACCTTTTGTTGTCCCATTTTTATAAATGAGTAAAAATTTATTGAATAATCACAACTTTTTAAGTATGTACAGTCACAAGGTTCAAATCATATTGTGTTCAGAATGCAGAAATAATAAAATCAGGTGAAAGATTGAAGTCGCTACCCTATTGACTGTTGCATTGTATAACTGACGTCAATGACAGACGAAAGATTGACGAAACTATCACGTGACTATTTTGAATAGAATATATGAGCGGTAGCTCGACTTATCTATCTGCAGCTGTTTTTCATATAAATAGTTGGAGGAACAGAATTGGCACTGATTGTTAATTAATTTTCAGTGCCAATTCAAAAAAGGGTTTATTTTAAAGATAAAAGTACAATCTAAACCGTTCTATTGTTATAATTTGCAATTTTTATTGATGTGAAGTTTCAAGTTGGTGTTTTCAGATTTTCAGATCAACTCGTATGAGAAAGAGGGCGCAGAAAAGTTTTTTGACACAATTTTGACAAAAATCGCGAAAATTTTTGTTTTTCAAAAATAAAATGTTCTCGTTTATCTATGCATCAAGCGTTTTCATTTGAAATGTCTCTTTCACATTAAACCTCGTTTATAATAGATATGCTTTGTGCCCATAGCATAAAAATTACAGTACTCTCTTTGTTCTGTTTATTAAGCTGGGTCTTAATCGCTAATCTTGATTAGCGAGCAGATCCTATAATGTACCGCGCAACGTAATGCTCGCTTGAAATCTATGTGGCGCAAGATTACTGTAAACTCCCTGTGAACAGTCCGAGAGTGGATCATGCTACGAACATAACTAAAATATTATAATTTCAGTTAAAGAGTATTCTCAATACACAATTTATGCTGAAACTCATTTTATGCAAAGTTTCGTAGAAAAAAATACTGCGGCATTACTTGGTTAAAATATGTTAGGATAAACTTACATTGTAGTTTTATTAAATTCTTAGTAAAACTTCACATGTATACCCATATACACCACAAAAAAAAAATCTTGAAGGAACATGTCGAAATATAATTAAAGAAATTTATTAACTAACATTTACTATCTACTACGTAAACTTTATGTCAAACGTTCATGCTTGCGAGCGTCAAAATTACCTTGAATGCGTCCAACTAAATTCGCCGACCAAACAAACTCCTTTGTGTTCGCAACCGACACAAAGCGGATCAGGTGCTTTGCGAACTGCTCGACTTGTGCACGTGATTCCGTCCAAACTGAAAAAAAATGTTACACGGCGTGTTACACTACGCGGTACGTTACAGGATCGGACGCTAATCTGGACCCAGCTTAAAGTGTCACTTCTGTGCTTCTAGAAAAACACAGTATGGAAGATTAGAAGAATAAGATTTTGCATATGATTTGAGTGATTTACACGTAGTAGATTTTATAAAATAAATAAATAGAATAAAAAAAAATAGAATAGTAAGAAACAATTATAAAAGGGCACTTCTTTTTCAAACGTTTCCTTTTGACAAAAAATTCCGTATATGATTTACTAATTTTAATTGAGGACAGATTTGAATTCATATAACGTGTGATTAAAATAAAATTGTCAGAGCAAGCCGAAAAAATATCATGTATGTTTTTGAATAAACATGGAACTTTATAACTACTTATATATCCTTTGAACTATTGAGCAAATTTAAAATTTGCTTTAAACAGTTAGTTTTCCTTAAAAATTAATATTGTTTATGCCGGTCACCATGGCGTAGTGGTTAGTGTAGTGATGCACTGGCTTCTAGATCATGGGAGCTCGGGTTCGAATCCTGGTTATGGCATGGATTTTTCAAAAATAACTGCATCTACTGAATAATGGCCTTAGTAGCTAAGTCCAAAAAATAAAAAAAAAATAAAAAAATATTTTTTATTTATTTAGTTATTTATTTATTTATTTTTATACATAAATGGCAAGTAAAAATTTATACAAACACTTAAATAGACAACCTCAAATAAATAAACACAAACAATGAATAAAAACACTTCTTGTTCAACATTTATGACAATATATGTGTCAAATTGACTAATTTTAATGCAGTGTAGGTAAAACACAGCAAAAATTACTAGAAAAATATGAAAATCACTAGATTTATAGTAAAACGCATAACTAAGATCTATGCGATCTCGAGTTTAGTTAAGTCATACATAAACTGTAGGTGTGCAATGTACGTTAGAATAAAACGATCGAGGTAAACTTCAGTTTAAGTAAACTATAGTGGTGCAAATGGCCATTAAACACTTGAAAAATTGTCAAAAGTGTTAAATGTTACCGCTGTGGCCGTTTTTAAACGTTGATACACCATGGGAAAAACCCAAAAGGAAGAAATAAATGGCTGCTATATGGGTTGTCCGAAAATGTCATCTTGAACCGTTTGTCCATCGCGACTTCTTTGCTTCACAGGCTCAAAACAAATAGTTTTTTGTGGCGCATTGTGAGTGGCGATGAAAAGTGCGTTTATTTTTATAATCCCAAGCGGATAAAATCATTGAAGGACCCCGGACAGTCCAATGGACCATCTACAACAAGGCTAGAACAGAATGTTCGTGGCCACAAGGAATAAGCGCTGTATATTGTGCGACCAGAGAGGCGTTCTTTATTACGAGCTACTGCAATCGAATGAAACAGTCAAACAACAATTGTACAGACTGAAGGATGAACTGATGCGAAAAAGGCCATCGGTAGCTAGTAATCGACGCACTGATTTTTTTGCATAACAACATGAGACTGAATGTTGGAAGAACCGTGAAAGAAACACTGTTGGAGCTCGAATGGGAAGTTTTTCACCACCCAGCCTGATCGCCAGACTTGGCCTCATCGGATTACCACCTTTTCATATCGATGCAACACTCGCTCGCCGATACATACTTCTGCAATTTCGGAGAAGTACAAAAATGGGTGAATGAATGGATTGCTTCAAAAGACAGCTCGTTACAGATTATCGTCGCGTAATCCACCTTTTTGCAGATATATGGGCAAAAGTAATGCAAAATTAAAGTACAATGTAAAGTATTTTGATTAACATATTCATTCATTTTCTTATTGAAAAAAATCCGTGTTTCAAAAAAAAAAAAAAAACGGCCCAAACTAAGTTTAACCCCTACTATTATGGATGTCAAAGTTTTAATTCATGAACACGTAGAATGTAACCATATTTTATATTCTTACATTATGTTATGTGCTGACTCATGCGCCTTCTAATTCGAACTGTCACTTCATGTTAGAAAAGTTTAAAATAAAAACACTCGGTTTATTGTTTCAAAAATTATTTAATGAATTGATACGTATTTCGACTTACAAAGTCATCTTCAGAATAAATAAATCACATACATTACTGAAATATATACCAACATATTGTAACCAAGCGTAAACAACTACAGCATAAATTTATAAAAATATATTGGTTAATCGGTAAAAAATCCAAATTACCCCTAGAAAACAAACTTCAGCTCTATAAAATTATTCTTAAACCAATTTGGACTTACGGAATACAACTATGGGGCACGGCCAGTAAATCAAGTATTAATATACTACAGAGGTTTCAATCTAAAACCCTACGAACTATAACGGAAGCGCCATGGTATGTTAATAACAACATCTTACACGCAGACCTCAATATTCCCTCAGTGCAAGAAGAAATCAAAAGATACAGTGAAAAATATTTAATAAAACTGAACGTACACCCAAATCACCTGGCAGTAAATTTACTAGACAATAGTGCGGAAACTAGACGATTGAAACGCCACACCCCACTCGAACTACCCCAGAGATTCAGTGATAGTTAAATTAGTGTAGTGACTATTATGTTGTTCATTCCTTATTTTATGTATTTAGTTCCATAACACCTGTCATTTTGTTTAATTGGAAGCTGCCACTGGGCAGTTTCCGATCATGTTAATTTAATCACGTTAACACATTTGCTTATTGTTTCTCGAAACAGATTGTAAATATGCAAAGAAATAAAAAAAAAATATATATATATATATACCAACAGGTAGGTACAACAAACACGATAATAAAGGAAAAACCTAAAGGATTAAAAAGGTGTTAGAAGCGGAGAACTAATGAGTTCTAGTTGTTCATTCATTAAATTTTTGTTTTTAGAAACAGCCTTTTTAATCTCAAACGCTTCTAACATGTCCAGTTTTAATCCCTTAGGTTAAAGTTTTAATCCTTTTAAAAAGAATGTTAGTTAACAATAAAATCAACAATAAAAACTTTATGTTAAGTAGTGGCGTATACGAAATCAGCTGCAACGAATGTGATTTTATTTATATAGGAAAAACAGAGAGAAACTTTAATATTAGAATCAAAGAGCACATGAGCGCATGGCGTCTCAACAAAACTCATTCTAATGTTGCAGAACACATGATTCACAATAATCATACGTTTGATTTTGGCAATGTAAAAATATTACGTGTACAACCTAAGGGATTAAAACTGGACATGTTAGAAGCGTTTGAGATTAAAAAGGCTGTTTCTAAGAACAAAAATTTAATGAATGAACAACTATAACTCACTAGTTCTCCGCTTTTAACACCTTTTTAATCCTTTAAGTTTTTCCTTTATTATCTTGTTTGTTGTACCTACCTGTTGGTATATATTTCAGTAATGTATGTGATTTATTTATTCTGAAGATGACTTTGTAAGTCGAAATACGTATCAATTCATTAAATAATTTTTGAAACAATAAACCGGTTGTTTTTATTTTAAACTTTTTTAAAATGTTTCAACGAGTGCCTTCAACTAATTCAATTAATATTACTTCATGTTAGGATCAAATCCTATATGAAGTGTGAGGCTTGTTATCCGGTTACTTTCTGCGAACTAGTTTACCAAATTAAAATAAATCTAAATCCATTAGAGCAGCGGTTCTTTAACCTTTTTATCAGTGATGGGCGTTTACACGTAAACTTTAATTGTTTACGTTTACGTGTAAAATTATGTAAACAATTGGTAAACTTGTCAACAATGTAAACAATGTAAACAGTCAAATAATGAGGTTAGTTTTAGTTATTTAATACGAATAATAGAGAGTTAATGAACAAGTATATTCAGTTCAAATAATAAATTTATTAAAAAAATGGTGGGAAGAAACCGAAGGAATAGCTATGAAGAACTAGGTTTTGTTTTAATTAAAGAAAATGAACGAAAATATAGGGAAAATGCAAAATTTGCAATGAATCTTTTTGTTATTAAAAAATATAGGCTGATTTTCTTAAAGGTGAAATTAAATGTATTTGTTATTAAACAAAATAGATTTTTTAAAGAAAAAAGTTTTTTATTTTTCACATTCATATTTACCAACTTGTAACACCTATAGACCGGGAGCTCATGACATTTTTGGTCTCCGATTTCATACAGCATGCCTTTTGGAGGAGAGAATATTTACCCCGTGACAACAAAAAAGGGATGGTACTAAACCCCTGCACGCTTTCCGGTCATAGGGAAAATTGCATTTCCACTTAAACACAAAATTTTTGTGCTTTTTTCACAGGGATGGTACCCTTTTTTGTTGTCACAGGGTAAATATTCTCTCCTCCAAAAGGCATGCTGTATGAAATCGGAGACCCAAAACTGTCATGAGCTCCCGGTCTACTATATATTGATGCATATTCGATTTTTATTAATGTGTATATTGGCTTGTCTTAATTTTATATACTAACTTTTTCTTTTAAAAATGTTTCATTAAAATTTTACTATTTATAAAAATGTATTGATAATGAGGTTCTGTAATTCAAAACAAGTGCGCATGTCTAAATCATTGTTTACATTGTTTACGTTGTTTCCATTGTTTACAAGAGTTTTTGTGTTTACTTTACATCAATTGTTTACGCGTCAACAATGAGGTAACTTACATCATGTAATTTACGCGCCCATCACTGCTTTTTATACTTGGGCCCCCCCAACTAGCCTAAAATATTTTCTGGACCCCCCCAAGAAATTTTTTTAAATAATATTTTAAATGTTCTTAATAATTTATTGTTTAATAATTAAGTTTATTGTAATTTTAAAAGCAAAAACTGGTAAAAATTAAATTTTTCTTTTTATTTTGGGACCTCCCTGGGGGTCGGGATCCCCCGGTTAAGAACCACTGCATTAGAGAACTGTAATATACGTAAGAAGCATAACATAGCATAAAAACTATGAATCGTTTTTTGTTTTTATATGTAATTTGAAGCCTCATTTATATTAGATCAATAGCACAAGCGCCGCATAGTCATAAAGATGAATCACAGCAGTATCCCTTTTGGTTTAAAATACGAACATCTGTTTACAATAAACAGAACAATGATATTCCATTGATTCATATTTATCCCCATGCAATGCAATGCATTTGTGCTATGGATCTATGATATACGAGACTAAAGCCTGGTTTATAATAGATATGCTACGAAACATAAGCATAAAAATTACACTATTCTCTTTGTTCTGTTTATTACAAACAGATGTTTTGAAGGGTCAAATCATTGTTAAATGCATATGCGTTTATGTTATGGACTTATTATAAACCAGGATTTACACCCCTTTGTAGTCAACTCTATGCATATGCTATGCTTGTGCCATAACGAGGCTTTAAGCGTGGTTTATAATTACTCCATAAAATAACGCATAAGAATTGAACAATGGGTTTGACCCTTCAAAACATCTGTTTGAAATAAACAGAACAAAGAAAGTAGTATAATTTTTATGCTTATGTATCCATAACATATCTATTATAAACCAGTCTTTACGTACGCTATGTTATGTTATGCTATGCTAAAGTACGTTTCGTTTACTATGAATCCAGCTTAACTCGATATAATGAAAAAAATACTGAAAAGACTGTATCCATCTATTGACCGATAACAAAACTAAATATAGCACTAATACACTTATACGTTAGAAATAGGTACATATAAAATCCAAGAACTAAAAGATATAGAACATCCACCACAAAACTGTTATTAGCCTTATGATAAAACACAAATTCCAATTCACTCTACAATATATTAATTTAAAAGAAATTTACTTCACAAAACAAGAAAGATGTTTCTTCATTCTCCACGTGACGTCTTCCAAACCTCTAACACCACAACAGCATAACAACTATCCCGCCCTCGTGCTAAGCGGCGTATATCTTAGCTTATTTATTTTAATTTGCACGAAATGTCCTAGGGCGCACTTGTTACCTTTTAAAGTTGCATAAGTGTAACCAAAGCTTCTTACTTCCACACTTCTGAATGTGCCTGTACCAGCAGTAGTGGAAGGCAGGGGTGAAAGGGGCACAGGTCCAGGGCGCCCGCACTTAAGGGCGCCAAAACAAACGCTTAAATATACATATTCTAAGTTTTTATTAAGTTTTTCTATTTTTATCTACGAGATCAAAAATAGAAATTTTCATTTCTACATTAATCTCGTACACATTAAATACAAAATTAAATTTAAATACGTAGGTACATATTTATTGATTATGTCAACATTTTATTTTTTTTTACCACTAAATTCGTAATTTAAAATTTCTCGGACCACTAACATATTTTTTAAAGGTACGGGTTAATACGAGCATTGAGTATGATACCCCTGCGAACCGGTTGTTGAGCAAATTGAATCCCATCCCAAACATTACATTAAGGATTAGTAATTTAATTCTAAACCATAAGCAGCAAATGTCACATTAATTTTTAGTATAAACTAGCTGAAAACCCGTGCTTCGCTACGGTATATTGATGGTCTCATTGGCATAAAATCTGCAGTTTGTTTTTAAACTTGTATATGGGTAACCTTTGCAACAAAAAATTTAGTCGATATCTCATCTGTCCTAAGGGATATTGAGGAATCCGTGAAAAAACATTTTACTCCTTTTCACCAGATAGGGGTCGAACTTGAAAAAATCCTTTCTTAGTGGGTTCTTACGTCATACTGAAAAATGTACTCTCCGAATTTTTCATTTCTAACAAAAAAATACTAATTTACCCTTTAGGAGTGAAAGAAAACTGTCAAAACACATATATGCCAAAATGGAATGTTATAACTCAACAACCGCTGGAAAAACAAAGGGTTCTATAATTCATCCCGAATGTAGATTCACCCCTTTAGGGGTTGATTAAGATAAAATCCTGAAATAAATTTTTCGGCATTTGTATGGGTAATCTTTATAAGCAAAAACCAAGTCTATATCTTATTGATCCTAGAAGATATTAAGGCGTCCTTGAAATCACAATTCCCTCCTTTCACCCTTTAGGGATGATATTTGTTAAAGGTAAAAAACTGTTAAAACCACTTCGAGACATTTTAAAAAGACACCTATGAGCAAAAAAGAAACGTTATAACTCAACAAACACAGGAAATACGACGCGATGTATAATCTACCCCGTTTGTAGAATCACCCCTTTAGGGGTTGATTAGGACGAAATCCTGAAATATGTTTTTCGGCATTTGAATTACTGAAATCACATTTCACCCCTTTTCACACTTAAGAGGTGAAATTAAAAAAAAAAGGCAAAATCATTTCGAGATATTAAAAAAAAAACACCTATGTGCCAAAAAGTAATGTTGCAACTAAACGAACACAGGAAATACGACGGGATGTATAATTCATCCCGATTGTTGATCCAACCCTTAAGGGGTTGATTAGGACAAAATCCAAAAATTGGTTTTTCGGTATTTGCATGGGTAGTTTTTGTAAGCAAAAACCAAGTCGATATCTTATTGGTCCTAAAAAATGTTAAACAATCCTTGAAATCACATTTTACCCCTTTTTACCCTTTAGGGGTTAAATTTAAAAAAAATGTCAAAACCATTTCGAGATATTTTAAAAATACGCCTATATGCCAAAAAGAAACCTTATAACTCAACAAACACAGGGAATACGATGGGATGTATAATTCACCCCCAGTTGTAGATCCACCGTTTAGGGGTTGATTAGGACAAAATCCTGAAATATTTTCTTTTCGTATTTGTATGGGTAATCTTTGTAAGCAAAAAGCAAGTCGATATCTTATAATCCTTGAAATCACAATTCACCCCTTTTCACCCTTTAGGGGTGAAATTTAAAAAAACTGTCAATACCATTTCGAGATATTTTAAAACGACACCTATGTGCCAAAAATTAATGTTGCAACTAAACGAACACAGGAAATACAACGGGATGCATAATCCACCCCGATTGTAGGTTCACCCCTTTAGGGGTTGATTAGGACAAAATCTTGAAATAAGTTTTTCGGTATTTATATGGGTAATCTTCGTAAGCAAAAAGCAAGTCGATATCTTATTGGTCCTAAGAGATATTAAGGAATCCTTGAAATCACAATTCACTCCTTTTTGCCCTTTAGGGGTGAAATTTAAAAACAACTGTCAATACTATTTCGAGATATTTTAAAAATACATCTATGTGCCAAAAATTAATGTTGCAACTAAATAAACAGAGGAAATACGACGGGATGTATAATTCACCTTGATTGTAGATCCATCCCTTTAGGGGTTGATTAGGACCAAATCCTGAAATAAGTTTTTCGGTATTTGCATGGGTAATCTTCGTAAGCAAAAAGCAAGTCGATATCTTATTGGTCCTAAGAGATATTAAGGAATCCTTGAAATCACAATTCATCCCTTTTCACCCTTTAGAAGGGAATTTTAAAAAAGTGTCAAAACTATTTCAAGATATTTTAAAAAGATACCTATGTGCCAAAAAGTAATGTTGCAACTAAACGAACACAGGAAATTCGGCGGGATATATAATTCACCCCGATTGTCGATCCACCCCTTAAGGGGTTGATTAGGACAAAATCCAAAAATTGGTTTTTCGGCATTTGCAAGGGTAGTTTTTGTAAGCAGAAACCAAGTCGATATCTTATTGGTGTTAAAAAATATTAAACAATCCTTGAAATCACATTTCACCCCCTTTCACCCTTTAGGGGTTAAATTTAAAAAAGTTGTCAAAACCATTTCGAGATATTTTAAAAAGACGCTTATGTGCCAAAAAGAAACCTTATATCTCAATAAACACAGGGAATACGACGGGATGTATAATTCACCCCGATTGTAGATCCATCCTTTAGGGGTTGATTAGGACAAAATCCTGAAATATATTTTTCGGTATTTGTATAGGTAATCTTTGTCAGCAAAAAGCAAGGCAATATCTTATTGGCCCTAAGAGATTTAAGAAATCCTTGAAATTACAATTCATCCCTTTTCACCCTTTAGGGGTGAAATTTTTAAAAACTATCAAAACCATTTCGAGATATTTTAAAAAGACACCTATGTGCTAAAAAGTAATGTTGCAACTAAACGTACACAGGAAATACGACGGAATGTATAACTCACCCCGATTGTAGAAATTCCTGAAATACGTTTTTCGGTAATTGTATGGATAATCTTTTCAAGCAAACAGTAAGTCCATATCTTATTGGTCCTAAGAGATATTAAGGAATCCTTGAAATCACAATTCACCCCTTTTCAACCCTTAGGGGTGAAATTTTAAAAAAGTGTCAAACCCATTTCGAGATATTTTAAAAAGACACCTATGTGCCAGAAAGTAATGCTGCAACTAATGAACACAGGAAATACGACGGGATGTATAATTCACCCCGATTGTAGATCCACCCCTTTACGGGTTGATTAGGACAAAAACCTGAAATATGTTTTTCGGTATTTGTATGGGTAATCTTTGTAACCAAAAAGCAAGTCGATATCTTATTGGTTCTAAGAGATATTAAGGAATACTTGAAATCATAATTCACCCCTTTTCACCCTATAGGGGTGAAATTTTAAAAAACTACCAAAACCTTTTCGAGGTATTTTAAAAAGACACCTATGTGCTAAAAAGTAATGTTGCAACTAAAAGTACACAGGAAATACGACGGAATGTATAACTCACCCCGATTGTAGATCCACCCCTTTAGGGGTTGATTAGGACAAATTCCTGAAATAAGTTTTTCGGTAATTGTATAGATAATCTTTGCAAGCAAACAGTAAGTCGATATCTTATTGATCCTAAAAGATATTAAGGAATCCTTGAAATCACAATTCACCCCTTTTCAACCCTTAGGGATGGAATTTTAAAAAACTGTAAAACCCATTTCGAGATATTTTAAAAAGACACCTATGTGCCAAAAAGTAATGTTGCAACTAAACGAACACAGGAATTACGACGGGATGTATAATTCACCCCGATTGTAGATCCACCCCTTTAGGGGTTGATTAGGACAAAATCCTGAAATTGGTGATTCGGTATTTGTATGGGTAATCTTTGTAAGCAAAAATCAAGTCGATATATTATTGGTCCTAAGAGATATTAAAGAATCCTTAAAATCACAATTCACCCCTTTTCACCTTTTAGGGGTGAAATTTCAAAAAACTGTCAATACCATTTCGAGATATTTTAAAAAGACACCTATGTGCCAAAAAGTAATCTTGCAACTAAACGAACACAGGAAATACAACGGGATGTATAATTCACCCCGATTGTAGGTTCACCCCTTTAGGGGTTGATTAGGGCAAAATCCCGAAATTGGTTTTTCGGCATTTGTATGGGTAATACTTGTAACCAAAAACTAAGTCGATATCCCATCGGCCCTAAGAGATATTAAGGAATTCGTGAAATCACATTTCACCCCTTTTCATCCCTTAGGAGTGGAATTTCCAAAAATCCCTTCTTAGTGGGTGCTTACGTCATGAAGGGAATATACTCTCCGAATTTCAAGTTTCTAGGCCCAGGGGTTCGGGCTGGACGGTGATGAGTGAGTCAGCCAGTCAGTCAGTCAGTCAGTCAGTCAGTCAGGACACTGCCTTTTATATATATAAGATAGATAATAAACATACATCCGTTCGCAACAGTTGTTTAGGTTAGACTGACTGTAAACTAAATGCAACCTCAGGCTTCGGGTTATAACAATTACGCACGAAAATGCACGATGTCCGAAGCTGCACTAAAGCCATCCAACTAAATATTTCTCAAAACTATGTTAATGCCCAAATATAAATAAAAACAAAATTCATGAATATCGTTTCTAATGCGATTTTTTTTATCGTTATACAGACGGCATTTTCTACCTGTAAACCAAATTTCCACACTCATCAAATTTGCATAAAAACTCAGTACCATATGTGGGTTACAATTTCCGAATATTTTCTATTTTATAGATACAGAAAATAGATGTTTTTAAACAAAAATAGAAGAATGAGCAAGTAGCCCACACTGAAAAAATATGGCTATCAATCGCATTTAAATCAATATTCGTAAAAAAAAGATAGAAAAAAAAATAATTATAATAAAAATAAGTTAAGAAAACTCCGTTAAAAATAATTATCCAGAAAACAGATATTCAGCTTATGTCTCGCTCTACATACACGAATCATAAGTTTTGCTAAATAACAATAACAATTTATTATCAGCTGTAACCAAACACCGGTTTTATTTTCTACAATGTTTACCTTCTGATAAAGTTTATTCTCGGGCCGAACACTTCCGATATTTAGCGAACACTCACGATGTTCATACAGTTAGACAGTCAACTATTGAATGAAAATTCCTATCCGGTCACTGCATATGTGATAGATATACCAATGGTCGAATGTAATTAAAAACAAAATTATTAATTTCTCGTTTCTGATGGGACTTTTTTGAGATTTTCGATTTTTCTAGTTATGATGAAGCCATTTGCTACCTGTATGCAAAATTTCAACTCGGTAGCGTATCTGGAAGTGGGTTAGAATTTCCGGACATAGCCACAAATATCCATTTTTATATATAAAGATTATATATAAAGATTACTATTATTTGTAATTATTTTTGTGTTAAAATTTAAATTATATATATTATATATATATATATATATATATATATATATATATATATATATAAATATATATATATATATATATATATATATATATATATATATATATATATATATATATATATATATATATATATATATATATATATATATATATATTATATATTATTTATATATATATATATATATATATATATATATATATATATATATATATATATATATATACATATATAATTTATTTATAACACCATCCTGACACGCAAACATAAAACCTTCTGTTTCCGGTCTCAAAACAGCAGACTTAAGAAACGAGAACGTGAGTTCGGTGGACAACTCTAGACTTTTAATTACTTTTACTCATGTGTTCTTTTATCAACATATCTATCTCCGCTCGTTTCACCGAACTGGTAACTCTGTTGTACTCCTCCCGAGAGAGTACTCCAGCGTTTACTCTGACGGGACTCAAGTCTGCCAGGTTAAATCTCGTTGCTGCTCTTCGCGCTGCCTGGTAAAGAAACGACCCTTTTCCACTAAATTCGTGCTCACTAACGAACTGTAATAGTGGGTCCTGACTTCTGAGGATACTGTTAGCTGTAACCAAGACGAGTCGCTCGTGCAAATACTCCAGATTAAGTAATCCCCGACCCCTGTTTTGACGAGGGAGGTAAATGCACTACACAGAAAATTTCGGGTGAAGACTTCGGTTGATGTTCATGATCTTTCTGGTTCTTCTGTCAAGATCCTTAAGATCATCAACATTCCATTTCATTACACCAAAAGTGTATGAAATTAATGGGACAGCAAGCATGTTTGTGGCAGCGATCTTGTTCTTGCCAGACAGACAAGATCTCCATATCTCCAGTCGTGCCATATACTTGCTGCGAATGGCCTGTTTAATGAGAGTGACATCCTGAACACCTCTTTCACTGATGCCCAAAAATGTGTAAGACCCTTCGGCATTAAGATGTTTTATAATGCTTCCATCAACTAATTGAACATAACTTACTTTACCGTTATCTAAACCTTTTCCTCTGTAGACATGAAAAACAGCGCATTTTTCCAACCCGAATTGCATACCTATCGCGGCAGTGCTGAGCAACAGCATCTAGGGCGGCCTGCAGATTCCTTTCGGTCGATGCGTAGAACTTCATCATCCATGTAAAAAAGATGGGTAACTTTGCGCTTAATCTCGATCGACAGAGGAAGAATGCAAAGTAGTAGCGGGCTTAGGGAATCTCCCTGAAAAACGCTATGCTTGAAATATATCCACTCTGTCGACACTGAGGTTAATCCATTTGGAACAACGAATTGTGTCTTCCAAAGGGACATAAGTTGCCCAATGCATCTCTCTATCTCCGAGCGGATTCGTAACATGCGCAACAAAGTTAAAATGAGAGCATATGACGTAGTGTCATATGCTTTAGCATAGTCCACCCAAGCCATTGACAGGTTGCGTTTGAAATAAGCCGCATCATGACAGACTGACCGGTCGATAATGAGGTTTTCTTTGCAACCTGTTTGGCCCCTTTTCGATCCCCTTCGTAGATGTCTGACCAAACAGAGACAATGGAACTCAGTACCCGCTCGTTTAATACGCTGGTGAAGATCTTGTACAGCGTATTGAGTGAGACAAGTAATAGGTCTATAGTTTTTCGGGTTGTTTAAATCACCTTTTTTGGAGATTAATACTGTGCGCCCCTCTGGTAACTAAGATGGTATTAGTATTTCCTCACGGATAAAAGAAGTAAAATTTCGTGCAAGATGGCCATGCACACTGGTAAATGACTTCCACAAGAAAGCAATGATACCATCAACTCCTGGTACAGCGAAATATCGTGCTTTTGAAATAGCACGTGTTACTTTTTCCGGGGTAACAGGAGGGCATGCTTGAGAATTTGTAAGTTTTTGGGTCCTCAAATCTCTCCAAAACTGGGGTGTTTAGCACAGGGGCGCACACAGATTTTTGGTTTGGGGGGGTCCAATTATACATAATTTATTTAAACACAGGGCAAAATTTCAATTTCAAGTGAAGAGCAAAAAAAAAGGTCCTCCTTTCTAAATTTTAAGTGAAGAACAAAAAAAAAGGGTCCTCACTCCTAAATTTTAAGTGAAAAACAAAAAAACAAGTCCTCACTTCTCACAGTACGGGGGGGGTCCGGAACCCTTGGACCCCCCCCCCTTTTGTGCGCCCATGGTCTTGCACGATCGTCTCGCGTTCATAAACCTCTAATGAGGAACGTAGTATTTTCCTCCATGGTCCTAACCCAGTTGACCAGTTTCTTTCTAGCCAGAGCTAGTGCTCTCAATTTGTCCACCACTTTCTGCTTTAGCAGAATCAGAGTGGACAAATTGAGTGTGTGATGCTTTATGCGCAGTTGGTGTAGTATGCGCTTAGTATTCGCACCTAACGGCTTAATACTTCGTAAAGGTACCTGTACACTGTAGATTTTCTAGCTAGAGTTGATCTAGCTAGAGGGTTCTATTTTGAGTCTACAAGTGTAAACAGCTGCTAGAGCGCTCTAGCGAGAACCACTCTAGGATCTAGGTAGAGCGTCTAGCTCTAGTAATGTACACAAGTGGCAAGACGCTCTCGCTAGAGTACTCTAGCGACCATGACTGGAGACTCTAGGTAGAGGATCTAGCTAGACAAATGGCGTGCTGTGTACACTTGTCAGTTTACTAAGGACGCTCTAGATAGACTGCTCTAGCTCTATTCAACAGGTTGAATAATTTTTTTCTCTAGTAACAATTAAATTGGTAGTTGTTGTAAAATTTTGTATGTATTTTGTTTAATTTGATTTAACTTTTGTTTTATTTAAATCAAAATGGACGAATCTTTGTCTGAAACAGTGCCGTTAAACGAACATGACTCAAAATTTATTTGGGAGAGAGAGAAAGTTTACAAACTCATTGAGTTGGTAGAAGCTCGTCCTGAACTATGGGATTGTAGTTTGAAAACATATAAAAATAGAAATCTTAATGTAAGTGTAAGCCGCTCTGACGGTGATATCGCATTTCGAAGATGAGTGTCTTGTTTTTTAATTTTTGGAGTAATTCGTTCCAACAAATACTCAAAATCACTTTGTGACATTCGTATAAAATTTTCATATGAAGCTATGTCTTGAGAACTTATTGTAATAACTTTGCATGTACTCCCTCTTGTTCTCTTTTTGATATCCACTCCCTTACCCACAACCTCTTATTTTTATGCTTCTTTTTTTCATCAAAGAATATATTACCAGAGCAGCAGCAACTTGCCGGGAACGCATCATGCAAGAATGCAAACTACGTATGTAAATAATTTTATTGTAGATTTTTCAAACACTAGCTAGACAGAAGCTAGACTAAATAATCTCTATAGGTGTACACGCGCACGACATGTATATAGACTTGCTCTATCAAATCTGCTCTATCCAGCTCTATCTCTAAGGACAGTATACACGCGTTTATGTAGCAACTAGATTTCCTCTAGCTAGATTTGCTCTAAACTGCTCTACCGCTGCTATAATAGAGTAAAATCGCTCTACAGTGTATACACAATACTAGAGTAGTCTAGATAGATACTGCCCACTCTAGCTAGATAATTCTCTACAGTGTACAGGTACCTTTATGTACGAAATGACTTGGAACTTGAATTTGAATGGCTGCGCAATGGATTTGTGGTCCAAGTTTGCGCTTCTAGAGGTGCGTTCGGAATAAGCTAATAATCTACACATTCTGCATAATTTACACAAGAAACGTTCGGCACAAAGTTTTTGTGTGCTCTGTGGCAACAATATCGTGCAGTGCAGTTTGTGTTGCACATTCGTCACAAGTTCAGATCGAGCGGCAATTTGTACAATAGTATTATTATTCGCGGAAAAAATATCAGTTATTACTTCTACAATACAATATGAGTGAAAACAATCAAGATATCATTGTTTATGCCTGCAGCATTTGCAAAATAAATAGTAGAGACATGAACCGCAAGATGGAACATGTAAATATACTCAAAAAGACTCAACAGTTTCTGGATACAAGCGGAAATGTACTTTAAATTGATTTGTAGTCATGTTTGGAACAGTACTTTCTGCATATTCAAACACTTTTTTCAAAATATTTTTTGGTTTGGAAAATTCTTAAAGCAAAAAGCAAAATGTTTAAAAGTGTATGGTAATAATTCGCTAAAAATAGAAATGTTTAGAACTCCTGAGACCAGACCAGACTTTATCCTACAAAAGTCTGGTTTGTACCAACGTGTTCAGAAAATCTTTCTGCAAGCTGAAGCCTCTTTTTTGTGCCTTAAAACTCCATAATTTTTATGCACAAACTAAAAAACCTTCAGGCGTTTTGCCAGAGATTCACATGTTTAGTGCATTGCTCACAGAGTGCAGGCAGTGTGTCATAGCCACGAGGCGTAGAGATGCAAAGGAAGAGACAACGGGCATTTCAGTTAGTTATAAATAAGTTTCGTCGACTATTATTTCTGCTCGCGATTGCAATATATTCTAATAACAAACTAGGATTCAGCCAGCCTACATGCTACTCGCCACCACACCCCGCTGAGAACGATATTTTAGTTGGATACATTACGCACTTAAGTTGCAAATTTACTTTGAATAATGAAAAAAAAAAGATAGTAAAATATGTACTTACATAGACTAATAGAATCATTATCCTGACTTTTCATTACTGTCAAGAATTTCCCTTTCTTAATTTCAAAGTTGTCCAGTATCAATGCTTTAGCAGCTTCTTCTGGTGTGGTAAAAGTGGCAAAAGCGAAACCTCTATTATTTCCACTGAAATCTAGCATACAGCGGAATGAATATATGTTTCCAAACATTGAAAGATATGGTACTAATGTATCTTCAAATATTCCTTTAGGAATATGACCTATGTAAATTTCGCAATCCTTGTCGGGCTCTGGTCTGTTACCCCAATTCTTAGGTGGTCCAAAAATACGCTGTCCATTCCTTTGTTGTAAATTATATTCGAATGTATCTGCTAAGTCACACACAGCCCAAAAATGATGGAGGACGCTCCTCAAATCTACAAATAATAAATATAATAATAGATTAAAAATTAAACAAAAATAAAAATGCAGAATTTCAAAAACTTAATTATGGTCTGGGGGTTAGGGCAGATATCCACAAATTCACTTGATGACTGTGGGCAGCAATTAGTTAAGGGGGGCTCACCCAGGGGCGTTCATAGCGGCCCCAAGCCCCTGAAAAAAAAACCTCCTCCTCAAAAACGATAATTACGGGCCCGATGACAGGTAAACAAACTGCATATAAATAGAAATTTTATTTTATTTTTCCTATAACCTAATATATTATATTATACAAGATAAGATACGTTTGGATAACGTGCTCATTGTCCACGCTCATTACCGTTGGCGGCGCTGTACTTCAAGGCAATATGGCTACGTGTCTAGTATTCAGCTGTCAATATGCTAACAGCGAACAGGTTAATTTAAGCACAGTGCATTTTTATTTTATGAAACTGTATCTATCGACATTCTAACAAAAAATCAACACTAGAACATATGTAAGTAATAATTTCAAACAGTACTACAGTCGCGTAGTAGAATATTTGACCACCAGACTGCGTACCCGAGCGTGTCAGTTCTCAATAGAAATGCCACAAAGGGAAGTTAAATGACAGTTAAATACAGAAACAAAGTGTACACTCAAATCGACTTTGCAGCTTGGACCAACAAATACTGTTATTTCAATTATTATTACGTATTACAATTACCGACAAAGAAATTAAATAAATTATGTAATAAAATCCCAAATAATAAAATTGGATAACGATTTGGAAAAAATAAATCCAATTCCGGGCTCTGCAGACTGCCTGGGCCCCGATAATTTTTACCGGCTTCCCCCGTCTCTCGACACCCATGGGCTAACCAAAACAGAACACAATTGAATTGTAAATTGTAATTACGTGTTCAGTGCAAAACGTGAATAAATATAAATATCTTGATATGTTTGGGGGTTGCAGGGCTCTATCCCGTGACACCCCTGAGTGTGCGGCTTATTTCATATATAGAATTATAAGTTTTATTGAGATCACATTACGCAGAGATCACATTACACAGAGTCCTATATCGGCCGGTGTGAACTTTGCTACTTTTTATTTTATTTTTTTATACTTTTCGACACTGTCTTTGTGAATTATATAAACTCGAGCTTAAAACTTGGCCATTCTGATTATACCTAATGTTAATATTTATAGCAATATCACATATTGCATGATAATGCATTGTTGCTTTGAAAATAATTAACGCCAAAATTGCACCCAGCAGAATAACGAATAAAACGATTTGTGAAACTTTACCAAGAGCTTCGTTTACGAACCTTCTATCTTGTAAATAATTAAGTGAATGGCGGTTTAAAAGTACAGTATAATAATTTTTATCTAATATAGAGTATGTATTGTCCAATGAATATATGTCCAACAAGCCGTAATAATTTTATTTCATAACTAGATGAAGTACCCGTGCTTCGTACGGTTTTTGTTAGATACATTTTTGCTGTTAAACTTAAATGATAAGTGACATAAATTAATTTCAAGTAGAACAGAATATTCTACTGTTCTACTATTTCAACAGAATAGTATATTCTGTAACAAGGTTGAAATGAGAAATTTCGATGCGAGTGGAACCACGAGCATCGAATTTTCTCTTCCAACCGAGTCACAGACCCTACTTTCTCCACAACCACCAGAAAAGAAAGAAATTTAACAAATAATTATTTTAACTAACATTTTATCTTAACAAATAATTTATGTTACATAACAAATTAATCAATTAATTAAACTTATTTTTTTATTTATTATATGTTTAATTTATACGCCACTGACAACGCTTAATTCATAGTGCATAATGTTAGTAGATAAGCATAAAAGTAAAGTACCATTCATAGCTCATGGTTTAATAGATAAATCTATCTAGCTGCCCTCTATACGCAATAGAAAATAATAAACAATTTATAATAAAAATGTCTTGTTATTAAATATATGTATTGTTTTTTTTTTATTAAATGTACTTCTAAAAAGAATATTCATTAAGTTAATTATTAAATAAAATAGCTACAATGTTCCTGAAGCAACTCGCTCTAACCTAACTTTTTGATTTCACAAATAAAAGTTAACTTTTATTTCCACCGTATTTCCCAGAAGTGTTGGTCTAAAAATCTGAAAAAAATCTCAATAATGTACATTAATGGAAACCAAAATAGTTCAGAAGGGATTTTTGTCAGATTAATTTTTTTAGTGTAGAAAAAATACATATTTTATTTTAAAAGTTCATATAGTATTTTAAATAAATGCTTTTAGTAAATAGAATAACAAACGATAAATTATTTTCAAAATATTGTTTATTTTGACTTGATTACCGCAAAAAAATATAAAAATAAATAAATAATGTTCCACACATATAGCATGCTGGGTTAACTTGGGTACTAGAAAGGCTTACCATACGTCCCGGCTTGAAGGTATGGTGCCGGCCAGTTTGTCATTTTGTCCCGGATATTTGGTAAAGATTCAAAAGTACCGAATATACCCGCAGTAGAAAAAATGCAGTCTCGGAAAATGACAATTAAGCAACTAATTAAAAATAACAAGGAATTTTGCAGGGATGGGGAATTGGCAGAAAAATGACCGACTCCCGAGTCGGTACTTTTGAAAACCGACTCCAACTCCCAACTTCTCTCAGGCGTAAATCGTAAAGTCTATTCCAAATATTTATGCGGAACTAAATGGAATTTTAATTTTTTAAGTTAAACGAGTTTACTATTTAGACTTTTGTTAAACAAAATTATAAAAAGCCTCATTCAATCGTTAACAATAGATTTTGTTATCTATTTTACATACTTTATTTTTCATATTACGTCACTTTTTCTTTTTGTCATTCAGATTTTGGTTGCCAACATGAAACATGAAATAATCACGAAGCTCGTTATAATTTGAGAAAATAAAAATCCAGTTTAGTTCCGCTTAAACATAATAACTAGAGTATATAGAAAAAGATAAAATGGATCGTATTAATCTGTTAATACAAGTAGTATTAAAAAAATTTTAACTGGAAAGCATGAAGGAAACAGTGTAAAACCAGTACTAAATATTTTTAATTTCATTTTCATTCAAGAACAAAGAATAAAAAGTTGTTCCTGTTTCCGTGCTTTAAAAAATACTGGTAGTATTGCATTTTGCTTTCTTTCTCGGTTTGTTCTCATCCTTGATAAAAAATTAATCAAAGAGTCGGGAATCGATAATTTTTTCGAACTCCCGACTCCGACTCCTCCAAAAAGCTTTGACTCCTCGACTCCCGACTCCGACTCAAGATAAAAGAAAATTCATGCATGTGATAAATATTAATAACTTTTTAATAATAAGATATGTTCAGTTAAGAGTAATTAAAAATTATTACTACGTAGTGGCGTACGCAGAAAAGTATATCAGGGAGGAATTTTTCACAACATCGGAATTTATACATATTGAAAAGGTGCATAATTTTGAAATGTGGTAGTTATAATTTTAATTCTTTTCGAATTTTCAGGAGAGGATTTATCCCCTAATCCCCGCCTGCATACGCCACTGTTACTAAGTAATTTTTGTTTTTTGTTAACCACTCCGTTATTTAGCCTTTTCAATCATCAAGTATTTTACTTAGCGTAGAAGGAGCTACTTTCTGTTTTGAGCAAAATCTCAAAATTGTCCCGGTTTGAGAAAAATATATTATGGTAAGTCTAGTACTTACTAGATATCCGAGAAACACTTCACATCAATTTTTTATTAGTTTCAAGACATTATGATGTACTAATTAGTGCATCATAAACTGCAGCCACAAGTCTTTTTAGAATTTCCTGTATAATATATTCGTCTATTTTGAAATTTATCACTGTATACCTGCGAATCCCTGAAATGTGTAAAAATTCTTACTTCACATGTATTTTTCAATATTATTTTCAACATTTTTACTAATATTTATATCACAAGCTGCTTCCACAGGTCTTATTCGAATTTCAAGTATAAAATATTCCTTCATTTTGACAGTTGTCAGTGTTTTAATGTTAATGTTAATGTTAGAAGTTTGAAGTATACATACTTCTAATATTATGCGTTAAATAGTTACTTACGCTTATGCACTAAATTGGAGCTATGAATGGTTATACGGATTTGTGTAGAACTAACATTCTTACGCGTTAACATTAACACTATGAATTACGTACTATCTATTAAAACATGAGCTGTGAATGGTACTTAATTTTTGTAACTGTAAACGTTTAATTGAAGCTTTCAATCATTTTGTTCAACAAAAGTCAACTTTAATCATTAAACAATTAGCTCGTGACAACTTAGAGAACTGAAAAAAAAAATTCTATTACGTTCCGCTTATATGTTTGGAATAGCCTGTATAATTTATAAAAGTTGTTAAAAAAGCTCCAGAAAAATATTTAAAAAGCCTCAAAAATGTTAAATGTAACGGATTAATGGAATCCCATTTAATTATATTACTCGCTTTACGAATTTTCGCTTTAGGAAGTATTTCATAGAACCAATTAAATTCGTATACCGATTACCCATTGTACTACTATCTAATATAATCTTGTTATAAGAATAAGAATATGGTATGGAATATGGTATGGAATAATTATGGTATAAGAATTGTTATAAAAGTATTAGGATATTATGGTACAAAAATTATAAATTAACTAGCAGACCCGTTGCCAACAACGTTGGCAAACTGATATCGAATAAAAATCAATATAAGCAGAAATCAATTATTAAAATTTGCATGATTCTGCGTATATTAACAAAACAGAAACGTTTCTTGATTATACCTAGGAAATCCTAAAAAGCTGCTTAATGCGTGTCGTTTAAAAATTAGTACCGGACCGGACACGGCCCGCGGGCCATATGCTGGTCATTAATGGTATAGTTCAGCGTTTCCCAAACTGTGGGTCGCGACCCGGCACCGGGTCGCAGAAAAATTTTGCCGGGTCGCGAAAAAATTGTAAAAACACAAAAAAGATTTTTTTTGTACATATTATTTTTTTTATGTCAGTTAATCACTAGAATAGTGTGTATTTGTGCTCTTTATAACTATACTAAAGTCCATTTACCATAACTATGAAATGACGTCACAGTTGAAAAACTCACCTTGTTGCCAATTTGTAAACTGTCAAAAAAAGTTAGGTTATATCGAACAACTTCTAAAATATATTGAAAACCTATATTTCCTATGGAGGAAAGGAATTAATGTAAATTATTATGCGCAGCAGTTCTTTCTAACCGATTTGTCACGAAATTTATGGTTTATATTATATTAAGTGTGTAATGTAGTATTAAAAAAAATAAAAAATTTTTAGTGTATAAGAACCATTAGAATTATTTGTTTTTAGAAATGTGTCGTGTTCTTTTAATACTTTTTATACAATTTACTTTAATTTTTCGCCTGGTGTCACATTGACACAGCGGGTTAGGGAAGCAAACGCGGAGTGTTCCGAGTCACACTGTTTAACTCCAGACCGCTCGAATAAACGCGTTTAGACCTTTTCTCGAACGCTCCGAGCTTGCTTCCTGAACTCACTAAATGATATCGGAAAGCGTAAAATTTTTTATTATTCGAATAGAAATTTTTGAATTTCAGATGTTAGATACAATTTTGTTTCGAATAATGAATATTCAAATATTATTTCCAGTCGAACAGTTTATTGCCGCTAGCTGCAAGTGTAAATTTCACGAGTACGCTAAAATTACTTTAAAAATAATTAATAAGAGACAAAACCATCCTTTGAGCACGGCTACTAAGAGCTTTGGGCATTTTTAGAGTTTTGTAGGTATGACCAAAAAACCCTTATACCGTCATTTTGTCGTCTGTCTGTCTGTCTGTCTGTCTGTCTGTCTGTCTGTCTGTCTGTCTGTTCGGTAAAAATTGTAGCCAAACGGTTAAACCTAGAGAGTTGAAATTTGGCATGCTTATACAACTCTTTGACCCGCACATAGGAAAAGTACTAAAACATCTAAAAAACATATCCCCCTAAAAATATAAACAAATAGGTGCTCATCAAAAAAAAAAAATATATATATTATATTCTGAGTAGGGTATCAAATGAAAGCCCTTAGTACGTGGATTAACGATCAAAATTTTATTTTTCCAAAATAAATTATTTTGAAGCCATTTTTGCCGAAATTGTGCAAAAAAATTTTTGTCCCACACCCTGTAGCCCAGATGGTTTAAACTGAAAATCTGAAAAAATTCTAAGTAATGTACATTGGTGTGAACCGGAATAGTACAACAGAAATTTTTGATCAGATTATGTTTTCGGAAAATAACGCATTTTTTGTGTTTTTAAGTAAAATATGTTAAATATTTAATTCTCTATGTAACACTCCAGATCAGTAACTCTGGTGGCTCAGTTGGTATTGTGATGCACTTTGTAATTTGCAGTGCGAACGTTGCAGAGTTCGAATCCTGTTAATTTTATTTTTTTCTGTTTTTTTTTGCCTTTTTATTTTGTTTAAATTATTTTGTCAAAATTCTAGTTATATTTTGGTAAATGTTGCATTTAATTTTTAAAAGCGTAAATTTAATAACCAGTGGGAAGTGTTGAAATTATAATTTAATTCTGTTTGACGAAATCAGAGGGCGGGACTTACGATATAAGCAACCAATGGAAGCCATAGGCGCAATTTTAAAAATCTTACTGAACCTTGCTGTATAAATAAAATACTGCACATATTTAGAAACTTAAATAATGGTATTAGGCAGACGAATTAAAATTCATAAAAAAATATTTTGACATAAAATTTGTTTTGGCATCCCAAATAATCATCATTCAGTTACTAAATACCTGCAAAACCCAGAAATGTGTAAAGATTCACACTTCACATAAATTTTTATTACAATAAAATTAAAAAAAAAATTAACCTCACTAAATTCTAAACACCCAAATGTCAACCTGACAAATAACGATTGAACAATCCAATTTCAAACTGGCAACATTGAAAAAATGTACCAAAATTAAACAAATAGATATACTAACCGAGTTATGGATTGATGTTGATTAAAACATATCACAACGTTAGGTTAGGTTAGGTTAGGTTAGGTTAGGTTAGGTTAGGACGTCATCTCATAGTTATCGTAAACCGACTTTACATTCTTTATTACTATACTATACTCTTTATTACTATTTCTTACTCTTTATTGCTATAAAGCTTTAAAATAAAATTTGTTTTGTAAATAAATGTTTTTTTTTCATAAGGTGGGTCGTGAAAAATTTTAAAACCTCGCACCGGGTCGCGGTCAAAAAAGTTTGGGAACCGCTGGTATAGCTGTTTCTGATTATACCTAGGAAATCCTAAAAAGCCGCTCAATGCGTGTCGTTTAAAAATAAGTATCGGGCCAGGTACGGCCCGCGGGTATAACGTTAAGTGACACAACATTCTTTAATTAAGCCAAGGTATATACTGACTGGAGAGCTAAGAGCTATATTGTAGTGAAGCAGAGAGCAGAAGCAAACACATAGTGAAGCAGAGAGCAGAAGCAAACACATAGTGAAGCAGAGAGCAAAGCAGCGATGAAAGCGGAGAGCAAAGCGGCGAAATTAAATAAATGAATTCCTGTTAACACGCGCATAATGGAGCGTACTGCAACGAGGTTATATCGTTTTTATAGTCGAGCAAAGCGACGCGCTCAAACAATTTTGATTTCTCTGCTATCATCGTTGCTAAAATAGTTGTTTAAAAAGGAAATTGAGGCATTTACAAGCAGTTATCATTTATAAGAGGTATTTATAGTAGGTTCCGATTGAAATTTGTCAATTTTTTACCAATTTATGTTGAATTTTTTCCAAAATATAATCAAACGTTGAAATACTCATGCGAAAATAAGAATGAAACTTTTCTAGATGTTCGCGGAGTTGTATATAGAAATGATGAAATTCACCATGTATATGTCTACTTTTATTTATTCTGTGAACATTGCACCTTCCAGTGTGTTTATTTTTATTTTTTAGTAAATACCAAATTTTCAGGGAAGAGTTTTCTGTTAGTAAAAAATCCATTATAATTTTGTGAACTTTTCTGCTCCGCTTTCATAGCTGCTTTGCTCTCTGCTTCACTATATGCTTAGCCTAAGTGAGCTGTTGTCGGAGAACATCGCTCTGACTGGTGGGGAGCGACTGACCACACACCTCAAGCCCCGCTAGCACCTAGGAACTTAGCGTTACGTGAGGATACACAGAAATTAGGGCTTTTATATATATAAAATCTCTATGGCATCAAAACAAAATTATTACTGTGTAAGAGTGGTAAATTCAAAAACGCATCTCTTCTTCCTATTACAAGTAAATCTTGTCGAACACGCGGTCAAGATAAGCACTTGTTAAATCTAAGGTGACAATTTTTTCAAATATGAAACTAGGACATTTAAAATAGCTCCACATCCACCTAAGTACAGTTGCGCACAATAGGAGTCCACCTCTCCCTGTAAAATGGCAATAACAAATTTTATATTACTTAATGGATATTTTTTAGAAAAAGCCCCCCCCCCCTCCTCTCAGTCAATTTTTCAACGTGTGTAGAATATATCGTAGAATATATGTTTAAAAAATATTACGGAGTAAGCTTATATTTTTAGCCTTTAACGCTACGTTAACCCCCAGAGATTATTAATTTCTTATACAAAACTAGAAAACTGAAAAACAATTGATGACAATCTATGTATCAAATTTTGCACAGAATTTTTATCTATCTAATAGGATATTTTTGACTATAGAAAGAAATATTGTAAAAATGTTATTGCTCAATAACTTAATAATAGGTATCACAATTTTCTGTAATTTTTTAATTATATTTGTGGTTTCAAATAAGTTTTATATTTATAGTTTTATGTAGAAATGTTCAAATAATACGTCAACATTTTTTTCGACATGATGGTTTATAGTTTAGAACCTTCGTCGAAAAATATTATAGTTGAAGATAATGAAATGTCACTTAGTGCAAGTATTCTTTACATCTAATAAATCATTTTTATCTGCAGCACCTATATTGTGAACCGCGGAAGATTCTAGGTGGCGGCAAAAATAGATTACCAAGTACAATAACTATAATTAGTTTTCACAATAAAACAAAATATCATGAATAGAATGAAGCTTTAGCAACAATTTGCCGCGTGGTACACAAAGATGCGTCGAACGGTTTACTGTTAGCGTTATTACATGACAGTTTTTATAAAATTAAAAATATCCTATTAGATAAATAAAAATTCGCTGAAAATTTTGATGTATAGATTGTTATTAACTTTATTTCAGATTGTTAGTCTTGTATAAGAAACTATATGGTTGTGCGCACCCTTAAGTGAAAAAATTGTTGTGAAGTGTTAATTTTCACAAATTGCAGGGTTTCGCAGGTATATAATAAGTGAAGGTATGCCGCAGAGTGTGTAGGATAAATTTTGCTTCGTAGTAATCACGGCAAAATGAACGATCTTTTTAAAATAATTTGTCGTCTGTTAATCTAAGAGCTTTAAAAACAAATTTTATGTTAAAATATTTTTTTGTTAATTTTAATTCGAATACCTTTATTTAGGTTTCTAAATATGTGCAGTATTTTTTTTTTATATAGCAAGGTTCATTCAGATTTTGAAAATTGCGCCTATAGCTTCCATTGGTTGTTTTAAATCATACACTCCGCCACCCTTGTTTCGTATACATGACACATAGAATGAAAATATAATTCCAACAATTCCAATTGGTTATTAAATTTACGCTCTTAAAAATTAAATGCAACATTTGCGAAAATATAAGTAGAATTTTGACAAATTAATTAAAACAAAATAAAAATGGAAAAAAAAAACTAAAAATAAAATTGTCCCCTGTGTCCAGGAGCGGACCTTAGAAATCTGGGTAGCTAGCGAGCAAGCTAACCATTAGACCAGGAAACGCCTTCCAATATAACGTGTTATATAACTATAATTTTTATGCATCGTCAACCAAAAAACACAAAAAATTCGTTATTTTCCGAAAACATAATCTGATCAAAAATTCCTGTTGTACTATTCCGGTTCACAACAATGTACATTACTTAGATTTTTAGTTTAAATCATCTGGGCTACAGGGTGGGGGACAACATTTTTTTTTGCACAATTTTGGCAAAAATCGTATCAAAATAATTTATTTTGCAAAAATAAAATTTTGAGCAGCAATCTTTGTACTAAGGGCTTTCATTTGAAAACCTACTCAGAATTAAAAAAAAATATATATATATTTTTTCGATGATTACATATTTGTTTATATTTTTAGGGGGATATGTTTTTTAAATGTTTAAGGCCCGGTTTTTCCACCTTCAGATAAAGTTCCAGGTAACTATCTGACAGATAAGGTTATTTGTAACTTCATCTGCTGAGTAAATGTCATCCCTTCTTTCTATACAAATGTATCTATCGGATATTTATCTAACGGATAATGAGACTGACGTATTGGATTCACTGACTGGTATTGACATTTATTCAGCAAATGAAGTTACAAATAACCTTATCTGTCAGATAGTTACCTGGAACTTTATCTGAAGGTGGAAAGACCGGGCCTAAGTATTTTTCCTATGTGTGGGTCAAAGAGTTGTATAAGCAGGCCAAATTTCAACTCTCTAGGTTTAGCCGTTTGGCTACAATTTTTACCGAACACACAGACAGACAGAGAGACAGACAGACAGACGACAAAATGACGGTATAAGAGTTTTTTGGTCATATCTACAAAATCCTAAAAATGTAATAAAATGTACTTCTTTTATTTATATTGTATCTTAAAAATGTAATTTTGAAAAGACCGTGGCGGTGCTGAGCCGTATTTTGTGTTTAAATTTACGCGCGTACTGAAGGATGAATTGATTACTCGATTTTTTTAAAAATTTATTATTTTTGATTTTGTGTCCTTAAACTGTACTGGTCATTGGTCCTGGTTAGTCGTGAAATATAATTCATGACTAACCAGGACCAATGACCAAAAAACTGTACGTATGGTCACCTTAGTTAAATCTCTATTACACGATATTATAAATTAAAGTATTTTTATATACTGATAACCATCTCCATTGCCGTAAAATATTCGGATGAGAGGATAAATCTGACGCTCGATTGACACATATACGCATGCGTTCCAGTGTAGCGGGAAACGAGGATGAAACCAGGAAACCACTGCACTGTTGTGTTTACATGTACTTATATGAAGCACACACATTTTTAAATAAATTGAAAATGTCTGTTATGTGATTAATTTGCAATAAAATATTTTCAAAACAATATAATTTAAATGTCCATTTAAAAAGTATTCATAAGATAAACTTTGATGGTAATCGACGAATATGGCGAGGGGTTTCCAGCATCATGTATGTTTACAAACAGACAGGACACTACTGTTCATTTTTTTTTTTTTATAAAATTTTCAAAAAAATTGGTTTAATAAATTGCAATGTCCGATATAAATGAAGTGTTTTACAATGCCTGGTGTGCAGTGATGGGCACCAAACTTTAAAAACTTTACAAATAACCCTTGAAGAATCAAAATTTATAAAAATGTTACCAAAAGTAATAGTTTTTTACTTTCGGACAATGACATGAAAAAATTTGGTGACTAATTTTTCACAAATTATTATGAGAAGCCCAATCTTTGGGCTTATACTTATAGTAAATGTTTAGAAATTAACAAAGAAAAGAAAAAACTGAAATACAAACTAGATACGACAAAATTTGAACCAAGTAATAAAAAGATTAATAAACAAATTTCTCTATTTAGTACCAGGAAAAAAATTAAGAAGTCGCATATTTTAAAAAACCGACAACGCAAGAGGAAGAAAATATTATTGAAAAAATACAGAAGTAACTTTTTTTTGTCTTAACTGTGTGAGTAGTTACATGCACACACGTGTAATTTCATTCATTTTATCTCCTTTGTATTTATTTAAGCAAATTATAATTTAAGAATGAATTATTTGTTGCTTAACAATAATTTTATGACTATCGACAACACTGTGATATTTTTTCCTTTTTGTTTTTTTGTTTTTTCTTGTTTTGTATTATTGTTCATATTAGCTACGTGCTGTTCTATTAAATAAATAAATTAATAATAAATTGATGATTATTGTCTTATTATTGATGTATTAATGATAATCTTAAATATATCCACAATAAATCAGAATATTATATTTCTAATCTCCGTTCAAGATCATTTTGAAGCATGCGCACATGTGTCAATCGAGCGTCAGATTTAGCCTCTCATAATATTCGGTATATGCAGGGTTGCCAGACGTTCGGATTTCGGCGGGAATGTCCTGATTTAGAAAGTGTAATCCCGACTCCCAATACACTGTCTGCAATTCCCGATTTATACAGAAAACTCCAGAATCAAATTAAAAAAGGCATTGTAAAAACCAAAAATGTACTTGTAGTAATAATTTTGAAAACTGCAGCAAAAATGCAAAAATTCTTTGTTTGGTTATTTTTTGTAATCTTAATAATGTTATGGGATATTAACGTAGAATAAAAAAAATATGTTTTTTATTGGTCCTTTTTTTACAATAATATCCCGATATATTGTTTTGAAAATCTGGCAAGCTTGTGTAAATGGTATTTTAATTGAGTTTAATAGAGTTTACCGGGCAAATGTTTCGACTTTTTGACGAAATCTAATTCGTAACTTAAATCAAACAATTACAAAATTCATTAATAACATGTAATGTACGTCGTGTAGTGTTCAATTCACAAAGGAAATCTATTTAGTCTTCAAAAAGATTCGGCCGGTATTGCAGTACTCTCGAAAATATCATGGAGACTAGTCTTTACATGAGTTTTTACCGCTAACGTGGCACAAAACAGAGCGCGTGTAGAGCATCAATTCGCTCCCAAAGAAATAAAACTTACAAAACAATATTTAATTTGGATAAATACAATAATATAACATTTCACATTATTAAATGCAATATTCATTACAAGAAAAGTTAATATTAAAGTACATCTATTTGCCTTTCAACTGTTTTATTCAATTTATCAGATAATGAATTCTGTATTTCATACAATTATCCTTTTTATTCATTTGTTTGATTGTTTTAAACTTCACTGTTTCTTTTTAACTCTTCTGGATTTTATTTAAAGACACAGTAGGGCCCAAAAATAAAATGGCCACGTGGGAGAAATTATTAACTTAATAATGATGAATATATATTAAATAATATATTTTAACAATTTACCTTTAGCTGATGTTCTACTGGGATGCCCAATACGCATTCCAGTGACATTTAAATTCATCTTAATAAAGTTTTTAAACAAATTATGGAAACTTTGGAAATTCTGCAACGCTACGTTTGGCAATCTAACATAAACTTAATGCTGGACCATTTTGCACAATGGGGTTGATGGGATATTCTATCTTAATTTTAATTGGTTACCCCCACTACCAAGTCAATCAAGACATTTTATCTCCACATAAGATACATTAGTTTGAGACTTAGCAGAGTAGGAAGTGGAACAAACTCAGAATCTTAGGATAAGACTTAAAAAATTATATGTAGTTAGCACACAACTTTCCGCCAAATTAAAAAACTTAACTAAACAATCATATGCAGCGTATGATGTTTACAGTGTTGAATACAAGAGGGTACCCGGAAGGCATTTCCCCCCCTGGTGGCAAAAATCCGCCCCGAAGATTTTTTTTAACTATAATACTTTCTAACCTACTTCACCCCGGACTCATGTATCCCTCCCTCCGTTTCATGCACCCCTATCCCCCGAGAAAAACGGTTGGATTCAATACTGGATATTTATATTACAAGCAAGGACTTATGGTGGTTTCTTGTTTTTTATTATTATTTTTCTTCATTACATAAAACCATAATTAAATCTAAAATTGAGATTAAAATGTATTGAATCATGTATGTACAATCTACAATGTACAGTATGCTGTGGCGTTACGAACATATAATCTATTCACGATATTTCTTCATCGGAGTAGGCAATGATATTTTTTTGTTAGGTTGCATAAAATTCGACATTAAAAAATAATAGCATTCTTTAAATCTTATTTGTATTTTTTATGTTTAGTAAATATACTTAAAAATACATTAAATAACATCTATTAAATAGAATATTTACTCTATTTTTTAACATTTCATTTTTAGGGTTTTGTAGGTATGACCAAAAAACCCTTATACCGTCATTTTGTCGTCTGTCTGTCTGTCTGTCTGTCTGTCTGTCTGTCTGTCTGTCTGTCTGTCTGTCTGTCTGTCTGTCTGTCTGTCTGTCTGTCTGTCTGTCTGTCTGTCTGTCTGTCTGTCTGTCTGTCTGTCTGTCTGTCTGTTCGGTAAAAATTGTAGCCAAACGGCTAAACCTAGAGAGTTGAAATTTGGCATGCTTATACAACTCTTTGACCCGCACATAGGAAAAATACTAAAACATCTAAAAAACATATCCCCCTAAATATATAAACAAATATATGCTCATCGAAAAAAAAAATATTTTTTTACAATTCTGTGTAGGGTATCAAATTAAAGCCCTTGGTACGTGGATTAACGATCAAAATTTTATTTTTGCAAAATAAATTATTTTGAGGCGATTTTTGCCAAAATTGTGCAAAAAAAAATTTGTCCCACACCCTGTAGCCCAGACGGTTTAAACTAAAAATCTTAAAAAATTCTCAGTAATGTACATTGGTGTGAACCGGAATAGTACAACAGGAATTTTTGATCAGATTATGTTTTCGGAAAATAACGCATTTTTTGTGTTTTTAAGTAAAATATGTAATATATTTAATCCGCTATTTAACATAGTAAACGAGTGATCCTGTATAGCACAGGGTAGCGTTGACGCTTAGTGAGTTGAAACTACTGTAAGAAACTGTGTTCGAATCCCGTCAGTTTTTTTTTTGCATTTTTATTTTGTTTAAATTATTTTGTCAAAATTCTAGTTATATTTTGGTAAATGTTGCATTTAATTTTTAAAATTGTAAATTTAATAACCAGTGGGAAGTGTTGAAATTATAATTTAATTCTATATTTGAAGGTATCAGAGGGCGAGGTTTATGATTTAAGCAACCAATGGAAGCCATAGGCGCAATTTTCAAAATCTTAATGAACTTTGCTATATAAAAAAAAATACTGCACATATTTAGAAACTTAAATAATGGTATTAGGCATAGGAATTAAAATTCATAAAAAAATATTTTGACATAAAATTTGTTTTGGCATCCCAAATAATCATCCCATAGTTAATAAATACCTGCGAAACCCTGAAATGTGTGAAAATTCACACTTCACATCAATTTTTACATGTTTAGTTCTCTGACATTATAACTAATGGACTAATCCAATAGAGAGAGGACCTGACGGAGACAATTGAGTGACAGCACCAAAGTCATGGTAAAAAAGGAACTAAATCAAAGTCAGCTTTGCGACACAACATTTAGCGACATCATCGCATATTGAGAAGTGACATTACTGTTGGCGGCGCTGTACTCCAAGGCAATATGGCTGTCGTGTGTAGTATTCAGCTGTCAATATGCTAACAGCAAACAGGTTAATTTAAGCACAGTACATTTTTATTTTATGAAAATGCAAGTAAATATTTGCGTAATTTTTTAATTTTTACGCGCTACACATGTATTTAGGTGTATAACAGAAGGTGGCATCAAAATACAGTATTTAAAGTTTAATTTCAGTAGATTTATTGAAGTGTAATTGTAGTTGAGCAGGTGTTAAATGCCGGGCATTTAATTTTATGTGGTACATCTGAGTGCCGGTCATCTGAATTTACAATATATGGATTATGTTTGTAAACAAGTGCATTATGTTCATTGCCTCATGAAATAAAATTAGTTTTAGTTGGACAGAAGCAGCTAATATTATTAGCTATTATTATTAATATATTAGTGCAGTTCAGTTTTTCTGCGACAAATGCAGTGGCGGCGCTAGCGGTTGTTCCGGAGGGGCCGGGCCCCCCTAAAAGTTGCTCTGGCCCCCAGTTGGCCCCTATTTTGTTTAGGTCATCACTTGTATTATCATATGTAAACGATAAAAACATATTTCCTGGCCTCCCCAAGTTTTACTCCAAATTTTTTTGCCCCCCCCCCCAGATTTTAAGAGCTAGCGCCGCCACTTGACAAATGTAATGAACAAACTCGCATAGTATCAGTTACTTTTTAACTCAAAATATATTCCCATGCCTTCCTCCTGTCCATAACCAAATCTTTTCCAATCTGGACTTAATATTAACTTTCCCTCCATTTTTTCTTAATAAAAGAAAAAAACTAAGATGCCTATCTTTGTCCTGTCGTGAATGACAGCCAAAAACACTACAATTTGTTCTACTATTACAGTTTTACACAACTTCTATCCATATTCTAACAAAAAATCAACACTAGAACATATAGAAATAAGTTCAAACAGTACTACAGGCGCCTAGTAACTAGTACAATATTTGACCACCAGACTGCGTATGCGAGCGTGTCAGTTCTCAATACCATGTACCATGACATATATGTATGTACATGGTACAGAGATATTCACAAGTTCGTAAACCATGTAAGAAAGTTACTACATATAAACTACGCAACGAATAATGAGTCTTGAAGCAACAGAACGACAAACCCTTCAAGTTTGTTTTAGGAAACCGCTCGCGCGCATAGTTGCCGTTGTTTACCGCTAGGAGACAGCAGTAACGGTAGAGACATAAAGTCTATTCCAAACGATTAGGCGGAACTAGATTTTCAAATCTAGTAATTTTTACAGATTGATTGAAGCTTTTAATAATTTTGTTCAGGAAAAGCCAACTTCAATATATAAAAAATAGCTAATGACAACTTACAAAAATGAAAATTCCAGTTAGTTCCGCTTAATCATTTGGAATAGCCTGTACAGTATAGAGACAATAGGCGTTTACGTTTATTCAATTCACAAAATTGCTCAGATAGATCTGGTGACGTCACAAGATTAGTCGGATTGCTCGGATTTTGTTAACATTTTCGTAAGCAAGTCTGAAGTTAAGTAGAGACGCCTGGTGACGGTGGCGCTAACTGCAACTGTCAAATTTCTGTCGTTGATTACAACTGCTACCGCATATTGTTTTATAAATATGAGTTTACTACTAATAATAGAATTCTATCACAAATTGCACTTATTTCGTATATTTTGTTAAGTTATGTTTTCAACACATTCCAATTGGCTGTAAGATTCAATTTACCCGCGCTAACTTCCACCACCAGCAATCCATTAATCCCAACAATCCTACCAGATCATCGGATTGTTTGGAAACGCTCGGATTGCCCCGGCGGATCAATCGGATTGACTAAAAATAAGCTAATGTGTACACTCCGATTGACTTTACGAACGGATCGGGAGCACTTGGATCGCTCGAATTAATGTGACTGACTAAACGTAAACGCCTAAAAACTATGCTATTCCAAACGTTTAAGGAGAACTAAATGGAATTTTTATTTTTGTAAGTTGTCATGAACTAACCTTTTAACAGTTGAAGTTAGCTTTTGCTAAACAAAATTATCAAAAGCTTCATACAAAAATTTTAGTTTTCAAAATTTAGTTCAGCTTAAATCAAAGAAATAGGCTCTAGCATACATGGCGCTAAGTAAACGTGAGAAGCATATTTATTTAGATTGTTGAGCAGTTTCCGAAAAGTCCAAATATATATTATATATTCATGAAATATTATATCTTTTCGATACTAATACTCATTATATTGTACTATTCTAGCCTAGTACTATCAGCAATGGCAAACGTCCAAAATAATGGTGTCCGCATTAATATTGGACCATTGCATAATAATTTCAAAGATATTACTGATAAATTGAATAAAACAGTTGAAAGGCAAATGGATATACTTTAGTATTAACTTTCCTTGTAATGAATATTGCATTTAATAATATGAAATGGTATATTATTGCATTTATCCGAATTAAATATTGTTTTGTAAGTTCTATTTCTTTGGATGTGAATTGATACACTAGAGTACGTTCAGGATAACTTCATGCCAGGTCTATATTACCGACTGGGCTGCGCAGAAACCAAATTTCGTCCATGACGTTACCAAGAGTTTGATACGATTCAGTGGCGTCACTTACTTTGATCTGTTCTTGACTACGCGTATATTTCGATTTTGATTGTTTAATTCCGTTTTTGTTTTCTTTTTTAAATTTTGTTGTTTATTTTCTTTGTTAAATTTTGTTGTTTGTTTTCTTTGTTAAATTTTGTTGTTTATTTTCTTTGTTAAATTCTCAGATTTAATTCTCAGATTAATGTCTCAGATTATATAGAGAAAATTATTAAAATGGAATTTATCAATGTATAAACTGTTACATATATAATGTTCGTTACACTGCATGGGTACAGAGGGCTCCAACGAACCCTATTCTGGGGAAGTGTTTTAACTTTATTCCATGATTTCACTTTGTTCGCTTAATTTGCTACACTATACTTAATTTTTTAAAATTAGTAGATTGTTATGCTATGACTGTACATTTTTAGGGTTGCGGGTTTCAATCAAATGTTTGTGAGGTGATCTTATTTTATTTTCTTTTTATAATATGACCTATATATGCACATCCATTTCCTTTTTTCACTTTTACTTCAATTACAATAATTAAAAACTGTTACATACGGGCTTCATATATAATTTGCATTTACAGGGTGAAATTGATACATTTATATACAAATATATATTATTATTGATTTCTCGTACGTTTTCAGGTATGCCGTGTACTAAAACGAGAACAAAAATTAATTTGAAATACATGATTTTGTTTGTTTGGTATCCACAACAATTGATAAGGCAGAAACCCTTATGTACGTCTATGTAATCAGCTGTTTTCTCGCGCAGGATTGATGACGTATTTTATGATGCCCTGGCATGAAGTTATCCTGAACGTACTCTACACACGAGAGTCTCGCGACAGGACGAACCGTCAAACTTATGTTCAGCTGGTTGCCTACATTCCATCGCTTATGTTCGGAAATATCAGTAATATCGTGTGTATATAACGTAAACAAAATGAATAAAACAGAAACTAATAAAGACATTTGGTTATACTGTGATAAAATATTTTGTAATAAACCTTCGTTGAAAAGGCACATTGCAAAGTGCACGATATTTTTAAAAAAACAAATTTAAAAATAAAATTAGAATTAAATGTCCTATAGTGCGTTCGAAGGTGAGTTTGCAGTATAGCTCTTATGGCAAATGGGAGCGGTGTTGCCAAATGTTGTAAAAGTGTCAAATGTGTCAATTATAATAATATGAAAAACTCGTATTATTTACAAAAATCAACTCTTATAAAACTCAAAATAACACTCAACAAAAACAAATGGCCATTTGTAGAATACTGCGTCTTCACAGATCAGCGCGTTTTAGAGCTGGCAACGTCGACTAGCAAGAAAAGGATAGCGTCATTCTGTAAACCCATTAGAGAGTATGAAAAAGAACTACTCCATATGCCCTGTACTGCAAACTCACCTTCGAACAGTGCGTTCGAACAATTTATTAATTTCGTAAAATTGAGGCATCACAGTGGCGGCGCTAGCTCTAAAAATCTGGGGGGGGGGAGTAAAAAAAATTGAGTGAAATTTGGGGGAGGGGCAGGAAATATTTTTTTATCGTTTACGTATGAAAATATAAGTGATGACCTAAAAAAAAAGTCCTCACCTCTAAAATATATTTTCTCCAACCAATTCTGGGGAGGCCAACTGGAGGCTAGAGCAAGATTGGGGGGGGGACTAGATTGTGCTCGATTGTGCTAGATGAATAATATCTTTGAAATTATTTTGCAATGGTCCAATATTAATGCGGACACCGTTATTTTGGACGTTTGCCATTGCTAATAGTACTAGGCTAGAATAGTATAATATAATGAGTATTAGTATCAAAAAGATATAATACTGCATAAGTATATAAAATATATTCGGACGTTTCGGAAACTGCTCAACAATCTGTTTCCGTCTTCAGCGATCACGAGAAGTGATGATTCATCACTTCTCGTGATCACGTGAAGTGATGATTTTATCTGTTTTAAATTCAATCGCTTTTGCACAGAGTTTTTCGCTTTATTCATTTTGTTTGCTATTTTGTTACAAACACATGGTATTTGTCACTGACATTTCAGAACATATGTGATAGAACGTAGGTAACCCGCTCGCTTCGTTTTGACAGTTCGTCCTATCGCGAGACTCTCGTCTCTACACGCGCTCTGTTGTGTGCCAAGTTAGGCTGCGGTTACAGTGGAAGCGTGTTCCCCCGAAGTACACTTCGGGCATATTCGCACGTATTCGAGCGAGTCGATAGGTCGTGTTTGGTTCTAGCAGTTTCGCGCGATTGATAAGCTTCTACTGTAACCGCACATGCGTACTTCTAAACACTTGAATCAGTTGGCCGAATGCGGTCGAGTACCAGGATTATTAAAGTAAAGGTTAGGTTAGGTCTCGTAACTTCTGACCAATCAGAGCGTGAGAGGGAATACGTCACATATATGCGTAGTTCAAACTAGCATACAAAATTAATATAGATGTTGCATGTATTTAAATATTTTTATTGACTATATTCATAACACAGACCAACAGACATTTTGGTGCCTAGCTGTCTCTGGTTTTTAACTGTCTCTAGGTAATTTTTGGGCACAGAATCCAAAATAGCCGTCAGATTTGGTCTATCAGATCTAATTTTTGAGATACGCTATATTGGCCTCTTTTACAATAAAATATCTTATTTCTTAACTTGTGTATTTATTACGTTAATACTGTTACTATTTGCTCCAACTGCCAGTTACAAACACAAAAGAGACAAAGTAAGGTATTTATTTCACAAAGTAGATAAATATCCCAGCAAACATTTTTATACGGGCATTGAAAGTAATGGGCCAGTACCCCGGTGTCCCCGTGACCGTTACTGGCCCATTGATGTATCAGTTGCCGGCCCAGCAACGGTAAAGTGCAAAATAATCGCATTAGTTGCAAGATTTATTTCTGATGGTTTTAAGTAAAAAGTATGAGTGAAGAAGAGTGCTTATAAAATGCTGGTAAAGTACTTCGTATAGGCGGAATGCGAAATACAAATGTGAAGTACATTATTAATACTGGCGTTGCACTTACTTTTGGTGCCAGTAATTTACCAGCATAAAAGCAGTTTGCCGGCATTCGGCCGTTAGTTGAATGTTTGCTGGGATACATTCATCACTTATCACTTAAATATGTTCTTTTGTACGACTTTCTAGCATGGACTTTACCAGAACAGTGGCTATCTTATCTTCCTTGATATCTATCTTCCATAGTTTTATGTCCTGATGGAATCTTTCCCAGGGTTCATCACTAAAATCACCTAGGTTTTCTGGTAAGTGGTCATAATATAGGGTGACCATTTTCTTAACAAGGCAATGCGGGACGGAGCAAAAGAAAAAAAAAGGTCCTCATCTCCCAAATCCAACTGAAGAGCAAAAAAAAGGTCCTCATCGCCCAAATCCAAGTGAAGAGCAAAAAAAAAGGTCCTCATCTACCAAATTCAAGTGAAGAGCGAAAAAAAAAAGAAAAAGAAGGTCCTCACCTGCCAAATCCAAGTGAAGAGCAAAAAAAAAGGGTCCTCATTTCCTCAAATACAAGAATATTAAAGTTGGAAAGCATATTTTCCTCTAATTCTCTGCCTTATAATTTCCAAGAAAATTTTGTACTACTTGAATAAATGAACACCAAGAATTAGATTCAATCTCGTTCATTGATGCGGTTGGATTGGATTGTGGATCTTCAGTAAGTTGCCTTATCTGAGGACCATCAAATATTCTGGCTTACAGTTTTTCAGAGTTAATCCCAGGAAATTTACGTATCAAGTTGCCTACACAAAGTCCATAACAACATTTTGTTTTCTTGAATAGGGGATACGCATAAAATTTGTATTTCCTTAAAACTACATTATTTTGATATGTTAATGTTAGTTATGTCACCTAACAAAACAAAAATTACATTTTAATTAATATTATAGCCTAATTTTTTAATTAAAATATTGTAAATTTGAAATAAGCCGACCACGGAGCGAAGGTTGCCGAGTAAAAACGACTGAGTATGACGTCAAACGATAGGGGTTTCACGTCACAGATACAGCTACAACATAATCTTTACACGTGTGTATATTGTATTGTTCGAGAGTTTTGTATTTGTTTTTAAATAATTTTTCACGCATTTATTATTAAAATGGCAGATAAAGATTTTGTTTGGGCTCAGAGTGATAATTTACCCAACATTGATGCATTTATGCTCATGGAATATATGAAAAATAATGAATGCTACAGTGCTACAAGAAATACGTGGTGTCAAAGCAGACCTGTAAGCAATTTTTATTTTATATTCTATAACTTTATGTAAACAATCGCTGCAACTCTGTAAAATGTAAATATTTATGTAATTTAGATGTCAGAATTTTACTACATTGTTTACATGAAGTTACAAAACGTTAGAGGCATAATTGAAATACTGCAATATAAGTTATCTATTTTAATATAAAATTTAATTCGGTAAACATGTATAAATTGTTTTTATAGAATTAAACTTTATTTTAATTAAAATCACTCTAACTTTACATAACCTATAAAAGTTATACAAACAAATAAGTTCACAACAGACTATGTACGCCGGTAAGCTAGTAGTGTCATGCGTCAGTTAGAAGGGGTATGACGTCACACGTCGTTTTCGCGCGCTACATACATTTATGATTTTTTTAAGCCTTCAAATTACAAAAAAAAAAAATTAAAAACTGTTTTTTATGTTTATATGCAACAAGAGGAATATAATAAAAATTTTTAAAAAAATCATGCCTATTCCCTATTATGACATTTCTTTATGGAAATCACCCAATGTCTGTTAACCCAGTGCTGATCCTTAGCTCCGCTGTCCCAAAGACATTAAAAACAAGGATATTTTGTATATCCACTTTGCTGTCCAAGGAGGAAGTTTACCGTTTTTAGATAAAAAACTAAAATCAATTAGTCTGTATCTCAAAAACTAGAGCTACTACGAAAAAGGATCATGTATTTTTGGAATTAGCACATCAAAAATATCCGAAATCAGTTCTTACTTTTCCGGCATCAAGATAAAAAAATTATTTTGTTGGGCAGTGATAATAAATATTTATTTCAAGATATTTCTACTGTATAAATTATGAATAAAAACCTAAGGAAATTTTATATTGATTTATATAAAATTTAAGGTGATGGGTATTTGTATTATAGTTAACAAATAACAATAAAATCGAATACAAATATATTTTTAGGAATATTTAAATAAAGATAGAAAAACAAATTGCTATAGTAATATAGTAATTAATAAAACTGGAGGTTATATTAGTTTCTAAAAACGGCTGGGCGTATTTTAACGAAATTTGGGACAGTAGAGCAGAACCAGGATCAAATATAGGCATGATATCTCAAAATTTTCTTTCGTAGGGGGTGTTCTAGGTTAAAACTGGTACTAAAAAACTTAAAATGTTTCATTTATAAACAGAACTATCTTAACAGAAAAAACTATACAATAAAAATAGTTTATAAGAAAACGAATCTTATTACGCATTTTTTCAGTCTGATGAATATTAGGATAGGTACGGGGGGAACACCCTAAAACTAAAATATTGGAATATTTCACTTATTATTCTCTTCTCATCAAAAATTAATGTAAGAACATTTATTTAGAACGAAGAAACATTCCTTTCGAAGAAAAATAAATTAAAACGAGTAGGAAATCAGACAATTAAGCGATATTTTTATATTTATAGCCAAAAATCAAACTTCACGTGTATATAACATATACCAGGGGTTCTTAAACTTATGTAGTCCGAGGATCCCCTCTTGAACAACTTTTTTTTTGCGGACCCCATTTCAACCCTAGGCATTTTACGTCGTTCTTGAGACTTAATTTTTAATAAATATTGGTAAAAATGTATCGCTGGTTATTTTAATAAATGGTCTTAGAATAAAAACCATAAAATTAATAAAAATAGTAGTAAAAAGAATAAAAAAAGTTACAAATTATAATACGTTAAACTCATACAAACATTTCTTGGTGAAATATTGGTTAAAATAGATCTTATTATAATATGTTTTCTGTAAATAATTTGCAGTTGAATAAAAATAATTAAATTTTTACTAATTATTGTTTAGCAGTGGTGGCGCTAGCTTTTAACTGGGGGGGGGGCAAAAAATTTTGAGTAAAATTTGGAGGGCCCAGGAAATATTTTTTTATCGTTTACATATGAAAATACAAGTAATGACATAAAAAAAAGGTCCTCACTTCTAAAATATATTTTTTTCCAAGCAATTCTACGGGGGGCAACTGGGGGCCAGAGCAGGACCCTCCGCTAGCGCCGCCACTGTGGTTAGTTATGTCAATAACTAGTTAGATAACAATAAATAAAAACGTATTGACCATGTAGGATTTTTATTAAATGAGTTATTTGAATAAAAGCAAAAAATTGGGGGATGTAAAATTAATGTCAAAATGTTTCGCGGACCCCCAGGGGTCCGCGGACCACAGTTTAAGAACCGCTGACATATACGATAAAGAAATACTGCCGTCTCGTTAGCATACAGATGACGCGTACCTTCGTTATTTACCCCCACCACTACAAGTTACGAGACAACCTTTACTTTAATAATCTTGGTCGAGTACGAGCGTAGTACAGTTTGGGCGAACACGCTTCCACTGTAACCGTAGCCTTAAGGTGGCGTGTCGAAGCCTATCTTGTCATAACATCCGCGGCCCGGTGTCCGTAGGCGCCACTAGTCAAACTTAGGGCCAATTTCTCAAAATCAGTTTAAACTAGAAGTAAAGGTTAAACTAAAGATTATCACATGATTGTATTTCTCAATCTCCAGTTGGAGCTGAACCTCTGGTAATCTTAAGATAAACTTAACCGTCACCGCAGGTACCGTTTATGTCCCGATTATATTACTAGCTCAGTTTAAAATAAGTAAAATCTGTATAAATCATTAGTTTTAAAAGTAGTTTGGTTCCATATTAGTTGTAAAATAACAGTATTTTGTGAAAAACAGGTAAATAAATCTTGGAACAACAATTTTTACTTTTGTAACCTAAACTTTATTACTGCCGACAACATTGTAAAAGTCGCTATTTCGCTACAAATAAAGTTTAGTTTTTGGAAAATAAATTTAAGTGTCTCATTATAAATCTTACCCCGTTCCGCAAAGAATATATCTGCCCCCATGGTTTCATGATAAATTAGTTTCTACTATTTGTAAATAAGGTGGATATAGGTTAAGTTGTTTACAAATTTGACGTACATGATAGCTAAATGCGCATGCCCGACGGTGCGGTCGGCGCTCAGAGTTTAGGTAAGACATACGTTTAGGTAATATGCGCATGCCCCAAGAATAATCTAAAGATTAAGGAACCAATAGATTTATTTGTATTCAGAAATGTTCTTGGTTTTATGATTAGTTTAACTGGAAGGTATAGATTATCTAACAGTAAGATTAAACCAATATTGAGAAATCGGGCCTTAGAGAGAGATAGCTCGAATATTTGCCAAAACAGCTATCAAAACTTGCTTCTACGCAGATAACAGGTTGATGTGTATTTTGAAATTTAAATCGCATATACAAAATACTTGTATAGTCAATACGCTACATATTAAGAGCGTAATGTACCTAGGTTACGCGCAACGGAAACGTGCATTTGGAAGGGCCAAAGAATTTGAACCAAATGTTGTCGGATCAATTTGATTTTTTTTTTAATTTGAAGATAAAGATTGGCCCCGTAGGATTTCAGAGTTAAAATTTGGTTTTATTTTTAATTTTCACTTTTACAATGTCCTAAACTTTGTGTAACTTCACATCACTGTTACTCCGTAAATCAATAACAATTGCAAATTCCATAGCTGAAATCCTATAGATTGTACTTTTATCTTTAAAATGAGCCCTTGTTTATGAAAATTAATTAATATTTAGCACCAATTCTTTGACCCACACCGAAACACTATTTATATGAAATACTGGCATTTACAAGCATCGAGAGATGTATCCATCTGGTAGCGTGGTTTTAAACTAATCTAGTCATAGTAGAGGGAGTCTTAAGCTCCGCCTTAATTTTCTACACATATCTTTGTATTTGGTGTTTAATTAGTAAGACATAAACTGTTGACTATGCTTATTTAATAATTTTCTATTGTTTTATGAAAATTGGTAACTGAAGATCTTTGGAATAAAACAGTTTGTGATGTCAAATTTACGTGTTTTATTTTAGACTTTGCTCTTTCCGTGGTAGAATACAAATTCATATTGACCGGTTTTTTTTAATTTCATTCCTAAAGGGTGATAAGGGGTGAAATGTGAATTCAAAGATTCCTTAATATCTCTTAGGACCAATAAGATATCGACTTGGTTTTTGCTTACAAAGATAACCCGTACAAATACCGAAAAACTTATTTCAGGATTTTGTCCTAATCAACCCCTAAAGGGGTGAATTTACAATTGGGGCGAATTATACATCCCGTTGTATTTTCTGTGTTTGTTGAGATATAAAATTACTTTTTGGCACATATGTGTATTTTTAAAATATCTCGAAATGTTATTGACAGTTTTATAAAATTGCATCCATTAAGGGTGAAAAGGGGTGAAATGTGAATTCAGGGATTCCTTAATATTAGGACCAATGAGATATCGACTTGATTTTTGCTTACAAAGATTACTCTTACAATTGCCGAAAAACTTGTTTTAAGATTTTGTCCTAATCAATCCCTAAAGGGGTGAATCTACAATTGGGGCGAATTATACATCCCGTTGTATTTCCTGTGTTTGTTGAGATATAAAATTACTTGCTATTTATTTATAAAGACTAGCCATGCAAGTACGGAAAAACGTATATCAGAATTTTATCCTAGCCCTATTAACCCCTAAAGGGCTGAATCTACAATTACTTTTTATTTTACTAATTATTTTTTGAAGTTCTTATTTATCGCTCCTACTATAATTTTAGGGGTGCTTAATAAATTTCTGACACGCCAAGTGGTAAGGCAAAAAAAATAATGATTATTAATATAATTTTTTGATGATAAAAAAAAATATTATTTCTACAAATTTATCTGTAAATCACCTTGGTAATAAATTTGGAATTGGTAATAAATATTATATATATCACTTTTCACATACAAGGGCTTATTTATTATATAATCCTTGAAATCGATGCAATCGATTTAAGGATGCAATTTTAAAAAATTGTCAAAATCATTTCGAGATATTTAAAAAAGACAACCATCAGCCAAAAAGAAATGTTATGACTCAACAAATACGGGAAATACGACGGGATGTACAATTAAGTCCGAATGTAGATTCACCCTTTTAGGGGTTGATTAGGACGAAATCCTGAAATAGGGTTTTCGGCCTTTGTATTGGTAATCTTTATAAGAAAAAAACAAATCGATATTTTACTGGTCCTAAGAGAAATTAAAGAATCCTTGAAATCATAATTCACCCCTTTTCACCCTTTAGGGGTGAAATTTAAAAAAATTGTCAAAACCACGAGATATTTAAAAAAGACACCTATGTGCCAGAAAGAAACGTTTTAACTCAACAAACTCAGAAAAATACAAAGGGATGTATAGTTCACCCCGATTGTAGATTCACCCCTTTAGGGGTTGATTAGGACAAAATCCTGAAATACGTTTTTGGTATTTGTATGGATAATCTGAGTAAGCAAAAAGAAAGTCGATGTCTTATTGGTCCTTTAGAGATATTATTATATTATGCTGATAATACACTATATTTTAAACTTTTTCGGCTATTTTATTTATTGCCTTACTGAATAAAAATTAAAATTTAATCATTTTATTTGTTATTTGAATGTTTTGTTAAAACTATATACTTTAGATTAAGTGTGAAATATTAATATTAATTGTTTAGATCAGGGGTCGGCAACAGGGCGCCCTCGGTGAGATTTTTGTGCACCCTCACTATCGAGACACACACATACTGGGCCCAATATCCATATCGCATCTATTGGTGATTCGACTTGAGTGATCAGCGCTAGATTAGACGACCTTGCGAACCACGAGTATTTACATATTTTACGTTTTTATGCGCCCTCAATAACATTTGAATTTATATTGCGCCCTTATTGACAGAAAGGTTGCCGACCCCTGGTTTAGATTTACTTTTAAATATATAAATTATATTTACCAAATATTAATATTTGTTTATGTAGCAAAATAATGCTAAATAGAGTCTAATCTAATCAGTTTATGGTTAGCCATAAAAGAAACAATGCTTCTGGAATGGATTTCGATTGGCGAAGCGCATGTGGAAATAAATTTCATATAGAATACAGTGACTGTATAAAGACAGTGTGGCCATACGATGGTCTCATTTTCTATTGGTCGAGCTGAAGTCCGCCATATTTCTTCCAACTTTGTTACAGATTATATATGGTTTACATGTGTTTAGCTTGTGTTTCAACAGATTTAAGTGATATTTTCAAATAATATACGTATATTTAGACGTTTAATAGTGAATATTGTTGTGTTTGTGATGAGTAATGAGTAATGTAGATAATATAAACTGTGCACATATTTTTAATTGTCACAAATTAAAATTAAAAATAATGAAACGTTTTGTTATGTTTAGGTTTAAAATTTCTGGGAAAAAAAGGCTAAATGAACATAAAAAAACATTATGCCAGTAAATCAATGGATGGCTTCACAATTATAAGAAGTATTTACTTTCATTAATTTTAATGTTATTCCATGCTGATTTCATTTTATTTTTCACCTGACCATAATTTTAGTTGAATAAATGCATAATTGATAATATATACATCAGTTTTCTTTATTAATATATCATTTATACCATGAGTTCAAAAAGAAATTGCATAAGGGTTGGCTATGAAAAATAAAAGTAATGTCAACAGAAAGCTTTAGAATTAATTTACTGTCTGAATTAATTAAATCACTTTTGTTGTCATAAGTTATTTATTGTTACATAAAGCTTGTAGTATACATTATTTTATTTTTCCATAGCCAACTCTTATGTAATTTCTTTTTGAACTCAGGGTACATAGGTAACATGTTCTGCTTATTCTTTTTTAATATGAAAATATCCTATTTTTTTTTTTTTTTTGTTTGCATATAAACATGCGTTTTCCCAAATATTAGAGAAATGTTGGGTTCTCTAATTTTTATAGAACCTTATCATCATTTATTCCCTATCTTTTTGTTCTAATTCTAATGTCCTGTTTGAACTTGTTTTCTTAAATTTAAAATATTCAAATTAAAATGTAACTCCCGTTTTTATAATAAAAAACGTTTTAGTTTTTATAGATCCTCAAATAAAATTATAAAATAATAAAAACATATCTCTTTTATTTCCTTTCATGTCCTTTTTTAAGAATTTTTTTCATTTGTTGTGTTTTTATGTTGCAAACATTTCAAAAAAATACCTTCATAGGTAGGCAATTTTAATATTTATCTTAATAAATGTTGAATCATATACATGTTTTTTCTTAACAATAATTTGATATTCACATATATATATATATATATATATATATATATATATATATATATATAAACATAAATACGTAAAACTATTAAAAATTTAAGAAATATTGTAATATATTAAGATATATTAACATTTATTCCATATAACCCAATACAAATCTGGAATAAACATGGCGGCTACAGTTCATATGGCCACACTGTCTTTATACAGTCACTGTAATATAGAAGCGCGCGGCCCGCAGTCTAACGGATAACAGCTGAACTATTTTTGACATTGATACAGATACAGAAAATTATATTTGCCTATCAATCTCGAAAACTATTAAGTTTTAATGAAAAATATAAATATAGGGTCGTTCTACTATAAATTCTGATCGCTCTAGAGGAAACCAAATTCTTTTCAAATTTGTTGTTTTTAAGATTGTTATGAATGTTTGTATGCATGTAAAACTAGCGAAAATCTGGTTTGCGTCCCCGATTGAATTGCCGCCTTAAGTTGAACGAAGTCTATCTCTATATGCGTAAGGTAAAAAGCAATAGTGACATAATTAAAATCAAATTTAATTTACATGTACATATACATTTTTATTTATTTATTTAATTTTGGCTACGCAATTGAGAACTGACACGCTCGGATACGCAGTCTGGTGGTCAAATATTGTACTACGCGACTGTAGTACTGTCTGAAATTATTTCATATGTTCTGGTGTTGATTTTTTGTTAGAACGTCGATAGATACAGTTTCATAAAATAAAAATGTACTGTGCTTAAATTAACCTGTTCCCTGTTAGCATATTGACAGCTGAATACTAGACAATTCAGCCATTTTGCCATGAATTACAGCGCCGCCAACGGTAATGTCACTTCTCAATAGGCACAAGCCCAATAAAAGTATGACACTAAAGTAGATTACAAACAAAATTATTATAACACACAATCTAAAAAAAAACTAAATTAAATTATCAGTAGAATAATTATAACACAAATAGTATAGAATATTATATAAATATTAGGGATAGCAAAAAAAAAAAAAAAAATTGTATAAGCTGTTCACTTTTGTAAGAACACACTATAGTGCGTTCAAAGGTGAGTTTGCAGTACAAGGCATATGGAGTAATTGTTTTTAATACTCTCTAATGGGTTTACATAATGACGCTATCCTTTTCTTGCTTGTCGACGTTGCCAGCTCTATAACGCGCTGATCTGTGAAGACGCAGTATTCTACAAATGGCCATTTGTTTTTGTTGAGTGTTATTTTGAGTTTTATAAGAGTTGATGTTTGTAAATCATACGAGTTTTTCATATTATTATAATTGACACATTTGACACTTTTACAACATTTGGCAACACCGCTCCCATTTGCCATAAGAGCTATACTGCAAACTCACCTTTGAACGCACTATAGATCTGGTTATTTTGGTTACTTTTATGGTGTGATACTGACTTTAAATGTCAATTAAAAATATTCCTTACGCTGTAAAACCGAATTTATGTTGATAAGGTTATGATCATTATAATAAAGATATCATTTTTCATTATGACATATGTCAAATAGATCGACATTTTAAAAAAGTGACATTTTTTAATACCAACATGACATACAGCTTCAAAGGTGCAAACTATTGAAAACAAAATTCCCTCTTAGTTTGTTCTTACAAAAGTGAACAGTTTATAAATGAGTGATATTTTTCTTAAAGGTGATAAAGCTTGTGGAAAAAATATCAGGAAAGTTATGTTCAGTTAAACTATTCACATGTAAGGAAAGGCGATTAATTGATGAATAAATTAGAAAAAAATGCACCGCTTCCTGCAAGCTGATCAGCAATTTCATTCCGGTCATACTAGCATGACTCGGTATCCACGTTAGATGCATCTCGATGAGAGAAGATTTTAATGTGTGGATGAATGTTTTTATATTTAGAGATGTTTTATCTATGTTAAGGTTGCCTACTTGATTGATGGTTTGAAGTGCATTCAGGTTGTCAGTAATACCCTTTTCACACTAGATCTTTAAGACGAGTGAACTTAAAGTTCACCGATGTTTAAGATCGGTATGCTTTCACACTTGATGTTTAAATCTCTGGCAGTGATGGGCGTTTACACGTAAACTTTAATTGTTTACGTTTACGTGTAAACTTATGAAAACAATTGGTAAACTTGTCAACAATGTAAACAATGTAAACTTTGTAAACTGTCAAATAATGAGGTTAGTTTTAGTTATTTAATACGAATAATAGAGAGTTAATTCAGTTCAAAACAATAAATTTATTAAAAAAATGGTGGGAAGAAACCGAAGGAATAGTTCTGAAGAACTAGGTTTTGTTTTAATTAAAGAAAATGAAAGAAAATGTAGGGCGTTATGCTAAATTTGCAATGAATCTTTTCGTTATTAAAAAATATAGGCTGCTTTTCTTAAAGGTGAAATTTAATGTATTTTGTTATTAAAAAAATTAGACTGAATTTTTTAAAGAAAAAAGTTTTTTATTTTTCATATTCATATTTACTAATTTGTATGTAACACCTGTATAATGATGCAAATTCGATTTTTATTAATATGTATATTGGCTTGTCCTAATTTTATATACTTACTTTTTCATTTAAAAACGTTTCAATAAAATTTTTATTATTTATAAAAATGTATTGAAAATGAGGTTCTGTAATTCAAAACAAGTGAGCATGTCTAAATCATTGTTTACATTGTTTACGTTGCTTCCATTGTTTACAAGAGTTTTTGTGTTTACTTTACATCAATTGTTTACGCGTCAACAATGAGGTAACTTACATCATGTAACTTACGCGCCCATCACTGATCTCTGGTGCTGTCATCAGCTACAGTAATTTTGTCCTTAAGTTACCGTCATGCAATTACCAGTTTTGAACTGTCTGCGCAGACGCACATTTTGAATTATTATAAACAAATAAGGAAATTTCATTTCATTCTACAATAAAGACACTACAATAAAGAATATATTACACCTGTATTAACATGTAAGTCGATACATTTTATCTCAATTATTGTAGCTCTGTATTTTATTAAACACATTATTAAAATAAATAATTTTATTATAACAATAAGTATTAACTTCTTATAACGTCGATATAATACAGTATTCTTGTTTATGATAATATAAAATGTTGACAGCACAAATTCAAGGAGAATTTTTTTATAATAGAAATTAAGTTGGCAAAGCGGACGAAGTTTAAGACGCAGATCTCTGTCTTAAACATTGGTTGTGTTTAGACGAGGCCGTACGGTTTCACATTAGCGTTTAAAGATACATTCACTTTAACATCCGATCTTAAAGATCTAGTGTGAAAAGGGTATAAGAATAAGCGCTTTCTTGATCTTCCATTGTAAAATTAGGGTGAGGATGTACATAATTGCAAGGAGAGAAGTTACATTGTTACACTTGAAGGAAGGATTAACTTTTTCGAAGTACCGGTTGAGAACCGTTGGTTTACACGATGCTAGTTACCAGTGGCGGATCTAGCTTTTTGGGGGCCCAGGGCAAATACCAAGGGGCCCTACACATGTTTCAATCAAAAAATTTAAAAAATAAAAGACAGTATTAAAGGTTAATTATTATTTATTACATGTTTATTAATGTTGGATATTATTTTTTTATTAGCTGACGCTTCACTTATCTTGATTTTTCATAAATATTAGTATATTTGTGTTTTTAATTTTTTTGTGTTGTTTTTTAAAAGTAATATTTTTGTTTTGATATTTTCTCTTATAAGCCGTGCTTGGTATAGAATATAATAGGTACAGTCATGGGCGTAAAAATAGCAGTATTAGAAAAATATGAAAATAAATACGAAAAATAGTTGGTTTAAGTAATAACAAAGAATCATTTTTGTCGATTTATTAAAAAAATATATATAGTATTTGTGAAAATATGCTCATTACGCTGTTCATAAATATAGCAGTACACTTCATAAAATAAATTAAACTCATTTTAATTTTAAATATTCTTTATTATTTCTGTAATATTTGGTTCCATGACCTTTTTTTCGTATTACTTATACACATCTTCGCGGCATAGAACCAATTAGCTACCGGCATTTCTCCAAGGGCGTAGATTTCCAAGCTGTTTCAATTTCTCATCATAATTTTTCTATGTTAGCAGGTTTTGAAGAAGATATTTTAATTTTTACATCAGCCCACAAGTTCACTATTGGATTTAAGTCCGGAGATTGAGCTGGCCAACCCATAACAGTAACCCTATTTTCATTAAATCAATTTTTAAACCGATTAACCGCTTTGCGCGAAATATGCTTTAGATCAGCGGTTTCCAAACTTTGTTCAGTAACGACCCCCTTAGAAAAAATCCCATCTCTGGCGCCCCCCCTATTTAGGAAATTTATAAACAATTTACACTCGTGCGTAGAAATATATGCAATTGCATTGAGTTTTATTGTTTTATTAGTTGCTACATTATAACGATCGGAATAAAAATGATATTTGCAATGAACCCGCGACCCCCTGGTGAATCTTCTAAGACCCCCCAGGGGGTCGCGGCCTCCTATTTGGAAACCGCTGCTTTAGATCATTATATTGCATAAATATCCATTTTAAAAGCATTTCCTTCTCTGCAAAGGGAAGCATGACATACTGCCAGATACGGACATTAACATTCGCGTCCATTATATCTTTAATCCAGAAAATAAGGCCCACTCCGTTCCAAGAAAAATACCCCCATGCCATAACACTACAGCCGCCTTGCTTTATTGTCTTTGTATTGTACTTAGGATTGCACCTCGTGCATGCAGGCCTGCGTACTTGCTTTTGGTAGATACCAGGATTAAATAAAACAATTTTTGTTTCATAAGACCAAAGAATATTGCATCTTTTTGACTCGGCTAAAGTTGGTGTTCTTTGGCAAATTGAATTCTATTTTCCCGTTGTCTTCTGTTTAACAGCGGCGTTTTTCTTGGTCTTCTGGCTCTCAGATTTGGTTTTATAAGGCGTTTTCTTACAGTTGATGCAGAAATTGGCAGGTCTAATTCGTTTTTTATTTGTGTAGAAGTAAGAAAAGTGTTTAACTTTGCATACCTTACATTTTTTCTATCTGTTGTCGGCGAAGTTTTAGATATCTGATCCCGATTTACCGGTTCTAGAGTCCACTTTTTGGCATTAGATATCATTTTAGCGGACCATCCTATCACATTCTGAATAAATTTAGAAGTTTTACCAAAAATCAACATTTGTAAAATCAGCTGACGTTTCTCCTGTGTGCAATATTTAACCCTACTCATTTTTACTAAAAAATAAGTGGTTTAATGCAACCACTGCTATTTTTACGCACAGGACACGGATCTGGGGTCCAGGGCTTAAGCCCTATTAGCCCGTATGTAGATCCGCCACTGCCAGTTACTAATCGTTTCATATGATGTAGCTACTAAACATGTGTAAATTCGACTTAAATTTACCAATAATACAAATAACTGTTCCTTTCCAGTTTTGTTAAATAAGTTAGAACTAATGACATGCAAACACTGTTGGCGGGATAGGTTATGGCGAAGGGTTTCTGGAAGTACTAAGAAATTATTTGTTTTTTCCCTTGATATATTTTATTGTCTATCTCTTTTTGCATCTATCATTAGTTCCTGTACCTCAACTGCACCCTCTATTTTTAAATATTTTTTGCCTAGTAATATGTTTGATGTACTGGTTGGCCAAAACTTAACTTTACAACGGCAGTCATTTTAGTTTGATTGAATTTTGACAGTTCATATTTGATATTCGAGCAGTGTAGATGTGGAAAATTTGTAATGAACCGTTTTACGAGTCAACAATGCGTTGTTATTGTTGGAATGTACTAGCAATTTCTACTACTATTTTTTATAAGAAAATCATAATGAGCTACTAAGCTACTTTCAGTGTTTATGTTAGCAAGCAATATAGTCACAACTAGGAGCTGAAAATTCACAAGTGGTTCGTTAGCGACCATTATACCCTCGTAGAGTGCTAGTATGGGTATGGAATTTGTTCAGGAGGTAATTGAACTTTATTTCTTTGAAGCATTGCTGGTAACTCTGTAATTGTGAATGATGACCGCTACCGTGATATAATCGAGAACTTTTTGTTACATCAAAACATGGGGTTTCAGCATGATGTCATTGCATACCACAGCACAAGCCACAATAAGAAATTTTAAGAGAAGGTTTCCAAATTAATGTCTAGATACGGTGACATGGACTGGTCACTAATATCTTCAGATTTACCGCTCCAGACGTTTTCTGTCAGATTATGTTAAAGGACGTAAATATGCCAACAAGCCAACGTCGATTGAATAACTAAAGAACAATATTCGTCCAGCAATAGTTAAAATATTGTCTAAAATATGTGTAAATGTTAAAACAAATGTTCTTAAATGAGATCGTATGCATGTATTTTGTAGGGGGAGGGTATTTGATAAACATATTCCACAAATCTATGCAAGACGCTCACAAATAAATCATTTATATAAAAATACCTAGGGAAAATGCACTAAAGTTGAACCCGCAATTCACATTTCAATCATAAAGTTGCCTAAAGATAGTTTTGTTTAAAATCTTACGATTTGCAACAAAAAATAGTTATAGGGGAAATTTAATTTGGCGAATTTTAGTGTTTTGCTGTATCTAGTGAGCTATGCATTTTATCAAAAGAAATAAAGTGCCATTCAAATGCACTTGTTATAATTATAATTTGGCCTAATTTAACGGTAGTTGTGTCTCTTCTAGTTTTCAAGATCCCCATACATACCCCGCTTGTTAGTAATTCTAGTTAGCGCGAACATTAAATACTCTTGGTTCACAAAGTTGTAATATATGTAGGTTGTAAATATGGTTGCAATAAGCAAAATAATGGCGGGAAATTCATGTGAAATGGGTAAAAGAGGTAATTTGAATTTCACTTTTCTCTTTAAATTTAATAAGCAGAGTGAAAATGGGACAAAGTAAATATGCATTAATAAAAAAATTTAGCGCATATTCTTTCGACGACATTTCAAACTATTTCCAGGCTAAAAATGTACTTGCAACCTTTACCAAGTTAAGTTAATAAATAAAATAAAATAAATAAATAAATTGACATTTCTGGCACTTCTCTTTCTTTCGCCATTTCCACTTTTTAATTTATTAATTATAAAACCGAGGCCGCCGCCCGTATTCAAGCATTCATAAGACCATCTTCTACAAGAAAGGAATCTAAATGCTGGCCGTATGCAAACTTTCACAAGATCGCTTTCCACTAGAAATATTCTACTATTATCTATTACAGAACTGAGCCCAAATGCCTACCCTTTGATGAGTCAGTGTGCGGAGCCAAGCCTGTAACTAGAGCGTAGCGAAAGCTGTCTTAAAAAAAACATAATATTAAAAAACTAGCAGACCCCTTGCCAACAACGTTGGCAAACTGATATCGAATAAAAATCAATATAAGCAGGAATCAATTATTAAAATTTGCATGATTCGGCGTATATAAAAAAACAAAAACGTTTCTTGATTATACATAGGAAATCCTAAAAATCTTCTTAATGCGTGTCGTTTAAAAATTAGTATCGGGCCGGATTCGGCCCCCGGGCCATATGCTGGACATCAATGGTATAGCTGTTTCTGATTATACCTAGGAAATCCTAAAAAGCCGCTCAATGCGTGTCGTTTAAAAATTAGTATCGGGCCGGATTCGGCCCCCGGGCCATATGCTGGACATCAATGGTATAGCTGTTTCTGATTATACCTAGAAAATCCTAAAAAGCCGCTCAATGCGTGTCGTTAAAAAATTAGTATCGGACCGGACACGCCCGCGGGCATAATATCAATTGACTCAACATTCTTTGATCAAGCCAAGGTATGTACTGACTTGAGAGCGCTATTAAGAGCGTAATGTACCTAGGTTACGCGCAACGGAAACGTGCATTGGGAAGGGCCTAAGAATTTGAACCAAATGTTGTCGGATCAATTTGATTTTTTTTTTAATTTGAAGATAAAGATTGGCCCCGTTGGATTTCAGAGTTAAAATTTGGTTTTATTCTTAATTTTCAGTTTTATAATGTACTAAACTTTGTCTAACTTCACATCACTGTTACTCCGTAAATCAATAACAATTGCAAATTCCATAGCTGAAATCCTATATATTGTACTTTTATCTTTAAAATGAGCCCTTGTTTATGAAAATTAATTAATATTTAGCACCAATTCTTTGACCCACACTGAAACACTATTTATATGAAATACTGGCATTTACAAGCATCGAGAGATGTATCCATCTGGTAGCGTGGTTTTAAACTAACTAGTCATAGTAGAGGAAGTCTTAAGCTCCGCCTTAATTTTCTACACATATCTTTGTATTTGGTGTTTAATTAGTAAGATATAAACTGTTGACTATGCTTATTCAATAATTTTCTATTGTTTTATAAAAATTGGTAATTGAAGATCTTTGGAATAAAACAGTTTGTATGTCAAATTTACGTCTTTTATTTTAGACTTTGCTCTTTCCGTGGTAGAATACAAATTCATATTGACCGGTTTTTTAAATTTCATCCCTAAAGGGTGATAAGAGGTGAAATGTGAGTTCAAAGATTCCTTAATATCTCTTAGGACCAATAAGATATCGACTTGGTTTTTGCTTACAAAGATAACCCGTACAAATACCGAAAAACTTATTTCACAATTTTGTCCTAATCAACCCTTAAAGGGGTGAATCTACAATTGGGGCGAATTATACATCCCGTCGTATTTCCTGTGTTTGTCGGGTATTAACATTCCTTTTTGGCACTTAAGTGTCTTTTTAAGATATCTCGAAATAGTTTTGACTGTTTCTTTAAATTTCGCCCCTAAAGGGTGAAAAGGGATGAAATGCGATTTCAAGGATTCCTAATATCTCTTAGGACCAATAAGATATTGACTTGGTTTTTGCTTACAAAGACTACCCATGCAAATTCCGTAAAACCTATTTCAGGATTTTATCCTAATCAGCCCCTAAAGGGGTGAATCTACAATCGGGGTGAATTTTACATCCCGTCGTATTTCCTGTGATTGTTGAAATGTAACAATTCTTTTTGGCACATAGGTGCTTTTTAAAATATCTCGAAACAGTTTTGACAGTTTTTTAAAATTTCACCCCTAAAGGGTGATAAGGGGTCAAATGTGATTTAAAGGAATCCTTAATAACTCTAAGGACCAATAAGATATCGACTTGGTTTTTGCTTACAAAGACTACCCATGCAAATTCCGAAAAACGTGTTTCAGGATTTTATCCTAATCAACCCCTAAAGGGGTGATCCTACAATCGGGGTGAATTATACATCCCGTCGTATTTCCTGAGTTTGTTTGGTTGCAACATTCCTTTTTGGCACATAGGTGTCTAAAATATATCGAAATAATTTTGACAGTTTTTTAAAATTTCACCCCTTAAGGGTGAAAAGGGGTATCATGTGATTTCAAGAATTGCTTAATATCTCTTAGGACCAATAAGATATCGATTTGGTTTTTGCTTACAAAAATAATCCGAAAAACTTATTTCAGAATTTTGCCCTAATCAACCCCTAAAGGGGTCAATCTACAATTGGGGTGAATTATACATCCCGTCGTATTTCCTGTGTTTGTCGAATTTTAACATTCCTTTTTGGCACATAGGTGTCTTTTTATGACATCTTGAAATAATTTTGACAGTTTTTTTAAATTTCACCCCTTAAGGATGAAAAGAGGTGAAATGTGATTTCAAGATTCCATAATACCTCTTAGGACTAATAAGATATTGACTTGGTTTTTGCTTACAAAGACTACCTATGCAAATTCCGAAAAACGTGTTTCAGGGTTTTATCCTAATCAACCCCTAAAGGGGTGCTTCTACAATCGGGGTGAATTATACATCTCGTCGTATTTCCTGTGTTTATTTAGTTGCGACATTTCTTATTGGCACATAGATGTCTTTTTAAAATATCTCGAAATGGTTTTGACAGTTTTTTAATATTTCATCCCTAAAGGTTGAAAAGGGGTGAACTGTGATTTCAAGGATTCCTTAATATCTCTTAGGACCTATAAGATATCGACTTATTGTTTGCTTGCAAATATTATCCATACAAATGCTGAAAAACTTATTTCAGTAATTTGTCCTAATCAACCCCTAACGGGGCGGATCTACAATCGGGGTTAATTATACATCCCGTCGTATTTCCTGTGTTCGTTTATTTGCAACTTTACTTTTTGGCACATAGGTGTCTTTTTAAAATAACTCGAAATAGTGTTGACAGTTTTTTAAAATTTCACCCCTAAAGGTTGAAAAGGGGTGAATTGTGGTTTGAAGGATTCCTTAATATCTCTTAGGACCTATAAGATATCGACTTGCATTTTGCTTACAAAGATTAGCCATACAAATACTGATAAACTTATTTCAGGATTTTGTCCTAATCAACCCCTAAAGGGGTGGATCTACAGTCGGGGTGAATTATACACCCCACCGTATTTCCTGTGTTTGTTGAGTTATAAAATTACTTTTTGGCACATATGTGTCTTTTTAAAATATCTCGAAATGATACTGGCAGTTTTTTACAATTATATCCCTTAAGGGTGAAAAGGGGTGAAATGTGAATTCAGGCATTCCTTAATATCTCTTAGGATCAATGAGATATCGACTTGATTTTTGCTTAGAAAGATTACCATACAAATGCCGAAAAACTTATTTCAGGATTTTGTCCTAATCAACCCATAAAGGGGTGAATCAACAATTGGGGCGAATTATACATCCCGTTGTATTTCCTGTGTTTGTTGAGTTATAAAATTACTTTTCGGCACATGTGTCTTTTCAAAATATCTCGAAATTTTATTGACAGTTTTTTAAAATTGCATACCTTAAGGGTGAAAAGGGGTGAAATGTGAATTCAGGGATTCCTTAATATCTCTTGGGACCAATGAGATGACTTGATTTTTGCTTACAAAGATTACTCTTACAATTGTCGAAAAACTTATTTCAGGATTTTGTCCTAATCAACCCCTAAAGGGGTGAATCTACAGTTGGGGCGAATTATACATCCCGTTGTATTTCTTGTGTTTGTTGAGTTATAAATTTACTTTTTGGCACATATGTGTCTTTTTAAAATATCTAGAAATGGTATTTGGCAGTTTTTTAAAATTATATCCCTTAAGGGTGAACAGGGGTGAAAAGTGAATTCAGGGATTCCTTAATATCTCTTGGGACCAATGAGATAACTTGATTTTTGCTTACAAAGATTACTCTTACAATTGCCGAAAAACTTGTTTCAAGATTTTGTCCTAATCAATCCCTAAAGGGGTGAATCTACAATTGGGGCGAATTATACATCCCGTTGTATTTCCTGTGTTTGTTGAGATATAAAATTACTTTTTGGCACATATGTGTATTTTTAAAATATCTCGAAATGTTTTTGACAGTTTTTTAAAATTGCATCCCTTAAGGCTGAAATGGGGTGAAATATGAATTCAGGCATTCCTTAATATCTTTTAGGACCAATGAGATATCGACTTGATTTTTGCTTACAAAGATTACTCTTACAATTGCCGAAAAACTTATTTCAGGATTTTGTCCTAATTAACCCCTAAAAGGGTGAATCTACAATTGGGGCGAATTATACATCCCGTTGTATTTCCTGTGTTTGTTGAGATATAAATTTACTTTTTGGCACATATGTGTATTTTTAAAATATCTCGAAATGTTATTGACAGTTTTTTAAAATTGCATCCCTTAAGGCTGAAATGGGGTGAAATATGAATTCAGGCATTCCTTAATATCTTTTAGGACCAATGAGATATCGACTTGATTTTTGCTTACAAAGATTACTCTTACAATTGCCGAAAAACTTATTTCTGGATTTTGTCCTAATCAACCCCTAAAAGGGTGAATCTACAATTGGGGCGAATTATACATCCCGTTGTATTTCCTGTGTTTGTTAAGATATAAAATTACTTTTTGGCACATATGTGTATTTTTAAAATATCTCGAAATTTTATTGACAGTTTTTTAAAATTGCATCCCTTAAGGCTGAAATGGGGTGAAATATGAATTCAGGCATTCCTTAATATCTTTTAGGACCAATGAGATATCGACTTGATTTTTGCTTACAAAGATTACTCTTACAATTGCCGAAAAACTTATTTCTGGGTTTTGTCCTAATCAACCCCTAAAAGGGTGAATCTACAATTGGGGCGAATTATACATCCCGTTGTATTTCCTGTGTTTGTTGAGATATAGAATTACTTGCTATTTACTTATAAAGACTACCCATGCAATTGCCGAAAAACGTATATCAGAATTTTATCCTACTCCTATCAACCCCTAAAGGGCTGAATCTACAATTACTTTTTATTTTACTAAATATTTTTTGAATTTCCTATTTATCTCCCCTACTATAATTTTAGGGGTGCTTAATAAATTTCTGACACGCCAAGGGGTACGTCAAGAAAAAATGTTGAGAACCACCGGTCTACAATAAGGGTCAGAGACGAAGCGGGGGGGGGGGGCATTGGGGAGAAACTTCTTCACACACATTATTATTAATGATTATTAACATAATTTTTTGATGATAAAAAAAAACTATTATTTCTACAAAATTATCTGTAAAATCAGAATTGGTAATAAATATTGATCACTTTTCACATACAAGGGCTTATTTAAAAGTTAACATTTGTAATTTTTATTCGTTTACTGAGTAACAGTGATGTAAAGTTAAAAAAAAGTTAAGCGCTGTAAAATTGCAAATTAAATCAAAATTTTTCTTTCATAACTTGAAATTAAAAAAAAAATGAAATTGATTCGAATATATTTAGTCTATATTTTATGATTCCGAAACATAAAAGTTGAATTCAAAATATTAGTATTTTTCCCTCTCCCTGTAAGCTACTTCGAGGTTCCCCCATCTCGAAGTAGCCTGTGTAGCCACGCCCCCAATGACGTAATAAGGCATCTGGCCACCGCACCCCGCGGAGAATGTGTGACTTTTAAATTGGCTACATTATACCCTTAAGCCAGCTGCTTTGTCGGGATACGTCGTTCCTCACCACTCAGTTCGTGACCTACCACATGCCGCAAGACCCAGGAACTTAGCGTTACGTTAGGAAAGAAATTTGTGCTTTTATATATATAATTGATGTGAGGTGTGAATTTTCACACATATCAGGGTTTCACAGGTATATAATAAGTGAAGGCGGCATGCTGAGTGTGTAGGACAAATTTTGCTTTGTAGTAATTACGGCAAAATTAACAATATTTTAAAAATAATTTATCGTCTGTTAATCTAAGAGCTTTAAAAACAAATTTTATGTTAAAATATTTGTTTGTTAATTTTAATTCGAATACCTAATACCATTATTTAGGTTTCTAAATATGTGCAGTATTTTCTTATATAGCAAAGTTCATTAAGATTTTGAAAATTGCGTCTATGGCTTTCATTGGTTGCCATATGCTCCGCCCCTTTGGTTTCGTACACATGACACATAGAATGAAAATATAATTCCAACATTCCAACTGATTATTAAATTTACGCTCTTATAAATTAAATGCAACATTTGCCAAAATATAACTAGAATTTTGACAAGATAATTTAAACAAAATAAAAGTAGTAAAAAAACAAAAAATTAAATTGTCTCCTCTGCCCGGGAGCGAACCTGGATTTGTTGCGTAGCAAGTGAGCATGCTAACCATTAGACCACGATACGTCTTCTAGTCACTAGTCTAGTGCGTCACATAAATATAACTTTTTTAAATCGTCAACCAAAAAAGCAGAAAAAATGCGTTATTTTCCGAAAACATAATCTGATCAAAAGTTTCTGTTGTACTATTCCGGTTCACACCAATATACATAACTTAGAATTTTTCTTAGAAACTTAGAATCTACAGGGTGTGGGACAAAAATCGCATCAAAATTATTTATTTTCCAAAAATAAAATTTTGATCGTTAATCCACGTACTAAGGGCTTTCATTTGATACCCAACGCAGAATTTAAAAAAGATTTTTTTTCGATCAGCACATATTTGTTTATATTTTTAGGGGGAAATGTTTTTAGATGTTTGAGTATATTTCCTATGTGCGGGTCAAAGTTGTATAAGCATGCCAAATTTCAATTCTCTTTAGTTTAGTCATTTGGCTACAATTTTTACCGAACAGACAGACAGATGATAGAATGACGGTATAACGGTTTTTTGGTCATACCTACAGAACCCTAAAAAGATCCAGAAATCTTCCAGTGGCTATTCAACATCTAGCCTGAATCGGGGATTATGTTTACCGCAACGGTTAAACGGAATAATGCACACGCATGCGATACTGCGACCTGCCAGAGATTGTTACCGCGAACGAAGCTGATCGGCCTATTCGTAGAATCATTTCCAGCAGAAAACATAGAAGTGCTTTAAAATTACTGTGTGCTAAGAACTCTGAACTAAGATTGATGTTTAAATGAGTATATTTAATTATAGGACACACCTGTATGAACGCACCTGTTTTGTTGATGAAGTCTTATTTAAATCTTAGCTTAGTTATTACTTTAGTTGAGTAAACTTTAGGTTGCACGTAATAATTATTACTTTGCCAGTGAGTACATTTCTTAACAATAATAATTATTGTTAGAGTTATCAACTAAGGTGTAGTGAATACTTATACAACCAGAGGTCCATTTATTTTAAAAAGTTTCTCCAATTATGTTTATTAACACCTATTAACTACCTCAGAGGCAAAACAAAAGATTAATCATACATGTTTTTCCATTCATAAATAATTTCAAAACAAATACAATTGCTGTTTACTGTATCTGTAAATTACGTAAGAACTTTTTTGTATACAGTGAGTAAGAAAAATATATTATGATTGTTTCTAAGAAATAATTTATGTTAAATTAGATCAGAAATGTTGAAGAAATCGATTGAATATAAATATATGCCTAAAAATAAAATTGAGTTTTGAAGGTTTCATTATTAAATAATGACACTGAAACTTTCCTTCAATTTAAGGCTGCGTATAACCCCCAGAGGTTACTAGTTTCTTATACAAAACTAACAATCTGAAATAAAATTAGTGTTAATTTAGAGGGTGTTATATTTTAGTGGACCCAGCAAATATCTCGCTTATTTATTAAGTTAGTAATTTATTTCATATAACATGATTTATACAGCAACATGTAAGCTACTTGATGACGGATGTACATTCATGATACCACTTCCGGTTTATTAGTAATTAATATCAACTTTGAAATTTCAAACGGAACATACTACATTTTTTTACAAATTTGAAAAGTACATCAAATTTGCTTTACAATCATGTAAAATAATCTATATGTTACATTATTAAGAAGTAAAATGGCGGGCACTTTTTTATACACCTAGTCGAAAAAAAAATAGTGAGCCATGACTAAAAATTAACTAAAACAATTGTAAACCTGTATTTACAGGTTGACAATTGTTATTGAGTTATTATTAGCAAGTTTCATTGTAGTACCTTATTAATTTATTATAAAATGAATTTTTCTAACTCAGAAAATGTTGATATGCTAGATGTGTATTTTCGAAGTTGAAACCAGTGGCGAAGGGAGACCTCCGCTAGACTTGCCCTCCCATAAAAAAAAATAATAAAAAAAATACATATATATATTTTTTTTAATTTAAAAAAATATTTAGGTAAATCTTCAAAAATACATCAAATTATGTTCTATACAATTTTTTGTCTAAGGCTTAGTTTACTAGTTACGAATTTTTAAAATTTTTAAAGTTTAATAACTTCCGTGTCTGGTTTCGGATTTTAATAAAAAAACAATAGGGTTCTTCCCAATTATTAGGAGAATTTTTTAGTACTAGAACGAACTCTTTAAGTTAAACCGTTTTTGAGTTATCGTGTATACACACAGACACACAGACACACAGACACACAGACACACAGACACATAGACACACAGACACACAGACACACAGACACACATACACACAGACAGACAGACACACAGACACACAGACACACAGACACACAGACACACAGACACACAGACACACAGACACACAGACACACAGCCACACACACATACGGAAGGCACTTCGAAAATAGGTTTTTTGGATTCCCTGGACCATGAAACGTGGTCATCCGTCAAAATCTCGACATCGAAAATTTTCGCGATTACAATACTTGCCCCTTATATATTAAGGTCGGGCAAGTAAAAATAAGCGCATAGCTGCAGAACTTTATCGACAAGAATATCCACATCGCCGTCATCCAAGTGAATCGTTTTTTGTGAAACTAGTAAATAAACTACGAACAACAGGTTCGTTTGAAAGAGGAAAAGAAATATCCCAAATGAAGATGATGTGGAAATTAATGTACTTGCGCTTTTGAGGCCAATCCCAGAATTTCCGTTCGCTTCGCATATGTTGAGACAGGAATAAACATTTTTAAAATTCACAGAATCTTAAGAAAACACAAGTACAGACCATATAAAATACAAACAGGACAAGGACTACTGCCAGGCGATTATCAACGTAGACTTGATTTTAGTGAATGGTTTTTGGAAAAAAGACATAGAGATCCAATATTCTACGCAAAAATTTTTTGGACTGACGAAGCTAGTTTTTCTAGAAATGGACTTTTTAATAATAAAAACTGCCACTATTGGAGCATGGAACATCCTCATGAAATTCGGGAAACAAGACACCAGATTAGTTTTAAAATAAATGTTTGGTGCGGGATTTAAAAAAAAAAAATTGGATCTTACTTTTATGAAGAAAATTTGACGGCTACTTTGTATGCTGAGTTTTTAAATAAGGTTTTATACGATTTTTTCGAAGAGATTCTACTTGGAAATAGGCTTGGTATGTGGTTTAAACAAGACGGAGCGCCTGCGCATAACGCGAGAAGATGCGTTGATATTTTAAATAATACATATAATTTTTTATGGGGTTACGTGAAAGATTTTGCTTATAAAGAACCAGTAAACACATTAAACGAACTGAAGAATAAAATTGAAGCGGAAATTGAATCTTTATCTGCAGACCAAATAGAAAGGGCTACTTAATCTATTTTAAAATGTTATGAAAAAGGTATTGAAGAGGTTGGGAGTCATTTTGAATATTTGTTGTAAAATCACAATAAAAATTATCGTTTAATAATAATAGTTACAATTGTTTTAGTTAATTTTTAGTCATGGCTCACTATTCTTTTTTCGACTAGGTGTATAAAAAAGTGCCCGCCATTTTACTTTTTAATAATGTAACATATGGATTATTTTACATGATTGTAAAGCAAATTTGATGTACTTTTCAAATTTGTAAAAAAATGTAGTATGTTCCATTTGAAATTTCAAAATTGATATTAATTACTAATAAACCGGAAATGGTATCATGAATGTACATCCGTCATCAAGTAGCTTACATGTTGCTGTATAAATCATGTTATATGAAATAAATTACTAACTTAATAAATAAGCGAGATATTTGCTGGGTCCACTAAAACAGTGTTTCTCAACCGGGAGGCCGTGAAGGCTTCGTCGGGGGGCCGCGAAGGCATACAAGATCAAAACATGAAAATATAATAGCAATGCGCTCAATCATGCAAGATATAAATTTTATTCATATTTATAAATACGAGTCTTATATTTATATTCAGAAAAATATACCTTTCATAAATAAAATAGATATTTTATTTATTATTCTATCTAATTACTTATTTTGACAACTAATTTAAGCTATAGTAAAATGGGTTTTTGCTAAACAAACTGATCAAAAGCAATCAAAATTCAAGTTGTACTTTGAAGTAGGTACGACTTAAAAGTGCAATATTTTTTATTATATTTTTTTTATTACTCTTCGAGCTATAGATAACTCAAGAGCAAGGATACGAATGTGTTTCAATCAAAATATAAGGCTCTTTGAACACTTGTAAATAAAAATACTTTACTTTCAAGTCGTTGTAGGGAATATAATCGTCATATATATTATAGTTTTTTGTCAACCGTAAAAGATACTGGAAAAATGTTTAAGTAAAAGTTGAAATTCTTTTGAAAAGCTCTATCCAAAGATACTCAATATGACATACGTTCCCATATAACAATTCGAAATTGTCCTTAATATCCTGTACTTCCGGAAAATTTCAATACTACCATTTAATGTTTTGTATAAATTTTAGTTCCAAATTTTTCCCAACTTGCTCACACGTTGCCTTTTCGAGAAAAATCGTGTTCCCTCTATCTTGATACACCATGTATATATTGTATATATATATATATATATTGTATATATATATATATATATATTATATATATATATATATATATATATATATATATATATATATATATATATATTGTTTAAATATATATTATTATTGTTTAAATAAAACTCAAGTTGTTCACAGACTATTTTATTCTAGGTATTCACTCTTACAAGGTATGAAAACATCTGATCTCTCTATCAAATTCTACGTGTGTTTTATAAAAACCAATTAGTGTAATGAGCCGTCATCATTATCGTTAATGAGTCGTTATCATTAGTGGGTCCAGATTACGGATTGCATCTTGATAACATTTTATGGTGACGTAACAGGGCTTCGTGGAAGGCTAGATGCTAACACGGCCGTCCTGCTACTGGCGTGTCCTCACGTCCTTTCTGTAGACGAATAACTGGTAAATGATGATGTGGTAGATGTCATCAGGGGATGATCATGTAGGCCTTAGAATAGTCTGAAACAGTCAAAAAGATTTAAGGAAAAAGAAAATATTTAAGGTCCAATATCATTGACCTTTTAAGGTCCCTGACTATTTAAGATCTCTGATCATTTAAGATCCACACCATTGACCATTTAAGATCCACACCATTGACCATTTAAGATCCACACCACATTCGAGGGTTCAACTGGCAGAGACGATCCCTGACCATTCAACTGCTCTCAACTGGCAGGTTGGTCCCTGATCGTTCAACTGCCCTCAATTCGTCCAGTGTGTCTTGCGGTACTCGACAAGCTATCAATTCTCAACTCAACTATCCATCAGTTTATTTCATTACAGATTGTCTACAGTACCCAACAAGCTCAGTGACTGTCGCTTCTTCATACTCAGTGCATTCACAAAGCAAAAACGACCAGTGTGTCTTGCGGTACTCAACAAGCTCAGTGACTGTCACTGCTACATAATCAAACTAATAAAACTTCTCTTACCATTTTACTCATGTTCTAACCATTACCTTCATATAATTTGTCCATAAACAGAATACCCCTCGTCCCTTCTGCATGCAAGTTGTCTGTCCCTAAATAAAACAACGCTTGTCCATTTTGATAATTTTCATCAAAACATTTGCTATTTCGTCTTAGCTGCACCTCAATCTATTGTAAATCGCTGATCAATTATAGCCTGCAAAACTGTTTCATCTGAAAACGTCCGAGAACGTTTTCTAACGCTTCGTTTTCCTTCCACCATAATCACTTATTATTTGCAATAATTGAAACGTATCACTTGCGTTTTTCACTTTCAAACTACTATCTTAGACAAACAATATTTTCATACCCATTTGTTCCATTTTTCCCATTCACAACCAGAAACGTTTTCGAACGTTCGCCTTCGCAAATTGATTAAATAAGTTTTTCATGAACAAAATTGCATGATTAACTTTTGTAACTGTTCAAGCACAAAAACTTAAATTCAATAATATCCGAAACATCCGACAGGTAATAATTTATCACATCACTATTTGTCACTTAATCATCAAATTAATAATTTAAACAAAACACTGCAAAAATGCAACAAAGCAAGATCCCCAATAAAATAACAAAATATTATTAAGACGTGCATGAATCCGATTCACAAGCAGAAACGTTGACTCGATCCCACTTCTGATGTAAACAAATAAGGGATTTATTGTTTAAATAAAACTCAAGTTGTTCACAGACTATTTTATTCTAGGTATTCACTCTTACAAGGTATGAAAACATCTGATCTCTCTATCAAATTCTACGTGTGTTTTATAAAAACCAATTAGTGTAATGAGCCGTCATCATTATCGTTAATGAGTCGTTATCATTAGTGGGTCCAGATTACGGATTGCATCTTGATAACATTTTATGGTGACGTAACAGGGCTTCGTGGAAGGCTAGATGCTAACACATATATAAAGGTTGAGAAACACTGCACTAAAATATAACTTAAAATGTATACAACAAATTTTGCACCGAATTTTTATCTATCTAATAAGATATTTTTAATTGTAGAAACATTTATTGTAAAAACCTTACCGACTTTATAAAAAATGTGGCAACTAATATTATACCTATGAAGAAACAACCAAAAAATAAATATACTGTACCTTGGTGGAACGAAGCTAGTCATGAAGCCACAAAAAATTGCAAAAAATCTCTATACAGGTACAGGAAGAATAAAAGTATAGAAAATCTAATTGAATTAAAAAAGGCACGAGCCGTAGCTAGGAGAACTCTCACAAAAAGTAAAAAATTATCCTGGATGGAATATGTGGAAAGTATAAATAGTCAGACGACCACCTCTGAGATATGGGAAAAAATAAGGAAAATTAAAGGTACAAAACAAGCAAGAACAATACCAGCCATTATTAAAAATAACTCAATAGTAACAGACACAAAATCAGTCGTAAATGCCCTAGCTGATAATTTCGAAAAAAGTTCAAGTAATAATTCTTACCAAGCAGAGTTTTTACAACATAAAATTGCTTGTGAGCAAGATGAAATCATTATACAAAACAGTGATCACATTGTAAATACTCGATTTACAAAAGAAGAACTACGCTGGGCTATAAAAGATCTAAAACAAAATAAAAGCCCTGGATTGGATGATATACCGAACGAAATGCTCCAGCATTTATCAGCAGACTTATTGGACCACATACTGAACATATTTAACTACATATGGGAAAACCATGTTTACCCGGACGACTGGAAGATGGTGAAGACAGTGCCAATACATAAGCCAAATAGCTCAAACACAGACCCTAACAATTATCGTCCGATTTCCATGTCCAATAATTTAAGAAAATTATTGCAAAAAATTATAAATAAAAGACTGATGTGGTTTCTTGAGAAAAACAACAAATTAAGCAGAATAAAAAGCGGCTTCAGAGAAGGGCGATCTACTATGGATCACATTACAAATTTAACCAACGAAATTAGAAATGCCCAGGAAAATAAACAGCATATGTTAGCGATCTTCTTCGACATAAAAAAAGCATATGATACGACCTGGAAGTACCATATCTTAAAATCGTTAAAACTTTGTGGTCTAAATGGAAATATTCTGTATTTTATCAAGAATTTTCTTTCCGATAGAAAATTTATGGTTAGCCTAAATGGAATAATATCAGAGATAAAAAAACAGCAAAATGGGGTGTCACAGGGTGAAATTCTAAGCGTTACACTTTTTCTAGTCGCCATAAATGACATAACATCTGGTTTACCCACACACATAAAAGTTTCACTTTTTGCCGACGATCTTATAATATGCTATAAAAACAGAAACATCACTACTATACAGGAAGAAATGCAAACTGCTATATCACAACTTGAAAAATGGTCATCAGATACTGGATTATCATTTTCCCCAACAAAAACTAAAGCACTTCTATTTACAAAATCCAAAGCTGCCAACCAGAAACCACGTTTAACCCTCAATGGCAATACTATAGAATATGCTACGAAAATAAAATTTTTAGGAGTATTTTTTGATCAAAAATTGTCTTGGAATGATCATGTCAACTATTTAAAAAAAGATTGCACACAAAAAATTAACTTATTAAAAACTCTGGGTCATTATAATTGGGGTTCAGAAAAAACTATACTCCTTAAACTATACAGAAGCATAATAAGATCGAAGTTAGACTACGGTTGTACAAGCTATGGTAATGCAAAAAAAAAGTGTCTTAAACAAACTAAATTCCATCCAAACTACATCTGTTAGAATTTGCCTTGGGGCCTTTAGAACAAGTCCAACGTTAAGTCTGCTAAACGAAGCAGGAGAACCACCTTTGTAATTAAGAAGGAAACAAATTCTTCTATTATTTACAGCCAACCTACTTAGAAACCCAACTATACCGCTTTATGACAGTGTCTTCCAGAAAAGGAATAATAAGATATATCTTAAAAATAAAACACCTCTCCAACGACAAATAACATCCCAGTTAAACTCAATAAATATAACAATTCCCAAAATCATTGAACTATATTTACCCGAAACACCCCCATGGATCCAACATAGACCTGTTTATAACCTTCAACTCTCAAATAACAATAAAAGTAATACCCTTCCCACAACGTACAAACAGCAATTTCAAGAAATAAGAAGCAACTACAAGGACCACATAGAAATATACACAGATGGATCCAGGCTAAACGACAAAACGGGCTCATCGGTTATATCTGGAAGTAGCACAAAAAAAAAAAAAAATAAGGTTCCCGAGTCTAGAAGTGCAGCAAAATATTCTTGTAGGAAAAGAAAAGTTTCTGCCATTATTACAAAAATTCTTGGAAAGCACTCAAAAATTGCCTGTTGAAACAACTGGAGAATAATCAGCCCTTTTCTGTAAGCATGGACGCTTTTAATAAAGGAAACGTAAAACTCTTCCTTTGGTTGTGAGATATTTTGACCAAAGCCATAGTGTAAAAATTGGTTTGATATCAGTAATTTCGTTAGAAGCAGATGATACTGAAACTATCTCAAATGCTCTCATCCAACAGTTTGCATTTAATGAATTATCTTCGAAAAACATAACTGTATATGGAGCAGATAACGCTAATATTAATTTTGGAAAGAAAAATAATGTTTTCGTAGCAGTGAAAAAATTAAATGAAAATATATTACCTGCTGATTGCCATTTGCACTTTCTACATAACACTGCTAAGAAAGCTTGCAATTGTTTGAGTATAGATATAGAATCCATTGTTATTAAAATACAATATTTACTAAATTTAGCTCTTCAACAAAAAAGACGATTGATCAAAAAGACTTTTTCGAATGAACAGAAACCGAATGGAGTGAAATGTTACGGCATATACCAACAAGGTGGCTGATTTTTTTACCGGTTATTGAACGATTATTGACCAATTTTGCACCTATTAAATCGTATTTTATGAGCAAGAATAACATAGCACTTATACTGGGACATTTTTTTAAACATGAACTTCATGAGGCGTATGTAAAATTTGTAAAGAATGTATGTTCAATATTTCGACCAGCACAAAAAAAAAAAAAACTTCAAAGTAGTAATGTTACGATTGTTGAAGTATATTCATATATGAATAATGTAAGGCAGTCTTTGATTGAGCATAAGAATGAATGCTGTTACGGAGCAAATGTTCATGAAATTATCTAAAATTGTGATAATTTAGATACTTCAAAGCGGTTTAAAATTGAAGCACAAATATAAAATTGTCTCTAACTTAGGAAATCGTAGAAATCACAAATGCATTTAAAATAGTAGATCAAGATTTGCTGTTTGAAGAATATATTTTACATACATCTTCCTAAAAAGATTTATGGCAAATATAACGGACACTGTAAGGCAATAATTACTGTGGGAACAAAGATGGGTTTGTTTAAAAAAAATGTTCTCCACAATTTTTAAAAATTATTGAATACCTACATTTTTAGGGTTTTGTAGGTATAACCAAAAAACCCTTATACCGTCATTTTGTCGTTTGTCTGTCTGTCTGTCTGTCTGTCTGTCTGTCTGTTCAGTAAAAATTGTAGCCAAACGGCTAAACCTAGAGAGTTGAAATTTGGCATGCTTATACAACTCTTTGACCCGCACATAGGGAAAATACTAAAACATCTAAAAAACATATCCCCCTAAAAATATAAACAAAAATGTGCTCATAGAAAAAAAAAATTAAATTCTGAGTAGAGTATCAAATGAAAGCAACGGAATAGTACAACAGAAATTTTTGATCGGATCATGTTTTCGGAAAATAACGCATTTTTTGTGTTTTTAACTAAAATATGTTAAATATTTAATTCGCTATGTAACACAGTAACTAAATAAGCGCCCGTAGCGTAGTGTGTAGTGTTTGATTCCTGTCAATTTTAATTTTTCTGTTTTTTTTGCATTTTTATTTTGTTTAAATTATTTTGTCAAAATTCTAGTAATATTTTGGTAAATGTTGCATTTAATTTTTAAAAGCGTCAATTTAATAACCAGTGGGAAATGTTGAAATTATAATTTAATTCTATGTTTGAATGTATGCGAAATCAGAGGGCGGGGTATAACGTATATTACGGCCAGACTCCAGCGTTATATACTTGGCGTATGCCAGCGTCCGCTCAGCTCTCTGGTCGGTCGCTAAAAACCTAAATGGGGAGAGATATGAATTCCGTAGCCACTGTGAAGTGACTCCAGCGGCTATCAGCTGTCCAGGGCAAGGTAGAAGGCCGCCAGCCCAGTCTAGAGCAAGATGTGACTATGCAGGGTGGTCCTGTAATTACCAATTACTATGCGCGGCCTGAATTTTTATACGGCCCCAGTCACCTCGGTTCTATTGCCCTAAATTCTGGAAGAAAATAAATCCCCAAGGGAAAGTAATAGAGTTCTCGTAACAGAAATACCAATGTACTTAATAACAAAATTTATTACCAAAAAATTATTTACTATTAACAAAACATAACCACTTAATCATGATCAAAAACATTGATAGTTAAATATTCTCAATACTTGGAGTAATAACAACATTTATCACCCAAAAATATTTAATATTAACAAAGCAAATACTCCATAACCACTTAATGATGATCAAAAAAATATTGATAGTTAAATATTCTCACTATCTGGAGTAGTAACAAAATTTACTACCCAAAAATATTTAATATTAACAAAACAGGTACTCCATAACAACTTAATTGATGATTAAAAAAAAAAAAAAAATACTGATAGTTAAATATTCTCCATATTAGGAATTGAAAAACAAATGAATATTTAACAGTTAAATATGTTCACTCGTAACATTTAATAACAATAGAAAATTGATAGTAAACGGTGCTCAGAACAATTATTAACTATTACCAATGACATATATTATACTTTTCAAATACAATTTGAACTTAACAAAAATTCTATCTGTATTCGTGGTATATGTACCAATTAACGTGTAATTGGATTACTTTCGCTATAACGACCCTAGCCTTAAACTCTGCACGGAAATATACCACATGTGACTGTCTAGGATGAAGTGGTTGAAATTATTATAAAAAAAAATATCTATATACTCTCTCCTTAACCTAGTAAAATCCTAGCTAGACCATCGACGCTGCCGTCGCGACGGTGTTACCCCAGTAGCGTCGGTGTTCTAGCTCTATATATTCCCTACCTTTATAATCCCTTTTTAAAACCCGTGGCACGCCAACAAAAAAAAACTCCTACGAGACAAAAGAAAACTGATCGTGCCACTCCTACCCATTGGACTCTACTGAAAATTTAAGTAAAAGAAAAAAAATTTAAAACACACAAAAGTGATGGCTGGCCAAAGTTAAATAAAAAAAAAAAAAACTATGCTTTTTGGCGGAGGTTTCGCCCGAGTGATTTTAAGTTAGTCCTCCCTCCCGATACAAATGCAATCCCGATCCCTTGGTAAAGTGAAGCGGTTTTAGCACGAATACTCGATCAGTATTAAGTACTCACAATAAGGGGGTTAACCCGTGTGCTCCGGGTGCCGTTTCACAACCTCTTTCTACCAAGGGAAAAATAAATGTTAACTTTACAGACAGACTGAATTTATACAAACCCCTGAACAAAACTAATCTGGCTAATTACACGCCCCAACACGATTCAGTACATACGACTTATTGTAGCTTGGCGCCCTTAGGACGTAGAAAATATCACACCTCACAAAACACAGAGGGGTGACACCATGTGTTCACACAATTCAAATTCTTGTACAATTCACACACATTTATAAAAATTGATGTGAAGTGTGAATTTTTACACATTTCAGGGTTTTGCAGGTATTTAGTAAGTGAATGATGATTATTTGGGGTGCCAAAACAAATTTTATGACAAAATATTTTTTTATGAATTTTAATTCGAATGCCTATTACCATTTTTAAGTTTTTAAAGATGTGCAGTATTTTTTTTTTTATATATCAAGGTTCATTAAGATTTTGAAAATTGCGCCTATGGCTTCCATTGGTTGTTTTTAGTCATAGCTCCTCCCCTTTGATTTCGTGTACATTCAAATATATAATTAAATTATAATTTCAACAATTTCCACTGGTTATTAAATTTACGCTATTAAAAATTAAATGCAACAATTGCCAAAATATAATTAAAATTTTGAAAAAATAATTTAAACAATATAATTACAAAATAAAAATGCAAAAAATAAATAAAAAATAATATTGTCTCCTCACGTAGGACTCGAACATGAGTCCGATTACGAATTCTTGGACAGAACGCAAGTATCTTAGCCACAGCACCAAGAAACACGTTACTGTTGAGCGTATTATATAACTATAAGTTGTCAACATTATTAGCAAAAAAACACAAAAAATGCTTTTTTTTCCAAAAACATAATCTGATCAAAAATTCCTGTTGAACTATTCCGGTTCACACCAATGTACATTACTTACATTAGAATTTTTTCAGATTTTTAGTTTAAACCATCTGGGCTACAGGGTGTGGGCAAAATTTTTTTTGCACAATATTGGCGAAAATCGCTTCAAAATAATTTATTTTGGAAAAATAAAAATTTGATCGTTAATTCACGTACCAAGGGCTTTCATTTGATACCCTACTCAGAATTAAAAAAAAATATTTTTTTTTTCGATGAGCACATATTTGTTTATATTTTTAGGGGGATATGTTTTTTAGATGTTTTAGTATTTTTCCTATGTGCGGGTCAACGAGTTGTATAAGCATGCCAAATTTCAACTCTCTAGGTTTAGCCGTTCGGCTACAATTTTTACCGAACAGACAGACAGACAGACAGACAGACAGACAGACAGACAGACAGACAGACAGACGACAAAATGACGGTATAAGGGTTTTTTGGTCATACCTACAAAACCCTAAAAATGGCCACAATTATAATAGTGTACTCGAGGACAACTGTGCGACGGACGTATTTCGGCCCAAACAAAACCGGAAGCCCTATACGCCCCGACCGCAGAGGTATTCTCGTTACAAATAATAAAAAAATCAAATCACAAAGTACTCATCTGAGTTGCAGACAATTTACAATCCGCCCTGTGTACGCAGGTCCACTAGGTCACAATAAGTAGGCTGTACGGGTCTCCGAAGAGATGTTAATGCGATTATCCCTGTTTCTGCTTCAGGATTTCTTAGCGCTCCGCGATCGGTTATTGCTCGGATTCCTTCACTTGATTACTCTTGGAATTACTCTTTCTAGACGATGTAAGGTTCCTAACAGATAGATGCTCCCGACTCCCTGCCCATACAATACCGAATTTTGGGCCCTCCTCATGGTGCCACTCATGTTCGGTGGCTTGAATGCCCTTAAGTTCCGATGGTTGATCCGAAAAAAAAATCGTATTCGGACATCTCAGTGTTTTACTTGAAAAAAATTAACTCCCAGCAATGTTCCGCCTAGGCGAATCCATGAATACCTTCAATACTACAAACGGTGGATCATGGATATAATATTGTACGTGGGTGCTGGATTTTCTCCGTGATCAACCCATCCTTCTTCACTTTTGGGAACTTAAGAAGGCCGAAGACGCACCGCAAACCTTTTTTATCAATTCCAGACTTTTCACCCTCCTAAAAAATATGCGGCCCGCGCACCACTGCGAACCTGGTAGCAGTATATATGTTTTCCGATATTTGGTATTACCAAATATCCCTACTGGATTTATTTACTATTTATATTCTTAACAAGGTAAGTATTCCATTCCACTATTTTCCACACGCTAATTGTTATATTTTCTACTGTCAAACAGGTTGTTAATTTGAGTGTCAAAGAAAAAACATAACCTCAAACTGGATGACATTTCAAAGTATTTTGGCATTCGGATGTTAAATGTTATTCTCGTTGTGATAACTGCTGTATATTGAATACTTTTTAAGTTAAATAGTGCCTATAAATAAAAATTTAACTCAATTATTTTTGTTGTTTTAGAAAGTGATGAAGTTTAGAAATTAAAAATAATTAGTCAAAATCGTTAATTGTGAAAAAAAAAATTTGAGAAAAATCGCCATAATTTTTTAAATTTTTGTCCCGCGAGACCTAATTTGAAATCTGGCAACCCTGTATGTAAATATCTTATTTATTACAGTTTTTCGTGCGTAAAATTCAATGCCTGAACAACATTCTAACCTGAGAACTTAGCAACGCAGGGCACGTGTGTTACCACTACGCTACGCCGTTAATTCTAAATTATAATTAACAATTTAGAACAAATGAATATGATTTTTTTTATTTAATTTTTAGTTTTAGTTACTGATGGCCATTAACCAGTATATATTATATTTTTATTTTGGATACTTTAGTAATTTTGTGACAAATACAAACCATGGGGGTTTGGATCACCGAGATTCAAACCCGACCCCCATGGTTAGCAGTCAAATGAGCTGACCACTACGCCATAGTAAATAAATAATTTTGACAGTAATAACCTTGTATCAGTAAGGGGGGCTCGGGTGTGTTTGTAATTGTAGTTTTAAGTTTGAATTGTATCATATAGTAAATAAAATGTCAAAGTTGGCTAATATGGTCTGAAGACTAACGGTAAAATAAATAAAAAAATAAAAAAGGTCTGTTGGTTAAACCATTCTAGGGTGAAGATTTGTTTAAAATGAAAATTGTTGCCAGTAATTTATATCACAAGTGCATTTATTACTAGATTGTTCACATCATAGCTCGTTAATTTACATTTACACTCAAAATATAAATTTTTACCATATACGTTTTTGTTGTTAAACATATACGTATATGAGATAATTCAAGTTTTTAGTCGTCTTGTTGCGTCGCAGAGGAAGTTCATATTGGCCACAACAAATGATCATGTCGAGTTTTCAGATTTGATGATACCACGTATCCTGAATCACGCATGGAAAGCTCACAGTGATTGTAACACCTGATCACGTCGAGCTTTCGGGCTTGATTATCCCGCGTACCCTGAATCACGCATAGAAATTTCACAATGACTTTAACATCTGAGCAAGTTGAGCTTTTAGGCTTGATGATCCAGGGTACTCTGAATCACGCATGAAAAGTTCAACTGTGCAGTGTTAACTTTATGTTGTGTAAGTTTTTGGTCACATGACCACTGTGCATACTGTGCAATAAAGTCAAAGACGAACGCTTTGTTCAGATTGTGCAGTTATTCAAACTATTATCTAACCTATTTTTATTTTTGTTAACAAATGAATTATATGTGTGTGATTACATCAAGCCTATCTCCTGCTAATTGTTTTGTACGATAATATATAAATGGCGCATGAAGGTTTTGCGATGCTTTTAAGTAATATAAAAGAAATTTTATTTGATTAGGAAGACAATTCAGAAGAATTTTCCAAACCAGATAATATTTTGGAAAAAATGTTTGAATATGCAAAGAGTACTATTCCAAACATTACTACAAATCAATTTAAAGCATATTTCCGCTTGTATCCAGAATGGATTGCTGTTTGGATCACCGGGAGGGTTAGCGCGGGTGGGGGTTAGCGCGGGTAAATTTAATCTTACAGCCAATTGGAATGTGTTGAAAACATAACTTAACAAAATATACGAAATAAGTGCCGTTTGTGATAGAACTCTATTATTGTAAATAAACTCATATTTATAAAACAAAACACGGTAGCAGTTGTAATCAACGACAGAAATTTGTCAGTTGCATTTAGCGCCACCGTCATCAGGCGTCACTAATTAACTTCAGACTTATATGAAAATGTTAACAAAATCTGAGCAATCCGACTAATCTTGTGACGTCATCAGATCAATCTGAGCAATCTTGTGGATTGACTAAACGTAAATGCCTTATATGTATTTCAGAAAAAAATCATATTTACAGTTTGTTACAAATTAAATATTGGCTACACTACGTACTTAAATTCTTTGCAATTATTTAATTATGAATCTTTACAAAACAGAAGATACCAGACCGATATGATATTTCTTTTTAAAATAGTTAATAATTTAATCGATTCCCAAACATTTATTTCAAATATCAACTTTTTCGCTCCCGTTAAATCTACCAGATCAAGCGCACTTTTTAAATTACCAAAATGTCACACTAACTGTTACAAAAACTCACCTATTGATAGACTTATGTCAACTTACAATAATAATTTTCTACATTTAGACTTATTTAGCTTATCCTTGCAACAATTTAAAAACAAAATAAAATCCAATATTTAATTTCTAAGAAACATACGTATTGTAGTTTTTTTTTTCTTTTTTTTAAATATTATTGTTATTAATCTAAATTAATGTGTACAAATATGTAAAAAAATGGTAATATATGTAACACAATTACAATAATTCGTGGAAGCCAGTTATAGGATCTACTGTTGGCTTTCCTTAAAAACTGTAAAATAAATTAAAAAAATAAAATAAATAAATAAAAAGAGAGTGCTCATGGCTTATGCAAAGTTTATTAGACTTAAGTAAAAACTTAATAAGAACAAATATAGATATTGATTCCTCTTGAATTAAAATATTGATGTGAAGTGTGAATTTTGAATTTCAGGCTTTTGTAGGTATTTAATAAGTATTAGAAGCCAACAGAATGCTCGATGTTTAAGACAAAAAGAATTCTATAATCACATCAAAATCAACAGATTTTTGATAATGATTTTTATTCGATATATGTGTACTAGGAGCTTCCATTTAGTTTGTTTAAACTAAATTTAAATAATTTGCGAAAATTACATCATAAGAAAACATAAATTAAAAAATCCTAGCATTTTTTTTCCTGCATTTGCTTCGTATCTAAGTCTTCATTAAATTAATAAGAAGCATATTGATAAATGACTTTTATAGCGGGTTCATATAAATTATACGTTCACTATAAAAATGTCAGTTCATTTTATTATTCGACCATTCACAAATTACAGAAAATGATAAATACTGATTTAGATTTAACTAAATAACAATTTTGGTTATTAAAGGTTCTTCGAACGCCTAACGACTGAGTGATACTACTGACGTAGATCACGTGCAGCAGAGGCGTTTGGCTTCAGCTGCAAAATATACTCCTATCACAATTCCTAGTTTTGCAATTTCAGAAACGTATTTCTCACTATTAAAAATGTGCTATTTGTTTTATAAGTATTTTACTCCTGTAAATGATTTCCTCTTTGATACTATAAAAACAAGACGTATAACGATAGGCGTTACTGCATTACCGCATACTGATTGACTTCAAAAGTGCAAACTTCTTTAGAACGCTAGTCGATTCTCAGCTGTTTAAAATTTTTTGTTATATTTTTATTATTGTGACGAAAATGCTTTGACTTCTGTAACAGTTGCACCATCAGAATTATTTTGATAGTAAAGATATTATTCATAACAATATGTAGAGTGTTTATGCAATTCATAATTTTGCTATGTTAACAAATTCATTGTGAAGGTTAGACAGAATATAAATAATAACATTAGCAAATTATGTCTGGTATAAATAGGAATCAAAATTTATTGTAATTGACTCTGTACCTGGCTGTGGTCTGGTGTATATGTAATGCATCAGATCCAGTCAAGAGCTGAGTCCGGTCGACCACGTAAGTATATTTTTGTATCTTATATTTTATTGTTTGAATAGTTGCTGACTGCCTCGGTTCCTGGCTGTGGTCTGGTGTATATGTAATGCATCAGATCCAGTCAAGAGCTGAGTTCGGTCGACCATGTAAGTTTTATATTTTATTTTTCATATTCATTCTGTTTTAAAATGTTTTGTTTTTCATTTATTTATTTATTTATTTTTTTGTAACTTACAAATTTTGTTTTTCATTTATCGTTTTTTTTTGTTTTTACATTCCCACTTGTTTTCTCTCAAATTTTCCCACTTGTTCGACTTTAAAATTCCCATCAACGTAAATTCAGTCCTTTTTATTTTCCTAGTTTAAACTAAACTAGTGGTGGCAGCCTTCACCCTTGTTTTTACAGTTTGTTAAATTCCCCCCCCCCCCGGGCTGTCTTTAGGACAGTGTTTCTCAAACTGTGGTCCGTGGACCACTGGTGGTGCGCGAGTCAGTTCTTGGTGGTCTGCGAACACAAAATTTCAGTAGTATTAATAACAGGCCTTTTCGCAAAAAAACATTTTTTCATGATGTTGGTGGTCCGCGGTTAGCGTGGAATTCAGAAAGTGGTCCGCAACTGTCGAAAGTTTGAAAAGCACTGATCTAGGACATGGACCATTGTAACAATGGAACCGAGTTTACTTGATAACGAGATGTTTTCATGTCGTCAGTGGGTTTTTAATACTTGCTCAGGCAAGTATACTGACAGTTTGTGCCTCCGGGCGAAAAGTGTTGTTCGTATTCTACTACAAAAATATAAGTGTAATAATTTAAGTGTAAATAAATTTTATCTTTTGCTTGAAGAATCCGAACACGTTACAATATCAAAAAGACATGCACTACCTTAGTCATAAATACATAACATTACATTACTAACCATAATTTAGCCATGAATTAAAAAATCTTCCTCTTCTTTGGGCATTATCAGTCAGGTTTACTTTTGGCCGCACTCACATAAGCCCTCCATCTCGATCTATTCATTGTAAAGTCTTACCAAGTACCCTGTATACCTATGCTTGTCAGATCTTCTGTTAACTGATCTCTCCATCTCTTGCGAGGTCTTCCCACCGGTCGACGGGTATTCAATCTTCCTTCCCATATCTTCCTAACCATTCTGTCCTCCATCATCCTCATAACGTGTCCTGTCCACTGTAATCGTCTGCCTCTGAGTTCTTGGGTGATGTTCTCGGATATCTTTGTTCTTACGGATTAAAAAATAATTCATTTTATCAAAAACACAAAAACTGAATTCCCAAAATCGAAATCTGATTAAAAATTTCTCTCGTACGTTTCCGGTTTAGATTAGTATACATTAATTAGAATTTTTTCAGTTTAACCCCTTTCGATTAAAGGGTACGGGACAGTGTTAAGTATAAGTATATTTTTGGAATAAAATATATCAAAATAAAAAAAAAAATAAAATTAAAAATACTTTTTGTTCCTTAATGTACGTCTTAGAGCTTTCTCTTGCCACACAATAAATTAAAAAAAAAAACAATTATATTTTTCAACGACACAAAAAAATCTATATTTTTCAAAAAACTTCTGATAAAAAATTCCTGTTGAACTATTTTGGTTCCCATCAATGTGCATTATGAAGATATTTCCCCAAAAATTGCTCTGATTAGTTTTACGAAAAATATCGATTTTTTTTTTATGTTGTTGAAAAAATAACAATTATTTTAAATTAATTGTATGGTATCAAAAAAAGCTCTTAAGTAGACTAAGGATAAAAAGTAGTTTTTTTTTAAATTTCTTTATTTTAATACGAATTTTTCAAAAAATGTATTAAAAAATTATTGCCCCACACCCTTTAACCCAATGTCAGGGATCGGCAAAACTTTAGAGGCTAAAGAGCCAAATTCACCCTTTAAGGCATCTGAAAACATTTTAAAGAGCCACAATTTTGTTTTAATACATCACTTTTCTCCATCATTTAACGAGTAGTGCATAAATATACATAAATAAGAATAAATCGCAACATTAAATAAGTATGGATTTAAATTATTGATAACAATGAGCTTACATTTCTTTAGATGGTTTTAGTATGTTAGATGTGTAATATGAAGAGCCACACGAATATCCTCAAAGAGCCGCATGCGGCTCGCGAGCCTCTGTCTGCCGACCCCTGCAGAGTAATGAGCATTGGTTTTAATCAATGAAATTATTTTATTAATTTTCATGTGTGTAAGTACCACCTACTATTATACGTAATGATTCAACCTATTGCTTGAATTATTTTAATTTTTTTTTCTCCATCATTTAACGAGTAGTGCATAAATATACATAAATAAGAATAAATCACAACATTAAATAAGTATGGATTTAAATTATTGATAACAATGAGCTTACATTTCTTTAGATGGTTTTAGTATGTTAGATGTGTAATATGAAGAGCCACACGAATATCCTCAAAGAGCCGCATGCGGCTCGCGAGCCTCTGTGTGCCGACCCCTGCAGAGTAATGAGCATTGGTTTTAATCAATGAAATTATTTTATTAATTTTCATGTGTGTAAGTACCACCTAGTATTATACGTAATGATTCAACCTATTGCTTGAATTATTTTAATTTTTTGTTTTTAAAGTATCAAAGTATTAAAGTATCAAATCGTTTATAGTAGTGAAATACTTAAAATAAATAATAAATTAAATAACACATTGTTAGAAGTGAGAAATTCGTTTTTGCAATTGAAAAATGAAGCAATTTATTAATATATTTCTTATTAATTTAATGAATACTTATATACGAAGCAAATGCAGAAAAAATCGTTATTGTCACGAAATTTTAGCAAATCTATATCTCTATATATATAAAAGGCAGTGTCCTGACTGACTGACTGACTGACTGACTGACTCACTCATCACCGCCCAGCCCGAACCCCTGGGCCTAGAAACTTGAAATTCGGAGAGTGTATTCCCTTCATGACGTAAGCACCCACTAAGAAGGGATTTTTCGAAATTCCACTCCTAAGGGATGAAAAGGGGTGAAATGTGATTTCACGAATTACTTAATATCTCTTAGGGCCGATGGGATATCGACTTAGTTTTTGCTTACAAGTATTATCCATACAAATGCCGAAAAACCAATTTCGGGATTTTGCCATAATCAACCCCTAAAGGGGCGAACCTACAATCGGGGTGGATTATACATCCCGTCGTAATTCCTGTGTTCGTTTAGTTGCAAGATTACTTTTTGGCACATAGGTGTCTTTTTAAAATATCTCGAAATGGTATTGACAGTTTTTTGAAATTTCACCCCTAAGGGTTGAAAAGGGGTGAATTGTGATTTCAAGGATTCCTTAATATCTCTTAGGATCAATAAGATATCGATTTACTGTTTGCTTGCAAAGATTATCCATACAATTACCGAAAAATTTATTTCAGGAATTTGTCCTAATCAACCCCTAAAGGGGTGGATCTACAATCGGGGTGAGTTATACATTCCGTCGTATTTCCTGTGTTCGTTTAGTTGCAATATTACTTTTTAGCACATAGGACTCTTTTTAAAATATCTCGAAACGGTTTTGGTAGTTTTTTAAAATTTCACCCCTATAGGGTGAAAAGGGGTGAATTATGATTTCAAGTATTCCTTAATATCTCTTAGAACCAATAAGATATTATAAGACTTGCTTTTTGCTTACAAAGATTACCCATACAAATACCGAAAAATATATTTCAGGATTTTGTCCTAATCAACCCCTAAAGGATGGATCTACAATCTGGGTGAATTATACATCCCGTCGTATTCCCTGTGTTTATTGAGATATAAGGTTTCTTTTTGGCACATAGGCGTCTTTTTAAAATATCTCGAAATGGTTTTGACAACTTTTTTAAATTTAACCCCTAAAGGGCGAAAAGGGGTGAAATGTGATTTCAAGGATTGTTTAATATTTTTTAACACCGATAAGACATCGACTTGGATTTTGCTTACAAAAACTACCCTTGCAAATGCCGAAAAACCAATTTTTTGATTTTGTCCTAATCAACCCCTTAAGGGGTGGATCTGCAATCGGGGTGAATTAAACATCCCGCCGTATTTCCTGTGTTCGTTTAGTTGCAACATTACTTTTTGGCACATAGGTATCTTTTTAAAATATCTCGAAATAGTTTTCACATTTTTTTAAAATTACCCCCTAAAGGGTGAAAAGGGATGAATTGTGATTTCAAGGATTCCTTAATATCTCTTAGGACCAATAAGATATCGACTTGCTTTTTGCTTACGAAGATTACCCATACAAATACCGAAAAACTTATTTCAGGATTTGGTCCTAATCAACCCCTAAAGGGATGGATCTACAATCAAGGTGAATTATACATCCCGTCGTATTTCCTCTGTTCGTTTAGTTGCAACATTAATTTTTGGCACATAGATGTCTTTTTAAAATATCTCGAAATAGTATTGACAGTTTTTTTTTTAAATTTCACCCCTAAAAGGTGAAAAGGGGTGAATTGTGATTTCAAGAATTCCTTAATATCTCTTAGGACCAATAAGATATCGACTTGCTTTTTGCTTACAAAGATTACCCATACAAATACGGAAAAATATATTTCAGGATTTTTGTCCTAATCAACCCCTAAACGGTGGATCTACAATTGGGGTGAATTATACATCCCGTCGTATTCCCTGTGTTTGTTGAGTTATAAGGTTTCTTTTTGGCACATAGGCGTATTTTTAAAATATCTTGAAATGTTTTGACAATTTTTTTAAATTTAACCCCTAAAGGGTAAAAAGGGGTAAAATGTGATTTCAAGGATTGTTTAACATTTTTTAGGACCAATAAGATATCTACTTGGTTTTTGCTTACAAAAACTACCCATGCAAATACCGAAAAACCAATTTTTGGATTTTGTCCTAATCAACCCCTTAAGGGGTGGATCTACAATCGGGATGAATTATACATCTGTGTTCGTTTAGTTGCAACATTACTTTTTGGCACATAGGTGTTTTTTTTTTTAATATCTCGAAATGATTTTGACAATTTTTTTTAAATTTCACCCCTTAAGGGGTGGATCTACAATCGGGATGAATTATACATCTGTGTTCGTTTAGTTGCAACATTACTTTTTGGCACATAGGTGTTTTTTTTTTTTAATATCTCGAAATGATTTTGACAATTTTTTTTTAATTTCACCCCTTAAGGGTGAAAAAGGGTGAAATGTGATTTCAGTAATTCCTTAATTCTTTTAGGACCAGTAAGATATCGACTTGGTGTTTGCTTACAAAAATTATCCATACAAATGCCGAAAAACTTATTTCAGGATTACGTCCTAATCAACCCCTAAAGGGGTGATTCTACAAACGGGGTAGATTATACATCGCGTCGTATTTCCTGTGTCTTTTTAAAATGTCTCGAAATGGTTTTAACAGTTTTTTACCTTTAACAAATATCACCCCTAAAGGGTGAAAAGAGGGAATTGTGATTTCAAGGACGCCTTAATATCTTCTAGGATCAATAAGATATAGACTTGGTTTTTGCTTATAAAGATACCCATACAAATGCCGAAAAATGTATTTCAGGATTTTATCTTAATCAACCCCTAAAGGGGTGAATCTACATTCGGGGTGAATTATAGAACCCTTTGTATTTCCAGCGGTTGTTGAGATAACATTCCATTTTGGCATATATTTTTTCACAGTTTGACAGTTTTCTTTCACTCCTAAAGGGTAAATTAGTATTTTTTTGTTAAAAATAAAAAATTCGGAGAGTACATTTTTCAGTATGAAGTAAGAACCCACTAAGAAAGGATTTTTTCAAGTTCGACCCCTATCTGGTGAAAAGGAGTAAAATGTTTTTTCACGGGTTCCTCAATATCTCTTAGGACAGATGAGATATCGACTAGATTTTTTGTTACAAAGGTTACCCATACACAAGTTTAAAAACAAACTGCGGATTTTATGCCAATGAGACCATCAATATACCGTAGCAAAGCACGGGTTTTCAGCTAGTACATATATAAAATCGTAAGTTAGCTACCTACTCATAATCAACGCCCAGCCCAAACCACTGAACCTACAATCATGAAATTCGGCGACTATATTCCCTCCATGACGTAAGCACCCACTAAGAACGGATTTTTCGAAACTCATCTTCTAAGTGGGTGAAAATGGGGTTAAAAGGAGTAAAATGTGGTTTCACGGTTTCCTTAATATCTCTTAGGTCCAATAAGATTCATGTAAATATTAAAAATCTTATTTCAGGATTTTGTTCTAATCGACCCCTAAATGGGTGAATCAGGGTGAATTATAGAACCCTTCGCATCATCTGTGTTTATTGTGTTATAGCATTCCTTTTTGGCATATAGGTGTCTTTTTAAAATATTTAGTAAGCGTTTTGACCGTTTTTTTAAATTTCACCCCTAAAGGGGTAAATTGGAATTTTTTATTCGACAGAATTTCGTCTAGACAAGTTATCCATATAAATGTTGAAGTGCTTATTTCAGGATTTTTTCCTAACCATTCCCTAAAAGGGTGATATCTACAATCAGGGAGAATTATAGAACCCACCATAATTCCTGTGTTTGTTGAGTAATAAAAATCCTGTTTGGCGTATAGATGTCTTTTTAAAATATCTCGAAATGGTTTTGACAGTTAAATAAAGAGTATTATTAAAAAAAAAAAAAACAAATGCCGAAAAACTTATTTCAGGATTTTGTCCAAATCAACCTCTATAGGGGTGATTCTACAATCGGGGTGAATTATACAGCCCTTCGTATTTCCTGTGCTTATTGAGTTATAACATTCCTTTTTGGCATATCGGTGTCTTTTTAAATTATCTCGAAATGGATTTGACAGTTTTTCAAAATTAAACCACTAAAGGGGTAAATGAGTATTTTTTACTCGATAGAACGTCCTCTGGACAATATACATGAAATTCGTAAAGTATATATATCCCTCTATGACGTAAGCACCCACTAAGACGGGATTTTTCGAAATTCAACCCCTAAGAGGTGAAATGTGATATCAAGGATTCCTTAATATCTCTTAGGACCAATAAGATATCGAATTGGCTTTTGCTTACAAAGGTTACCCATACAAATGTTTAAAACAGAAATTCACGATTTTGCCTAATCAACCCCTAAATGGGTGAATATGCATTCGGGGTGAATTATAAAAACCTTTGTATTTCCTGAGTTATAACACTTTATTTTGATACATAGGTTTCTATTTAGAATGCGTTTGACAATTTTTTTAATTTTCATCCTTTACGGAGTAAATTGGTATTTTTTTATTCGATAGAGCATCCCTTGACAAAGATACATGAAATCCGGGAGAAACCCTTCGTATCTCCTGTGCTAATGAGACCATCAATATACTGTAGGGAAGCACGGGTTTTCAGCTGGTTATTTATATTTAGTTTAAAAAAATTAAATATACTCAAATAACGAATAAAACGGATTATCAAAAACTGTTGATTTTTATGTGATTATAGAAGTAATATTGTTCTAAACATTCAGCATTTTGTTGGCTTCTTACACTTATTAAATACCTACAAAATCCTTAACTGTGTGAAAATTCACACTTCGCATCAATTTTTTGAGTATATAACCTAATTCTCTTTTCTTATAAAGATTATATAGATTTACTCGTAGTGTATTTTCGAAATTAAAAACTGAACGTCTTTGGCGCCTTTAGGCAATGCATATATCGGCGCCCTCTCAATATAATTCAATGGAGGTATAAGCAAATTGTAAAATAGGCCTGTTTATGGCCTTCCGGCGCTCCTAAGTGGGTGCCTAGAGTCACCTAATGGAAAAACTGGTCCAGAGGCTAAACATACAAAAACACTTAATTACAGTAACTGATTACACAAAATTTGTAAAATATTTTCATGTAAATTTAAAATATGTTTCCTTGTTGCATAATAAAATCATTATAAAGAGTCTTGTATTCTTTATTTCTACAAAAGTCACATAACCTTCCTGAGCAAGGTCGATTGTTGTATAACCCATGTATTACAGGTGAATAAATAGCTTGTTATTCCCCCCCTGCGTGGTGAATCTACAAATTGCACTTCGGTAGCTGTTAATGATTATACTGTGACACACATTGTATTATCTTCAGTTATTGTTTAGGTATCACACAGGAAGCAACGCAAGAATTAGTGCAGTGATGGTTTAGTTTTAGTTTCTACTAAGTGTACATTAGAAATGGCTAAGTTTGATAAGTGGCTGCTTCTAAAAATTATTGAATTTGTAAGTGTTTTCAATTTAAATTGACGCAGTCAAAAATAGTTAGGTTAGGTGCAGTTAAATTCAAAACAACACAGTTAGTTAAGTTGCCACCAGAAGTAATATTCGATTTTCAAAATAAGAAGCCAATATCCATTGAATACTATGCGAACCCATACGTTAAGAAATTAATTTCAATTTATTGTGGATATTTAATTTTAGAAAAACACATTTAACTTCGTTGTGAATAAATAAGTAATCGTCTATTTATTTGCCTAGGTATATGGCAGATATTGTGGCCAAATGGCTGAATTTAGAGAACTGAAATTTGACAGAGCTCATAGCCGTGTATAGATATTGTTTCACCTGAGGTACAAAGATAAATACTCCTATTCGCGACTATAATTACCGAACGGCATCGCCTTCTGAACTTTTGACACGAAAAAATAAAGTCATCTGTCAATGTATTTAAACAGTATTGGTTTATAAACAATTTTTGGTCAAATTTACGTTTTCTTGTTGTATACAAGAAAGTTGTATAAAAAATGTAGATCTTAACTAGATCTAAAAAAAGTCCGGTAAAGCGTATACCTATATCGTGTATTGGGCAATTTTGTGTTTTTAAACGTAATAGTTTTTGTATTACAAAGTTTGTGGTTGCGTAACATCAGAGTTTTATAGTGATATATCAATTATTTTCGAATAACAAATTAGAACATTTCACGTAGAACCATAATGTATTTTTTTTTAAATTTAATGGCCTTTGCTACTGTGCCAATTAGCCAGGACAATTTTTTATTTGAGAAAATTTCTATGCCTGAACGGGATTCGAACCCGAGACCTTCGCAACGCAGAGCACATGTGTTACCACTACGCTACGCCGGTCGGCCATAATGTATTTAATACTATTGTCAACTGACAATAACTGAAGCGCCTCTAGTGAGATTTTGAGAAACTGACGGTTGTAGGATAGTCGAGTTTGTGATAAGCATGGGAATATGTTCTTAGAAGTGGAAAGAGAGTAAAAGACCATTTTAGAGTGTGTTCCTGTGTGTTTCAATAAATATCACATGAAGATACCATTGAACCTGTCAAAAATATCCTACCAAAGTCAGCCATGATGTGAATGCAGTAGCGCCTCTATCGGTAGTGTCAGATGCCAATACATAATAGATTAATTATAACTAGTCTGGTGCCTACGCACCATATTTTACGTTGATACTGCACTTGATGATAATGGAATGCCATTTGGCACACGTGTTCTTTATAAAAATTAAATCATTTTGACCCGCAGCACCTATTTGTGAATCGAGGCAGATTCAAGATGGCGGCGAAACTAGCGCGCCAATTACGACAACGATAACTAATTTTTATGATAGAGCAAAATAGCTAAATACATATTTGTACATTGGACCTTTAGCTACAATTTGCCGCGTCGTACGCGAATATTCGTCACTTAGTTTACAAGATACCGTCCATAATTCATTCCCAGACGCAAAAAAGTGATTTCCGAAATGGCTAACGAATTTCGTATAATATGGCTCGTTTTCTATTAATTTATTGCCGTAGATTACGAATCTGTTACCAAAATGGCGAAAATGTTAAATTTTGATAGATTTTTTTCCCAAATTTAAGACATGATGATATACTCAATCACTGCAAATCTGTGTATATTAATATTTTGTTTCAATTCTTCCTAAATCTATAGGGCATATCCTTGGCTACAAGAATATCTACGGAATTTTTCTCTGAGGGGCGCCGAAAATAAGCAAGCGGCCGAAATATGTAAATGCTCAACTTCGTATTATTTTGACACTTTTTATATCGCTCTCGACCAAATCGGACCTGTAGATTACAAAAATTAAATAAAAAAAGTCACATAACTTGTTATTATTCGGGTTTTGCCCGAAATGAAATAAGAAACTTGACATATCCGGCCGGAACGGCTGTAAATTATGACATTTAAGTAAGATACTCCATGTATATACGGAATGCATCAATTTGATTAGGTTTGTTCGCAGCACCTGGTCTCAAATGAAGCCACTTTCGAAATAACGCTCGAAAATCGAATTTTGCTATTTACATCAAATTTGTTGAGTTGTATATCAATTTCGGGTATACTGAAGGCGTAGATTTCGAAAATGGAATTATTTTAAAGATTTGCTACATATGAGATTGTATTTTGCTCGAAAAAAATAATTACATGTATTCTTAACGTAACAGTGCGATTCATCACACGAGAGTTAAGTACCTCCCCATCCCAAAAGAGTAGTATATAGCAGTTCTGACAAAATAATATAGATTACTACCCACTTAATACGATTCTAATGGTGGCCGAAAACTACTTTTTCGAAAATGGTTAAAATCATCTCTGATATTTTTACTATTTATCAGGAGAACATTGTAATGTGTTGATAAATCCTCTATATGTGCCAATAATACTGACTTCCTCTACTACTTAATTGTATACAAAATGAAGAGATTCGATGAATTCTTATTCAATACTAGTCTGAAGTCGAAACCAGGTGTGAAACATTTGCACAATCAATTGAAGAAAAATTTTAAATAAACTTAAATTTAAAAAATAATAAGTAATTAATAATGGGGAACGGACGTAATTAGCCCCTGAACTTAATTTATTATAAAAGCCCCTTAAAAATTTAAAATAAACCTAAATTAAAATTAATAACGGCAATAATCAGTACAATTGATAGCATGAATGGACATTCTCTACTCACTAGAATTTTATCCTTACATAGGCCTACGACTTTGATTTGTAAACAAATATAAATTATTTTGTAGGGTAGCACTGAAAGTCAATATTATAAGCAAATATATAGGAACTATCAACACATTAAAATGTTGTCCTGATAACTAGTAATAACTGGTAAAAATATCAGAGATGATTTTAACCATTTTCGAAAGAATAGTTTTCGGCCATCATTAGAATCGTATTAAGTGTGTAGTAATTTATATTATTTTATCAGAACTGCTATATACTACTCTTTTGGGATGGGGAGGTACTTAACTCTCGTGTAATGAATCTCACAGTTACGTAAAGAATACATGTAATTATTTTTTCGGGAAAAATACAATCTTATATGTAGCAAATATTTAAATTAACTCCATTTTCGAAATCTACGACTTCAATATACCCGAAATTGATATACAACTCAACAAATTTGATGTAAATAGCTAAATTCGATTTTCGAGCGTTATTTCGAAAGCGGCTTCATTTGAGACCATGTGCTGCGAACAAACCTAATCAAATTGATGCATTCCGTATATACATGGAGTATCTTACTTAAATGTCATAATTTACAACCGTTCCGGCCGTGTATGTCAATCTTTTTATTTAATTTCGGGCAAAACCCGAATAATAATAAGTCATATGCCATTTTTTATTTCATTTTTGTAATTTACAGGTCCGATTTGGTCGAAAACGATATAAAGAGTGTCCAAATAATACGAAGTTGAGACTTTACACATTTCGCCCGCTACCTTAATTTCGGCGCCCCTCAGAGAAAAATTCTGCACATATTCCTGTAGCCAATTATATGCCCTACAGATTTAGGAAGAATTGAATAAAAATATTAATATACGCAGATTTGCAGTGATAGAGTATATCATCTTGTTTCGAATTTGGGGAAAAAATCTATCAAAATTTAAAATTTTCGCCATTTTGATAACAGATTCGTAATCTACGGCATTAAATTAATAGAAAACGAGCCATACCATACGAAATTCGTTAGCCATTTCGGAAATCACTTTTTTGCGTCTGAGAATGAATTATGGACGGTATCTTGTAAACTAAGGAACGAATGTTCTCGTACGACGCGGCAAATTGTAGCTAAAGGTCCAATGTACAAATATGTATTTAGCTATTTCGCTCTATCATAAAAATTAGTTGTCGTTATCGTAATTGGCGCGCTAGTTTCACCGCCATTTTGAATCTGCCTCAATTCACAAATAGGTGCTGCGGGTCAAAATGATTTAATTTTTATAAGGAACACGTGTGCCAAATGGCATTCCATTATCATCAAGTGCAGTATCTTTCGACGTAGGCACTAGACTAAACGGATATATCACAGTGTAAAGTGTACACATGCAAAAAAAATTTTAAGGTTGTACATGTATGTCGCTATTTGGTGCGGAACTTACCCATAGATGGCAGTGCTGGAAATATATGTATTTCCCATCGTCTAATAATTAATTGCAAATTATATTATCGTTTTATATATTTAACTTTAACGTTGTGAGCGTTATGTTCTACTTTCTTCGTTTTAAAATAGTGAAATGCTGTATAGCGAAGACAATTTCTGTTTATCTGTTCTTCATGCAAAGCCAAACGGGTGGACCGACTATCACCAAATTTAGTACAGGGGGGTAAAATAATCCGAGGAAGGTTTTAGTGAGAATTCCAACTTTGTCCGAGTCCTTCTAGGGGGCGTTATGGGGGGAACCATAATTTTTCACTCTCCGTACAGCTTGAATTGATTACGTAGGCTAAACCTAAGAGATATAATGATATAATGTAGACAAAAAATGTAGATCTTAACTAGATATAAAAAAAGTCCGCGAGAGCATATATGTACCTATCATGCACCGATATCTTATATTGGGAAATTTTCTGTTTTTACACGTAATAGTTTTTGTATTATAAAGTTTGTGGGTCCATAACTTCGGAGTTTTATAGTGATGTATCAATTATTTTAGAATAATAAATTAGATCATTTCTCGTAGAATCATAATATATCTAACACTGTACATCAAAGATAAATAATAACACAGTTATCACAGCGTAAACAGAAGCCCGAAATGCAAATATGTTAAGAGTAGTGGAATTTGTCAAAAGGTGGCAGTGCTAAGTAGTGTTTTATTCTCTACTGGCTAACGGTAGTTAAAATTACTATACATACCGTTAAAAAAGTAACGTACAGTGAAGTAAATGTAAAAGTACAGTGAATTTCTTTTATCCTGCAACATTGAAATTATTATTATGCATGGTTTCCCAAGTAACGACAAATTATTTTGACAGCTATGTAAAGTTGCATTTATTTTGCAACATAGGCATAAACATTCATTGAACATTTTTTAATTGAAAATACAATGAAAATACAATTATTAGATACAAAAATAACAAAAAAAACACCTAAATCAAATGTTCAAAAATACCACCATTAACTTGTAAACAAAAAGTAAGGCGATCATAAAAATTATTTAAAACATTTATTATTTGCCCTTGTAGGATAGTGTTTGATGCTTGCATGATTCTATTTAGTAAGTCCGTGATGCTCCTTACTTCTCCATCATATACTTTTGCTTTAAGATATCCCAATAAAAAAAATCGTTTGGTGATAAATCCGGAGATCGTGCTAGCCAATTTATCGTTCCTCCTCTCCTAATCCAACTGTTGGGAAATTCCCTGTCCAAGTAGTCCCTTACTCGTTTGGAATATTGCAATATTGCTTCATCTTGCAGGTACCATATTTGACCAGCAAAATTTAAATTTTTTAATGCAAGTGCTATGTGATTTTGTAATAAGGCCAAGTATTTATCCGCATTGAGGTTACCATCAATGAAAACGGGTCCTATTATGTGTGTTCCTGTTATGCTTGCCCACACATATAATTTTTGCGGCCTTTGCGTACGTGCAGCATGAAATAAATGTAAATTTTCTCGACTCCAATACCTAAAATTTTGGCTGTGCACCTCACCATTAAAGTTAAATTAAATTAAAAGTTGCTTCGTCGGTAAACAAAATTCTTTGTAGCATAATATTATTATTTTTATTTATTGATTATTGTTATTAAGGTAAGAGCAGAAGCCAAGGGCTTGTTCTGCTCAATATACATGGCATATAAACATTTTATACTTACAAATTACTTAAAAATTATTTACTATATTTGTTATAAAACAAATATTATAACAAATATAGTAAAGACAAAATTACAATAAAATTAAAATGAGAGTTATTATACCTAGATCTAACCTAATACAAATTGTTCAAAACTCAGGGAAATAGGTAGCTTATCCTAGTTTTGAATGAGTTTATGGTTGGGGCAGACACAACTTATTCAGGGAGAGAGTTCCGCAAGTCAAAGACACGATTGGTTACGAAGAACTGCCTCAGCTGTCGTTAGTACTTTTCATCCTTCAACTTGAGATGGTGACCGCGAAGTCTCTCGTCAGTATTGAGGTGGAACAGAGGTGACATACTGGTGGAAAACTTGTGTGTTGTAATCCTGTACATCTGAACTAACTCCACGTTTTCTGCGATCTACCAGAGGCTGTATGTTCAGGATCTTTAGGCGCTCTTCATATTCCATAAGACGAAGACTCATTGGCAATCAGGTTGCGCGCCTCGGCAAATGCAAATTCAAGAAGAGGTCGGATGTAGGATAGGTAGATTGTGCGAAATAGTGTGGGTGTTAGTGTTATATCGTGGAATATATATATAAATGCAAGTATTGAATTATTAAATAGTTTTTAATAAATAATATGACAAGTACAAAACGAAAAGGAAAACAAAAAGTGTAATGTCATCGATGCCTGTTGTACCATGATGATTATGTGACTATTGTTAAAAATGAAGCTCGTGTGTTGAGAGTTTAGCACAGACTTTTTATTTATTTTCTGGTTGCCTAGCACATGAATGTCAATATATGACAGCTAGGCGCTACATTGTTGTAATTTAAGATATTATTTCAACACCCCCACTATATCGAAATATTACAATTTCTTAATGCCTAAACAATCTAAAAAATTATAATGTTTTGCGGAATCTAAACCTTTCGTAAGTATATCCGCTGGCATATTAGCTGTCTGTAAATATTGTACTTTTACCAAATTATTAATTATAGTCTCTCTTATAAAATGGTGTCTAACATCTATATGTTTCGACCTGTTATGAAATACTAAATTTACTGACAGCTTCTGTGCACTCTGATTGTCATTAAACAATGTAACACAACATGAATTATTAGTAAGTTCCTTAAGTAAATTTCTTAAATATATAGCCTCTTTAGAAGCTTCGGAAATAGCCATATACTCGGCTTCCGTACTGGATAAAGCTACAGTTTTTTGTTTTTTGCTTTCCCAAGAGATTGCAGAACCAGAAAATTTAAAACAAAACCCAGTATATGATCTTCTGTCATATACGTTACTTGCCCAATCGGCATCTACATATCCTTCTAAGTAGTCTGTATCTTCTTTCACAAATTTTAAACAAAAATCTTTGGTACCTTGCAAATACTTTAAAATTCTTTTTGCACAATTCCAATGACCTTGATTATAATTGTTATTAAACTGACTTAAGAAACTTACACTAAAGGCAATATCAGGCCTTGTAAGCACTGCTAAATACATCAAGCTGCCTATAAGTTCTTGATATGGAGCTTGAGTATTATCAGCATCATTTGTCTTAAATATAACATTTGTTTCCATAGGTGTAAGAACCGCTTTACACTCCGACATATTAAATTTCTTTAATAATTTATCAATATAATCGGTTTGATCTAATGTTATCATACCTTTCTTTTTGTCAATATGTATTTTCATACCAAGGCATTGTTTGGCTTCTCCTAAGTCTTTAATTTTAAATTTTGAACTTAATTCATTTTTTAAAAATTCTACTTCAACCTTATTATTAGAAAAAATTAAAAAATCGTCTACATACAAGGCAACAAAAGTTATTAGTTTATCCTGATTTTTAATGTACAAACAAGCCTCATATTTAGACTTTTTATAACCTAAATCAATCAAAACCTCATCAACCTTTCTATTCCAGGCTCTAGAAGACTGTTTTAAGCCGTAAATAGCCTTCTTTAACTTCAGAACTTTGTTTTTATTTTCTGATGCTGCAAAACCTTCAGGTTGCATCATAAAAACGTTTTCTTTTAAATCACCATTTAGGAAAGCGGTTGTTACATCTAAGTGCCTTATATCTAAATCTAATTTTACTGACAAAGCAATCAATAGTCTTAAAGTTGAATGTCTTACAACTGGAGAGAAGGTTTCATCAAAGTCAATTCCTTTTCTTTGTGTAAAACCTTTGGCCACTAACCTTGCTCTGTATCGCACATTATTGTCACTATCTTTTTTTCGTTTAAATACCCACTTGCACTGCACAATCGGTTGATTTTCTGGAACATCCACCATTTCCCAGGCTTCGTTTTCGTCAAACGATTGTAGTTCATCTAACATCGCCTGTCTCCATTTTTCTTTATCTGGTCTCGACAAAGCTTCTGTGACGGTAATTGGGTCCTCTAAACCAATGGTGTCAGTACACATATACGTCACATAGTCCTGGAAATTTCTTGGTTTGGGCTTCCTTTCTGACTTTCGTACAGTTACTGGAATTTCTTCAGTACCTTCGAAAACAAAGTCACTGTCGCTTTCTCTAGTCAGAATGTCTTGATCAAAACTGTTTGTCATAGTTTGCTCTTCTTTATGCCCAAATTCTTCAATGTTGTCCTTGTCCCCCACTGCAACCAAGCTTTTTTCTTTATCATTTTCCAAATCGGTGTCCAGCTCCGTGGTCAACATTATATCCATTTTCTTTTCAATGTCCTCCATTATGACAACATCCCTGCTCGTTGTCACATTATTGTTTCTTAGATTGTACAGTCTATAACCTTTTGTATTATCACTGTAACCCACTAGGATCATTTTTATAGATTTCTTATCCCACTTTACTCTTTTTTCTTTTGGAACATGCACCATTCCCTCACTTCCAAAAATTGTCAAATGACTTACGTCTGGTTTCTTGCCTGTCCAAAGTTCAAAAGGAGTTTTATCATTTGTTTCTGATGCCACTGATCGATTTCTCAAATACACAGCAGTATTTACTGCTTCCGCCCAAAATTTTCTTTCCAGATCTGCATCAAACAGTAAACACCTTGCTTTCTCCACAATGGTACGGTTTAGTCTCTCAGACAAGCCATTTTGCTCAGGAGTATACGGGTTTGTTGTCTGGTGAATAATTCCTTGCATTTTCAAAAAACTTTCAAACTCTTTGCTACAAAATTCACCTCCATTATCAGTTCTGAATATTTTGATTTTAGTATTTTTCTGATTTTCAACTATGCTTTTAAAATCTTTAAAACAATTGAAAACGTTATCTTTCGTTTTTAGAAAGTACACAAATGCCATACGTGTGTAATCATCTACAAAAAGTAAGAAATACTTGGACCCACCTATAGATTTTATTTCCATTGGTCCACAAACATCAGCATGAATCACTTCCAATGCTGAAGTCGCCCTGGAGCCCTTGCGTGGAAACGGTAACCTTGTTTGTTTTCCTTCACAACAAACTACACAATTTTGTTTTTGAATGTTAATATCATTCTTGCAGCTCATACCATCGATTATGCCATTCTGCATCTTCCGTAGGTCGTTATAATTTATGTGTCCAAATCTGCGGTGCCATACGTCAGCTGTCACTTTTGATGACGTTAAAAAACATTTCTGTGGATTTTTTACATTTAATTTATAAACATTATCCACCAAATCTGCTGTAGCAACCAATATATTTTCCTTATTATAAATTTAACACCCTTTACAGTAAATTCTACAGTATTCCCATTTTTAATTAACTGACTTACTGAGAGCAAATTTGTTGCAAGTTCTGGAACATATGACACATTTTTAATGCTGATATCAAACGTCGCATTCTTGACTATGGTTGTGATATTTATATCACCTATACAGCACACCGGTACTTTGGTTTTATTTGCCAACATAATTTCTTGAAACTTTGTATTTTTTGACATTGACAGATCTTCTAACCAATTTTTATTTGCAGTCAGGTGAACACTTGTCCCAGAGTCTATGTACCAGTCATTTTTATTAAATTCTCCACTCGAAAAAACTGCACTAAAAGCAGTTGGGGCCTTTTGTTTATTTTTCATGAGTTTCGGACATTTGCTTTTAAAATGACCTAACTGTTTACAATTATAACATTGGATTTCTTTCTTGAAATTGGATGATGTGTTTCCAAACTGCTTATTTTTGTTACTGTAGTTTCCATTTATCTTACCAGCAAACGCACTGCCTGTTGAACCTACATCAACTTCTATATCCATTAACTTAGTTTTAATAGAATCTGCCGTGATGATAATTCCGGAATGCTCAATTGCCATTATCATCGGCGAAAACTTCTCCGGCAATCCTGCAAGAAGCAATGATCCTATCCATTCGTCGTCTATTTTGAACCCTGTTCCTCGTAATTTTTGACCAGTTTCAACGATTTGATTAATATAATTCGCCATCGAATCACAATTTTCTAAACGGGTAGAAATTAGAGTACGTAACAAACTGATTCTTCTCGTGAAGCCCGAATCGTCATACAATGATTTTAATTTGTCCCAAAGCTCTTTGGTAGACGTCGCACTTCTGATATGAACATAAATAGAAGCGTCTATAGTTAAAATTAACTTAGCTTTGGCTTCGGCGTCCTTATCGGTGCTTGCCTCGGCTCCATTGATGCAGTCAGCCAGGCCATCAAGTATCAGGAAATTCTCCGCGGCGAATGCCCAATTGTCGTAATTTTCGCGTCCTTTCAACTTAGGAACATTACACATGTAATTAACAGCCATACTTGTGCCACTCTACACTAAAATAACAGTAAACCGCGAAACTGGGCCCATAACCTGTTAAAAATGAAGCTCGTGTGTTGAGAGTTTAGCACAGACTTTTTATTTATTTTCTGGTTGCCTAGCACATGAATGTCAATATATGAGAGCTAGGCGCTACATTGTTGTAATTTGAGATATTATTTCAACAACTATGTCATATTCATGTCATTACCACAGTGATGAGTCCATGCAACACCTTCCGTCCCAAAAAATTAAAAACTGAAAACTCGAAATAAAATATTAGTTTGTGTATGTGTTACTAGATGGACATAACATTAATCGTTTAGGTTTCGAACGTATTCTTGTAGATCGCTGAAGTTCGGTTTCGTGGGAATATTCATTATTTGTGCTTAAGTCTTCTTCGGATCCAACTTCAACTCTTGGGTGAGTTACGTCTTCTTCGAAACCTATTTCAGTTCTAAGGTCTTCTGCGGATTGATTTTCGTTATTATCTGCGTGGTCTTCCGACATTATATTGGAGGGTGTAATTTGTAAAGATTCTTGTTTTTCCATTGGCATGGGGATATTGAATGTATCGTAGAATGACCTCAGACTTTTAGTTGGTATGTCATATTTGTTCAGATCGTATCTTCTTTCTAGGATTAGATTAGTATGACACCTCTTCCCATTTTCAGGTACCTTATACAAAACTTTCCCTATCTTTTGTGATATAAGAGTTGGTTCCCAAGAACCTTTTTTTTTTTCATATTTTCGTATGAAAACAGGTTCACCAGGATAAAAGTCACGATCTCGTGTATCATATGGTCTATTGAAATTTTCTTCCATTTTTTTATTAATATTAATGAGAATCTGTTTTCCAACAGGACGAATCAAATCTAATGACGTTCTTATTTTCCTATTCATAATTGCTTTGGCTGGGCTTAAATTTCATGATTTGTTTATATTTGGTGTGATACGATACATCAGTAGAAATTTTTGATGTTTTCATTTATGTTTCATTCCCCCTTTATTTTAATAATGCTCGTTTAAAAGCGTTCACAAACCTTTCTGCCTGGCCGTTAGATTGTGGATGATATGGTGGTGTACGAATATGTTTAATACCGTTTCGTTCGCAGAATTGTAAAAAATTTGCGGACGTGAATTGGGAGCCATTGTCTGAAACTAAAACTTCAGGCATTCCAAATCTGTAGAAGATCTCTTCCAGTTTCTCTATGGTTGCATTTGTAGTGATATTTTTCATGATGAATATTTCAGGCCATTTTGAATAAGAATCAACTGCGATAATTGTATCCTTCAAATGGTCCTATAAAGTCTATATGTACTCTCTGCCAAGGTTTGCTGGAGGGAGGCCATGATGCCAAATTCGTTTTTATTGGCATTTTAGCAACGGATGCACACTTGGCACAGTTTTGTACCATTTCTTCAATATGTTTGTCAAGTCCAGGCCAATAAACGTATTTTCGTGCTAAAGACTTCATTTTATTTATGCCAGGGTGCCCTGAGTGAAATTGTTTCAATATTGGTGTTCGAATACCTTGAGGAATTACAATTTTGTCTTGGACCATGAGACATCTGTTTACGCATGATAGTGATAATTTCCTGTCGAAGAATGTTCTTAGTACTGGGTTTTCAAATTGAGTTGGCCAATTTATTCGCATGAACGCAAATACTTGCTGTATGAGTGGATTTTGTCTTGTTACTTCATTAATCATGTTAGCAGTAATCGGCAATCCTCGTATAGAATCGGAATATATACGTTGAACTTCTTCTTCTATTTTAACCGATGCAATATTACAATCTTCTGATGTATTTGTCTTATTAGATATCAATCTTGAGAAAGTGTCAGCTTGTCCGAATTTTGAAGTATTTCTGCATTCTATTTCAAAGTCGTAGAATTGCCAAATAAGAGCCCATCGTTGGAGGCGATTTGCTGTGTAAACTGTAATTCCCTTTTTGGATCCAAATATTGATAATAACGGTTTGTGGTCTGTTAGTAATTTAAATTTTCTGCCATGTAACATGCGGTGAAATTTCTGAACTGCAAAAATTAGTGTTACGGCTTCCTTCTCTATCTGACTGTAATTTCTTTGAGTGGCTGCTAAAGTGCGTAATGCATGCATGACTGCTTTTTCAGAACCATCTTCAAATTTATGTGATATGACTGCATCTATTGCAGTATTGCATGCGTCAGCAGCTACTATGATTTGCTTCTGTGGGTTATAATGTGTCAGAAGAAGATTTGAAGTGAGAACATCTTTACATTTCTGGAAAGCGATGCGACAATTATCTGACCAAACCCATTTAATATTTTTCTTCAGAGGTGTATCTAACGGTGCACGAAGTTTATGCATTTCTAGAACGAATTGCCCGTATTGATTTACCATGCCAAGCAATGATCGCAGGGAAGGTATGTCGGTTGGTAATGGCATGTTTTTGATAGCCTCAATTTTGTTTGGATCAGGTCGGCGTCCGTTTTTGTCTATTATGAAGCCTAAATATTTGATTTCTGGCATAAAAAATTTGCATTTATTTAAGCGAACCTTAAGCCCGCATTCATCGATACACGTCTTCCCATTTTCTAGTACCTTATACAAAACTTTACTTATCTTCTGTGATATAACAGCTGGTTCCCAAGAACCTTTTCCATTTCTTTCATATTTTCGTATTAAAACAGGTTCACCAGGATAGAATTAGCTTTTAATCTAGTACAAATGATCGATTTTTTATTTAATAAATTTGTAACATACTATGAAAAAAGACTGTTAGATGCTGCAAATAACAGGTCAAAAATATATTTGGTGGGAGAGTCCCTTCTCCGGAAATAATAACAAAAATTCAGTCACTATCTAATTCTATTCATACTGTTCGAAGTAAATCCATTACAGCGTTAGTATACATTGTCAATAGTGAAATATTAAGCTGTACATGTGATTTTGGCAGAACAGGTAATATATGGAAACATATTGATTGGGTTAGTTGTGTCGTTAAATCAGAGGAATTTTTTTTTTTAGGTCCACCAATAGTGGCCTATACGGAGGCGTGTGATGGCGGTTTCCTCCCTGCGGTTAATCCTGCAGGAAGAACCCCATGCTTTAATGTCTCCCTTAATCTGTCGCAACTTCGTCGCTCTGTCGTTCTGTGTTCGGTTCCACTCATGTTGCCACATGTCTAAAACCAGGTGTTTCAGATGACTCTTTGCGTCATCTGGAAAAATGAAACTCACATCTATCATAGGTCTGTGGGAGGCGGCTTTTGCAGCTGCACCTGCCGCTTCGTTACCTTCAATACCAACATGTCCCGGTATCCAAAACAGCTCTACCTTCACATTCTGAGCATTCAGATTGTGGAGTAGCAACCGGATCTTTAGTACAAGAGGATGCACTGGATCTGGATCTTGGATACTGTTCAGAGCGCTCAGCGAGTCCGTCAAGATAACACTTGACCGACTTTGCTCTGACGAAACAAAACATAGGGCCTTGAAAATAGCGTACAGCTCAGCAGTGTACACACAGTGTACTGATATAAAAGATATATCTTCAGAGTTCGTTAATTTTTTTAACAAATTCTCCGTTAGAAGTAAGAAAATGTATATTAAAATTTAGGTCTAGATTGAAAAACATCAAAACATCTTCAGCATTTATTTGTGTCAGCATGTAACACATTTGTATTAGGTGCGTTTACAGTGCTTTTCAATGATACAATGTGTACTTTATGTTTTAACATTATTTTTTAGGAACCTCTCGTCGAAATAGAAGAGGCCGAATTCCTGTGCAACCTAAAGCTATAAGTAGACGGAAAATTAAATTGTCAGGACGATCTAGGAAAAATAATTAAATAAGAAAATTAAAAAATATGTAGTATTGAAACTATTTTTACGTTTATTTATAATTAAAAATTAATTTTAATGTTATTTTATGATTTTATAAATATAGTAATTTATTTAAAAATAAAATATATATTTTCTCAACTAAATTTTTACATACCAATATACATTTTATATATTACGGTTCTTTTCAAAATAAAATCTCCCGTCTCCCCTCCACTCCTTTCAGACAGCCCTATACGCAATTCATGTGCATATGAGCTCATGCGTAGTTGGTGAATTTAATCAGTGGCGGATAATCGCACAGGCGCATGAAGCAGCCGCTTGGAGCCTCCAAATTTGTTTATTTTTTTTAAATAAAAATCATATTTTTGTGTAAATCATAATTATTAGTAGTAATAAATAAATTTTAATTCTAATTAAAATGAATGTGTAGTCATCGTATTGTTACAGCGAATAAATAGTACCAGTAAATCATTACAAAATGTGGATTCCAATTTATTACAAGAATCAACTCTTTTAAAGTCTCTTGCTGAATTTGTAATGGACATGTGAAATTCGTTTAATCGTGTTGAAAACGAAGCTAAATTATTAATGTACGTTCAGGATAACTTCATGCCAGGGCATCATAAAATAAGTCATCAATCCTGCGCGAGAAAACAGCTATTTACATAGACGTACATAAGGGTTTCTGCTTTATCAATTGTTATGGATACCAAACAAACGACATCATGTATTTCAAATTAATTTTTGTTCTCGTTTTAGTACACGGCATATAAGCCGTTCACTTTTGTAAGAACACACTAGATCTGGTTATTTTGGTTACTTTTATGGTGTGTTACTGACTTTAAATGTCAATTAAAAATATTCCTTACACTGTAAAACCGACTTTAGGTTTGTGACGGTTGGGGAATTTATGTACTGGCCATTTTATTCGTCTTGCCCTACGTTGTGTTTTTTTAGGATTATTAAGTCGATTCGTTCTTGGAGCGGGAAGCTATGTCTACAAAGAAACGCTGGGACACATTTCAATTAAATAGTTTATTAACGGTCTAGTCATTCAGAAATAGTACAAACGTGTTTATTAATACGTCTGATTGTGATGGCTGTAAGGTAAATTCAGATTAACACATTTATAGTGATAACGTAAATTTCTACTCCAATATTACTATCAAATCTATACTTCCAAACTAAGCATGCGGTTCATATCATGCCATATCATTGTTCAGCTCACTAGTGCTGTCGAGGATCTTATACCTAGTAATTTGCAATCTCTAATGTGTTGCTATATCACTTAACCGCTGCTGAATGCGCATAACGGTGTCTTGGGTGAGATTCGACGGACGAGTCTGCTACCCGCCAATACAGTTTTGTTGGGTCTGTCAACCCTTTGGTGTGTGTGTGGGTTTCTACGGTTGTGAATCGTAGAGAACCAGTCAAGCGTCGCGGTCTCCTACGGTTGTGAGGCGCAGGGCCCGGATAACCTCCCATGGCGGTGTTAATCATAATCACACAGCCAAGTGTCTACGAAGACGCACACGGGCGGCGTGACTACACAAAACGTGATGGCCGTCCACCCAGGAATGTCCGCTGTGTTGGAGAACAGGCGTCGCAAAGCGAGCGTTGTTCCATAGCTATTCCACAGAGAAATTCCTCGCGTCAGCGTGGTGAGCACGGGCGGCGTGAATACGCGGATCGTGGAGGCCGTCCACCCAGGAATGTCCACTGTGTTGGAGAACAGGCGTCGCAAAGCGAGCGTTGTTCCACCGCTATTCCACAGAGAAATTACCTGAGCTAACGGGTTAATCACGGGCGGCGTGGATACGCGAAAGAAGTCAATATTTTACCTACCAGCAGTTAGTATCTAAAACTAACTGCCTCCTCTGTTCTCAAACATCAAGATTATATACCCCAAACTCTAGACAAAGAACTTGCCTTCTCTTTCTCTCCAATTTTCATAAAAACCTGTACATAATCCAGATCCCAGACATGGTTAATAATTTCCCACGACTCAGACCTATTAATGACTATTTGACACATTTGGGTTGTAACCCTCACAAAAAATGGTTTCTTAGAATTTTATGTTAAACACTAGACATATTTAAAATAAATACTAATAAATATATCAATCAGTGAACAGATGTAAAATGTCACCCCTTGCGGTCAATGTTTTATGACGCCTACTTATATAGTTTTTGTGTGTATCCCTTTTGAGAAATCCGACACCCCTGAAATACCGCACATCTGGTCGTAGGTACTAGCGGTAACTAGAGGTATAAGAAAGACACTTAAGATAATCTGTTTCTTTTAAGACTTGGAATGCGTAATAAATGATAAAAATGAAAAAATAAAAAAATTAAATAGGGTAACAGTGACTGTACCATCACAGGTTGATAAGGTTATGATCACTATAATTAAGACATAATTTTTCATTATGACATATGTCAAATGGATCGACATTTTAAAAAAGTGACATTTTTTAATACCAACATGACATACAGATACAAAGGTGCAAACTATTGAAAACAAAATTCCCTCTTAGTTTGTTCTTACAAAAGTGAACAGCATATACCTGAAAACGTACGAGAAATAAATAATAATATATTTTTGTGTATAAATGTATCAATTTCACCCTGTAAATGCAAATTATATATAAAGCCCGTATGTAACAGATTTTAATTATTGTAATTGAAGTAAAAGTGAAAAAAAGGTAATGGATGTGGATATATATAGGTCATATTATAAAAAGAAAATAAAATAAAAGCACCACACAAACATTTGATTGAATCCCGCAACCCTGAAAATGAACATTCGTAGCATAACAATCTACAAATTTTTAAAAATTAAGTATAGTGTAACAAATTAAGCGAACAAAGAAGTGAAATCTTTCCTGTAACGAACATTATATATGTAACAGTTTAGATAAATTCCATTTTAATAATTTTCTGAGACATTTATAAACAAAATTTTGTATATATATTATGTATCAAAATATACACTGTTATAGGTTTTAGGCACAAAAAAAAATAGAATAAAACGGTAGAGTTCATTTTTTTTTTCAGAAATTCTATTCTTTTTAACCTAATATTTTTTCCATTAAAAATTTTCGGTTGTCTTCTGTCTGCTGCCACCTATGATTTATGTCATACACATTAAAAATTAATACACTTTCAAAAATATTCATAAATTACCTGAACCCAATTTGTTTCAAAAATTTCCAAATATCAAAAAAAAAAAACAAACAACAAAATTTAACAAAGAAAATAAACAACAAAATCTAACAAAGAAAACAAACAACAAAATTTAACAAAGAAAATAAACAACAAAATTTAAAAAAGAAAACAAAAACGGAATTAAACAATCAAAATCGAAATATACGCGTAGTCAAGAACAGATCAAAGTAAGTGACGCCACTGAAATGTATCAAACCAACTGTTGGTAATGTCATGGACGAAATTTGGTTTCTGCGCAGCCCAGTCGGTAATATAGACCTGGCATGAAGTTATCCTGAACGTACTCTAACCGACAGTTCGAATTATAAGGAGATAAGAATAAGAAAAAGATAGCTTCAATTTGTTGAAACTGCCGATAACGACATATTGACAGAACCATACTGACAGGAAAAAAATCTTTTATAGTGAACATACACAACGTAATTTGCGACGCCCTTATAACCGAAATTAATTCTAGATGCACCGTTTACGACCATGTCATGTATTATTTTGGACTTTTTCTAAATCACAATTTGGGTGAAGATGCATTTGACAAATGTATAAAAAGAATAACGACGAAGTATGAAGATATTTATAGTAGATACTTTAAAGAAGAGGTTATTCATTTCCTTATGTATGCTAAGGAAGAAAAGAAATCAGATCCCGTGGAAATGTACAAAAACATATTACATGGTTTACAATCTACTTTTCCCAATCTAGAAACCATTTTAAAAATATTTCTTACTATACTCATATCTAATGCAACAGCTGAACGTTCTTTTTCGGTGTTGAAGAGAGTGAAAAATTATTTACGCAATTCTTTGGGTAATTTACATATAACAGATTTATCTCTTATGTTTATCGAAAATGACATGCAATTATTAAATTATGATAATTTAATTGATAAGTTTTCAAAACTAAAAGCCCGAAAAGTAATACTTTAATAAATTGCGTGATATAATTAAGTACGAATGTCATGTAATTTTAATGCCAAAATGTATGTGATTTTATTTTTTATGAATTTGTTATTAAGTTTTTTTTTTTTGTTGTACGATAATATTAGGTTATTGAAATATTTTAATGCATTAAAATAATGACGAAATTATGATGTAAACGTTTATTTGATTTAAAGAAAAATTATTGCTTATTTTATTTTTTGTTATATTATGTATGATTACAAATAAATGTTTTGAAAAAAAAAAAAATAATAATAATAATAAAGGGAGGGGGCTCAATGGGGCTTGCGCTTGTACGTCACGAATAGCTTACCGCCGTTGAATTTAATGATTATTGGCCTAATTTTGTCCGGCACATGCTTTCCTACATGGTGCATTCTGTCAACTGAGAAACACATTAACCCTTTACCGCATAGTGTGCCATATATGGCACATTCCGATTTTTATTTTTTATTTTACTTTTAAAACTGAATCAGAACGTTACTTCATGAATGTTCATATATGCCACATACACAGCAATGGATCCTGCAGTACCTCAAGTAATGGGCTGCAATAGATTTGAGGATATCAAGCGGAATTTACACTTCAACGATAAATCAATTACTAAAACTAATTTATTGAGAAAGGACAAATAGAAGATACGACCTTTTCTTTCAAAAATTCGAGGGCGACTGCTTTTAATCCCTAATGAAGAACACCTTGCAATTGACGAGTAAATAATACGGAATCATTTTCTTTTGTAACATAATGTAGAATCATAATGTTCCATGTATGGCACAAACCCTAAATTATTATTTTATCATAAAAATAGTAATTAATATTTTAAATATATTTTTTTAATTAATTTTTCTATCAATAAGAACCAATTCCTAATGCCCATGAATTATTTCAGCCAAAAATAAAAATTCATGCAGTAAAGGTTTAAGTTTATTTGAAATAATTTTCTTCACAACATCCTCAGTGTCTTCGTTTGTGTGTACTCCAAATAACCGCAGAGAGTTCCTCCTAGAGCAGGCATGTGCAACTTCCAAAAAACCCAGGGCCGGATAGCGATCTGAAATACATTCGTGGGTCAGAATTTTTTAAGGATCATCAGTTTTTTTTTAAATTACTTTTTAATTAATTTTTTAATTGAAATTTTCTATATTATAAAAAATAAAATCATTCTAATTTTTCTAAACTATGCATAGTTTATGACAAGTTCATAACATTCATAAAAAATTGATGTGAAGTGTGAATTTTCACACATTTCAGGGTTTTGCAGGTATTTAGTAAGTGAATGATGATTATTTTGGATGCGAAAACAAATTTTATATATTTTTTTGTTAATTTTAATTCGAACGCCTAATACCATTATTTAGGTTTCTAAATATGTGCAGTATTTTTTTTTTTTTATATAGCAAGGTTCATTAAGAATTTTAAAAATTGCGCCTATGGCTTCCATTGGTTGTTATAAGTTCCGCCCCTCTGATTTCGTGTACATTGAAACAGAATTAAATTATAATTTAAACAATTTCCACTGGTTATTAAATTTACGCTTTTAAAAATTAAATGCAACATTTGCCAAAATATAACTAGAATTTTGAAAAAATAATTTAAACAATATAATAATTAAAAAACAAAAAATAATATTGTCTCTTCTCGCAGGGTTCGATCCCTTTCGGATCGAGTTACTTGGGGGAAAAACCAGCGTCAAAAACCACTACACCAGCATACACGTTCCAGTGTAGCGTGTTACAAAGCTATAACTTGTGTACATTAACATAATCTGATCAAAAATTCCTGTTGTACTATTCCGGTTCACACCAATGTACATTACTTAGATTTTTTTCAGATATTTAGTTTAAACCATCTGGGCTACAGGGTGTGGGACAAAAAATTTTTTGCACAATTTTGGCAAAAATCGCTTCATAATCATTTATTTTGCAAAAATAAAAATTTGATCGTTAATCCACGTACCAAGGGATTTGATTTGATACCCTACTCAGAATTATAAAAAAAAAAATTTTCGATGAGCACATATTTGTTTATATTTTTAGGGGGATATGTTTTTTAGATGTTTTAGTATTTTTCCTATGTGCGGGTCAAAGAGTTGTATAAGCATGCCAAATTTCAACTCTCTAGGTTTAGCCGTTTGGCTACAATTTTTACCGAACAGACAGACAGACAGACAGATACAAAATGACGGTATAAGGCTTTTTTGGTCATACCTACAAAGCCCTAAAAACACAAGAAAAAAATAAATATTGTTAGATAAGAACAAAATATTTGTTTAATTTGAATGGGACGGTGATACTGCTCACAAGTTTGTTAATGTTCGGGAAAACGATTGATGTAGCAACTCGCAACGTGTTTTTTAGGTGCGAATCCGTTATTCGCGTCCTTGTTTTTGATATAACGAACTTCATCCTAGAAAAAAACTACTCACATTAGTAAGTGCTTCCAAAGAGCGTTATTCTTTTCTAAGCAAAAGCTGTGAGTTTCGCAAATTTGTCAACTAGGAAATATTTCTTATAAAACTCAATTAGTGAAATCTCCTTCATTTTTGATTTTAAATCAGAGTTCTCCTGTAGCTCAAGTAGTTCCATTTGCAGTGAAAGTGGTGCTTATTCCACATTAACATTAACCTCCTTCAACACAGCGTCTTTTTTTAAGCTGAATTTCAAGTTCTGAAATTTTGTCGACCATTTCTCGCTGCTGATTTTCATATTTTCAGGATTTTGTAGGTATGACCAAAAAACCCTCATAGGTACCGTCATTTTGTCGTCTGTCTGTTGACAACCTAGAGAGTTGAAATTTGACATGCTTATACTCTTTGACCCGCACATAGGAAAAATACTGAAACATCTAATAAACATATCCCCCTAAAAACATAAAAACAAATACCTTCTCGTCGAAAAAAAAAAATATATTTTAAAAATTCGTAGGGTATCAAATGAAAGCCCTTAGTACGTGGATTAACGATCAAAATTTTATTTTTGCAAAATAAATTATTTTGACGCAATTTTCCCAAAATTATGCAAAAAAAATTTGTCCCACACCCTGTAGCCCAGATGGTTTAAACTGAAAATTTGAAAATATTCTAAATAATGTACATTTGTGTGAACCGGAATAGTACAACAAGAATTTTTGATCAGATTATGTTTTCGAAAAATAACGCATTTTTTGTGTTTTTTGCTTGACCATGTAAAATATTTAATAACTTACGTAACAAAGCAAACCAGCATGCTTTCATGGTGTAATGGTTAGGTTAGGTTAGGCTCTCGCGTTCTAATTCGCAAACTAGGGTTCTGGTCTCGAGACAATTTTATTTTTTGTTTTTTTGCATTCTTATTTTGTTTAAATTATTTTTCAAAATTCTAGTTATATTTGGGCAAATGTTGCATTTAATTTTTAAAAGCGTAAATTTAATAACCAGTGGAAATTGTTGAAATTGAATACACGAAATCAGAGGGGCGGAGTTATGACTTAAAACCACCAATGGAAGTCATAGGCGTAATTTTCAAAATTTTAATGAACCTTGCTATATAAAAAAAAAAAAAAATACGGCACATATTTAGGAACCTAAATAATAGTATTAGGCATTCGAATTAAAATTAACAAAAAAAAATATATATTTTAACATAAAATTTGTTTTGGCATCCCAAATAATCATCATTCACTTACTAAATACCTGCGAAACCCTGAAATGTGTGAAAATTCACACTTCACATAATTTTTTTTATCTCTATTCTGGCAAGTGATTTGGCCAGATCTTCTGAAGTACTGAAGGTGACTTCAGCGTTTCCAAAATTTTTTCAATGTCAGCATCTGGTTCATTACTAGCACTGAGCATTAGTTTTATTATTTTTAGGTGGCACTGTCGAAATATTAGAAACACTGCTTTAATTCACTTTTAAGTACTGCACACTTACAGAGACACGTTTAACCACTGTGACAGAACATGTGAAATGGAGCTCTCTGATGTTGTATTATATTATATTCGAGTCCTTGGATCTTCCGTGTTTCGCAAATAGTCATCGTTGCTGAGCGCTAAAAATTCTGTGATTTTTTTGGCTTTTAATCCTATGTAGATTACTTATTTATGATTTCATTTACTAATATATTTATTTTTACTGTTTCAGTTTTTCGCACTGGCGTGTTTAGTGTGCAAAAAGATAACAGATGATGAAGAATCAAGATTATTTTTATATCTTCAAAAATTTTCACGAGAGTGGCCATTTTTAAACAGCGTTACTTGGGATAAAATAGGTTCCGCTGTAGCCGATGCCATATACGGAGGATATTTGATAATAACGGCAGGAATGGTTCTTGGGAGAGCTTTCAGAGAACTTCCATCAAAGAAAAGGGTCATGGAAAGATTTTTCCTTGGTATTGGAGCCATTCTTTTTATAGTCCTAGGTAATTATATACTTATAAATTATGCATAATATGAATAGTGGAGAACAGATGAGACTGTGTTAAAATAGATAAATAATTTTTGTTGAGTCAGAAATTTGGAAGATATTTTAAGTTTTCCAGTAAACAGTTTTAACCTTTAAAATGAAAATTTTAAGATGCTATATATAATAGCCTATGTTTCAACCCTGGTTCTAATCTATCACCGTAATTTCGTGAAAATATGTCCAGCCATTTTTTGCTTCCTACGGGAAGCAAATATGAGGCCGAAAAAATAAAAACACAGAGATGGTCTCCAATGTTATTAATAAAGATTTTAAAAACAGTGATATAAATTAAACATTGTACCTATTATTTGCATTTTTGGATAAAAACTGTATATAATAAACAATATAAAGTTTGTTCATTAAAAAAAAAAAAATCCCAACAGGCTTTTGAAATTTAAAGTACAGTCAGCGCTCACTTAACGTACTTAATGCGTTCCCAATGTGTTGTACGTTAAGCGATTTGTACGTTAACCGGCCGGTGTATTTTCATATAAATGTACATGATTACGATTTTTTGGTATTCACATTGCTTCTCCATGTCCGTACGAACGTACACTTGTCCGCACGAACGTACACTTGTCCGCACGAACGTACACTTTGTCCGCACGAATGTACACTTTGTCCACACAAACGTATAATCGCCGCTTTGTGAATGGGCACTCGCTGGGAATTTGTATAGAGAAATAGAGGTTGAAAATATTGTAGAATTAATAGATAATTCGGACCCTGATTTGGAAAGAAGAAACGATGTAATCGGAATCTTCGCAGTAGTACCGCTTGTTGCAAAGTTATGTATCAGGAAAAGAAGAAGGCTATGTTTGTCCGTCAAAATTTGCGTGTTACGGAAATCTACACGCATTTTCGCCGACGGGTCCAAGTGAAGTGTACGTTCGTGAGGATATTTGTACGTTCGTGCGGACATATTGCCAAAATATATCTGTACTTAACATCGAACGTACGTTAATCGGACGTACGTTAAGTGAGCGCTGACTGTATGTCTATTTCTTTTTAAAATTCTAGTTTTTTGATTATCTGTTACATTTTATAATTTAGAGGGTATAAGCACAGTATATACAGTAGTTTCACTCGACCGTTTTTCCCTACCAGATTATTCATGCGCATGCGTGAATTCTGGGTAGGAAGCGAAGTTTTCCGAAGCTATTCCGAAGCATATAATATTTTAAAAATTCATTTTAGAGTCATAAAATGCAAAATTCTTAATTTTGACATTTTAAAATTAAATTTCATTTTGTAACTAATTCCCTGTTTAGTGCAAATCTTCATAATTTTCAATTATTTCATTTATAACCTAATTTAATTTTTCGTCAGTTGTCATATAAAGCTTCGTCCGTATCCATACGCGTAATAGTCTGTACCGTTCTTTAGCATCCTGGGTAGGACGCGGTAGCTCGAGGTCACGAAAATATGGTACACGAACATCAAAGGTTCCGACAAGAGTGGGCTTACTGTATTATACTATGGTATAAGTGCAAATTTTAACATGTGGTCTAAGATATACTTTCATAAAAATTCCAAAGCCAACTAGTTTTTTTAATGAACATATACTGTAAGTGTGTAGCGGGCCAGAGAAAAAAAAATCTTATTGAAATCCTATTCTCTAGTATGATTACATTCGTCTTTTTACTTATCTTGTAGTTCACATAACGTAGTTTAATAATTGAAACATGAATGCGCAGTGGTCAAATATTGGAGGAACACTAGATATTTACAGCGCAAGTCATCTCTGTCGCATAACGAATCAAGCTACATTACCCGAACTCAGCGGCGGTGAAAGGCAGGTGCGACAGGGGCACAGGCCCAGGGCGCCAGCTCTTAGGGGCGCCAAAACAAACGCTAGACATACATATTCTGTTTTTATATTTTTATTTAGATCGAAAATATAAATTTTCATTTCTATATCAGTCTCGTACATATGAAATACAAAATTAATAATATTCTTTTGGACTTCCGCAAAATATATAAAGCATCATATATGCATATATTTGTATATAAATAACAAAGAAAGTCCGTTTTTAAATCTTCTGATTTGTTTGAAGACGGTGTTTCGGAGATAGTTTTATAAATATCATAATTTAACCTAGAAAATGATCGTTCAGCAGTACGTTGTTTACTGGTAACGTTACTAATATTTTTAGCAGCTTTCATAGAAATAAATTTGATTAACTTTCTTACACATCTGAAAATATCTAGAACTTATTTTGGTGGCACATTTAGATATACAATGGCACCTTGACTTAATTTGTTCCTGACCTCGGTTCGTATCTTAAAAAGTATGTATCTAGAAACCTAATTTTCTATTATATCTTATGGGAAATCAATTACTCCGTTCCCAGATTCAAAAATAATAAAGCAAATCTAAAAAATTAAAAAAACTATTTTCAATTAAATGAAGAAAATGCAAAGAAATTGAGAAGGAGTGAGAAGAAGCATTTTTTGACTATAAATGTGCATTTTGCATACCATTATATATTAATTATTATTTATGAAATTTTGTGTTTCCCATGATTAGTATGAAAATCATCTTCCTTTAAATTGTAAAAAATGAACAACTTTCTTGTGTCTGGTTCAGGACTATTCGATTTGTTGCGTGTAGTAGCCTGTTTCTAGTATTAGGAAAAAAACTTAAAAAAGTATAATGTAAAACAGGCTTTGATTACCTTCAAAAGTTCGAACTTCGAGAGGTTTGTAAGTCGAGGTACCACTGTATCAGCAAATTTACTTAGCCATAATTAGTATTAGGTTAAAATGTAAAATATTTAAATTGCAACCATCTAAATCAAAAGAATATGTTTGAAATAAGGTTGCGAACACCTAACCCCCCTTTTCGGTACGCCACTGCATATTCTAACAAAAGGGCGCAGTTTGGCGAATTTGCCCAGGGCGCCAAAAAAGCTAGCGCCGGCTCTGCCCGAACTATACAGGTTTTGAACCATTTGCCTAATAAACTCCAATTATATTAAAATGTCATGTGATTCTGCAATAATTTTAGTTCTTGTATATGTATATATTATATAAATAAATTGTCTTAGAGGTACCTAATATTTCAGGTCCGATACGTGTACATTATTTTTGATACGATAAATAATTCTCAAGATCTTGAAAGTTTTATAAACATTTTACATATAGTTTATCTGAGGTCTGATCTCTAAGTTGTCTTATTATTTCGTATTTTAAATAATAATCTTCTATTATATATTCATCTGATGTACCTTCGAACGAAATTAATTAAATATATTTTTTACAGGTGGTTTGGAATTAGCATCCCTCGATTCTGTTCCACCTGACCTTATAGATAATGCTGCAATTCTTGGAACATTTTCAATAATAACAGGTTTGTTATTTTTTATGGACTTGGCTGCTCCCCACTTAAAGTACTCTCCAAAATACACTCAAACATCGCCGCACTTACAGTTGAAACCCCTAGATATCAAATCAGAAGCATATATAATAAATGGAGAAAAAAAGCGTGAAACTGTTATTAATGGTGGTCGTACGAATGGTTTTATTCACAGTAAGGAGATGAAAGATAAGAAAAAATCTAAACATTTTGATATATACGGAAATGATAAAGAAGGAAAAGATGATAACGAATCAATAGCAGAAATGCCAGTTCAGATGGAAAAACATTCACCAATCTTCAGCAGGATGCATAAACCCTTATATGGACAGTATGATAATTTGTCACCAACCTACCTACGCTTCCCAATGGAGTTGGAATCAGCCCCAGTAGTTCCTAGTTCTCCAGGAGAACCAGGTTATGTTCAATACACTGCCAAAAGGTGGGGTCAACAAAGTCAAAAGACCCCTAGGAATAGTCCTTCGGATGTGTAATATTGTACCTCTTTTTGAACTATGGACAATCGATTATGATAAAAATTAATCGTTCACATCTCGTTATTGTTATACTTAGTACTAAGTTTTTTTATATCTAAAACAAAAATATTGATATGTTTTTTTGTTATTAATTTCTGCCCTGTGCCGAAATGTATTCTTTTTGATACAAGCTAATATTTAGTATAATAACTACGACCTTTCTGCTAAATAGGTTATTATTATCTGTAATCATGGTAAACACACTTAACTTCACCCATATTTTTTATTTGTTTTGGTAGACTATACTAATCGAATATTTAAGCCTGGCTTATAATTGGAAACATAACATGGGCTTATCATAATAAACAGAAGGGAGAGATTGTGTTATTTATGCTGTGGCTATGTTATGTATTTATTATAAACGAGGTTTTCAGTCTGGTTTATAATAACTCCATAACATAACGCATATTGTGTGGAACAATGGATATGACTTTTCAAAACATATGTTTGTAATAAATAGAACAAACAGAATAGTGTAATGTTTATGCTTATGTTCCATATCTATTATAAACCAAGCTTTACTGTATGGATCTGTATTACATAAGTCTTTTGTGTAATATGTAAGTAATTTCACTTTTACTCTCTCTTTGAGGCTATTATTTTTCTTGGTGTAGCATTTTCAAAACCTTGACACGTTAAAATGTCTTATTTTTTAATTAAATGAACCATTTTATGCATACAACAGAAATGGAAAACAAAAGTAGACAAATATTAAATATTTTTATTAAGTTACGCTCTTTTTTAGAGTGCATTTTTAGTTATTAGTAATAAATTTGTTAACAATTTAGTATAAGAATTCTATTTTTACAGTCAACAATATCAGATCCTACCTGTTTATTTTAAATTTCATTCACAAACTTTTCTATTTATATGTTTATTTATAAAATATCGAATCGCTAATCTTGTTGTCACGTCAAATTAAAATAAAAACGTTATTGTAAAACAATTAACATTTTCCCGAAATGTTTTTAGGTCAGTTCTCCACAGAATCTACCAAACAAAATATTAATTAGGCCAGTGCAAAATATTTATACTTCGTCTTGTAAATTATATTTTTTGTAACAATGACTTTTTTATTTACATAATTTAAATAATTCAAGATGCGCCTTATCTTTTTTTTATGAAAATAATAAAAATGAAAAAGGAAAGAGACAATAATTTATAAGATAAAAGACCCGCGGCCGAAGCTGGCGCACCATTAGCGCCGTTCATAGGATCTGCTCAGAGATTTAGATTTTAGAGAATTGGAACAAATATAAATTCATTTTCTCCTTAAATCGATTCGGCTCATGTTATATTTCAAGAACTTAAACTGGAAAAAAGATAGTAGTTGAAGTATTAAAAATTTTATTTATAAAATGCGTTTTTACAAATTCTTTTTATATATATATTTTAGATATTCATCTAGGATTGTTATATGATATAAAATACTTTAACATTTTTTACTTGTATAATTTTTTTTTATTTGTATAAGTTTTGAGCACTTTGTAGATATAACTGATTATGTAATACTTCATATTTGTGTGCCACACAACATATTATTATACAGTTAGTAGTAATATCTAGTCGATAAATATACATGTTAAACAGACCTGAAGTCTTATTCATTTAAAAATAGTCATTACAAAAGTACATCCTTATACATACACCATCTTTCCTTTCATTTTATACATATAAATCGTTCGAATTGACACCACCATTGCAAATTAAGTACATGTTTATTACGAATAGTATAAAAATTACTTAATCTTGCTCTTCTGTGGTGAATCCAATACGGCCCTAAAAATAATGGTTGTAATATTGAATAACAATATATAAACAAATTTCAATAAATGCATATACACATATAACAGATTATTATTAAAATATCATGATGGAAATCTTTCTATTGAAAACTTTTCTTCTATATTCGTAAAATAAATATTGAAAAACTTGAGTGTACTTAAATTTTCTCTTAATATGGACATTTGAATTTATTTTTGTTGACAGTTACTCCAAATATAGAAATCTATGTAAGCGTATTATTGTTGGACATTTCTAGAAACGTTCGATTGTTCCAAAGTAATATACTGTCGTACCAATCTTGATATTTCATGTGCCTGTTCAGTTTGTAGTCGAGTTACTCTTTGTTGCAATAAGTTTCCACATTTCATATCTAAAAATAATGCCCCATCTTCTGACCGTACTTTACGAGTAGATATCACTTCTGCGAAAGGCCAATGTTGCAGTGTTTCATGTGTATTCAAGTCCAAGAAGTGAACTCCGTTTCTATTTAAAGCTAATATATGTTCCTGCCAATTGTCTATATCTCCCAAAACCCTTTTAACTGCAAAGAATGATGAACCGAACAACGGCCACGTTGATAATACTTGGAGAACTCTATGCTTAGCGCGAGAAACTTGTAATCCAGCAGCTTGTCCCCAAGATGTCTGCACCAGTGCTAACCATTGTGGAGGTCGTGGCTCACGTAAACCAAGTACAGGTTTCGGTAATAAGAATTTCACTTCTTTCAAACTTGGTGTATGTGATAAATCTGCAGCTCTATGTAACAGGGCTGCTACCAAAGCCATATCCCTTACTATACTCGGCGGTAATCCATTACCTCCTAATTTCAATAACAGTCCCTCAAGATAATCAGGTGCTACTTGATTGAACAATACCTCTGTATAGAGCGGGCTAGCGTCATGTCGCAATGGATGGTACCAAACTGAACGACAGAAAATTAAATAGAATGGTTGTGCAGCCTTATGTAATTCAGTTGTCACATCTAGTATATATTCATCAGCAGCCAGTGGCATGGTAAAAGCATCACCTTGCACAATGCAATACAATGAAAACTCTTGTTGTTCTGCTTCGGAACTAACACCAATAACACTACACAATTCAGCAATAACATCAGCAACAACAGTACTGCAACGAGTATTTACTACTCTCTCTGCTCCACCAGGTAACCTATATATTTGGCGTCTCGCACTTCTACCTGCAGATACCGCAGTTACTTCTTCAACAGATGGTACATTTTTTCGTCCACCACATCTTTGTGTTTTTCGGAGATTTGCCAAACATACTGCTGCAGTACCATGACAAACCCTTCTACGATCAGAAGCAGCACTAGATAGATGTTCAGTCAAAAATGGTTTAAGAGTTTCGGAACAAGCAAAATAAGCTGCCATTATGCTAAGTAATCTCCAAGCTCGCTGACATGATTCAGGTGATTCCGATTTGTTACTCGTAGTTTGTTTTATTAGTTGGCAATAGACTTCATCTCGTAATGACATATATTTATGACAATGCTAAAAAAAAAGAAAATATGTTAGAAAGAGCAACACTAATAAAAAAATTAAAAAAATTACTTATTACTAGTGTTACGACGTATTTAGGCTCTGAACTAAATTTAATAGGTTTTGATAGGCATAGTTTCTAAATGTAAAATTTGGCATCATTTAAATTAATTTTTATCATTCATTTCCAAAAATAAATAAAGAAATAAATCAATTACATTCAATCGCTAACGATAATGGTTAAAATAATGAAACGAAATTAATCAATCCTATCTCATTAAAATTTTATCTCTGTATAGGTTCACCCAATTAGTAAAGCTTTTAACTTTAATTTGTAGACACATTTCAAGACAGTTACTTATTTGGACAATTGTACCACAATCATATTCACAAATTTACGAAAGCAATATACACATAACACTTAATTAAACACATTAGTATGTATTTGTGCTGATATGAATATTTTTGACATATTTCTTAGAAAAACTTTTTTTGTCCGTTTACTACTAATTACATTTGCAATAAATCATATTTTACTAAAACCATGGTACAATCATTAATTGAAACCTTAAATAAAAAATTTATGTGAAGTGTGAACTTTCACACATTTTAGGGTTTTGTAGGTAATTAAGTGTAAGAAGCCAACATAATACTGGATGTCTAGGAATATTTGTTTTATAATCACATCAAAATCAACAGTTTTTTGATAATCACTTTCGTTATTTGAGTATTAAGAACTTCCATTTAATATTTATAATAACAAAATTATAAAAAAAAATTGGAGGACATTTTTAAATAATTTGCCAAAAATCCTAGCGTTTTTTTTTTTCGTACGTTTCCGGCTCTGATCAATGTACATAACCTATAATTTTTTCAGATTTTTAGTTTAACCCTTTTGAGTAAAAGGGGGAGGGACGAGAACTATTTTAGCACATTTTTGGCTAAAATCGTGTTAAATAAAAACGGATTTAAAAAAACTACCTTTTGATCCTTAAGCTGTGTTTTAAGAGATTTCTTTTGATACCACACAATAAATTTAAAAAAATATATATATATTTTTTTAACGACGACAAAAAAATCTACATTTTTCGAAAAAATAATGTGATCTAAAATTCCTGTTGAACTATTTTTGTTCCTATCAATGTTCATAATGGAGATTTTATTCAGATTTTTAGACCAATACCTATAAAAATATTTATTTTTTTACTAAATATATGTTTGTTTATATTTATCTCGGAATGTGTTTTTTGAACTATCAGTATTTTTCCTATATATGGGTCGAAGAGATGTATAAGTATGCCAAATTTCAACTTTCTATGTTCAGCCGTTTGGCTACAATTTCTACCGTACAGACAGACACATGAGTGACGTTATAAGGGTCTTTTGGTGGTCATACCTACAAAACCCCAAAACATGCAGGAACAGGTTCATCCATAACTCTGACAGTACTTTATTTGAATGCGTAACTAGGTGGTTCAATAACATAGATGATAAAAAATTACACTATATGTATGTTGCCATGAAGTATATAGGCTATTCCAAACATTTAAGCGGAACTAAATGGAATTTAAATTTTTTAAAGTTGTCACTAGCTAATTTTCATATATTATGGCTTTTCCTAAACAAAATGATTAAAAGCTTCAATCAATCGGTAAAAGATACTAGATTTGACAATCTAGTTCCGCTTAAAGCAAAGATACCTTCTATTTGATAGACTATCATTTATTTTTGTGTTATTTCAATAAATTATTATAGCATTAACAATTATTAATAGTGGATTGTGTGGACTTTTAATGGTTATAATTTATGTGAGAATAAGTGAAGTATATAAAAATAATATTCTTACCATTAAAACTGTGTAAACACACTTTACTTCCGACATGTCCGGGCCAATAGGTAAATCTCCACAGTATTTCAATATACAATCAAAACACTCAATTGCCAGTGGATCTAATTCTGGGTCATCAAACTTCAATAATGGACCTTCTAGTGAAGTTCCCTGCCATTTCACTAAATCCGTTTGTTGTTTCCACGTCCATTCTTTACGCTTCTCTTTGGACTTCAAGGAAGAGTCCATTTTGAGAACTTCGAGTCTGAAACAAGACCACAAACACATGCAGTTACACTCACTTCACTGAGAAACTATATTTGCTTATTTAATATTATTTCTACATATTATTACAACATGTCCCAGTTTAAAATGTTCTCATCACAACAATAATCTATTTAAATTGTTATTATATCTATGTTATACTGATGCAACTATCTTTAAACAAGATAAATATGAAGGATTCAAGTTTAGCACTACACTGAGTGCCCCCCATTAGAAAATAATACAAATAAGTAATGATAAATATTAATTTAAAAGAAAGAAAACTTTTTTAATGCTTTCTAAGCACATACACAATGAATTATTCATTGGTCTGATGACCATACACTCTCAGACATGGCATCACATTATTAAGCCGAGTTTTAAGGATTATGTTAAAGTCAACAGAGCACAACAAAAGATAACAGTGTGAAGAGATTGTTACATTCATTTAATAAGCAATATTTTATACTTTTTAAACAAGTGTTATTGAATTCAAAATAATGGGAGAAATTTTTGTTAATTTAAATTTTAAATCCAAATTAAATGTAATTCCAGATTTTGAATAAATACATATATTTACGTAGACAGTTTATTTTATATTATATGGAATTATAATTGAATGTACATAATTATACTTAAACAACACTGCAATAGTTGTAAATTAAAACAGTGAATTAACAGTTTTAACAGTACTAATTATAGTAAATAAAAGATGTAAATATGTACTAATTTTCTGACGGCCAACATAAATGGTTATTTATTACATTAAATCTGCAAAGAGAGTATACAATGCTTTGCGTATAGTGTAATTAATTTTAACAACATTCACTTCAAAAGGTTTTACATAATTAATTCATTGTAATGCATTATGTGTATTTTATTCTGTAAGGGTAGTTGTATCTAAATTTCAATTGTTATACTGCCTCATTTTACAACGTTTTACAATTTCTACTAATAATATGAATATAATTATGATGCAACCGGCGCACTTGCTCCGGACCCCGCCTTTTAGAAGGACTCGAGTTTGAGGAAAACCTGCATTTTCGTGAAGAATTAATAAAGATAAATCACAGTTTTTAGAGAATGATTTTTTAAGCTATTTAGTCTATTTTTTGTTAAAGTGTTCTTGTTATTTTTTTAGTTTTGTTAATTAATTCCTTCTACCGAGCCCCCCGATTGTTAGTGGCAGTTATGGATGTAAAGTTGCTACTGTTTTAACTGCACGGATACTCACGGACGATTTAAAGTATTACTACGACCTATTTTTTTAATGAGAATTTACAATGCTCTGAGATTAAGGGCGGCCCGAGGTATTTCAGCACCCCGGGCAGGATATTTTCCCGGCACGCCTTATAATTCTATAGGGATTTTCATTTATTCAATTAATAAACATTCAAGTCATTAAAATAATAAAGTGAAGTGTGAATTTATACATATTTCAGGATATCATAGGTAAGTTCATTTAGTAAACATAAGTAAAAAAAATCCTATAATGGCCCCGTTTACGAAGGAATTTCGTCTATATTTGACGAATTTCGTACGTCCTTGTTAAAACACGTGTAAAATTATGGTGGACTCGGATATAACAAAATTTCACCTATAACAGACTAAAAATTATTCGAGAAGACGTTATTCTGGTCCACTATAAGCGGAGTCGTTCTGTACATCCTATGAACAGAATGAATCATGGACTACGATCCAGAAAATTATATTCCTTTAAGTGAGCGGTTAACAATAAATAATTTATTAAACCTAAACAAGTTTGACGATTATGTCCATGTCAATAATGAAGCGATAACCACATTGGCTGACTATGATTAAATAAATTAAATCCAAAATATGCAGCAGTATGATATAAAACTAGAAAACAACGAAGAAGAAGAAATAGTAAGAACTACTAGGTGCGTTTTGTTGGTGGCTGGTTAGAAGTACTAGAATTGATGCACAAGAAAACGACAATTTTGATCGTGAAATAAACATGGAATGAACTTTGCATGGAGGTTAAGTCACATGGCTACGTGTGGAAACGAACGAATAGAATGAGAATATTGTCCCAACAAAACGCGTATTCTTATTAAACCGAAACCAGAATTGCCACAACAAAACGCACCCACTGAGAAGCATTATGCTGCATTCGATAATACAATAATACTTCCAGCAAAAAGACATTAATGGTGGATTTTTTTTTTTTTTTTTATTAATATTTATTTAATGACGTTTCAATAACATGATTTTTAGCGTCAGTTATTGGTTATTACATTTATTAACATATTACATATATACATATATCTTTTATATTTCATTTGAAAGTTTTTCTTCATTTAGGAAGTTGATCAGATTGGTGGTTGAAATGTTATTGTTCTGGAGTGCTTCTTTAAAGGTGTTTGGTATTTTGTATTTGATTCGACTGGTGCAATATTTAGGACAGTCTATCACTATGTGTTCCACTGTTAGAGGTGTATTACACTGTGTGCAGATTGTGGGTTCACTTCGTGCAAGTAGGTGTTCATGTGTCATTTTAGTGTGCCCAATTCTCAATCTAGTGAGCATGGTTTGTTGTTTCCTGTTTCTGTCCAAGTTCCATATATTTGTGTCTTCTTTAACTTGGCGCAGTTTGTTGTTGGAAACATTTGTCCATAGACAGTTTTGGTATATTTTGGCCTTTTCTCTAATTATTTTTTGGAAGTCTTTTGCGGGTGTTGCGATGTTCCTGAATGGAGCGTTTTGGCTGTTTTTTGCCGTGCTGTCTGCAAGTTCATTGCCTGGAATTCCAGCGTGACTGGGAATCCAAACAATTGTTACTTTCACATCTCGTGTGGATTTGGTATGGTGGACCATTTCCTGGATTGTTCGCACACTTTCCAGTCTGCTTTTTGGATTTAGTATCTCTGTTGCTGCTACCAGGGAATCAGTGCAGATGGCAAAATGGGTATTTCCTGCAGATGTTAGTGCATATTTAACAGCCTCATATATGCTTTCAACTTCAGCGGTGTTGATGGAAACTGTGTCTGGAAGTTGGTAGCTTTTTACAGTGTTGTTGTGGATGTAGGCTATCTTGACTTCGTTATTTCTTTTGGTGGCGTCGGTATATATATAGTCTGTATTCGGATGGAACGTTTTGCATAGATTTTTGAAATCTTGTCTGTATTTACTGTTGGGTGTGTTTGATTTGTCGTAATTTGTGAGTGTTAGGTCTATTATTGGGGGTTTTATTGTCCATGGTGGTGTAGTGTGGTGAGTAGCTTTCTCTATTTTTGGAAGATGTATGTGGAGTTGGTTGAGTGTATTGGTGATTGCTTTTTGGATGGGTGTTTCTGTTTTGGGTATTAGTTGGTTCGGTGACTTATTTTGGTATATTGATTGATATGTAGGATGAGACGGATTTGTGGCTAGGCTGGTTGCGTATATTAGGAGAAGCTTAGATCTCCTATTCTCTAATGTATCTTCTCCTGTTTCATTGCGAATGCTAATAACAGGGCTTGTCCTATAAGCACCTGTTGCTATTCTCAGGGCAAGGTTTTGCACTGAGTCTAGTGTTTTGAGTGTTGTTCGGCATGCGGTTCCATACGCGATACTTCCATAGTCCAGTTTTGCTCTTATTAAGGATTTATATAGAGAGATGAGGGTCTTTTTATCCGCGCCCCATTCATGGTGGCCAGTAGCTTTTAGAATATTCATTCGTTTCTGGCAATCCTTTTTCAGTTGGTTAATATGTGTTTTCCAATGTAGTTTATGGTCGAATATAAGGCCTAAAAATTTTTTGTTCTCTACAAAGTTGATGTTGTTATTAGCTATTTTTAATACTGGATTGTGGTTATCTTTTGTTTTCCTTGTAAAATGCATTGCTTCTGTTTTATTCGCCGAGAATTTAAATCCTATATTATTTGCCCATTTTTCTAAATTTAGAATCGCGTCCTGTAATAATTTAGCAGTGTGTTTTATTGATTTGCCTCTTGCATAAATGGCTAGGTCGTCCGCGAAAAGAGATGTGTTTACCGGGGAATTTATATTTGCTGTTATGTTGTTAATAGCTATAAGGAATAGTGTTACGCTTAAAGTGGCTCCCTGCGGTATACCGTTTTGTTGACATTTTTCGTTTGATAGCCTTCCGTTTGCTCTTACTTTAAATTTTCTATCGCTTAGGAATTCTTTTATAAAATAAAGCATATTCCCTTGTATTTTTAGCTGTTGAAGGGTACTGACTATGTTATGTTTCCAGGTTGTGTCATATGCTTTTTCTATGTCGAAATATACTGCTATAAGGTGTTGTTTTCTGGCGAATGCTGTGTGTATTTCATTTGTAAGTTTGATGAGCTGGTCATTTGTGGATCTGCCACTTCTGAATCCACATTGGTTGTTATTGAGGATGTTGTTTTTTTCCAAAAACCATGTAAGTCGGTAGTTGACCATTTTTTCCATAATTTTGCCCAAGGTGTTGGATAGAGCAATGGGTCTATAACTGTTAGGAGTTGTTTTGTCTTTTCCGGGTTTTAAAATTGGGATGATTTCTACACTATTCCAGTTGCGAGGATAATTTTGGTTAGACCATATATTGTTATATATATTGAGTATCAATTTTTTTGTTTCGTATGGAGCATTTTTAATGAATTCAAAGGGTATGTTGTCTGGTCCAGGACTACTATTGCATTTAAGATTTTTCGTTACTGTTAGAAATTCGGTCATGCTAAATGATTTATTGATTGGGTCTTCACTTGGGGTTATTTTTATTTCTCTTCGTTCCGCTTGGTGTTTTAGGTTTATAAATTGTACTGAATAATTTTCATCACTGCTAATTTTTTCGTAATTCTCTGCAAGAGTGTCTGCTATTTGTTTTTGGTCGGTTATATTGTTGGTGCCTTTTTTGAGAAGTGGTATAAACGGGCTGCTGTTGTTACCTTTTATTCTTTTAATGGCTTCCCATATTTTCTTCAATGGTGTATCTTTGTTTAAGGTACTTACATATTCTTGCCATGCTTTCCTTTTTGCTTCAGTTGTTATTTTTCTAGCTACTGCTCGCGTTCGTTTTAGTTCTGAGAGGTTTTCTGTCGTTCTGTGTTTTTTGTATATGTAGAGTTGCCTAAGGGTATCTCTTTTCGCATTTTGACAGCTTTGGTTCCACCATGGGGTATTTTTCCGCTCATTTATTTTTTTATATCCAATTGTTTCTTCGGCTGCTGCTATTATTATTTTTGTGAGCTGTTCTATTGTGTTGTCGATGTTCTGGTTTATGTCTATTTCGGTTGATTTTTCTTTTAGTGCTTGTTGATAGCTAGGCCAGTCTGCAGTTTTCAGTTTCCATTTCTCTTTTGTGTTGTGGTTTATCGATGTCTGTGATGTATTGGTAGAGTGTATTTTTATATTTGTTGGGGAATGTCCGCTGCCGTAGGAGTAAGCTAGCGTTTCGTGTGTTATTCTTGTAGCAATTCTGGGCGAGCAGTAAGTTAAATCTATGTTAGAAAATGTTCCAGTTCTTTGACAGAAGTGAGTTACACCTTCGTCGTTTAGAAGGATGAGGTCGTCTAGTGCTTTTTCAATTATGTCGCCTTTTCTGTTGTTTTTTGTTGCCCCCCAATTTGTGTTATGGGCATTTAGGTCTCCTGTTATAATGAATGGCTTCGGAAGTTGTTTTTTAATGTTCTCCATGTCTTCTATTTCGATATTTTTGTCAGGTGGTAAGTATATAGTACAAATTGTTATGGACTCCGGAATTAATGTTTTGACTGCCAAGGCTTCTAGATTGGTTTGTAGTTTAATTTCTTCTCCATAGTTAGATTGTTTGATGAGTATAGCAACACCTCCACTAGCTATTTGTAAAGTTTTTCTGTCTTCTCTAAATATATCATATCCTCTTATGTTAAAATTTTGGTCTGGTTTGAGTCTGGTTTCTTGTAGACATATGTAGTTAGGTTTTTGGTTTGCTATAAGTTGTTGTAGCTCAGCTAAGTGTGAAAGAACTCCGTTGCAGTTCCACTGTATAATGTTATTCATTTTGGGGTTTGAACTGGGATGATTGTTGTTTGTTTTCTTCGGATGTTTCTTCCTCATCAAGTTGTTGTTCTATTTTATTAATGGCCTTGGTCAATCTTATTTGTGCCGATCGGTTTTTTGTATAATCATATAACTGTTTCAAATTTTCTAAAAGGCCTTCAGTGTCGTCTGTATATTCGCGTGATATATTAAGCGGGTCTCCACCATTATAGATATTTTCGATGAAACTATATAGTTGGTCGTAAGTTAGTAAGAAGTTTGTGGTTTCTATTATATTCCGAGCAGGTTGTAGCCATTCTTCTATTGGGATTCCCGGACTAGGAGAACGCTTGGATCTTTTGTTTCTTGTTTTTGTTCTTGTTCTTATTGATCTTGATTCGGTTATTAAGTTATTAATCGTTTTGTCTTGGATTTGCTTAACTGCGTCTTCGTTTAGAGATTCTGCGCTACCAACGCTGCTTGATGACGGTGCAGAACGTTTGGTATTTGCTGATTCTGCGATTGGTGTAGGTAATTTCGATTGCCTGTTTTCGGATTGTTCTTTGGGTTTATTTTCATCTGTATTATTGTTGACAGGAGAGGAGTGTTCATTTTCATTAGTAGGGGGGATTTCTGTGTTAATTTTTGGTGGGGGTAATTCTTCTATTTGTTCAGGTGGTATTATGACTGAAGTTGGTTCATTTTCTTGATTTTGTTTGTATCTACATTTGTCTATTTTATGTCCGTATTTTTTACAGAACGTACAATAAATTGAGTCGTCCGAGATGAACAGCTTGTAATCATCGTTTTCCCAACTTACATTAATGCATTCAGGAATGGTAGTGTTATCGTTAGGTTCTACGAATATGTGTCTTCTGAAACTAAGAGTATGTTCGTATCCTTTTTGTTTCATGCCGGAACGTAGACAGTACATTTCGGTTGTTGGTTTTAAGCCTATCGATACAAGTTGTTCAACTACTATATAGTGTGGTATCGTAGGACAAACGTTAGAGATGATTATTCGCTTGTCTGGGCTTACAAGGTGGCGTACAGTTACCGTGTTGTTTCTAACTATTACTGATTTGTGTAGTTTTACAAAGTCGTCTGTTGTTTGTTTGTTATTTAAATATATGTTGATACGTTTGTTTGCAACTTTTGAGAAATATATTACTTTATCTGGACCAATTAAATTTCCGACGGCTAGAACATACTCTTCAGTCGGGATTCCATCTGTTGCGATCATAGTAATTGCTTGGTTTTTTTTCATGATTGTTTGTTGCGGTTGCTTAAGTTTATCCGCATAGTTCATTTTTGTGATAGGATGAGAATTGTTTGTATTTTTTTTTTGTTGTTGAGAAATTTCATTTAATTGTTGGTTTTGGTTTGTTTTTGGTAAGTTGGGTTGTGTAGAAATATTATTTGAGGCCATAATTTTGGCAGGACAGAGTTGGTGTACCCTGTCCGCCCGATGGTTGTTTTAGCGTAGATCAACTATTCACCAATAGGTGGCAGCACGTATTTGTCAGCATAAGGTGTTTGTCCCTGCTAATTTTTACTTGTTCAGATGTGATTATGATTGTAGAAATATGTTGATTAGTTTAAATAATAAGTTTGGAGTGATGTGTTGTGAATTTGGTGGAGAATGGATAATAGAGAAATATATAATAGAGAAATTACTCACCAGCGTAATCGGGGTAAGTAATAATAGCACTTTTTTTGTAAACCGTTCGTACACACGTCTGCTCACTTTGATCATTCTAACTCGAATCCGTGGATTTTTTAGAATTCAAATAAAATTAAAATAGCAATCAAAATAAATATTTAAAAAATCATTATTTCCAATTTTTTTTGCAATTTACATTATGCTTTGTTTAGAATATTTTTGATAAAGTAAATATATATATGTACACATGCTGTTTGAACGTGTATGTTTGTTTTATATTTCCAGCATTTATCCCCATTTAATCCCATTTTAAGATAATTAATTCTGATTCAAATAAATTGGACACTCGGTTACAATGACCAACTCCCTTGGTCCCTCAAAATCCATTATAAACGGATTCCATAGTATATTTTTTGGAATGATGTATTGTCCTCTTATATGTCCCTTTTTTTCTAGGTCCAGCCGTTTGGCCATAATTTCTATCGAATATATAAGGCTTTCTTAGTCATCCAACAGGTTAATGCTTGAACAGGTTAATGCTTAGTAAAATGTTTAACACCCTTTCTGATTTTGGCGTCACAGGTATTTTTGTAGTTACCAATTAATTTCTTTTTTCTAATTTTAATTATTTACCAATAATATTAACACCACAATTTAAATGCACATTAAATAAAATAAAATGCACATTTAGTATAAACATTTCATAAAATATGTGTGTAATAAAAAAATGACTTAAATGATTTAAATTATTAATATGAGCATTTAATTAAATTTTTTCTAAATAAATATAAATATGTATCATTATTTAACAGAAAAAAAATTAGAAAAGACACTTATACTTTTATAAAATTAAATATTCAATGTAAAGTCAATTTATAGACTTAATAAAATAAATTTGCAATAGATTTATAAACTTTGTAAAAATACATATACAACACGTAAAATATTTAACCATTACAAAAAATTTAATTCAGATAAATTTATTAAACTGTCATTTTTATAAGCGAACGCGACAAGTCAAAAAGTTACTTGAAACTTAAACAGAAAAATAAATGCCCCCTAAAACGAATATTTTGCACATTAAATTGTAGTTTAGAACCCGCAACCTGTGTAGCGTTCATCTGACGGCTGTGTAAAATATATCAAATATTGAAACGATTCTAAAAAGTAATCTTAACCGGTAAGTGAATATTGCTGTTACTCATTATTCATCAATTCATTTGAAATTTCATATCAGAAAAAAATTTAAATCTCAGGGCCAGATTTAGGAATTTTGATTGTTTAATATGAAAATTAAAAAATATGGAAGTTTACGGTCGGATTTAGTAAATATTCGTGCATTATAAGAAAATAAAAAATTGCATTTTCAGGGCCAGGTTCAGCAAATTTAGTTTGTTTTTTTTTTTTTTTTTGTACGAAAATACATTTAGTTTAATGATATTATGATTATAATTAGGCCCATTTTAATTTTTAGGGTTTTGTAGGTATGACCAAAAAACCCTTATACCGTCATTTTGTCGTCTGTCTGTCTGTCTGTCTGTCTGTCTGTCTGTCTGTTCGGTAAAAATTGTAGCCAGACGGCTAAACCTAGAGAGTTGAAATTTGGCATGCTTATACAACTCTTTGACCCGCACATAGGAAAAATACTAAAACATCTAAAAAACATATCCCCCTAAAAATAAAAACAAATATGTGCTCATCGAAAAAAAATATATTTTTTTTTTAATTCTGAGTAGGGTATCAAATGAAAGCCCTTGGTACGTGGATTAACGATCAAATTTTTATTTTTCCAAAATAAATTATTTTGAAGCGATTTTTGCCAATATTGTGCAAAAAAATTTTTGTCCCACACCCTGTAGCCCAGATGGTTTAAACTAAAAATCTGAAAAAATTCTAAGTAATGTACATTGGTGTGAACCGAAATAGTTCAACAGGAATTTTTGATCAGATTATGTTTTTGGAAAAAAAAGCATTTTTTGTGTTTTTTTGCTAATAATGTTGACAACTTATAGTTATATAATACGCTAAACAGTAACGTGTTTCTTGGTGCTGTGGCTAAGATACTTGCGTTCTGTCCAAGAATTCGTAATCGGACTCATGTTCGAGTCCTACGTGAGGAGACAATATTATTTTTTATTTATTTTTTGCATTTTTATATTGTTTAAATTATTTTTTCAAAATTTTAATTATATTTTGGCAATTGTTGCATTTAATTTTTAATAGCGTAAATTTAATAACCAGTGGAAATTGTTGAAAATATAATTTAATTATATAGTTGAATGTACACGAAATCAAAGGGGAGGAGCTATGACTAAAAACAACCAATGGAAGCCATAGGCGCAATTTTCAAAATCTTAATGAACCTTGATATATAAAAAAAAAAAATACTGCACATCATTAAAAACTTAAATAATGGTAATAGGCATTCGAATTAAAATTCATAAAAAAATATTTTGTCATAAAATTTGTTTTGGCACCCCAAATAATCATCATTCACTTACTAAATACCTGCAAAACCCTGAAATGTGTGAAAATTCACACTTCACATCAATTTTTTATTTTTATTTAAATAAAAAAAATTATTTTTTATGTGCAATTTTAAATTCTTTAATGCGCATAAAATTCGTTTTGGCGCACACTACAAATAGTGTATTGCAATGAGTATTCATTTTTATTTAAAATGGATGTATTTATAAATGCTAAATATTTATTATTTTAATGGACAAAATATTCGTTTTATTGTGCAAAGTATCCGTTTTAATGAACATATCTTTTTAAATATTGTGCAGTAAAATCGTACCATAATATTAACACGTATTTTTTATTTGTATTTAATTGAATTAATGTCCCTGCTCGCACGTACCTTAGTTCGGTACTGTCGGAGACTAGAACCGTTTCTAACTCTGTATTAGAAGCATTGTTGTACTGTCAGCTTTATAAATTATTTTTATTACAATACCAAATAGCTCCCTGCCATCTTAGCATATATTAATTCATTTTTGTAATAATGAAAAATTTGATTAAAATATAAAATATAGGAACTTATAATGAAATAATAATAAAACTTTCCAAGGTTTTTTGTAAATTTATGCACTTCCAAATATTCGGGGAAAAATTGATTGATTTTTCATAAAAAAAAAGAAATAAAACCAAAAACATGTAAGTAATATTAGCCACGAATCAACACTATCTAGAGTTACTGCATGTCACTATTAATGATCGGTTATATTCTTATTGTACTCCAATGAACGTTGCATTTTTAAAATTACATTTTTTTTTATTATTCGAATTATTCTTCTTCTTATCGGTCGGGTTGATTTTTGGGCTTACTTACACACGTATCTATTATGATTTGTTAAGATATTTTCATAAATACTAGAATAATATAATATTATACTTGCTAGATCTTCTGTAAACTGATCTCTCCATATTTTGCGAGGTCTTTTTCCTAATCAACAGATGTGAATTCTTCCTACCCAGATCTTCTTTGCTATTTTGCCGTTCTTCATCGTCATTCCGTGTCTTATCCAGTGTCTATCTAATTTCCTGTACGATATTTGGATTTAAGTACCAGTGCTCGAATATCTTCATTTCAGCGACTTCTTCTCATATCAATTACTTGTATGGGATCATGATTCGATGTAGCATTTTGTATTCAAAAACTGTGAGGTCTTGTTTGTTCAGTGGCGTAAGGAATTTTAGTTTCTAAAGAAAAAATTATAAAGGGCCATGCAAAAAAAAAAAAAAAATCCGATCCACTAACAACAAGAAAAGGAAGAAGGTACGAAATGAAACGTAAAAAAAAGAGACCAAAGGATCTCGATTTCTTTTGAACCCTTAGACACTGTTTAACCGCGCTTAATACTAGTAACGCCACTGTAGAGGAGATATATAAATGATTTACAAAAATATAAAATTGGCCTCACACCAACTTGTATTATTGTAGTCCGGTGTAAATTAAGGGCTAATAATCTGGGAAACTGAAGCACCTTAATCTTGTAAAGCAAAAAATACCATTTCATTTTAGAGCAATTATGCAACCTAATAGTGCAGCGGGAAATGACAGATGGAGAAGAAGTAGAGATAGCTATTGCTAATGTTAATAAATTGCAAATGTTACTTACTCAGGATTCTGCCGGAAGTATTGCATAGCATACTGCAACAAGGAATGTTTTCCCGTTGAAGGTACTGGGCTGTTGGCTGTATTTTGGTTTATTTGGTTAGTCTGGTTTTTGGCCGTAAATGAAGATCTTACATCAGAAATAACTTGTGATGCTTCTTCCACTCTGGACACATCCGTTTTTTCTATTACTGGCGTTTGTTTGGGTGGAGTTGCTTTAACTTGAGTCTGTAAAAAATATGTTATTAGAAATAATCAAATTAATTTTTTTTTATTTAATAAAATAATAATAATAATAATAGTTCTTAATGCATAGGTTTCGGGCATACGAACCTATAGGCAGTTTAATTCTAATTTTTTTTAGTAAAATGAATGAAATGCATTTATCTGTTTACTATACTAATATAATAAAGAGACGATGTTTGTTTGTGTGTTTGTTAGAATTTCGAACTTATCGCAGAAATTACTGCACCGATTTGACAAATTCTATCTGGAGGATAGCCTATGCTTTCCAAAGTGCCAAATGCTTTGCTTCATAACTTTAAGGCTGCGTATAACTCCTAGAGGTTACCAATTTCTTATACAAAACTAACAATCTGAAATAAAATTAGTATCAATCTATACATCAAATTTTGCACCGAATTTTTATCTATCTAATAGGATATTTTTAATTGTAGAAACATTTATTGTTAAAATATTATCGCTCAATAACTTAATAATTGACATCAGCAACATTGTTCTGTAATTTTTTAAATCTATTTATGGGTTTCAAATATTTTTTATATTTATATAGTTTTGTGTAGAAATGTTCAAATAATACGTCAACATTTTTTTCGACTTGATTACTTATAATTTAGAACCCTCGTCGAAAAATATTATACTTGATGATAATGGAATGCCACTTGGTACACGTATTCTTCACAAAAATTAAATCATTTTTACGCGTTACACCTATTTTGAGAACCGCGGCAGATTCAAGATAGCGGCAAATATAGACTACCAAGTACAATAACTATAAGTAGTTTTCACAATAGAACATAATAGCTAAAACCCTTTTTGTAGAATGAAGCTTTAGCTACAATTTGCCGCATAGTACGCAAATATGCGTCGATTGGTTTACAAGATGGCGTCTATAATGCAATTTGCTTAATTACAATTACATGACAGTTTTTTTTTAAATTTAAAATATCCTATTAGATAGATAAAAATTCGCTGCAAATTTTGATATATAGATTGTTATTAATTTCATTTCCGATTACTAGTTTTGTATAAGAAACTATAGGGAACTATAGGGTTGTGCGCCGCCTTAAGACAAAAATGGAAGAAGCAATGATAAATAACATGAGGTAAGTCAGAAATAGGAGCACCCGAAAATTCACAAAATAGCTTACTTTCTTATAGCTGGCTAAACTATAAGAAACGTGGTAAAACTAGATATGTTTGATGAATTATATAAGTAATATAATTAATGAATTAATAAAATTAGGCTACTCCAAACCTTTAAGTGGCATTAAATGGAATTTAAATTTTCTTAAGTTGTCACTAGCTAGCTTTTTATGCATTGAAACAAAATGATCAAAAGCTTCAATCAATCGGTAAAAGTTACTAGTTTTGAAAATCTAGTTCCGCTTAAACCCAAGACACCGCCTAAAGTTTATAAAAACGTTAGCATAGTTAAATAAATAGTTTTATTTATCATTTGTCCGAATCCTACTATTAATTCATTAATTGTAAAACTAGATGTAGATAATTTATAGCCCTCAATTAGATCGACAAACAAGTCTAAAAGACAGTATCTAAATTATTTGTAATAGCAAACTAACAATAACCATTTTTAAGTTACGAAATAAAAATATTTTCATTACAGGAAATTTTCGGATGTAAACTACAAAAACTTTTGAACATATAAGTATATCAAAATAACCGTTCTACGGTCAACTCGTCGGCTGTTCGATAGTAAGTTGTGTTGTGCGCTCTGATGTTAGTATTACTATACATCGTATATATGAAAGTCACTTTCGACGAGTAAGAACAACAATCGCACAGATAACTATTCAAATGTGCGTTATAAGTTTGCGTTTATCCTCGTTCAAATGCACCATTAGCCCAATTAGTCACAACGTTTCGATAGATTATTAGATTAGGTACCGACAGTATTTTTGTCTAATTGTGCTCCTCTTGTATGGCGCCTACTTGCACACTCTGCCTATAAGCAGGGGCGCGCCAACCCGAGGGTGCAAGGAGTGCACCGCACACGGGCGGCAAATTTCAGGGGCGCCAAAAAGCTTCGTCAATCGTTGTTTAATAATAATAATAATCATAAAAAACGTTTATCATGTTAATTAAATAATTGTGGATTGTAAAAAAAATATTTTTGTTTAAATGACGAAAATAAATAATGCTGGTAATGTTAGATGTGGAGATGGTCGTGTCCGTAATGAGTAGAAGTGGAAAGGTTGTACAGGTATCGGACATAAAATGAATATTATATCTATCAGTAGTTTAAAATCACAAAGTTTTGATTTTAAAATACTGACACGTAAACAGTTTATTTACGGTTTTTTATGTGTTTGACAAACAATAGTGATTTTTTTATATTTTTTTAATTTTATTTTTATACTCAATTTTTTTATTACAACGACCACCGTATTTTAAATGTATGTCCATTACATCAGCCGCTGCTGATAACTGCATATCACAGGCTGAAACTGTGATGCATAAACTAATATATGCGAAACGTCCCAATGAGTTAAACTAACTTATTATTTTTTCCTACCTATCTGACGATTAAAGAAGAAACACATTTATTATATATATATATATATATATATATATATATATATATATAATATATAAAATAATAAATATATAAATATAATAAATATAATATATATATTGATAAAAGTGCAATTTAAATTTATATTAGTTTTATTGGAATCTCATCTATATTAATAAAATTAGAGGCAACATCTGTTTTTTTATTTTTTCAGTCTCATATTTGGTTTCTAGACGTTTCAAATGATAATAGGACAATATCAAAATTGTTTATAATAAGAAAACCTTTTTTTTTTTTGTTCTGTATACATTTTCGATTGGATGAATATTTGGGGATTTACGGTGGCACTCTAAAGCTAAAATCTTGAAATATTTCACTTATTATTTGCTTTACATGAAAAATGTGTATTAGGAAACTTATTTTCTTCTCTTTAATCTAGTTTATGGTAAGAAGATTATTTAGGAGCAAGGAGAGAGTGTTACTTAAAACGTTGAAATTTCTCATTTATTTAACAGAAAAATATGAGAAAAGAAACTCATGTATATGTAAGTCGAGACCCTTCTGTATATTTTCTGTTCTGTTTATGTAGTCTTAGTCTTTGTGAAGTTTACAATTGGGAATGTTATGTGAAATATGCTAAAAATGGACTTTTTGGCTTCGGGAAGAAATATATTACAAGAGCGTAACGTAAAAAAATTGATGTGAAGTGTGAATTTTCACACATTTCAGGGTTTTGCAGGTATTTAGTAAGTGAATGATGATTATTTGGGGTGCCAAAACAAATTTTGACAAAATATTTTTTTATGAATTTTAATTCGAATGCCTATTACCATTATTTAAGTTTTTAATGATGTGCAGTATTTTTTTTTTATATATCAAGTTTCATTAAGATTTTGAAAATTGCGCCTATGGCTTCCATTGGTTGTTTTTAGTCATAGCTCCTCCCCTTTGATTTCGTGTACATTCAACTATATAATTAAATTATATTTTCAACAATTTCCACTGGTTATTAAATTTACGCTATTAAAAATTAAATGCAACAATTGCCAAAATATAATTAAAATTTTGAAAAAATAATTTAAACAATATAAAAATGCAAAAAATAAATAAAAAACAATATTGTCTCCTCACGTAGGACTCGAACATGAGTCCGATTACGAATTCTTGGACAGAACGCAAGTATCTTAGCAACTGCACCAAGAAACACGTTACTGTTTAGCGTATTATATAACTATAAGTTGTCAACATTATTAGCAAAAAAACACAAAAAATGCTTTTTTTTCCAAAAACATAATCTGATCAAAAATTCCTGTTGAACTATTTCGGTTCACACCAATGTACATTACTTAGACTTTTTTCAGATTTTTAGTTTAAACCATCTGGGCTACAGGGTGTGGGACAAAATTTTTTTTGCACAATATTGGCAAAAATCGCTTCAAAATAATTTATTTTGGAAAAATAAAAATTTGTTCGTTAATCCACGTACCAAGGGCTTTCATTTGATACCCTACTCAGAATTAAAAAAAAATATTTTTTTTTTCGATGAGCACATATTTGTTTATATTTTTAGGGGGATATGTTTTTTAGATGTTTTAGTATTTTTCCTATGTGCGGGTCAAAGAGTTGTATAAGCATGCCAAATTTCAACTCTCTAGGTTTAGCCGTCTGGCTACAATTTTTACCGAACAGACAGACAGACAGACAGACAGACGACAAAATGACGGTATAAGGGTTTTTTGGTCATACCTACAAAACCCTAAAAAGGTAAGCTTACTTATGTTTTTTTAATATTAATAATTAATTATATTTTTCTGAAATCGACAATAAAGAAAAAAAGTAAAGTAGCATCACATCGGCAATAAAGTATAAATTTTGTACGATTTAATAAGTTTAATTTAATAATATTTAATAACTTAAATTAATATTTAATAAAAATAAGTAAATTAAGTGAATATACATCCAGCTGTTTACACGCGAATCTCGGACATAAAACCGACAGTACACAACACTTTATTTCAACAACTGAACCAGTAGAAACGAAGTACAAGATCCAATTTAATTTATAGGTATATAGATATATAGAGAACCTCGCCATACTTATGTAGGAGAGATCGCAATTTCGTACGTAAGGTAAGTTACGAGAAGTGAAAACCGCTAGCCATAGACATGAAATTCACGTGGTCAGTGTGATGTTTCTACCGGTCCTAGTATCTCTTTATAACCAAGTACTCATTTTTAGGGTTTTGTAGGTATGACCAAAAAACCCTTATACCGTCATTTTGTCGTCTGTCTGTCTGTCTGTCTGTCTGTCTGTCTGTCTGTCTGTCTGTCTGTTCGGTAAAAATTGTAGCCAAACGGCTAAAGCTAGAGAGTTGAAATTTGGCATGCTTATACAACTCTTTGACCCGCACATAGGAAAAATACTAAAACATCTAAAAAACATATCCCCCTAAAAATATAAACAAATATGTGCTCATCGAAAAAAAAAATATTTTTTTTAAATTCTGAGTAGGGTATCAAATGAAAGCCCTTGGTACGTGGATTAACGATCAAATTTTTATTTTCGCAAAATTAATTATTTTCAAGCGATTTTTGCCAAAATTGTGCAAAAAAAATTTTGTCCCACACCCTGTAGCCCAGATGGTTTAAACTAAAAATCTGAAAAAATTCCAAGTAATGTACATTGGTGTGAACCGGAATAGTACAACAGGAATTTTTGTTCAGATTATGTTTTTGGAAAAAAAAAGCATTTTTTGTGTTTTTTTGCTAATAATGTTGAAAACTTATAGTTATATAACACACTAAATTATAACTTGTGTGTTGGTGCAATGGTTACGGTACTAGCATTCTGACCGAGAAAATGAGTGTTCAAATCCCCGAGAAGAGACAAGATTATTTTTAATTTTTTTTTTTGCATTTTTATTTTGTTTAAATTATTTTTTCAAAATTCTAGTTATATTTTGGCAAATGTTGCATTTAATTTTTAAAAGCGTAAATTTAATAACCAGTGGAAATTGTTGAAATTATAATTTAATTTTGTTTGAATGTACACGAAATCAAAGGGAGGAGCTCTGACTAGAAACAACCAATGAAACCATTTGGCGCAATTTGAAGCCATTTGGCGCAATTTTCAAAATCTTAATGAACCTTGCTGTATAAAAAAAATACTGCACATATTAAGAAACCTAGATAATGGTATTAGGCACTCGAATTAAAAGTAACATAAAAATATTTTAACATAAAATTTGTTTTTAAAGCTCTTAGATTAAGAGATGATAAATTATTTTTAAAATATTGTTCATTTTACAGTGAATACTACAAAGCAAAATATGTCCTACACACTCAGCATTCCGCCTTCACTTAATATTTTTAGATTATATATCTATCTAAGAGGAATTTATTGCGCATAGTTTGTACTAGCAGAGGTTAGTACTTCCTTCGGGATTTAGTCGAATTTACCTTGGCGATCGCTCATAGCTCACAAATATGAATTTTATAAAACTAAAAGTGTATTAAATACAAATGTTTATTCCTTTATGTTCTGTTATACACATGTTTTATGTTAATTCAATAATAAGGACTTCCTTAACTTTCTAAATATTCATGCAATGGAAAAAATACATTGTTTTGTTATATTTAGGGCATTTATAATAAATAAATATTTATTGGCTGGTAACTGGGATTCCGTTTTTAGTAATAAATTAGTTTAGTGTGATAACTTGGCGCATTACATAGTAGCGCTGCAGGAGCCATGTTGCCAAGTCTTAATAATCTTTTTGTTATTTTTATTAACAATTAACACGAAAATTTTTAAATATGTATTTTTTTTAGAATTAATTTATAGATATATAATATATATTATATGTACATAAATAGTTATAAATTTTTTTGTTTTTAATACAATGAATAACTAAAAATCGAAAACCGTTTAACTGACAACGCTGTATAGGAATAAAGCGCTCACGTGATACAAGCACACAAAAATTTGTTAACATATGCCAGTGCTGCCAGATTAGGGGAAAAGTCCCTAAAACTAGGGATATATTGTAAACTTTAGGGAAATAGGGAGGAAAATATAAATCTAAGTAAATCTAGGGATTTTATGCAACAAAGAGCCTCTTTTATATAGAGCAGTAACGGAAGTATTAAATTTATATTTATTGGTTAATATGTCATTTAAAATACGCGCCATATTTAAAATTCGAATTTGGTGCAAACAACAAGCAACTGATAGCGCTGCCGTCTGCCGCAGTGTTTCGGTTGTTCCATTTTTGGTGACCTTGTGGCGTATGTCTTGCCTCTTGCCTATGTTGTTTGTCGTCGACGTTCAGTGAGGTTATGCAGTTTTTTGGAATGTTAATGAAAGCGCGCCACTTCTTAATAACCTAAAACTAATACAACAACAAAGAACACCTGAAAAACTGTTATGACTTATTCCAAAGCAGACGTATACCGAGGTTCCACTGTATATTGAAGTTGGCTTTTACTGAACAAAATGATCAAAAGCTTCAATCAATCTGTAAAAGATACTAAATTTGAAAATCTAGTTCCGCCTAAGTGTTTGGAATAGACCATATTGCATAATTTAATAAAATAAAATACAGTCTGTTCCAAACGGTTAAGCGGAACTAAATTTTGCAATCTAGTTACTTTCATCGTTTAAATCGTGCTTTTCGACCGTTTTGTTTAAGCTTTGTAAATCATACTTACAATAAACATTTTTGGTTAAGGTTAATATCATTTTAAAATGTCATTTTCTTTATATTTTGATTTTTTGTGTCATTCTTAATACAAATTTCCCATTTATTTATTTTTTTGTCATTAAAATATACAAAAAAAATAAATTAATTTTGACATAGGTCATTCGTTTCCATGGTTTCATTGTTGTAATTTTAAATTTTGACATCCCAACATGAAAAATGAAATAACCCAAGCAAGGTCCCTTGTCGTGACAACCTAAAAGAACGAAATTCCCATTTAGTTCCGCCTAAGCGTTTGAAACAGACTGTATATATAAAAATATTATTATAAGCGGTTCACTTTTGTAAGAACAAACTAAGAGGGAATTTTGTTTTCAATAGTTTGCACTTTTGAAGCTGTATGTCATGTTGGTATTAAAAAATGTCACTTTTTTAAAATGTCGATGCATTTGACAGATGTCATAATGAAAAATGATATCTTATTTATAATGATCATAACCTTATCAACCTAAAGTCGGTTTTACAGCGTAAGGAATATTTTTAATTGACATTTAAAGTCAGTAACACACCATAAAAGTAACCAAAATAACCAGGTCTAGTGTGTTCTTACAAAAGTGAACAGCTTATAATAATTATTTGCGTTTTAACCTTTCAACACGGTTTAAAAAATTGGGACTAAATAAACATTTTTCGAAAATATTTTAGGGATAAATAGGGAATTTCAATAATATATCGGGGATAAATGTGGAATTTATAAAAAATATTTAGGGAAAAACCAGGAATTTTTAAATATTATTTTAGGGATTTTTAGGGAAAAACTAACATAGTAATGGGGAATTTTCATTATCGTCATCTGGCAGCACTGACATATGCATTCTACTGTTGGCTGTAATCGCATCACAACTTTGTTTCGTGCAAATAGTTTTATCTTATTCCTTAATTGATCTTTTTGGCATTACTTTTGGTATTATTTGGTATTATTGTTTATTTGGTATAATTGATTCTGCTTCTGGATTACGTTATAATTTTTTTTACGGTATTATTTTGTTTGTGTGGTATAATTAGGGTGACCAGACGTACTCTTTTTAGGGTTTTGTAGGTATGACCAAAAAACCCTTATACCGTCATTTTGTCGTCTGTCTGTCTGTCTGTCTGTCTGTTCGGTTAAAATTGTAGCCAAACGGCTAAACCTAGAGAGTTGAAATTTGGCATGCTTATACAACTCTTTGACCCGCACATAGGAAAAATACTAAAACATCTAAAAAACATATCCCCCTAAAAATATAAACAAATATGTGCTCATCGAAAAAAAAAATTTTTTTTTTATAATTCTGAGTAGGGTATCAAATGAAAGCCGTTAGTACGTGGATTAACGATCAAATTTTTATTTTTGCAAAATAAATTATTTTGATGCGATTTTTGCCAAAATTATGCAAAAAAATTTTTGTCCCACACCCTGTAGCCCAGATGGTTTAAACTAAAAATCTAAAAAAATTGTAAGTAATGTATATTGGTGTGAACCGAAATAATACAACAGGAATTTTTGATCAGATTATGTTTTCGGAAAATAACGCATTTTTTGTGGTTTTTGGTTCACAAAGTACAAAAGTTATACCAATGTAAGACACTCACATTCAAGGCGTACGATGGCGTAACGGGTTAGAGCGCTGGTGTCGGAAGCTAAAATTCTCTGGAAAACGAAGGGTTTCGAGTTCGAGTACGGAGTGAATTTTATATTTTCTGTTTTTTTTTTTGCATTTTTATTATGTTGAAATTATTTTGTCAAAATTCTAATAATATTTTGACAAATGTTGTATTTAATTTTTAGGAGCGTAAATTTAATAACCAGTCTTATTATATGATTAACAGACGATAAATTATTTTAAAAATATCGTTCATTTGTCATGATTACTACAAAGTAAAATTTGTCCTACACACTCAGCATACCGCCTTCACTTATTATATACCTGCGAAACCCTGAAATGTGTGAATATTCACACTTCACATCAATTTTTAAATATAAAATACTTGATATACACTACAATGAACGTTAAAACACCTGAGTAGATGACTTTCGCTGAATTAATAATTAAACAGAAAATATTAAAATCTGCACTTACGAAGGATATTATTATTACTATTATATTGTTCTTTGTTGACATTTATACTGTCAAAAAATAAATTAAGTACCATTTAATCCTTAAATTATAGCAAATAACTTACGTCTGACCATACTCGGACATAAGTCAAAAATGGACGAATATCAAATCATAGTCTTTTTTAGCTTGCACAAATGCATTTAGGCGGTTCAAAAACCTAAATAACGCATAATATAATACTTGTGAATGCGCGTGAAAGTTCAATAAAGATGGAGATTTAAAAGGATGAGATTTTAAGATAAAGGGGAATGCGCGTGGACATACGTCAAGAAGACATTGTAAATCAAATGAACGTAAGTCAAATTATTGCTATATTCAACAGGTGCAAAACTGCACACCATGAAAAAAATGATATGAAGTGTAAATTTTTACACATATCATGATTTCGTAAGTATAATCCATTCACGACGTTTCCTCATCTAAGTGGGTTATGATATTTGTTTTGTTAAGTTGGTTAGTAACAAAATTACATCAAGTAAATATATTGCCAGAGCTATTTACCGAATGAATATTTTTTATAAAATGTCACATGAATGATATTTTAAAATTAGATCTTTTTTATGGATTTAATTTAATTTTATTTTACAAATCTAGTTATATTTCGTGGCTACCAACAAACAACTAATATAGTGGCCCTACTCGGATGAGAAAACATCGTGGATTGATTATATTTAGTAAGTGAAGAAAGCAAGGGAGTCTCCGGAGTCTCAACTTTTAAATGTTTTATTCCAAACCCTTAAGCTTTTTTGTTCTCAATTATTTCTAATTTACTTATTTTTTGTATATTTTATTTTATAACTTTTTTTATTATGTCTATTTTACATTGCTATCAAATGTTAAACAAATTTTAGTTCATGTGCATTTACTAATTTCACCCTCAGACCTTAGAAGGGTAAGTAGGTTCGCCGAGTGACTGCCCGGGCCCCGGTAATACAATAATTCCTGGCCCGATAACAGATAAAAAATCACGCGTAGATAGAAATTGTACTTAATTTTTTCTGTAATATAATATACTAGCAGAAATAGCCGGCGTTGCCCGGGAGAAAAATTAAGTTTATTAAACGATATTTACATTTAAAATGGTTAAAAAACTCTTATTTTATGGATTATAATTTAAGAGCGTTTAATTTGTCAAAATAGTTTTATGTAGGGTTTTAACAATGTACATATACTAAACACGATCTGTGATCAACTGTCTTGTAATTGTAACGTGTAACAGCTCTGTACTCCCAACAGCGCAACACAAGGTCAATTTCACGAAGTCTTACGACATGACACGAAGCATAACACTGAACACCACACCCAAATAAGTGTACATACTTTGCGCTTTATATATTAGATCGGTGTTTCTTAAACTATGGGTCGCGACCCCAAATGGGGTCGCAAAACGAAATGCTGGGGTCGCGGAAATTAAATTTAGACACACGAATTTAATGTTAACATATATGATTTATATTTAATACCAGGGGTCGCAAATAATCTCGATGATATAAAATGGGCCATGAATGAAAACAATTTAATAGTTAGTTAGTTAAAAATTTTGGCGCACAGCAACAAAGGCTATTTGCGCCTAACGCAGCCCATCTAAATGACTACACTACATATTAAAACAATAAATTAGACAATAAATAAATAAATAAAATCATTAAAAATACGCATACTCAATAAAAGAAATCTTGCACGGACAAATACAAATAAATTATATAAAAAGTCTGTTCGAAAAAATGAACATACGCTGAAAAAAGTTTAAGAAGCGCTGTATTAGATGATATACGTTTACGACACGTGCTCATTTTCAATGCGGAAGCTACTGATAGAAACGCCACAAAGACTATAAACACTATTATTTCAATTATTACATCAACTATGAAGTTGAAAACATGTTGAGTACACCGGGAAAAATAGAGTATATTATTAATAGAGTATATTTATAATGTCTAGGACAGTGATCCTCAACCTTTTCGAAGCCGCAAACACTTTTTGATTATAAAACAATTTCTTGTGAAACCCCAAAATGAGTAACATATATACCGTGTGTATGTTATTACGTGAACAAGGTATATATGTCACTGTAAAAGCCCGTATATTGGTAAATTTTAGGTTTAACTAGTAAATCTTAGAATTTACCAACCATTAAGAGTTGGTAAATCTTAGGTTTTACTGGAAAATCTTAGGATTTACCGTAGTTCGGGCTTTTACAGTAACATATATATCTATATATATACCGTGTGTGCAACGAAACGCGGAACATAGCAGTTTAACATGGGACCTTAAATAAGTGCGGAAATTCTTTAAAATTAGGTTTTATTTTTAAAAAGTCTAAATTTGATGACATGGAATGTCTGCAACACTAGTAATTTGGAAAATAAAATATGATATTTTCGTCTAAATTCATATAGCCGTGGAAATAAAACATGAAACAAAAATTGAATATAGTCCTACTGCAAATAACAACTGCATAAAAAGAATAAGTTGCCTTCTTTTGAAGGTAATGATAAATAAATCAGATTAATAAATAAAACACTCGGTAAGTTTCACAAATACGTGAAATTTGTGAAACTTACCGAGTGTTTTATTTATTAATCTTATTTTAAATATGTTTCACCGAGAATACACGGACTCCTCTGTCAATTATATTATAAATAAATCACAGAAATTGAAACAGTAGATTATTTTATTATACTGATACCGGCAATATAGAGAAGTTGCAATGAAATTTATATTAAATGTTCAAAGATGTCTCCATTTTCTGCCAAATAATAACCTAATCTATCATAGAAAGAACGGCGAACATTTACTTGTTAATAATATGATAGCTTAGAACATTCTAGAGACATTCTGTCTTTAAGCTAAAACTCGATTTAAATACAAAATTGCCTAGCAACGCAATGCGTTTTAATGAGTTTTTAATAAGTTTTAGCTTACATCTAGTTTTAAGACTTTCATGCAACCGGGCACTAAAGAAAATATTCTGTCTTTTAATGATCCTAAATCTGGATATTTATTATCACTCTAAATTTTTGATTTTAAAAATCCCCATAAAAAGTAATCATTTAGCGCCAGATCCGGAGACCGTGCGACGACCAGTGAACTGGTCCATTTCTATCAAACCATGTATCGGGAAATACTTGAAGATATAGTTGACCATCATTTTGTTTTATGTTTTATTTCCACAGCTATCTGTATTTAGACGAAACCGTCGTATTTTATTTTCCAAATATCTAGTATTTTAGACATTTTATGGTATCAGATTTAAACTTTTTTTAAATAAAAACCAATTTTAAACAACTTTTTATTCTTGTATTTTTGCTCTAAAATGTACAAGAGAGCCAATAGCCGCACTATTTCAAATCCCATGTTAAAATACGGTAAACCACGTTTCGTTGCACACACGGTATAAAGTTAGTGGAAAATATAAATTTTACAAAAAGTAAATTTTACTCGTTTATCTCAACAGGAGTTTTTATTTGACAGCCTGTTCAAAATTATATATGTAAATGCATGCTAAAATTCAGCTTCCTAGGTTCAGACATTTGGCAACTATTGCTACAGTACAGACAGACACATAAGTAACGGTATAAGGGTTTCTTGATATCTACGAAATCCTAAAAAGGTTGTTTTCGTAAAACCATATAATAAACTTATGAAGTGTTAATAATAATATAAGTGGTAAAAGTAAACTATTTTTATAATTAGATATATTTTTTGGAATTCGTACGTCGCACTTAATAAATTAAACAATATTTGCGGTCCGTACTTTGCCACAAGAAGGTTCAAAACCATTTGCGATTCCCATACTGTGCGCCGCGAAAACATTACAATATTCCTTCAATTGCGTTAGTTAGACCAGGGGTTGGCAAACTTTAGAGGCTAAAGAGCCAAATTCACCCTTTACGGCATCTGGAAACATTTTAAAGAGCCATAATTTTGTTGAAAAAGTCATGTATTAAGACTTTTTGAATATTTTCTAAATTTTATTCCTTATCAACTTAATTTGAAGAGCCAGTCGAATGTCCTCAAATAGCCGTATGGGCTCGCGAGCCGTAGTCTGCCGACCCCTGAGTTCAATGTTTTGACTTGGGGCACCGCGAAAAAATTCTGATAGATTAAGAGCACCAGCAACCGAAAATTTTTGGGACCACTGGGTTAAATGTAAAAATTTATTGTTTATTGACTTATTTGTACTTTTTCAATTTCCCAATAATTTGGTACAATGCCAATAAATTAGTGCGCCTCTGTACAAATTCCTTCGTAGATCAGGTATTTTAAAATCTTACATATTTTACTCAAAAAACGTCTAATTTCCTAGTTTATTTGTAAACCAGTTCTTCGTAGCAAAAAGATTTATTAAATAAGAAACGTAAAACACTAATAACTCGTGTCACGTAATATTCTGTAACAGTGGTGTTGTTAGTAGGAAATTTCACTGTGGGGTCATTAATTTTTACCTTATCCAATAAGCAAGAAAAGTTCGTAATCGGTCAAAATAGTTGATTCAAAAATTATAATTAATTTGAGGTTTCTATATTTTGAAATTTTGATTCGTTCCCACTCCAAAGCCACCTGTTTACACTTACGAGATATTATTTCCACAGACAATCCTTATTCCAGTGGTGTAACTAGTATTAATCGCAGATTAACAATAATTCGGGGCCCAAGAAACATAGGGGCCCAAAACGAGCTGGAATATTTGCGACGCCCACCATAAAACAATTTTTTCCTCAAAAATTTTAATGACAAGTAAAAGTATTTTATAGTTATCTGTGATTAATTACGAGGGCGGGATGGAAAGTTGTGCGAACTACTAGGCGTAGATGACGCTGGTAAAATTTGATATGTGAGGTTATATGCATAACAAATTCATTTGATGTCAATTTTCTTAGGCTGGTTTGGATAGGTTTAAAAAAAAAATCCGGCGGATTTCTTCCGTCGCTTCGTAACTACGGATGAGAAATGGGTCCATTATTACACGCCAGAGACTAGGGAATACTCCAAACAGTGGATTCATCGCGGTTCCCCGGATCCAAAAAAAGGCAAAAGTGTACAATCGGTACAAATATCATGGCATTCAATTTTAGGTCACGCAAGGGAACTTTTATATCCAAAAGAGTCAAACAATTAACGGATAATACTATGCTGACCTTCTTGACTGTTTACGAATGAAATTCTCGAAAGACGTCAAAAAGAAACATCTCTACTACTATGACAATGCACCTGTCCATTACAGCGGCATCGCAACTCTAAAACTGGAAGAATTAAAGTTTGAAGTAGTTGGTCATCTATCTTATTTGACAGATCGGGCATCTTCCGACTTAAATCTCTTTTCAGACCTAATAAATGATTATTTCGAGTCAAAACAAAAAATCACTTTAAGGGGGCATACAGGTGCTCCATTATCACTGGAATAAGTGTATAGAATTAAGAGGTTATTATGTAGAGAAATAAAAATTAAATTAATTTTTTTAAAAATCTTTCATTTCCTTTCGTACTACTTTTCATCCAACCCTATACTGATTTTTATCATAAATACGTAAATAGTTTTGCACAAAATATCCACTACTTCTTAAATAATAATGGGGGGCCTTACAAATGCCAAACGGAAGCCACGACGAGTTTTGTTTGCTCTTGACTATAAATAATTATTTTTCAAGGACATAAAAAAATAGAAATAATTTTTGTATATTTGTACTGTTTGGTAACGATAGAAAGTAATTAATTAAAAGTTTTGACAATCAGTATTCTTTGCAAGTGGCAATTCAAATTTCTTCGAGAGGTCCCTTCTTATTGGTAGAGAGGGGGCATTTATATATTTTGCTTACGGGGTTAAAATTCCTAATTACGCCACTGTATAATTCCTTATTCACAGTAAAATTTAACCATAATATAAAACTAATGATTGATTTTTGTTCAGTTTATATATATATATATATATATTTATTTTTTATTTGTATTTAGAGTTCTCTTCTAGTACTCAGATCTGTTCAATTTCCTAAGCAAACTATAAACCGAAATAAATAGTTTACTCAGAACACAATCATCATTAGGCTGATTTGCGCGAGGGTTACGTTCAGAAAAAAGAACACCGCACAGTACGAATCACGATTTTTTAATCATAGTTACGCTGTTTTACGTATTTAATTAATACGCATGTTTCCAATTATTTGTTAAGAACACATATAGATAGGCTTAATATACATCCCAGTTTGACCGGGACTCTCCGGTTTGAAGGTATGGTCCTGGCCAGTTTGTCATTTTGTCCCGGATATTTTGTAAAAATTAAAGAGTGCCATATACACGTAGTACAAAAAGTACTGCCTCGGAAAATAGTGATTAGGCAACTAATTAAAAATAACAAAACATTTTTAAAGAAATTTCACGCTAGTGATAAATATTAATAACTTTTAAATAATAAGTTATGTTCAATTAAGAGTAATTAAAAATTATTACTACGAAATTTTTGTTTTTTGTTAACCACTCCGTTATTTAGCCTTTTCAATCATAAGTACTTAGCGTAGGCGCTACTTTCTGTTTTGATCAAAATCGCAAAACTGTCCCGGTTTGAGAAAAAAATATTATGGTAAGTCTACAATAGATAAATAAAAATTTTCTTACGACCGGGTGTAAAACCGACTTTATGTATTTAGTCTTTGACATATAACGTGTCACTTTATTCGCGATTCAAGCCCAAGACCTTAGCAATGTGTATTACCACTACGCTATGCCGGTCAGCCTCTCTGAACATTATATGAAATAAAATTTCAAATTGATTAAATAAATTGTAACTGATCGTCGTGAGAAAAGTGTATGCATCCCGGGAGTAAAGTGCATCATTAATCTCTCAAATGAAAATACCCTCGACTCCCTTCGGTCGTCTAGGGAATTACTTACATTCTCGGGATTAAACCATCACTTTACGCCCTAGATACATAAATAACTATTTAGTAAACAAACATTTCACTTTAAAAAGATTTATTTTAACAAGAAATCGGGTAAATCTATGGATTACTGTATTTTCGTTTTACAAAATTTTCCGTCAATTTATGAAAGTTATTTACCGATCAATTTATGAAATATGTTGAACAAAAATTAGTATCAATATAAATAAAATTGGAGGCGATATCTATCATTATTTTTTGGTCCTCGTACTTCGTTTTACCAACTAATCATTCACTCTGTTCTATCAAAATGTCTGCCAAATTTTATTTATACTGTTGGGACAGATGAATTAAAATTAGAATAAATACTTTTTATATATATTCAATGAATATACATACATACATACATACATACATACATACATACATACATACATACATACATACATACACATATATATATATATATATATATATATATATATATATATATATATATATATATATATATATATATATATATGTTTGCGTGAATATATATATATTCACGCAAAGTAGTTTTTCAAGGTCTGACATAAAATACTGTTATAAATGTGTTGGGGTTTGTAGTGGAAGAGAAATTTAATAATTTGGCAGACCATGTAACTAATATTATTTAACAATTATTGCTCAATACTTTGGATGACTTTTTTAAAGGTCATATCTTGACGTTTATATTGTGTAAAATTTACATTAGCAGCAATTAATATAATATTATTCACTTTATCCGAACATCACGATTCAGGTGTTCAAAATATTACAAAACGTCAGTAATAACATGTAAACATGTTACTGTGGAAAGTACTATTTAGATATTATTTATTTCTTCAGAATCTGCTATAAAGCTTATTTTTTAAGTCTGTAAGGTAAGCAAGTCTATTTTCAATTGACGATTACTGACTATTGAACATTAATCATCCTTTGTTTTTGTTTTTTCCATATACGAAGTAAGGAAAGTATTGTAATGCATCGATATTTGGCCAGTTTTTAAGATCGCTTAAATGATGAAGACTAGCTTTGAATCGGTGCATATTTATCTTTACATCTACTTATGGGGACTTGGGTAAATATGTGTTTACTTCAGTTTTTAAGAGGTCTGATCAAGGCCATATGACTGATATTATAATTAACGTACTGACTATTTCAATTTCACTCATTCTGGCAGCTTATAAAAGAACTAGCTGGAATACACATATTTCGTACCGTTTTTGTAATGTACATTTGTGTTGTAAAGTAAAAAAAAAAACATAAGTGATATTTCAATTTCAAGTAGAACAGAAAATAACCGTTGCTTTATTCTAAACCACTCTTTTATATTAATTTTCAATGTTAAGTAGTTTTCCCACAGTAAATAATAAATTAGATAATTCAATTTTATAAGTAACACTTCCCATTCCCCCTAAATAATCTCCGTATTTAAAACTGCATGGAAGATAGAAAAAAAAAGTGTTTCCTCATACACATTTTTCATGTAAAGTAAATAATAAGAAATTTTAGTTTTAGGGTGTTCCTCCGTAACTTCCAAAATATTCATCCAATCGAAAAAATATATAGAACAAAAAAGATTTGTTTTCTTATTTTAAACAATTTTTGTCATATAGGTTTTTGACATAAGTCAATAAAGGAGATGTTTTAAAATTTTAGCTCTAGGGTGTCTACTGTATCTTCTCACATATTCATCTAAATGAAAAAATGCATAGAAATAAAAGATTATTTTCCTTATTATAAACTATATTTATCATACATATTCATCTAATTGAAAAAATCTGTTGTTAATAATAAGGATGACATTTTAAGTAACAGTTTTAACTCCGAAAGCCCCCCCCCCCTAGAATAAAAACTTTGGAATACCTTATAGCCTATATTGGAATCCTGGTTTTACTCTATCATCTTACCAAATTACGTGAAAATATGTCCAGCCGTTTTTGCATGAATCTCGGACAGACAGACAAAAATTGATTTTTTTGCGGATAATGTCTTATAATCATCTGAAACGTGTAGAAACCAAATATAAGACCGAAAAAATTAAAAAACAGATATAGCCTCTAATTTTATTAATATAGTACAAGTGCGCATTTTGTCAATCTGATGTGTTCCTCGTTTAAGCAAAACTACAACAAACCACAATGCACAAGCGAACCGAAATAGTACAAACGGAATTTGTAAACATTTTATTCTGTCGAAACAATTTTATGGAAATAACTTTTTTTTTTAAATTCTGGTGAGATATTAAATGAAAACTCTTAATATTTAAATCAACAAACGTGCATAAATTAATTTTCCAAAACTTTCAAGTCGCTATAGAGAATATAATTTTTCGTAAACCATAAAAGATATTAAAAAATGTTAAGATATTAAGTAATAGTTATTTAAAAATTTTATCCAAAGATTCCCCCAACTTATTCACACATGCAATTTCTAGAAAAAATGGATAAACGGGAGGTCTGAAACACAGGGTGTGTGTTTCCTTCGAGTGATTTTTTTAAAAGGATTTGGAAAAAATCTGTATCACTTTTCTTTTTTTTACAAAAAAACATGCAAAATGGCGTAGAAACGAATCTTAAGTTTAAAAATATGCATCTACATTTTCAAACTTAAGCCGGGAAATATCTGACAAGGGTCAAATAACGAGGATCAGTTAGCGAAGCTGCTGAAACCATAATCAATCGAAGGTGATTCTCGATCCGATTTTTTTATCCCCCTAAGAACATTCTTTATTGAATCGCATGCTACAGTTTTAAAAATTAAATGCAACATATGCCAAAATACAACTAGAATTTTGACAATATAATTTAAACAAAATAAAAATGAAAAAAAAAAAAAAACAGAAAACATAAAACTGACAGGAATCGAACTGTAGTTTGCAAATTAGGAAGCGAGAACGCTACCCACTAGACTACGAGCTTCAGTATGTTACATAGCGAATTAAATATTTAACATATTTTAGTTAAAAACACAAAAACTGCGTTATTTTCCGAAAACATAATCTGATCAAAAATTCTTGTTGTACTATTCCGGTTCACACATAGGTATGTACATTACTTAGAATTTTTTCAGATTTTTAGTTTAAACCATCTGGGCTACTGGGTGTGAGACAAAATTTTTTTTGCACAATTTTGGCAAAAATCGCTTCAAAATAATTTATTTTGCAAAAATAAAATTTTGATCGTTAATCCACGTACTAAGGGCTTTCATTTGATGTCCTACTCAGAATTTAAAAAAATATATTTGTTTTTTGTATGAGCACATATTTGTTTATATTTTTAGGGGGATATGTTTTTTAGATGTTTTAGTATTTTTCCTATGTGCGGGTCAAAGAGTTGTATAAGCATGTCAAATTTCAACTTACTAGGTTTAGCCGTTTGGCTACAATTTTAGAACAGACTTAGATTTTTCTGACAATTTTAGACAGACAGACAGACGTCAAAATGACGGTATAAGGGTTTTTTGGTCATACCTACAAAACCCTAAAAACAACAAATAAAAATTCACATATAATTAGTGAAAAAAGAAACAAATTATTACTTAAGCAATTAATAGATTAATGTCCGAGATTTTCGTCTCAAAATTAAGTGGTTTATAACTTATTTTGCGTAAGTTGCCTAGTAAAAAAAAAATCTCGCGGACCGGCGGTTGGGAAACACTGCTCTAGGTCCAGCCGTTTGACCACAATTTCTACTGTACAGACAGACACATGAGTGACGGCAGACAAGTTTTTAGGATTATATCCACAAAACTCTAAAAAGCATCTTGCTTAATCAAGTTATATTTATGTTTATGCATTAACTCCTACATTCAATTTAATGTTTGAGATTCATGAAAACAATCCTAATTGTTTTGCTTCAGTTATTTTATATCAAGAGTAATTAAGAATGATTATAGCTATATACAAATTAACAGTAAAAGTTAATAACCATATACTCTCATATCAATACAGCTAACTGGTCAATGACTTTTTATTGGAGAAAACAGCAAATAACTGCATATTAAAAAACTAGAAATACTGGTACATATTCGGTATAACGCACTACACAAGTTTCCTTTAAGTCAGAAAATATTTAATGTTCACAACAAAAACAACATACTACTACAGTACTAAGTTTACAAGTACTTAACGGTATTTTTTATTTATGATGAATTCTCAATAAAATGTACCTCTTTATCCGCTTCCTTTTTGTCTCTCAAATTTTCGAAGCGAGCTAATATTTCTTTAACAGATACTTTTGGTTCAGAACTTTCTTCAGGAATTGTTTCCATACGAATCAAATTCAAGTCGAGCCTTTTATCAGCACTGTGTTTGGCAGAATTTTCATTTGAAACATACTCATAACATATTTCGGAATTTCTGTCTTTCAAACTTTCAATTGATTTCGTCCATGACGACAAGGAATCTTTGTCGCTATGTTCATGCACGTCGCATTTGACTACAAAAGAATTTTTCGACTGCGATTCCGTTCCAGAATCACTGTCTTGTTCATGAAAGTCATCACTTATACTGTCACTATTTTGTGAAGAGTTAGCCAAACTATCCAAGGACGTTGACCGATATGTAGAAGACAAATTACATGATTCAGAATGTGGTTGAAAGTCTTTAAAACTTTTGTATAAAGGAATTTTTAAATTATTCGGTTGCACTATGTTCGAAGTCATTTTATAAAAACATTAACACGCCATCCACTAATTCTTAAATAAAATCACTATTTATTAAACACTTAACACATGACATTAAAATATTAAAATAGTGTTGCAAATGTTCATTTGTCAATATCCCGTAACGTAATAATGAAGGTAAAATACATCCTGTCTTATTTGAAGAGTATCGGCGACTGGTGTGAAAGAAGTGAAGATCAAGCGGCTACTGAGAACTCTGATGAGCTCTAATAGTCATAGTGACCCAGTCATCATGACCACTGGTTTGTGAGACTGGGCACTGTGCTTAATCTAGGTCGCGATAGCTCTTCTGTGCAACACTCCACTTCACTCCTTTCCACGCTATGACATCTGTTTATTTCGTTATTCGTTAACAGATTTAATGCTTATTTGTTTAAAATCTTTTATAAATTAAAACTAAGTCAATTACATACCATGACTGCAAATATTTAATAAAGAATAATTTATTTTTTATTGTTGTTAATATGTGAGAGTATTTTTAGTTTAACGTTCATTTTAGGTAATTTTCTTTCTAATTTCACTATAGAAATTTTCTAATTTCATACACGACAGTAGTTTTACTAGGTAGACTAATTTATTTAATAATCTTCGTAGATATGGAAGAGTGGTTTAGAAAAATTTGTTTAAATTGAGAAATTTTAACAACCATAACTATGTGTGAAAAATGGAAAATAAACTTAGGTATTATTTCTGATTACCTATTTTCAAAGAGATCGACAACACTACAAAAAAGACTTCGACAGGCGCGCACCCTCAGTATGGGGTGCTCACGGGCTTAAGCCACCCCCAAACACTCAAAAAAACATGTTTTTCTTGTAGTTTAACGTGTGTACCCCCCCCCCAAGAATATATTTTTACCCAACTAAAAAAAATTTTTGGCTTCTGCGCCCTCCCCAGAAAAAAATCTGGTTATGCGTCCGTATTACGTAAATGGAGAAGCCACCAAAATTAAGATATTCGAGCACTGTAATCCAAGCTAATAAACACATACATATGTAATAAGTGGCACACGATTACAGTAAATAGGACATATGGTGAGGATCAACGACGACAAAATGGTAACGAAGATCTGGTAAGGAAGATTTAACATTAATTAACCAATATGGTGGCCTCGTAAAAGATGGATCAAAAGAAGACAAGATCTAGCGAATAATGACACACATTATTCCTGATCTTATCAGATCAAGATGAAAACCTTTGTTAATGAGGCTAAAAGTCAACCTGCCTGAAATTGCAGTGCCCTGATACGACAGGTTTTCAGTGAATCAAATTAAAATAAAACCACTCGCGAACACTTGGTAAGCGGCATGACGATAATCCCTCGCAAACGGTTGTCACCAGTGCCACACTAGTGCTCCTTTATAGTGTTTTGTAGGTATGACCGAAAAACCCTTATACCGTCATTTTGTCGTCTGTCTGTTTGTCTCTTCGGTAAAAATTGTAGCCAAACGAATAAACCTAGAGAGTTGAAATTTAGCATGCTTATGCAAATCTCTTTGACCCACACATAGGAAAAATACTAAAACATCTCAAAAACATATCCCCCTAAAAATATAAAGAAATATGTGCTCATCGAAAAAAAAAAATATATATATATATATTTTAAATTCTGAGTAGGATATCAACTGAAAGCCCTTAGTACGCGGATCAACGATCAAAATTTTATTTTTGCAAAATAAATTATTTTGACGATATTTTTACAAAAAATGTGCAAAAAAAAAATTGGCTCACACCCTGTAGCCCAGATGGTTTAAATTAAAAATTTGAAAAAAAATCAGGAATTTTTGATCAGATTTGTTTTCGCAATTAATGCATTTTTTGTGTTTTTTTGTTGACGATGTAAAATATTTAATACCTTATGTAACACAGTAAACCAGTAAGCTTTCATAGTCTAATGGTTAGCCTTTTCGCTTTCTAAATTTCAAACTAGGGTTCGATTCCGGTCTGGAGACAATTTTATTTTTTGTTTTTTTTTAAATTTTTTTTTTTTTAATTTTTTTGTTAAAATTCTAGTTATATTTTGGCAAATGTTGCATTTAATTTTTAAAAGCGTAAATTTAATAACCAGTGGGAATTGTTAAAATTATAATTTAATTCTATGTTTCAATGTATACGAAATCAGAGGGGCAGAGCTTATGACTTAAAACAACCAGTGGAAGCCATCGGCGCAATTTTCAAAATCTTAATGAACCTTGCTATATAAAAAAAAATACTGTTCATATTTAGAAACCTAAATAATGGTATTAGGCATTCGAATTAAAATTAACAAAAACATTTTTAACATAAAATTTGTTTTGGTATCCCAAATAATCATCATTCACTTACTAAATACCTGCGAAACCCTAAAATGTGTGAAAATTCACACTTTTCACAATTTTTTGTTAATGCCCTAAGCACACAAGTAAAAAATCATTTTGGTCGGATATTTTTTAACACAAATAACTTCAAAAATAGAATCAAAATTAAGAAAAGTATTACAAATAAAATTTATTGATTATTTTAATGTGCATGATCAGAAGATTCAAAAATAGCATGTTAAAGAAATATAACACTAATTTGTATTTTTTGTTTTCTTTCTTTTAATGGAAAAACCATACTTTTTAGCACTATAAAAATAGATTTTTTTTTCTGTTTTTCATTGATTTCCTCTATTTTTTACTTGCCCGACCTTAATATATAAGGGGCAAGTATTGTAATCGCGAAAATTTTCGATGTCGAAATTTTGACGGATGACCACGTTTCATGGTCCAGGGAATCCAAAAAACCTATTTTCGAAGTGCCGTCCGTATGTCTGTGTGTGTGTCTGTGTGTCTGTGTGTATACACGATAACTCAAAAACGGTTTAAATTAAAGAGTTCGTTTTGGTACTAAAAAATTCTCCTAATAATTGGGAAGAACCCTATTGTTTTTTATTAAAATCCGAAACCGGAAATGGAAGTTATTAAACTTTAAAATTTTAAAAAAATCGTAACTAGTAAACCAAGCCTTGGACAAAAAATTGTATAGGACATAATTTGATGCATTTTTGGAGATTAACCTAAATATTTTTTAAATTAAAAAAAAAAAATGTATTTTTTTTATTATTATTTTTTTTATGGGAGGGCAAGTCTAGGGGAGGTCTCCCTTCGCCACTGGTTTCTTAAAAAATAGACACCCTGCATATTTTGAACTGTTAAAATAAAGAGCGATTTATGTTAAAAATTATGAAAGATGCTTAGTTGAGATAAACTTATATATTTATTGTACTTCATTACATATAAAGTAAATCGTGATAAAAGTTAGATTATTTTATTTTTCTGATGATATAACTATGTGTAGGTACGTCAACACTTTCTTCAATATTATGTATTAAGTTATTGATTGAAAATATGAATTCTGTTAATTAATAATCAGCAAACTTTTACTGAAAATAATTAATAGATATTTATTATTAATTTTATGCACAAAACTTGTTTTGCTTTCCCGTTTTTTACTTTCTAAAATAGATATAACAACATCTTTTGTTGATTATTTTATAAACATATAATTATATTTTTACGGCACATAAAATATTTATTTTTATCTAAATTTTCTAAATTTCTTTTAAAAAATAAAGTAAGTGAACTAAAAAACTATAACACGTACGTATTAAGATGAAATCTTATCACACGTTAAATGTGAAAATATTAAAAATATGAATAAGTTAGATAAACTCCAATACCACACAAGAAATGAGAGGTAAAAACGATTATAATGGATAGGACCCGGGATGAAAATGAAAGAAGACAGGATGGTTCTTACCATCCTCTTGGATCTGGGAAGAAAAATGTAACACCCCCCGGGAGGTATCATCTAATCGAATATCTAACAAGCATGTTTGTAGAAATTTTGTTATGTACGAAGATCTACAAGTATACGGGATACCTTAATAGACTTGACACTTAACAAATCAAAATGGAGGGCTTATATGAGTGAGTCCAAAAAGCAACCCGACTGACAATGCCCAAGAAGAACAAAACGAGAAAACCCTAAAACTAGAGAGTATATGTGGTTCTTTCACTCAAGTACAGCCAGATTTTGAATTTGAAGAAACGAAGCAAGATATTAGAAAAAATCATTGTTAGTAAAACAAACTTGATCCAAATATAAAAAAATATATTAACAGATAAGCTGTTTGAAATAAGAAAGTGTCGGTTCCGGTTATATAGGAAGGGGCAAAAAAAATTAATGGTCACAATTAAATGACACATAAAGGATGCTGGTATTGGCAAAACAGGACTGGGAGTGATTACTTGAAAATATTCAAGTTAGGCGTTATATCTCACAATATTTTTACTTCAAAATAGTTTATTAAAAAAATTGCGTAATTTCTTTTTAAAATTACCTTTTGTTTCTTAATCTACTATTGTTCACAATAATTAAGGTGACCATATTTTTTAGTTCAAAATTCGGGACGAGACTTCTCAGACCGGGGCGGGGGGGGGGGGGGGGGAAGTGGTTGATAATACAAATATAATTGTTAATTAATTTTTTTAAATACAAATTATCAGGTCGTCGAGGATGAAATTTGTAGTTAATAATATTACCAGCTTTAACAGCTTATTATTTGACATTGGCTTAATATTTTACCTTAGTGTATAGACAATATGGGTGCATACTTTGATGAATAAAATAATTCCTTAAATTTGTAAGTTATCAACCAACTTTGCTTTTTTTCTACAAATTTCATCCTTGATGACCAATATACAATAATTAAAATTTATAATAAATAAAAATTTCCAATCATAAATAATTAATTTATATTATTAAAAGGAACATTATTTAAATAACAGTATTTTTTTAAATGAATTCAAAATCTTTTCATTAAAATTACTCAGTAGAAAACTTTTTATATTTTTCCCTAACTATGGATCTTTTTAAGTAGGTCTTTTTTCCTTTAAAGCATTTTATAAAAATCCGCAGTTTTCTTCATAATTTACTTAAATCAGTAATATTGCTTTTAATGTGTTTACATCAAGTTGAGTCTTGTCACTTGTCCAAAAGCTGTTCATCAAGGAAAATACCCTTTCGGTAATTTTTTTTAAAAATCATTTTAAAAATAATTTTAGTTGAAATATATTAAAAATAAATATTGAAAATAAGTACCTTTTCTAAAATTCGGGACAAAAACCCGAATTCGGGATAAATATTGCCTCTAAAAATATTTGGGACGCAAGTCGGAAATTCGGGACTATCCCGGCGAATTCGGGACGTATGGTCACCTTACAATAATGTGCATTACTAAGAATTGTCTCAAATTTTTCGACTAACCCCTGTGGGCCAGGGGTCCACGGGCATCATGCAGTTCATTGAAAGATTTCATGCGAGTCGCCAATAAAATCATATAATGTTATCTTATCCAGAGGCTTCTTGCGCGCTAGGCATATAAATTTAGAGCTAAGATTTTTTAAATCAACTTCTGGGTTACATGCCACCCGCACATCGCAAAAACATATATATTTTTTAAATTACTTTTCATCCGTTAATCTACGCATGAAGAGTTTTCATTTGCTTTCCCACTCAAAATTAAAAAAAAAAAGTTTTTCTATAAATATAATAAATTAATTTATTTATTATTTATCTATGTATACATAAACAGGGTGAGGCAACACTTACGTTCTCGATTATTTCCTTAATAAAAAGAGTCATAAAAATATTGTTCAAATAAAACTTATTTGGGGAAATGGAGGTCAAACGATAACCGTTTCATTTTATATGACAGTAAATAACTTTTTTCAAATTATACTACACATATTATTTTACATATTATTATAGAACTTTTTTTTTTCTCTGTTCAACAACTTGTATAACCTCATATAACATTTTTGAAAAAAATCGCATTTTGTGGCCTTCAAAATGACGACTTATTTGTTAGTAAATAATGGAAACAAATGTTTCTACTTGTGGAAAATTAGAATTAGCCAAACGATTCAAACGATAAATTTGGAAAATAAAAGCTTCTTCTGTTCAAGAAGCTTTTAAAAAACGTGTACAAAAATGTATTGAACAGCAAGGTCATCGAGAAAAAAAAGCTCTATAATATTGTGTAAAATAATATGTGAAGTGTAATTTGAAAAATAGTTATTAACTGCCGGGTCTCTTGCTAAACAAATGAAAAAAATGTTTGATACAAGTATAGTCTGACTCTCGCATGAGTTTTATTTGAATAATATTTTTATAACTGTTTTTATTAATCAAGATGAACGTAAGTATGAAGCAACACTGTACATAAAGATAAGTGTCCTCACTGACTGATTGACTCACTCATCAACGTCCAATCTAGTCCTCTCCTCTGGACCCAAATGAATGAAATTCAAGAAGTATATCCCTTAACGTAAACTTCTACTATGAATGTATTTTTCCAAATTTGACCCATAAGGGGGTGAAAAGGGGCGAAATATGTTTTCACGGATTTCTCAATATCTCTTAGGACCGATGTGATATGACACTTGATTTTGATAACAAATGTTACCTACAGGGCCGGCGCTAGGCATGTGCAGAATGTGCAGTGGCTCGCGCATGGTGAGAACTTTCTGAATAGCGCGTACTCGCGTACACCAAACTCCCATCTAAATTATATATGTAGTTTTTGAGCGCGCTGAAAATAGAAAGAAGAAAACGGGTGGGGTGCTTTGTATCAGCTGTGAAGCGCTGTGATTCCCCGAATACGAGAAAAAATCACAAAGCCGAAAGTTGTTATTGATAGATGCCACAGAAAAAAAAATTATTGTAACATTCACTAAATTTATCCCTCATTAAAATATATACATTTGAAACATTATACGAGTATCTAAACATATCGTGGTAGCGGACAGCAGCAGGTAAGGAAGATTACATTTTGACTGATGTACCTCGTTCATTCCGTCATTTTGCGTGGTCCATCACTATTGAACCAGCCCTTTTTGACTACCGCGTCAATACAAATTTTTCTTGACAATCTTGCACATGACCTTGCGCCTATCCTGGCACATGGCCTCGCGCCTACCCTGGCACATGGCCTCGCAAATCCTAGCGCCGGCCCTGGTTACCTATACAAATGTTTAAGGATTTTGCCCTTATCAACCCGTAAAGAGTTGATTCTACATTCGGGGTGAATACTCTTCGTATCACCTGTATTTTTTAATCTTAACCACTATTAGCACCCACTAAGAAGGGATTTTTCTAAATCCGACCCCTAAGCTGGGTGAATGGGGTAAAATATTTTTGAACGGAGTCCTCGATATCTCTTACATCTAATGAGATATCGACTTTGAAGACGACTTTTTCTTTACAAATATTATCCATGCACATAAAAATGAATTTCAGGATTTTGCCCTAATCAACACCTAAACAAGTGAAGCTAGATTCGGGGTGAATTATAGAACCCGTCGTATACGAAATGGAACCGTGACTTTCAGCAATTACAGGGTGTTCAATTGTTCATTGCAATAAGAAAAAGTTTATTGGAGCCTAATGGATTTAAAATAGTTAAATACCGTGGCGATGCCCGAGTACCTTAACTAGTAAATACACTCATACCTCGCTTTACGGCCTAGGTACGTTCCAGAAAAGTTGGCCGCAAAGCGAAAAGCCGTATAACGAATCAATTCCGAATTCTCAAAACCAAGATCATTTGCTAGGTTCAATATGGTTTGTCGAAGTTCAGAAATAGAATCAACTTAAGGATCATTAGTTTTTATTCTTTCTGGCCATATTTTTTTCACATTTATTTATTTTTTTGGCCGTTTAACAAAACATTTTGGGCCGTATATCGAAAAAGTGCCATAATTAAAGAAGGCCGTTATAGCGAAAAGCCGTATAAAGAGCGGCCGTATAGCGAGGTATGAGTGTACATAAATGTAAATATTTTTCGAGAGGTACGTTTTTTTGAAGTATTAGTATTTTTTCTATATATAGGTCAAAGAACTGTATATGCATGTCAAAATTCAAATCTCAAGGTTCTGCCGTTTTGCCACAATTTCCAACCGCACAGGCATATAAACATACACATATGTGAAGTTATAAAGGTTTCTTGGTTACATCTACGAAACTTTAAAAATGTTTTTTGACCAAGTAACGGCCAACATTGTACACGATTTTTTTAAGAGACTCCTTTTGCCATAACCATTTTCGTTAACTTATTCGTTAAAGTATGTATATGGAAAAATACTTAATAGTTTCGATACAAATTTGTATTAGTTCTAACTTTCATTGTAATAAATTACAGTTAACTAAAAATTCATTGACCTACACGAAATGGTACACGAAAGAACAAAAAAACGCCGTTTAAGAAATTACTGTAAAAAATGTCAATTCCTTATAGAAGAAATTTAAGTGTTTTAAATCTTGCATTTGTATTAAGAAAGTGTTTAAATCTTAAATATATATACGACTATACCTTTTCTTCTATAGATCGCTATTAACCCATTGTCTTACATTTTGACCAAGAACTGCGTCCCCCCTCTCCAAACGAAGCTAATTTGGGAACTGGATGTCCCGAAAAAATGCAAGCCGTGAATGGAGGAAAGAACACCGTACCAAAAGTGATATAAACGTATGTTGCCAGTTAAGTCTGAACGAGCTGGCAACGTCACGAAAATGTAAGCAAATTCGCTCGTCGTCGAGTTGCTTGAAGTGTCGCTGCGTTTGAACCAAATGTCATAGCGTTGATGTTAGTATCTCATTTCGTAATTAGAGATGGGCACTCTTGGACGTGTATTGCTTTAGCAGAAAATTTATATATGAACCGCGGTATATTGCCTGAAGACGGATTATCGACTACAAAATTTCAAAATGTCTAAGAAAAACGACGCAAAGATTATCGCGACCGACCAGTTGCATTTAGGGAGCAAGCCCCGGCCTCTGGGAAACGAAAGGCACCAGCCAATACACCGACAGAGGGAAAGCGTGGGTTGACTGGTCGGATGAGATTGGCACTTGACGCTGCAAAATAGACTCGGGCGGCGTCGGAGCCACAACAATCGACTGGACAGGCACTTGACATCGTCGTGTTGTACGAGCCCATGGCAACAGCGACGAGCAGACATCTAGGATCTACATCATACGGGTCGTGGCACCCATCCTGTCGGAGACACCGACGGCGAGACATACCAGTGAACTCCATCGAATTCTCGTGTAGCCGATAAGGCTGTGCACTACGAGTCCGTGGACGTGTATACATGGTTGATTGCATATATAACCGTCGTTTAATTTCTCGCACCACTCAGATGTTGTTCTATGTAAATATATGCAGTATTGTCAAGTTATGCTCTTGCTTGTTTTTTCTTTTTTACATAATTACGCGCACCAGAGTTGATTATTTAATTTTCTGAGCATCACATCAACATTACGGCGTACGCCACTAATGAGAATAGCATGAAAGTCGAAATGTATATATCTATTTTTTAATAAACGATATATTGTAGGAAAATACAGTTATATATTCAATATTTTCGTTTAATGGTATCAGTTTAAAAACTCATTTACAAACATATTAACAAGGAACCTGAATACATTACAAAAGCAATCGAATATTCGTCCTAATTCTGATCTCTTTAAATTGGACTGCAATGGATGACGAATATATAATTTTAAAATAAATATTGCTGAGATCATCCTTTCAAAAGAATGGCCAAAAATTGGCTTTACAATATATATTTTATTACTTCACATATATTTTCAAATTACCGTATTAAGAATAAAAGTATTCTAACATACGTATGTGTTGTTATAGTGTGTTTTGAGATCATTCGAACTGACTTCCAAACCGTAAACTCAGCGGGCGGTACCGTATAGGACCCGTTGTTAAAAGAACCGTAAGTGACCGTATAAGATAATATTTGCTTTATCATACGTAACAAAATAAGGATCAATTTTCCGCATTGTAGTATATAAAATAAAATTTATTAAAAACCATCAGGTTTAAAGCTTTTAATGATTTAACAAGAGGTAAATCACCTACTGAGATAATCGGTGCAGGTAGAAAGTCAATTTTAAAGATCTTGAAACAAACCATTCTAGTTATCAAATATCATGTTTATTGACCTTCTTGCCACCCATTGTCCAAAGTTTGGGGCAGTCAAACAATGTTTATTTCGATTGACCCAAAGTTTGTCATGATAAAATAATAACATTACCCCCTAACAGGGGCGGATCGAGGGATTGAATCGGCCCGGGCGATTTGGATGATTCGGCTCGGGCTCACGGGACTTGCTAATGATTTATAGGGAATATTTTAAGATGCCCGAGCCCAGGTATAAATAAAGACCAAAGTATACGAGGGTTGTCTCTTATATTTCGGGATTGCGCTAAACTAGTGCTGCCATCTGGCAACTGACGATTCTATCGTAGAGTTATTAACATTTTTGACGGTATACGTACTCAGACCGTTTTGACGTACGTGCGCTATTTGTATTGTTACAGTAACTTGACAAAATTCATCTCGGATAAAAATTGAATTAAATCGTGAACATTTTCAAGCGATTATTTTTTCTAAATTTCGACGTGAATTAACCCAACAACAGTACATTGATGCACTTAATTCGACTTTTGGCGATGAAGTACCATGAAGAGCTACTGTTTATCGATGGTTTTCCGACTTCAATCGTGGCCGTAGTTCACTTAAGGACGAATTTCGTGAAGGTCGTCCAAAATCAGTTGTTCCGGAAAACATTGATTGTGTTGTGAACTGATACTGCAAGATAGTCATGTGACTTATCGTAAGATTGAGGTATCCTTGGGCATTAGTGGGACCAGCATACATTCACTATTGCATGAACATTTGGCCGTAAAAAAGATTTGTTCGCGTTGAATCCTACCACATAATTTGACAATCGTGCCTCAATCGGAGTGGAAAATGTGCTTCGAATATTGGTTCAAACGCATCAAAAGTGAATCGATCTTCTTGGAGAATATTTTGAAAAACAATAAAGCCACTTTTGTTGATAAATAATTGCTTTTGAACTCAAATCCCGAAATATAAAAGGCAACCTTCGTATTTAGCTTTGTATTTTTAGTATACTTATATTTTATTATTTACATATTTTAGTGTATTTAGCAAAGTATTGTAGCATTTTAAATAAACTTATTAAATTTATATTTTTAATACCTATAAATATCGAAAATAAAAATACAGTTTCTAAAATAATGAAAAAATGCAAACAAAAAAAGTGAGTGATTTTTAAAATATCATAGAACTGATCATTGGTATTTGAGTGGATAGCGGCTGTCGCATCGGCCGAAAGAGCTATCGGCCCATCAGGCGATGCCCGATCGCCCGATAGGTCGATCCGCCCCTGCCCCCTAAACCGTGTCATTAACTCACATGCCATCTAGCCTAGAACGGATAGTCATTTAGTTGAGATCATATGCGACTATACTTATATTAGCATACGCTCTAGAATTGCCATTAAGTGGACTTGCCAAAATACCTAATTTAGGCGTCTCCTGCCGGTATAATATCTTATTTACCACATTATTGGAAAGAAAAATGAGGAGAGTTCAGATTTATGAGAAATTGATTGGGTTAATTTGGAAATAAATATTGTAATTTAGCAAATAATAATAATAATAATAATAATAATAATAATAACCTGAACGGTACTGGCGAGACTACAAACCCCCCTTCAATAATAATAATAATAAGAAGTTTGAGATTAGTGGACGCTTGTCAAGACCTGACAAACCCTATAATAATAATAACTCTTTCGAAATGCTTATTTTAAATAGTGTTGTCAGATAAGAAATATGATATTACCTTTTTATGTTCCGTGCAGAATTTTGATACCATCTCTGATAGTTGAATAGCTCTAGGGGTATGCAATGTTACTCTTCCTTGTGGTCCTTCTACGCTGATTGTAGATGGTCGTGGTGCCGTACATGAAGATATTTCAGATAAGGCTATAGAAGCAACAATTCGTAAAATCCCTGAATCCTTTTTTACTAAATGAATTCCCCAGTGTGAGACGGCAATCAACTGCACTTCTGCCAACTGAAAACATTATAAATTGTCGTATAAGTATTATGTTATACATAACTTACATTTAAAGTCAAATTTAAGAAATATGCAACTAGTAATACGCCTATTTAGGCGTTGGGAACCTTTTTTATGGTTTATATTATTTATATAAAAAATAACAAACTTTAGTTACCAATAAAATATAAAGCTAGGAGCGGTTATCTAATTACTGTTATTTGAACCGATAGAGATTTGCCGTTTATCCGAAAGTCTCAATGCTTTAATCTTTCACTTCATCAGTTAGTCGTAAGTGTGCCGCATAGTGCATTGAGACGATTTATGTAGGAGGTCTCTTATACAGTTTATTATTTATATGCTTAACTATCCTAACTTACAATTGCTACACGTCCTGTGTACACAGAGTTTCCGATATTAAATAATGACACTGAAAATTTAGCCCACTTGCTGCTGATGAGGGTTTCATTGCAAATCGAAATGTTATAACCAGTATTATTATAAGTACATTATTAATGTGAACAGCATATTTAGCTTATAATGCACAAACAGAGTAATTTATTTCTTTTTACATAATGAAAGAAATCAGACAGAACAACAGTTAACAAATTGTTAAGTTAATAAAACATTTTTATTATTCGGCGGTAGTTTCAATTGCAATTTCAAGAACGACTTTTAAGTGAGATATATTTTTGTTTTATTAATATTTTCCGAGATACACATAACTAAAAAGTTTAAATCAAAATTTACGACACTTAACACTTTTAAATAAAATATTTTAGTTTCAGATCGTTCTAGAGAATACTATTTTATAAAAAAAAATTGTAAGCCATAAAAGACATTAAAAAATGTTTTTCTACTTCTGTTAAAAAAATTGATGTGAAGTGTGAATATTCACACATTTCAGGGTTTCGCAGGTATATAATAAGTGAATGCGGTATGCTGAGTGTGTAGGACAAATTTTACTTTGTAGTAATCACGGCAAAATGAACGATATTTTTAAAATAATTTATCGTCTGTTAATCATATAATAAGACTGGTTATTAAATTTACGCTCATAAAAATTAAATACAACATTTGTCAAAATATAACTAGAATTTTGACAAAATAATTTCAACATAATAAAAATGCAAAAAAAAACAGAAAAAATAAAATTCACTCCGTACTCGAACTCGAAACCCTTCGTTTTCCAGTCAGTTTAAGAGCGCTTTAACGCATGTAGCTATCGCACGCTATGGATGTGAGTGTCTTACATTGGTATAACTTTTGTACTTTGTGAACCAAATACCACAAAAAATGCGTTATTTTCCAAAAACATAATCTGATCAAAAATTCCTGTTGTACTATTTCGGTTCACACCAATATACATTACTTAGAATTTTTTTAGATTTTTAGTTTAAACCATCTGGGCTACAGGGTGTGGGACAAAATTTTTTTTGCACATTTTTGGCAAAAATCGCATCAAAATAATTTATTTTGCAAAAATAAAAATTTGATCGTTAATCCACGTACTAAGGGCTTTCATTTGATACCCTACTCAGAATTAAAAAAAAATATTTTTGTTTTCGATGAGCACATATTTGTTTATATTTTTAGGGGGGTATGTTTTTTAGATGTTTTAGTATTTTTCCTATGTGCGGGTCAAAGAGTTGTATAAGCATGCCAAATTTCAACTCTCTAGGTTTAGCCGTTTGGCTACAATTTTTACCGAACAGACAGACAGACAGACAGACAGACAGACAGACAGACAGACAGACGACAAAATGACGGTATAAGGGTTTTTTGGTCATACCTACAAAACCCTAAAAACGGTACTATATTTCACTTATTTTAGTGCATAAAATGCCTGTTTATGGTGGGTGTTAAAAAAAGTAAAAAGCGTGAAAAAAATGCCATAGCGTATCATTTTTTCGCTCCTGTCGTCCTTACGACAGGAGTGCATTATCCTTATAATGCATTATCCTTATAATGCATTATCCTTATAATGCTTTATCCTTATAATGCATTATCCTTATAATGCATAATAATTGGGGTTTACACAAGCAACTTCCACGGATGCTTATCGGTACAGTCCGAAGAAGAATCAGAGAGTGCTTTGAAAACAATTCAAATCAATTTGCAATTTGTGATATTAAATATTGTGAAATATATAAATATGGAATTACAGAAAGATTCAGATATTGAAATATGTACTTCAGAAGATTTAATTGCAACGGCAAATGAGGCAGAGCCTCAAATTTATTGCCTCAAAAATCTAAAGATGTATATTAAAAAAAATATAACTTGTTCATGGAATGGCGTAATCGAAAGAAAATAAATTCCTTTACAGAACGAGTAATATTAGCTTATTTCGAGGAAAAATCAAGAAATTTTAAATCATCCACATTATGTACTCGAAATTGAAAGCCACATTAATTATTAATAATAATGTAGATATTAGTACAGGCTGTTTCAAACGCTTAGGCGGAACTAAATGGGAATTTCGTTCTTTTAGGTTGTCACGACAAGGGACCTTTCTTGGGTTATTTCATTTTTCATGTTGGAATGTCAAAATTTGAAATTACAACAATGAAACCATGGAAACGAATGACCTATGTCAAAATTAAATTATTTTTTTATATATTTTAATGACAAAAAAATAAATAAACGGGAAATTTGTATTAAGAATTACGCAAAAAATTAAAATATAAAGAAAATGACATTTTAAAATGATATTAACCTTAACCAAAAAATGTTTATTGTAAGTATGATTTACAAAGCTTAAACAAAACGGCCAAAAAGCACGATTTAAGCGATGAAAGTAACTAAATTGCAAAATCTAGTTCCGCCTAAGCGTTTGAAACAGACTGTAACTATTCCAAGCTTATAGCTTATCTTAAACGAAAATCAGTTGGATATAAAGCAAAACAATCACAGATATTTTCTAAAGAAGAAATAAAATAAATTGTTTGTATCTAAATTTACTATAAATAATTCCAACAACTGTACTTTTAATATTACTATTATGAATAAAGATCATAATTTGTTATTTTTTAAAATTGTTAGAAAATAAAAGGTATAGATAAACAGTCGTAGAAAAAATATTGTATGAAACACATACATAAAGCGTCTTTTTTCAAAAAAGCACTACTCTATGCACTTGTTGCATAAATAACTATTGTTATACATAGTTTTTTTTTTTTTTCATAAAAGCTCTATTCAAAGATAATCTACACAATATGTTCTCATTTAAAAAATTAAAGTTGTCCTTGATATCCTATACTTCTGGTTTGTTCTGGAAAATTTCAATACTACCATTTGATTTTTTGAATAAACTTTGGTTATCAATTTTTTTCCCAACTTCCTCACACATCGAGTTTTCGAGAAAAATCGTGTTCCCGCCTCTTTTTACACCTTGTATACTACTTATATACAGTAATTTACTACATTTAATAACCTTTATACTTATTTATCAAATGAAACTTCAGCTTTTATTGTAACCAAGACAAAATTAACCAGTTAATAAAAAAAAACCTCTAAATTTTTTACTGCTTCGAAATTTTGTATCACACAAAACTAGCTTTATTTACATTAATTCTTTAGCTTCCTATAGTTTTAAATTTTTTAAATGGATTGTAGCTCTTGTGCTAACACTGGTATATTATACTAAGGGGAAACGGCCATGTTCTATTGCTAAGATCTAAATAAAATTATAATTATTGATTATATTAATATTTCGTTGATATAATTCGAGACTGACGTTCAATCTGATATACTGGCGGCGAGGTATTTACAGCATAAATACTGTCAAAGAAATTACGTTGATTAAATGTAATTAACTGATATTGACGGGTATAACAGTTTGTTACTCGCCGTCGCAAACATAGGAATTTGTAGAAGTTCGCTAAAATTAGTCTGGGTTTGAGTCTGATGACAATAAACTGTTTTGCTTAAAATTTACCTAAATTATGTCACTTGAAAACTACTAAACTTTGCTGAATTATAATGACATACTTCCCTTCTCTGTTAAAATTATGCCTTACCTGTGCAGCACCTGACACAAGAAATAGTCTTGAAAAGTATAAAGGCCAAGTTTTAGCTAATTCAACAACATGTCTCTTGATATGTGCTCTATGTGGGCTCGTCATGTTTTCTGTGGTAACTCCATACCCATTCAACATATTCAGGCCAGCTCTGCGATCAGCTTGCGATAACCTCAGACATGGTGTAATGCCAAATACATCAGCAACAATTTGACAAAACATTAGATGTAGAGCTGTAGGTGGGCCCAAATTTTCATTAGGAGTAAAATATTCTTTTCGAACTCGTAATGTCCAAGATACCCTATTATAAGTTACGCAAGCTGATGTACCATGGGGTAGAAGTTTCGAAGCTGAAGCTGTTACATTAACAGGTGATTTGTTTATAGGTGGTGGTGTTACTACAGGTCTCATAAATTCTGGCCATTCTGCAAATAAAATTATAAATAAAAAAATAATAATAATTATTTTACAAATAATACAAATAATATTTTTCACCTTCTGTCGATTTGTAAGTTTGGATCATAATCCTAAACACAACAATTTTTTACTTATTTATTTATTAATAGTAAAACTGGTAACTTTTTGCAGTAGATAGTCATTTGTAGCTTTACACTGAATAATTGATTTTAAATAAGAGTAAAAGTGGAAATAATTTATACAGAGACGTTCATTTTTGAAAGTATTATTTATATTTTTATTCTACGAAAATTATTAAAAAAAAAATTATAGTTCATTTTTTTAAATTGTTACTAATTAACACTTTTATGCAGTAATATAATTGTTATTTAATTTAAAAAATTATCCCTTTTAAGTGATGTAATAGAGAAAAATCGATGATTATCACTAATGTAACCATTTGAACACTTTTAGTTAAGCAGTTGAAATAATTTCAACTGCTTAACTAAAAGTTCAACTGTTGAATCAACCTAAATTAGATTAGTGTCTCTGTAAACCTACTATGACATTTATTAGAAAGAATAAAACTAAAATAAATCTTAAAACAATAGATCCAGGCCTTATTTTAACTTCTTGAATTTGCTTTGTTCATGTTACTTCATATTAAGAATATTAGATACACATATTTAACACAGTTAATTTAATAATCTGTTTGGAAAACCTTCATTTTATGCTTTAACGATATTTATATCTATATAACATTACTGTAACAAAGTTCACTTTTCAATTAAGAGTCCAATTTTTTTATATATATAACACAGTTTTGTTATAAAACACAGAAAGCAACTGCTCGCAGCAAGATATTAAACTGATGTAAAAAAAAAGAAAGTAGTGTTCATGTTTCAAATATAGCTTTATGTATTATTTATCAGGAAAAAATTATACCCATCAAGTATTATATACAATGTTAAACGTTAAATTAAATTATACTGCTTATATTATATAAAATTGCAATAATGTAACAATATTGGTGAAACTGTTATTTTCGTAACAGTGGCAATTTTTGATTTAAAAACTTTATAAAAACGATTAGAAATTCGGGTAATAGTATTATTTCATAAGTACATACCTTCTAATTTATCTTGTTTGTCTGTATTTTGAGTTGATACTGAATGTTTCTTTTCCCTCTCTTGTTGACTTCGATTCATTTGATGTGTTCGAAATGTTGGTCTTTCCACATTTTCTTTGTTGTAATTCATATGTTTACTCTTTTCAATATATGTTTTATTTTCCATTTCCCATCTATCGTTTGAAGTCACTGAAATATTCCTATGTGCAGTTTCGCTGTTATTCATGTTACTAGATTCAGTCTGATCCCAGTTACTACTTTGTCTAGACATCCTTCCGTCTTGTTTCTCAGAATCAATGCCTTCTTTTGCCCAGTTACTGACCTCATCTCTTGAGTCGTGAGCAGTGGAACTACTGACTTCCCAATTAGCACTGAATGAATTCCTTTTTGAATTTCCATGGATAACTGTATTTTGATGTACTCCAAATGTATCCCTGTCTTGTCTCTGAGCCATGAAAGATTCTCGAACTGGTTCGATGGGAGCCGGAGGTTGTGGTGGCCTAATAGGTGGCGGTGGAGCAGGTCCCGCCGGCGCTGGGGGTAATGAGTTTGGCCCTATTGGTGGTGGGGGAGGTACAGGCCTCCAGGCTGCACTGTTCCATGATTGTTGGGTAGGTGATTTTGAATCCATGTGAGATTTTAAATTTTCTGGGCTCGGTGACTCACTTGGAGCGCTTTGTGATCCATCGACTGAGTCCCAACGTCCTCTTAATTGCTGCTCGAGCATCAACTTACGAGTATCTTCTAATTTGTTTATAACTCTAGCAGGTTGTTCTACTTTACTGCTCGTAGATCGCACAGAATGATTGGCAGTAACCATTTCCAGTCTTTGCCTCATTTCTGAACTAAGTTTAAGTTTTCCAATACTTCCTGGTGAAGGCCTACTTGCACCAACCTCAAAACTTCTTCTGTTGGTAGATTTAGAATTTTTTTCTGGTTCTCGTATAGGCTGATCAAAGTCAATTTCTTCCCATTCAGCAGATGGCTGTGACATGATCTGTTGCTCTTTTGAAGGAGTAACTTTTCTGTTCTGCTGTCTCATTTTAAAATGCATAAAATCTTCCCCGTTTTCATTTGTTGCTGAATCTTTCGGTGGTGGCCATCGCCATTTTCCAATTCTAACAGTCTTAGCTCGACCATAAGGATCTAGAAATGGTCGAACTTCTGACGGATCACTCGGATCTAATGGCGGAGGCATTGGTGGCGGGGGTGGAGGTGGCATACCACCATTGCGAGATATTACACTTATATTGCTTTCACTACTGGGCTTCCTGTTTTTAAACTCTCCCAAAGCTGAACTTGATGATGGAGAACTACTCTTTCGACTGAAATTGTTTGATTTGTTAAAACTAGCCTTACGATTAGGGCTTCCAGTAGGTGGTTGATGAATCTGTGCATGAACTGTTGTTTCAGTAATAGTTTTAACATCAACGGTTCCTTGCTGAGATAGTAATGTCTGCAAAGCTTGATTCTGTGCTAAGAGTTGCTGCTGGATTTGTATATTTTGTGCCATGGCAGACTGTAAAAATGCTCTTTGAAGATTTTGTTGGTACGCAGTTATATCTGTACCTGGTGGTATATTAAGACCTTGCATATTTATAACGGGTAAGCGATTTTCTTGATTTGTTGCTAGCATAGGTAGGATCATATTTTGGGGAGAAATAATACCTGGAGATATAGCCGGAAATGCATTATTTGAAGAACTTGCTTCTTGATGACCAGTTCCATTTTTTAACTGGTCAATTACATTATGCTTTTCGGGCAGTTTTATATTATCATTAATAAAAATTGGACGGAAAATGTTATTTATATAATCATCAACATTTCCATTATCTCCAGCATGTGAGGATCTATCTTGCTGTTGACTAGAAGTTAAGCTTTCAACTTCATGATCTAACATTGAACTACTTCGACTAGACGTTCGATTCCGGTTTCCACCCCCCTTAATTTTTGAAACAAGTTTATTCACGTCGCTTAGGTCTCCCAAATTTGAATGAATTTCTATATCATTTAATAAGTCGTTTTTTCCTCCTTTGATGCTTGCAGCTAATGAGCGAGCATCGCTTAATTCATCTAAATTACCGTCTAAGACAGGACTGAATAACTCATCTAAAAATTGATCTACATCAGATGCTTGACTAGGTACTCTGACTCTCCTAACATGACTTGCTAAAGAGGGCGCTTCACTTGTATCCGACATCGCCGAACTTCTAACGCCTAATTCACTTTTCTCTATTTGTGCTCTGCTAGAATGTGAACCAGGTGGTGCCTTCTTTCCAACGTACTGTGATTTAATATACCTGGGCCCGCCTCTATTAGACGTACTTATACTTGATACATCTGGATATTCAAATTCAATTTCTTGTTTACTCATGTAGCTGGAGTTTGCAATCACTGGTTCAATTGGTGCAAGTTGTTCAACACTATGATATCTGTCATTAAGTCTAGATTGAGATAATCCTAAATTAACTAATGGATTAGACTCCTGTTCTCCTGAAAGTAAGTTATCTAAGCTGCGAGATCTAACTTTTTCAACTTCAAAATATCTTTCATTTAATGCAGAATTACGGGACAAAGCTTCATGAGAAGTTTTACGTGCTGGACTGCTAGATATTTTTGGTGACTCTCTTTGTGGGGAATATTCGTGTGTAGAAGTTTCATGGGACGACTTTCTTGATGAAAGGTGAGCTGACATATTTTCTTGAGATAATTTCCTTGTAACTGGTTGAGGTGGTTCTGGAGGTGGCACCTATAACATTTCAATTATGATGATATATTTCTGTGATATTTTAAATATATTTAGTACATAAAAATGATTATAAAACGAATTTTATTACTATGAAATATTAACTTATCATTTTATGTAATAATATGGAGTCAGTAAAGAAACAATAAAACAAAAACCATAATAGGGGATACGCATAAAATTTATATTTCCTTAAAACTACATTTTTTTGATATGTTAATGTTAGTTATGTCACCTAACAAAACAAAAATCACATTTTAATTAATATTACAGCCAATTTTTTTAATTAAAATATTGTAAATTTGAAATAAGGCGACCACAGCGCGAAGGTTGCCGAGTAAATACGACTGAGCATGACGTCAAACCCCAGACAGCCCAGACTACAACATAATCTTTACGTGTGTATATTGTATTGTTCGAGAGTTTTGTATTTGTTTTTAAACAATTTTTCACGTATTTATTATTAAAATGGCAAATAAAGATTTTGTTTGGGCTCAGAGTGATAATTTACCCAACATTGATGCTTTTATGTTCATGGAATATATGTAAAATAATGAATGCTACAGTGCTGAAGAAATACGTGGTGTCAAAAAAGACTTGTAAGTAATCCATTTATGCATTCTATAACTTTATGTAAACAATAAACGATGCAACTCTGTAAAATGTAAATATTTATGTAATTTAGATGTCAGAATTTTACTACATTTTTTACATGAAGTTACAAAACGTTAGAGGCATAATTGAAATACTGCAATATAGGTTAAATATTTTAATATAAAATTTAATTCGGTAAACATGTATAAATTGTTTTTATAGAATTATACTTTATTTTAGTTAAAATCACTCTAACTTTACACAATCTATAAAAGTTATACAAGCAAATAAGTGACAGACTGTGGAGGCTGTACGCTGTACACTGGGTAGGCTGTACGCAGTACACTTAAGTAGGGTATGACGTCACACGTGGTTTTCGCGCGCTACATACATTTATGATTTTTTTAAGCCTTCAAATTAAAAAAAAAAAAAAATGCAGAACTGTTTTTTAGTTATATGCAACAAGAGGAATATAATAAAAAAAAAAAATTAAAATCATGCCTATCCCCTATTGGATTAAAAATTCTAATCGACCATCGACACGGTCGTAAAGTACTAGGATATAATGGGTCACAATTGATCAATGCAGATATCTTTTTTTCTTAAAACGGTTATCTCTGTGCTGTTAATACGAAAATTGTATAAATTTGAACCTGCAACTGTGGCACCAATCAGACATTATCAGGGGCGTGACTAACAGTGGTGTTACCCGGTGCAGTCATTTATGATCCCTCCCTCTAAGGTGCTTCAGGAAGCACCTTCAGAAAAAAAAAGAGATCCATTGTAACCCAATCTTGAGATAAAAGAGATTAAGATAAAATCATTAAAATACCTGTGGTCGAGACGTTTGTACAAAAATATGTTCATTTTCTGTCGCTCTCTTAGTCCCTGTTTTAAGTAAATCATATTTATCAATTGGGAATGCAGGACAAAGTTCCAGTTCAGACACCAAATCCAAAATATAATCAAGTCCATTACAATCGGAAAGAACTCCACTGTCCTCAAGTATTACACTCCAACCTTCAGATGCCATACCCAGTGGGCTTATGGCTATAGAAGCAGCCTGTAAAAATACAAAATATTCAGATTTTACTTAGTTACATCACAGCAAATTTATCACTATTGTGTCATTCAGTTAAATCATAAATAAATGAATGTATTAAGGGAGCGGTACCCACTACATTTACATACGAGCGTATATACATTTGTTATATGTTTCTATACACATATATACATTTTACTTAATGGTATAACAATTTTAAAGGCAAACAAACTAATATGTATTAAACTTTTATTTAATTACGACTTTATATTAACTAAATTATAGATTATAGTTGAAAACTCCAAGATAAAACATTTAGATAAAAAAAAGTAGTCATAAGACAATAAAAGTTACTAAATACTGATTACTCACTAATGGATATATTTTGAGTAGCTTTTAAATAAAAATAGTAAAAAAAGCCAATATCACAAGAGAATATACAGAGATTCAACTCAATGTAATGGTAATAAATAAATAAATAAATAAATAAATAAATAAAGAAATAAAATAATAGGTTCTCAACGCCTAGATAGGCGTATAAGTGCCAGAGAAGGTAAGTTCTCCATTTCTAGACCACCGGTCATAGATATAAAAGCCACGTGGTCAGTGTGACGTTTCGACCGGTTCTATTATCTCTGTATGAACCGGTACTTATTTATAAGTATTAAATACTTACGTCGACCTCAGAGCTGTCTGCACAATATCGGAAGATAAAATTCCGAAGGAGTGGGAGGTATCGAACCAGCGTCCCTGTGCTCCGTAGAAAACCGTCTTACCACGGAGCCACAACAACTCGTCAATGTAATGGTATTATTATTATTATTATTATTAATGGGAAAAGATTCTAGAAAATAGTTTCGCCATCTATTATCCAATAATAAAACTAAATATACTACAAATAGACCAATAAACAGAAGCAAATAGCAGAGAACACAGTACTCCCACCATAAAACGTACACATAATTTTCTCTTTCTTTCTACGCCATCCAACATCCGTACTCCTCTTGTGTAATTTCATTACAACTCATTACTGTGTTCTGGTGAGCTTTTAATAACTGGGAATTATGTCAACTTGTGAAATAATCTAGTTAATAATAATAATATATTCCGATCTTCCAGCAGTATACCTATGCCCCAAATAACTTGTTAAGCATGGGGATCTCGCGAACGGTAAGAGATAAGAGGTCGGTTAAATTAGACCAAAGTTACCGCATTTAGGGATCATTTTAACGATGTCTTTGTTCTCCTAAAAAAATACATAGGTACTTACTGGGTAAAAATGAAAAAGTAAATTTTCCTGTTTTTAATTTTTGCTCATAACTTCCAAAATTAAAATATTAAGTGATTTTGACTTTTTTTTTTTATCGCATTCCGTTTTCTAGTTATCAGGGTCAATTTGAATTTTCCATATTGATCTTATAGTAGGTTATTATAATTTTGAATAGAGATTTTTCTTTGCTATTCAACCATATAAAAAAGTCCTATTTTATTTTTGTAAATAATATGAAAAGTTAAGAAAAACATTTTTTGTCTATCAAAATAATCGCTGTTTCATAGATAGCTATGAAAACCAAAATTAAAAGTAGAGCTAGTGTATAACAGTATTTTATTAGTCTAAAATAAAACAATATGTAATGAAAATAAATATTTTAATTGATAACAATTAACGAAAATATAAAAACTACATTACAGCATGTGTTCAAATAATTCTCCATAGTTATCAATGTATTTTTGTGCCCTTCAAATAGCATATCCCAACACTCTCTATAATAATCTTGGCCTAATTGTTTAAAAAATTCTGATAGTAGTTCATCTTAGTTCATCTACATTTTCGTAATTTCGGACATACAATTTATTTTTAACAAAGCACCATAATTTAATAGACCAAAAACGTTTTTTCTTAATTTTTCATATTATTTACGAAAATAAAATAGGACTTTTTTATATGGTTGAATAGCAAAAAAAGCTCTATTGATAATTATGATAACCTACTATAAGCTCCATATGAAAAATTAAAATTGACCCCGATAACTTGAAAACGGTAGGTACGCGATAAAAAAAAATAAATAAGAACCTCTGTAAATTCGCCAAAGTAATGCGAAAGTGCACGCCAAAATCACTTTATATTTTAATTTTGGAAATTATGAACAAAAATTAAAAACCGTAAAATTTACATTTTCGTTCATATCTAGTAACCTATGTATTTTTTTAGGAGACCAAAGGCATCTTTAAAATGGTCCCTTAATGCGGCAACTATGGGTTAATTTAATCGACCTCGTATTTCTCACCGTTCTCGAGATCCTCATGCTTAACAAGATATTTGGGTCACCCTGTATAAGAAAGTAACGTGATCACGTTACGTTTCTGGCGGCCTTATTATCCCTCTAAAACGGGTACTCATTTTAAGTATTAAATATTTGATGCTAAGTCTACTGCAAGCTGTTTGCACAGTATCGGAAGGTGAAAAATCCATAGAAATAATGTTATAATTCCTTATGTACGAAACCTTTTCATTATGTTTCGATATATTTGTCTGTATCGAAAATAATTAATATGAAACCGATCTAAATTTGCCATTCCACAAACATCACAACAATTACACATTTTATTTTCACAATAGGTTAGATAACTTCTATAAATCCCCTACATATAATATTATTTGTGTACAAAACTAAATGTAGTATACTTTGCTCCCAATCAGATAGTTAATAAGTATATATGGTATCAAATTATCGATAAGGTGACCACATTTTGACTGCGATGATCCTAGTTTTAAATAATTTGTTCCGGTATTCTGAGAGTTGATATTTGTTTTGGTTTTGCATACTCAGTGAAAATAATTTGTATCAATAAATATTATTCTTTTTTTTTTTTTTATTTCACGGTTATATCATGTAATAACATATGTGAAACATAGATTATATGAAAAGAGAGGTCTTGTGAGTCCCTCCCTCTTGGTTTGATATTTTAAAATTGGATCTTCCATTTTTTTCTACAGTCTATAATAAATGTATAAATCTTGTGCTGCTGAAATACCAGAGATTTTGTTTAAATTATATACTACCGCATTTAAGTCAAAATCTACCCGTCAAAATTTAAGAAATATAGTTTAACATATTAATTTTGTTAAAAGGTAAATATTTGCTATTTATAAATATATACGGCAATATCACATACGACACATGGATGAATTTGCTTTTAAATAATACCTTGTGCCACTTACCTCCTCACATGTTGTCCAAGAATCCACACTGACTGTAGTAACTGATCCATCGGGTAACGTTAGTGGTAAAGCCATATCACAACGTTGTTTAACACTACGCCATTCCATCAAGCTGGGAGGATATGAACGAGTAAGAGGAGTTTGTTGTAATCCCCTCAACAATTTTCGTTGCAAAATATTGTTATAACCCGGGCTAGCATGATCGGTGACATATTTTAAAAGATATCTGAAATATAGGAACTAGTAAATTTATCAAAATTAAATTTGGAATTTTAGTTAGTATTGCCATATTGTTCTATAGTAAATGACTAAATGAATGAAAATGGTAGTTATTTTATCAAACTATAGATTATATTATTTATCAATGGCCTTCTAGTGTATAATTTACTATGTGCCATAATATACATAACTATGAAAACTCTAACTTGATAACATATATGCATATAACACTCTCAATTTAAAAACAGAGAAAAAAGTTATATTTGAAAAAAATTTAACGATGCCAATTTCATTTATATAATTCGGGGTTATTAATTTGTATTTTATTTTATTATTGCTGTTATTTGAAAAAGCAATTATTTAATGATCAAACCTTAAAAATTAATTTTATTAAAAATCTATTATATTCCAAATTTATTTTAGTGTACATTTCAAATACATGTGTATTCTCAAGAACTATCTAGCAATATGTTGATTTTTAAAGTAACAGAGAATTAATACATACTTGCTAAGAGCTGGAGTAGGTTGAAAGCAACTTAAACAATGAGCCATTAGCTGCCAAATCCTATCGGCATTGTCGTTTTTCCAAGACTGATTACATAGTTGTACCAGAAGTTCATCTTTAAGTCCTCTTGAATTACTTCCTTTATAAACAATGTAATCTGCTAAAGCTCTTTCTTTTGCACCATTTAGTTGAGTATCACTAGACCACCTTAGAATTAATTTAAATAGTGCTAAAGCATCTTGAAAATCTTGATCTCTTGCCGCAGCTTTTGATAAGAATGGAGCTGCTATAGGTTCCCGTTTTAAGCCCAATTCTGCTCCTTTGAAATACACAGAACAAAATTTGCCAAACGAGAATTGTTCTAAATCATTAGGTAGAGAAATGTTAGGTGGTGACCCAGTAATTCCACCGACTACTTTTACCAGGTTTCTTTCTGTATGGGCAGGTGTATAATTTTCAAGTTTTGAAAATATAAAAGCTAATTCTGCAGGTATTTCAAGATGATGAACAACAGATCTAGCCGCTTTCTGGCTTTCTCTCGCTTGTCTTTGTTTTGCTCTTTCCTGCGCTGCTTTTTCTGCTTCTAATCTACGTTTGTGTTCAACTCTCCTCTTTTTGAATCGTTTTCTTTCTAATCTACCTCTGTACAATGCTTGGGCTTTAACTACACCATGTCTTAATTTGTTGTACTTCATCCTTTGCTGATAACCACGCCATGATTTTTGTATAGTTACAGTACTATTTTTCATTGCTCTATATTTTTTGCGCGTCAAGTATCCTCTCATATGTTTTTGAATAACTAAAGTAGCATTCTTAAGAATATCATTACGAGCTATTTCTAATTGACGCTTAAGACTTTCTCGCAAGAAAACCCTTGTAGCTCCTAACTGGTAATCGGGTCCCTGAGTTCCTGTAGGAGGCATTCGATCTAAAATAGCTCTACATAAATCTCTGTATGGTGCTCCACGCGGCAAAATGCCTGGTAACAAATATCTGTACTGATCTACGAAATTCTGGAATTTCAGCCGTATTGGATATCCACTCTGTCTTATATTTATAGTATCTAGCATGCCCAGGTAACGTAGCTGTTGCAAAACAACGGGCATATCAAATCTCATTGGCGTTTTATCTGCATTTGGTTTAATACAACGAACAAACCATGGATTACATCTGGACATAGATTCTAATAATTGTTGCAAACTATCACTAAACCTGCAAATATAATAAAAAGTTTAATTGTTTTGGGATAGCTTCATTTATATAAAAATAATAGGCCAAAAATTAATATTATACGTATAAATTAATATTATAAGAAAATCAATAGAAGTTTCAGCTTTTCCAGTAAGTTTGACATCGATTTTAAAATTCCTTTATCTTTGTTAGAATACCGTTATTTTATACGAGGGCGTTTCATATTTGACCTGCATTTTATTTTTTATGGTCAATTCAGATTATGAATTAACTTTATACAGAAAATTAAGGGACAGTCTTACGAATATACTCTAAAGTCTGACAAAAATTCTGTAGCCGTTTTAATAGGAACCTATAAGTATCGACAGACAATAAAATTTTTATACAACAAGTCTGCATAAGGAAACATGTTTTGTTGCTAACTAAACAGGCTGCAATAATAAATAATGCCCGCTATATGATGTGATATCGCATATTAAGTAAACGTATTTTAACACAAATACCTCATTGTTAAAAAAAAATTGGGCATTAATTATCCATCTTAGGGATGTCTAAACTCTTTCAAGTGTTTCTTGTGCAATTAATTAACATGCGCCCCGAAGACACAACTGTAACATGTAACAACGCAACTAGCGTTGTTACATGTTTACAACTCTGATCCACATATAAAAAAAATATAGGGAACTTATATTTTTTCTATATGTAGATCAAATCGATTGCCTTTCAAAAACTAATGTTTCTAATGTATAAAATCCCAGCTATTTCCTTCACAGTTATTCGCCTATTGCTCCGGATGAGTTGTTGATGTTTTTTTTTATGTTCCCAGGATTCACAGTTGACTCTAGACGAGCAATATTCGGCAATTTTGACACGCACTCTAGTCCATCTTGGAATAATTTGCGTCAATCAAAGACCGTTTTGAGTGATAAATACTGTACTTCAAACTGTTTTAGATGTCTCTGATAAATCTGTCACTTTTAGACCTTTATTGAAAAGAAATTTAATAATTTCACGAATTTGCGTAACCGAATTTGAAACATCGTTAGACGATATCGTTAATAAAACTGACAGTATTGATACAGTCAAATTGCAGTTGTGTATAGAAAAAGATATATCAAATATATACCGTATATCTTTGCACTAGTTCTTTATTTACGTTCAGGAAAAAAATATATATACAATGCAGATCAATTTTGAATCGTCCTCTTATATAATTTCTACTCTTTTAATAGACGTTACTTAATAGTTTTGCTTATAACTTTTTAATGTAATATTTACCTTGCAGCAACAGTTGGCGTTCGGGGTTTCATTGTGACAAATCTTCCGTTAGCTCCTCTAGGTAATGTTCTTGATTGTATTTGGGTTAATAATGGTTTTGCAATGGCACTTATAAGAGGTTCTCTACTGGAAGCCAGAAGTTCAACTATATCAGGTCGCAGTGCATCCCTGTTTTTATCTAGAAATCCATCTACAGAGTACCACACTTGACCTGCATAATGTCTTATCTAAAAAATAAAAATCACCATGAAAAATTATAGGATTAATAAACAATGAACTTACCCCAAACTCTCGGCCACCAACACGTGGTCTACAGTAATGCTCGTTTAATGCGTGATTATAGTGACATTTTTCAAGAAATGACGCATCTGATGCTCGAGGGAAATTGCTTTCATCGTCCAAGAGATGTAAGATACCCACAGGTTTCTTTCCAAGAAGATGAATTACTGGAGTGTTATCTGTCCATGTTAAATTAGTCCATTCTAGTCTCTCTCTGGCATATTCTAGTTGCTCCAATTTAAATATGTGTTTATTGAAATACAGCTGTAATGATTCTGACGCAAAATTAATGCACAATTGCTCAAAAGTATTTTCTGCAAGATCTTCAAAACCAAATATATCTAACAGTGATATTCGCGCAGCGTCTTGTAAGCCACCTCGCTGTACAATTGAATTTACTTTGGAAACTAGCCAGTTGAACAAAGCTGAATATAAGGCTTTAGCGAAGGCGTCTCTTGCATCTAAAGCTTGGTCGATGCCTAAAGGAGTGTGCACTCTTTCCGCTCTGGCTTCCGTGACACGAGAAGTCAACGCTCTTTGTAAACCAGACGACGAGATTTGTAATAAATGCGCCGCCCATTTTATTTCAGCTTCTGATCCTATTTCAACCCCTTCTTGACCATGTCTTAATTGTCTTCTATGAAAATAAACATTACCTAAGTGTAATACCGATGCTAAAACCTTGATAATGCCTTCTTGTTCAGCTTCCTGAACACCTAACACTTGCATTGCTCCTTTAAGAGCACCCCAGTCAGCACCGGAACCAGAATGGCCAGGTGAGCAGTCACCACCGCCCTGATTGAGATAGAAATATTTATCCGCATCAACTAGGCCATATTTTTGTCTTTCTGTTGTACTTAGAAATCCAAGTAATTCATAAAATACATGGTAGTTTCTTTCTCCTGGAGCTTGAGTTACTATCCTAGATTTTTCTAATAGGTATTGAGTAACTTTTGCACCAACAATTGCTCCATTTTTAAAATAGACCTCTAGATATTTACCAAACCTAGAACTATTGTCATTTTTAGCAGTTCTAGCATTTCCAAAAGCTTCTAAAAGAGGGGCGGCTTCTAAAATTTGTTCTGTAACTAATGCTTGTCCACGCGGAGCTGATGGTGCAACAGCAGCTAAATACTGCATAACTAGTTTTGTTGATTCTGTTTTGCCCGAGCCAGATTCTCCACTAATTACTACGACTTGAGGGGCAGGTAGGGCGGCATGAGCTGCTGCTCCTAAGGCGAACAAATGTGGGGGCAGCGACCCCAACAATCGACCACGATATCGTTGTGCGGCTTCTATTCCATAACTAGAGTCAAACATTCTGTACGGATTGACAGCCACTAGAATACTTCCGGCATACGTGTATATCAAGTTCCGGTCATATCGTAACTTAAGATTCCAAAGAATTGCCGCTTCGTGTAGGTCACTCAACTGGGTCATGTCTTCCAAGCCTGCGCTGCCCAGGTCTTCTCTGGAACGAACTTGACCTTCGCCATCCGTCAGTGCAAATGTCTGAGGCTGAAAAAAATGAAAAAATTAAATTACATATTTTTATTTGTTTAATTAATAAGATAAAATATAATAATAATACATTTATTAGGTACAAGTTCAGCCATTGGCTGGTCTTACACTTTCCTTTACATGTTTTTTATTACAATGATTTTTGTTTTTTGTTTTTGATAATATATAATAATATGTAAAAGTTCAAATTACATCATTCAAGTACAAATAAGCAGTAGCACAATATAAATTTATAAACCAACGATTATTAAAAATAATTTAGTAATATAAGGTATACAAATTATTACAAACAGTACAGTTTAGCTAATTTAATTTAACATTGTTGCTATAACAGAGGCGGCTTTTATTAACCTATTGGCTGTCGAGAAGAGATTTTTTAAACCTTGTTTTGAAAGATAATGGACTGACCAGTCTGCAGTTTTCCGGTAGAGCATTAAAAGTAAACGGGGCCTGAAAAGAGAATCCACGTTCGAAGAATGAGGTCTTATGCGAAGGGATATCCATGATGCATTTGTCCCGAAGATTACGAGCGTATATAATATTTCTCATAATTATGTGCGGTATACATATATTTAAATTAATAGAACATATTCTTAAAAGTTCACAAATGTCATGAAAAGTAAAACTGATATTAATTCTACCTATAATGTTTGTTTTTATTTTGATGTCTGTATATCCGTGAATAAACCATACTGTAAAACTGTTCTGGAAGTTTTTATAAATGCAACTGGGTGTTAGTAATCGGGTAATCTGAAGTTAAGTTCTAATTATTTAGACTTTTTTTTTGTTTGCATAGTCGTGCAAAACATAATACATTTTCAAATAATACAGTTTTATTATATGAAAGATGTAGTTTTGTTGAAAATCTTATTAGTTTTGTGAAGTACATAATTTGTTGAAGGAAGGTAAATACAAAAAATAGTAGTAGTTCATTTATGAATGTGTCTCAAATTATTTTTTGCGATTTTTTAAACAGTTTTCTATGCAAATTACTTAATTACCAAAAGTGAGTAATACTACTACTTCTACATATGTACATTCATTCAAATGACAAAACTGTTAGGTTTTTCTAAAAGGTTAATAAAATTATAGCAAGTCACAGGTCAAGAATTCAACATAACTGTTTTAGAACAATGTGTATTTGGCACCAGTATGTTTGTACCACAAAATATAAAATAATCTTCTAAAATAAAAATTCTCTTATTATAAAATGTATGTTGAAGACATTCAATGCAGGGTCGTATAATCATTTTAGTACCTTGGGCAAGAATAAAACCTTGCACTCTCCATATATTTTTAAAAACAAATTATTTATTTAAAATAATACATTTCTGGGACACGTTTTAATAAGGGCCGTGCAAAACCAAGATGATCTAGACATTGAAATAATCAAAACATAATATTAAAAATGTTGTCAAATATTTAATCTCTATTTTTCGCCCTTTTCGGTTTTTAAGTTGAGCAAGGGCATGAAAACTGTACCTACTTAATTTAAAATAACCAGACGCAAATTTGTAGCAAAATTTTAAACGTAAAAAAATGTCGCAAACAGGCGCGCACCCAGGATTTTTTCTTGGGGGAAGCTCAGAAGATACAATTATTTTAATGGGTAGGAATTGGGATATTACACGGAAATAAATGCTGGTCAAATACACTTTATTTTTCAAAATGCAACTGTTGATATAAAAACAGGTCTATTTTTACAAAAATTAGTAATAGCCACGTGTTTGTGGAGCTCTTGCGGGTCGTCACTTATATTTTGACAAAAACACGTAAAAACCACATGTTTTTGGAGCTCTTGGGAGGGGTGGCATATGCCCATGAGCTGCCCCCCTGTGTGCACGCCTGGTCGCAAATATTATACAGTATACATGTCGGTAGTAGTTAAAATATTCGGTGGGTTTAACATTTTGCCACAAACCACAATGAGCACGTCATTCAGTAAGGTGACCATTTTTTGTCAAATATAAAACCAGGACATTCAAAATAGCCCAAGTACAGGCGCGTGTAATAGGAGAGTGGATCCTTGGATCCTGACCCCCCCCCCCCCCGGAACTAATAAATCCTATACTTAATAAAAACTAAGCTACTGAAAATAAAATCATCTCTTTTGTTGATAAAAAACAAATCATAGTCAAAATGTAATTAAAATATAAAACCACCCTCCCCGTAAAAAGGCAATAATAAATTTTATGTTATTTATCGGATATTTTTTAGAAATAGACCCCCCTCTCAGTTAATTTTTCTAGGAGCGCGCCTGCTCAGTTAGCATGAAGAAACTTGGCTATCGTAGAATATATATTAAAAAAATATTGCAGAGTAAGCTTAGTTTTTTTGCCTTTAAGTGGAAAAATAAAATGTACTTCTTTTATTTATATTTTAGATTAAGAAAGTAATTTTGAAAAGGCCGCTACACTGCTGAGCCGTATTTTGTGTTTAAATTTACGCGTGTACTGAAAGATGGAACGATTACTCGATCTTTTGAAAAATTAATAATTTTTGATTTTGTGTCCCTAAACTGTACTGGTTATATTTCACGACTAACCAGGACCAATGACCAAAAAACAGTACAGTACTGGTGAAACCAGTACGAATGGTCACCTTACATTCAGGCAAATAAAAAAGTAATTGAATATGCGTTATGCCAAATATCAATGGTGCGAAGTATCTAATGCACAATTAGTTGTGGATTTTTGTGATAAATCCTATGAAGTTATTGCATATGAAAAAGAAAATTATTTAAACATTTCAATCTGCTGAAAAATATGTTTGACTGAATCATTGCATTTATATTGTTTTTATTTACAAAAACAAAATATATATATATATATATATATATATTATTTTTATTGTTATTTTTTTATGTGACACTTAATAATAATTAGTGGCTGGTGTTGCTACTTAATAATAAGTAGTAACTAGCGCCTTACTCTTACCGGGACACAAATATGGCCCGCGAGCTACGACCCGAATAGTGATCTTCTTGTGCATCACCAAAAAGAAAATATAATGTTTACTTTTTGTATCTAGTGTAGCCAACACATAATCGCCACGTCGTTTATAACTTTTATGCAGTTCCTGATACCAAAAAAATTGCCGAATAAGGTAAATATGTATGCCTCAAATAGAGGTATAAACTCTTTAATAAAATACGATCGAAAAAAATAGAAATTGCAACAGGAAGAACGGATCATAAAAAAAAAAACTGAATGCGGACCGCTATGTAAAAAAGGCACCTCTGATGTATACAAAAGGTACAGTGCGATCATAATTCTTTAACGTTATGCAATACTTGACAGAAACATTTAGTTATCAAACTTATTGCCAAGGACATTTACACATAGGCGTACATTCTATTTGTATTAAATTATACGAATTTATTATTAAATGAACACTGTTTTTCTCTACACGCTAATGAGTTAATAACAAATCGCTGGCTGAGTTCCATTCTATTCTATGTCCACTTTTTCTACATTTGAGTTACTGACATTTTAAAATTTGACATAACAGATCTCGAAACCATATTTTATTTTTGTGTTTTTAGTTTATTTAATATCTTTTATAAGTAATTGGGAATTTATTTATGCAGTAAAAAATATAAATTACTAATAGTTATTAACAAAACTTTAAATTTTTATTAGGACATAGAACAAAAGGAAAATATACTATAATAACAAAATGCAGATATTTTATTCTACGTCCGACACTAAACCTCTATTATAAATAATAATAATAATATAATAATAATGTCTCTTTATTTAACATATTACAGAGGTATAAATTGCTACATTTATAAAGTAGATGCAATAAGAGATTAAACCCCAAATAGAAAAAGCACAAATATAAACAGAAATATTAATTTAATAAATAATAGCTGTAAAGCTAAAACAATTTAGTAGATATACCACTTATTACTATGCTGGGGAAACACCACATATACCACAAAGGTATGTGCATGATATCAATGTATATGGATTTTAAGTAGTGAGCGATCCAGCAGCGGATTTAAGAGAGGGGTGGGCCTTGGGGCGCCAGGCCACGAAGGGCGGCGGACAGTCAGGTCGTCACTTGTATTTTAAAAGTGAGGACCTTTTTTGTTTGCTCTTCAGTTGAATTTGGGAGGTGAGGACATTTTTTTTGCTCTTCTCTTGTATTTTTATGAGGGCGGCAAAAAAATCTCGCCCGGGGCGCCAGATTTGCTAAGGCCGGCTCTGGAGCGATCCTATGTATATATTATATATTAGTTATTTTAACTTTTATATACATACATGCTAAAGTAAAAATAAAAGTGCAATGTATTAACAAAATATTAACAGTTGTTAAAGATTGTATCTAGTTCAATTTTTGTTAGCTGGTTAATCCATTTTTTGGCAATTTTGATTACATTATTTCGTTGAATATTAATCTGATGTTGTGAAGCGAAATTATGCAATTTATTGTAGATTTTTTTCAAATGTTGGATCATCTGCATCAGATGCACTAAAATCACTATTTGTTTCTGAAATGTCGTCCATTTTTTGACAACTGGCACTACATATAATTTAAATAATATTAAATTTAGAAAACTTGCAAATACATTGACAGCTAATTTTTAAATGCGCGAATATTCTATGTCCACAAAACGCAAGGCTGTGATTGGTTGATGGACATAGAATATAAACGCTCAAAATTTATAACATATAAGAGAGATAGAATAAAAAGGAAAATAGTTTTACAAAGTTCTGGAGTAGAAAATGGGCATGGTATAATGTAGTTTATGTACATTTTCTCTCATAGAATAATGTGGCCTTCATAACTCAATTTATTTCAAAAGTGGACATAGAACAGAATGGAACTCAGCCAGCGAAATATTAAGTTAGAACCAGAATTTCGCTGTTCCTCGGGTGAGTTCGGGCTGACGAAGCTATCTGATTGGTTCTTTGTGGTATTTTCAGCTGTGAATTAGAATACAGTTTTGATATTTTAAACTCATTGTTTACCATTATGTAACGCTGAAGATTTAATGATCGTACTGTATATGTAGTGGTGTCATCCAGTTAGTTTCCACCGGTTTCCGGAGACCGGTTGTTAAAATTGACGACGGTTTTCGAAAACCGGTTGCTTAAATTTAAGGCTGTTTCCGGAAACCAGTTGTTAAAATTTATTGCGGTTTATTATAAAATGTCGGTATTTTTATCTGCAATTTTATTTATTTACTTCCCTCCATGGGCGGATCCAGCAATTTTTTGAGGGAAGGGCGATTTAATAGATTGAACAAAAAATACAAAGACTTATTCTTCCTTAAAATTTTCTACAGGGAGGGATCGACCTCTCCCTGGACCACCCATACCCTCCCTCTCACTATGGAAACTGGTTGTTCATTGAACAACCAGTTTTTCATGCGACTTCATTGGGATGTCACTAAGAATCGATAACTGGGAGGTAGAAACTCAGAAAAAAAAAAATAAAAATTAAATTATTTTTTACATTTCAAGGGACTCGGACATATGCCTTTAAAACTCGCAGTCTCTGGGTCAAACCCGAAGAGGTGGCGACCTTATTTGTAACAATAAGTAAGAAATATATTAATTTTTTAAAAGTGAATGTTTTTTATGTATGTATAAAAAATATGCATTTTTTAGTAGAAGGTGGGAATCCTGTTCCGCATTAGATAACTAACACATGGAAAGGAAGTTAAAAATCGTGAAAATATAAAAAATAGTGTATATAAAAAAAACCTACAAATTTTATCATGACGTCCACACATAATGACACTAGTGATGGTACTACGCTTGGTCCTTTCCTTCTAATAAATTTGGAGGTTTTCTTAATAATAGGCACAAGTGGTCTATCCTCAAAACTACATTGTCTTCGAAGTGAGCGATCTTCGCAAATTTCGTCCAATAAATTGAATGAAACGCGCATTAAGTTTTTTACTTAACACTGCAATAATTTATCACTTCAACAATTTAACACTGAAATTGAATAAAACAAAATGGATTGTTAACCATTTTGCGTACTTTAATCATAGTACTGTAATTATGGTAATTTATTATTTAGATCTGTTTGTCTACATTATTATTTTCAGTCTTTTTTAGAAAAACGTTAACACATATGACACATTTAGAAAAATAAATAATTTAATGTATTAAAATGTATAATAATTCATCATATTAAATTGTAAATGTCAACAGAATGCGGGTTAAGTATGTCGTTATTTTAGAGCATTTTAATTTTAAATAATATATTTTATTAATTAGAACTCCACTTTTCATATTTAAAATATTTTCCATTACTTATTCTACCACTTCATTACATAATTACTTTCACTGATACACTTGAACTATTCATTTAATTGTTATTTTAACGTGTGAGTTAACTACAAATTATTTCGGCACAATGGCATTATGTTGTTTATCGAATTATCCACAGTGACCGGATTGCGGATTTCTGAACTTGGGACGTTTACCGTGCAATATGTGAATTCTGAAGTGATACTGTAAACAAGAATGCGTGTGTGAACGTTGAGGGCAGCGACCAGGACAGTCCACGCCAACCATTGGCGGAGAGTATAGTCTATTTCAAACGTTTAAGCGGAACTAGATTCTGTAATCTTTAACGATTGAATCGGTCTTTTGACCATTTTGTGTAAAAGGTCTCACTTGTGATAACTTAAAAAAATAAAAATTCCGTTTAGTTCCGTTTAAACTAAAGAAATGACCTATAAATATATCTTCTTTTAAATAAATCTCAGTGGTCATTTTTATTATTACAGTACGTACATATAACAGGATCAAAAATAAATCACATACTTATTAGCGTCACAAAACTTTATTAACATAAATTATTTTACATTTAAAATGCCACCTTCGATATACTGTCCTTCTGTCTATACATCGCTGTCAGCGGCTTTACCACTTTTAGAACACATTTTCTAGGGATTGCTTTTAGACCAGTCTCCGATTTTTATCATCTTTTTAGTCGTTTGAAAACGCCTTTATTTTAACGAACTCTTCTGTTTTGGGAACAAAAAAGTCTCATGTGGCATACTCAGGTGATTATGGTTGAAGGCGACAGGGTAAGCGCGAGTGTCTTTGGCGCCCCTAAGGAAGACATAATTTGGAGCGCTCGTAGGCAAAATATAATTCGGCGCCTTATGTATTCAATGGCGGTATAAGGAAATTCATAAAATGTTTACATGATAGAAAGACGTACATAGATGTCATAATTCAAGGCCTTCCGGTGCCCTTATCTCGTAGCGCCCTTTGGCGGTCATCTAGACTCACCTAATTGTAAACCGGCCCTATATGGCCAACGAGAGGACTCTTCAGTAAACAATGCCGAAATATATTATATATTGGACAAAATATCTTGGTTTCTTAGTACTTATTATTTTTTCTACAACTTCTCGAACAGTAAATTTTCGGTTGATACGGATTAATACAGGAACCTCGATAAGCCTTTTGTCGGTTTTAAAAATTGAAGTCCTATCCCATCTCTTAGCATTTAATTGAATTTGTACCATATCTTAAAACAAACAGATCGACTCAGAGCACCTTCTCCAAAAGCTGTTTTTAAAAGGTCAAGTGTTTCTGTCGCCGTATTTCCATGTTTGAAACAAAATTTCATACAGACACGCTGCTATTCGCACAGGTCCATCGTAAAAATCGCCGAGGTGAAGAAAATCTCTGGTCCGGTCCGCCCCATGAACGAAAAAAATTATATACTTATTTAATAAAAACTGGAAAAATTATCTGGAACAACCTTTTTTCCCAAACCCAAAGTATACGAGGGTTACCTTTTATGTTTTTACAAACGACCACTAGATGGTAATATTGAAATGTGTCATTATTATATTCGTAAAATTTGACATTTGTTATTGTGAAATCAGTGGCAGCTTATAAATCGACCGAGTAGTTTGTTGACAGTGAGCGTTAATAAACAAGTTTGTGAAAAAATGGATATTACTCGTGATTCTAAACAGTCTTTTCTGATGGTGCTTCATTACCAAAAGTTGAATGACGCGAATCTATGCATCGTTGTTGATTTAGGCCTTTACTAAAATCGTAAAAACTCATCCAATAAAAACCTTCAAGAGTAATATCTATTTTTCCACAAACTTATTTTTTTAAACGCTCACTGTCAACAAACTACTCGGTCAATTTATAAGCTGCCACTGATTTCACAATAACAAATGTCAAATTTTGCGAATATAGAAATGACAAATTTCAATAATACTTTCAAGTGGTAGTTTATAAAAACATAAAAGGTAACCCTCGTATACAATGGGTTTGGGAAGAAAGGTTTTTCCAGATAAAAAATTGTACGTTTAAGGTTGTAATAATAACTGCTGAAAAAGCGCTGGGGTTATTTTTACTCAAAACAGACATGAAAGACTGATCCTTTTAAAAGGCGTTGATCCTAGCCTAACTATTCTTGTGAGATTGTTTCATACACACAACTTTTAATTGACATCTCCGCCAATGGTAACAGTAGCGACATCTTGTCTTTAACTGGACAGGTTTAGTAATAGACCATACCACTTTTATATTCCAGTATCGTATTGCTAAGTTAAAGACAGTCTTTCTTTAGTTTAATATAATATGTCAAGTGATTAACCTAGTGGCGTAGCTTCATATTTCGACCCCCACCCCTCTCGCAAATTTATACTCCGTAACAGTGGGGAAAGGATTTATAGTTTTTATTACTATTTTTTTTTTTTCGTATTACAAAATATATAGCAAGTATTTTATGCCAAATTTAGTAATAAATGGCTTACAACGGTAGACGCACTATATTGCATATAGTTGCATTTTTAAAAGAACATGACGTCACCAAGTAATTGACCTACGCATATACATTATTTACCCAAATGTACGGATATTGTGTGGATACCTAAATATGCCGTATGTCGTGCTATTATCCATACGTTAAAATTTGTATGAATACTATGTTTAAATTTGCATTTTCTCTCATCTTCTTAAACATTGTTTAGATATATTTTACAGTGAGTGGTTCTCGGTTATCTAAGGGGACAAAAAGAATTTTCTTGTATAGATTCAGCCCAAAAAACGATTTACGTACATGATTATGAAATATATCTTTTTTCCTCTTTTATTGTTTTTTTTTGGTCTTTCGGAACACCTTTTTTTTTTTGTCATTTAGTCTTTCGAATTTCTTTTTCCTTTTTTTTTTGACGCTGGATTTTTTGAAACACCTTTTTCATTTCTTTTGTTGTCACTTGGCTTTTGGAGTAACAATAATAATAATAATAATAATATTTTAAAGGTTCCTGAAGTTTGAGATTAGTGGACGCTTGTCAAGACCTGAAAATCCCATAATATTTTATATACGTATGCACTCTGTGTTCTTCAAACATATTAAATAGTCTGGTGCCTACGCACCATATTTTACGTTGATACTGCACTTGATGATAATGGAATGCCATTTGGCATACGTGTTCTTTATAAAAATTAAATCATTTTGATCCGCAGCACCTATTTGTGAATCGAGGCAGATTCAAGATGGCGGCTAAACTAGCGCGCCGATTACGATAACGATAACTAATTTTTATGATAGAGCAAAATTGCTAAATACATATTTGTACATTGGACCTTTAGCTATAATTTGCCGCGTCGTACGCGAATATTCGTCGCTTAGTTTACAAGATACCGTCCATAATTCATTCCCAGACGCAAAAAAGTGATTTCCGAAATGGCTAACGAATTTCGTATAATATGGCTCGTTTTCTATTAATTTAATGCCGTAGTTTACGAATCTGTTATAAAAATGGTGAAAATTTTAAATTTTTATAGATTTTTTTCCCAAATTTGAGACTTGATGATATACTCAATCACTGCAAATATGTGTATATTAATATTTTGTTTCAATTCTTCCTAAATCTGTAGGGCATATCTTTGGCTACAAGAATATGTGTGGAATTTTTCTCTGAAGGGCGCCAAAATTAAGATAGCGGCCGAAATATGTAAATGCTCAACTTCGTATTATTTTGACACTTTTTATATCGCTCTCGACCAAATCGGACCTGTAGATTACAAAAATTAAATAAAAAAAGTCACATAACTTGTTATTATTCGGGTTTTGCCCGAAATGAAATAAGAAATTTGACATATCCGGCCGGAACGGCTGTAAATTATGACATTTAAGTAAGATACTCATGTATATACGGAATGCATCAATTTGATTAGGTTTGTTCGCAGCACCTGGTCTCAAATGAAGCCGCTTTCGAAATATCGCTCGAAAATCGAATTTTGCTATTTACATCAAATTTGTTGAGTTGTATATCAGTTTCGGGTATACTGAAGTCGTAGATTTCGAAAATGGAGTTATTTTAAAGATTTGCTACATATAATATTGTATTTTGCCCGAAAAAAATAATTACATGTATTCTTAACGTAACAGTGAGATTCATTACACGAGAGTTAAGTACCTCCCCATCCCAAAAGAGTAGTATATAGCAGTTCTGACAAAATAATATAGATTACTACACACTTAATACGATTCTATTGGTGGCCGAAAACTACTCTTTCGAAAATGGTTAAAATCATCTCTGATATTTTTACTAGTTATCAGGAGAACATTGTAATGTGTTGAGAAATCCTCTATATGTGCCAATAATACTGACTTCCTCTACTACTTAATTGTATACAAAATGCAGAGATTCGATGAATTCTTATCCAATACTAGTCTGAATCGAACTCGAAACCAGTGCAAATGTTTCACACCTGGGTGTGAAACATTTGCACAATTAATTGAAGAAAAATTTTAAATAAACTTAAATTTAAAAAATAATAAGTAATTAATAATTACTGGGGAACGGACGTAATTAGCCCCTGAACTTAATTTATTATAAAAGCCCCTTAAAAATTAGCCCTTTAAAAATTTAAAATAAACCTAAATTAAAATTAATAACGGCAATAATCAGTACAATTGATAGCATGAATGGACATTCTCTACTCACTAGAATTTTATCTTTACATAGGCCTACGACTTTGATTTGTAAACAAATATAAATTATTTTGTAGGGTAGCACTGAAAGTCAATATTATTAGCAAATATATAGGAACTATCAACACATTAAAATGTTGTCCTGACAACTAGTAATAACTGGTAAAAATATCAGAGATGATTTTAACCATTTTCGAAAGAATAGTTTTCGGCCACCATTAGAATCGTATTAAGTGTGCAGTAATTTATAAAAGGTGTCTCAAAAGAAATTTTATATTTAGTGGATCGATTAAAAAAAAAGTAAGCCGTATATAGAAAAAATGTTTATTAATTATTAAAATACACTTTTTGGGGATTTATTTCTTAAAAATAATATCGTCTAAATATAGACCCTCGCGTTCTCGGCACTCATTTAATCGAACAGTAAAATTACTTATGACGTCTCGGCAGGTGGACTCAGGGATGGCTGCCATTTCGTGACGGATATTTTCTTTCAAATGCGCCAGTGAAGTCGGTTTATTGGAGTAAACTTTAGATTTAAGATAACCCCATAGGAAAAAGTCCATAGGGGTTAAATCTGGACTGCGTGGAGGCCAATTTATGTCACCTCTCCGGGAGATCAATTTGCCTGAGAAAATTTCACGAACACGTGGCAGAGACATATTGGACGTGTGTGAAGTTGCTCCGTCCTGTTGGAACCATGTTCTTTGGTTATAGCCAGGAAAGTTTTGCAGTTCAGGTACCAAGAAGTTGTCTAACATCTCCACATAACGCTCTGAATTCACTGTAACTGCACGCCCCCTTTCGTCTTCAAAAAAGTAAGGGCCGATAATTCCTCGCGCCGACATCGCAGCCCATACGGTCACTTTAGGCGAATGTAGGGGTTTCTGATGTTTGCGTTTCGGATTCGTTGCACTCCAGTAGCGGCAGTTCTGCTTATTTACGTGGCCATTAAGATGAAAATGAGCTTCATCCGAAAACAAAATGTTGGTAAACGTTGAAAATCGCTCAATCACCTGATTTACGAAATTAAGCCTCTGACTGGCATCTTGGGGCTTTAATTCTTGCACCAATTGAATTTTGTAGGGGTGCAGCTTTAGGTCTTTGTGCATAATGCGATGTAATGATGATCTATGCACATTTAAAGCACTTGCGCGCTTCCGAATTGAAAGGTTCGGGTCGTCACGAACAGACTGATTAACATTCTCTACGTTTTCTACCGTTCTTGATGACCTAGGTCGCCCGGATTTTGATTTATCCAGCGTTGTACCAGTCTCTTCAAACTTTTTAACCCAATGTCAAATGAGAGGTATGCTTGGCGCATCATTTAAGTGGCGAAAACCTCGAATACTGCAGAATTTTCTACGCGCTACAGTCGCCGAATCACCGTTTTTGTAAAACTCTCGCACGCATAACGCGCGGTCTGCTCCCGAGAAACGCTCCATAGCGACTGAATTCCCAAGAGCCAGGCTACCGATTGACATAACCCCCGCGCCCCTCGGATACGTTGCGTTCACGCAGTAAGCTAAATAAATATAAAATTTCTTTTGAGACACCTTGTATTATTTTATCAGAACTGCTATATACTACTCTTTTGGGATGGGGAGGTACTTAATTCTCGTGTAATGAATCTCACTGTTACGTAAAGAATACATGTAATTATTTTTTTCGGGCAAAATACAATCTTATATGTAGCAAATATTTAAATTAACTCCATTTTAGAAATCTACGACTTCAATATACCCGAAATTGATATACAACTCAACAAATTTGATGTAAATAGATAAATTCGATTTTCGAGCGTTATTTCGAAAGCGGCTTCATTTGAGACCATGTGCTGCAAACAAACCTAATCAAATTGATGCAATCCGTATATACATTATCATCAAGTGCAGTATCTTTCGACGTAGGCACTAGACTATAAAAGTCTAGAGTTGTCCACCGAACTCACATTCTCGTTTCTTAAGTCTGCTGGTTTGAGATCGGAAACAGAAGGTTTTGTGTTTGCGTGTCAGGATGGTGTTATAAATACTTTGGCTATAGGGCCCGCATATTCCAAATAGCGGAGTCCACACTCCACGATTATGCACATTATGTCTGCTTGTCCATCTCTTGCAGCGTCGAGCTACGTGTCTCGACATAATGCTGCTCTCCGAGTGCTCTACTATCATCTTAGACATGCCTATGGTATTGACCAAATACCGGTTATACCGTACGTCCCTTCTGACATAGAATCGGTGGTAGAAAATTCCAAGTGCCGAATTTATTGGAATTACTCCTTTCCCATCTCGAGGTTACTGACAGCCACTAAGCCGGACGTAACCCTCCTGGATATCGAGACCAAACAGATGTTTGTGATCGAATTCTCAAGTCCAGCTGAGAAGAACATGTCTCTCAAGGAGGAGGAAAGAGGACAAAGTATATGGATCTGTTGTCCGAGCTTAGAAAGCTGTATCCCAGGTATAAAGTTAAGCTTGTAGTCCTGATAGTTGGTGTTTTGGGTGGTATGAAAGTCTCCTATCGAAGGGAAATCGAATCCATTCCCGCCTGCAGATCTTCTGCCAACTCTTTGATCTGCAGGATGCAGAAAGCAGTGCTGCTTGGGTCACTCCGCATTGTGCGGGCACTGGACCTGGCGTAATTTCCGCGGCTGCATATCGCCAGGGTTTGGGATGCAGTCGTGTGTATTTAGCTCCACTAGTTTCTAGTACGACGCGGCTCAAAAAGTTGCTGAAGTTTGAGATTAGTGGACGCTTGTCAAGACCTGACAAACCCTATAATAATATTTTATTGCCATAGAAGGTAGTACATATGGAAAATATATTTTTTTAAAAACCTTTTTCACTTTTTTTTTCTCTTGGCTTTTGGAGTTTTATATATATATTTTGCCGCTTGGTTTTTGGAATACCTTTTTCATTCTTTATTTTTTGTTGTCGCTTAGTTTTCGGAGTACCTTTTATTTTTTGTTGTCACTTGGCTTTCGGAGTACCTTTTTCTTTTATTTTTTTGTAGCATGGCCTTGCGGAACATAGTTTACCTTTTTTTTGGTTACTAGGTTTTCGTAAATGTAATATAATATTTTTATATTTTTAAGTAGAAGCATGAATCATCTACTTTTGGATTTATATGCTAATAAATCAGTATGAAAAAAAAAAAAATTTTAATACATAAGTGGTAATCTTTATTATAAAACGAAATTCATTATATTTTATAAGCGGAAATAAAATTCTTGCAACCGACGACCGACGTCATATACCTATTCTACGACACTACTGCGTAAGTAATTGAAACTGATTAATTTTTAAAGAAAACACTTGTAAAAAACAATATTTGTATTTGTTATAGACAACACGATTGTACCTATAAATAATTTAACTACATAAATATTGGACTTATACTGTAATTAATAGAGTTGGCTCCGTGGTAAGATGGTTGCCTACGGAGCACAGGGACCTTGGTTCGAAATCCCCCAACTCCTTCGCATTTTTATTTTCCGATATTGTGCAGTCAGTTCTGCGGCCGACTCAGCCTCAAGTATTTAATACTTAAAAATTAGTACCTGTTTATTCAGGAATAATAGAACCGGTCGAAACGGCACACTGACAACGTGACTTTCGTATCTATGGCTGGCGGTCTAGCAACTTACCTTCTCTGCCTTACCATACTTAATACACAGTTAACTGTTCCAGGTATATTCTCATCTAGACCAGACTAGTCCAGGTGTTCGGTCAACTAAATCTCTCAGTCATCGTATTGAATTTCACTAACTCAGTATCTCCACTTTAGTTCAATAACGTGCTAACTCTTTGCTGAAGTTAAATGCATTTAGCAAACTTATTGACGACCTTGCTGTCCCGTTAAATTAACTCAATCGCTTGAACAAGAGTAATTCGACTAATTATTCATAATTCGCTGTGCTTCACTGTCTGAATAATATTGACCCTTCGGCTGCAGGTTGCGCGTCTTATATAGCGGACCTTAAAACGTATACAAGAGGTGTATGATAAGTCAGTGACTTCGAAATGAAAGATTTATTTATTTTTTTTACCAAATTGCGAATCATTATTGAACATAGCCTCAAAAAGTCGCAGGAGGGCAAACCTGGAGAATATGGTGGATAAGGAAACATTTCGTAGCGCATTTAGACCAATTTGGTTGTTGCAATTGCGGATGAGTGAGCTGATGCATTGTCATGGTAAAACAGAATTTTTTTCTTGGCTTGATGAGGCCGCTTTTTCATCAATTCAGCGTGTAATCGATCCAGTAAAGGGACAAAATATTGCCCTCTGTTTTTTCACTTTTCAGATAATTGATCTGTAAATAATGCCTGTATAAAACAAACAAGATGAAAAATAATGGAATGCATGCGATATTGCGATAGCAGCATGTGATAGAAACGTTCTCAACTTTGTCCCTATTTCTAAGGCCTTATATACCAGGGATGAAAAACCAATTCTACTTTTTTAGGGGGATTAAAACATGCTCTTTCTAATGAAAATAATTTAAAACAGTTTCCAGAAGGTATATTTTTGTAAAAGTGGGCTAAATATACCCTGTTTTTAGCATTTTCACAAAAATCATCAACTTTACACTCAATTCCTGAACTAATGAAAAATATTAGGAGTGTGAAATTTTATATTCGTTAACCTTGTATTGATAAGTTATTATGTGCAAAATTTCACGTTTATCGTACCTTTACTTTCAGAGGTATAAAAAGCCAAACTTTAACATTTTTTCGAGTTGCAAATTTTTTAGGCCAAGTTTGATCCAAATTTTCTTCACGGGAATCGCTCATGAAGATTTGTTTATTATTTTGTTTAATAGAGCGCAAAAAGTTGTATAAGTTGGCAAAGTTTTGTTTCTCTCAACAAAATATTGCCAGAGATACTGTGTCTCAAAGTTGCCGAAATCTCGGAGTCATACCATAGAAGGCTGCGGTATGGAGTCAAACAAATTACTAAATCTCAGCAAGTATTGCATGGATGAACGTAAAACTTTACCAATGTTCGTTGAGGACATGTGTGAATGTCCATACAAAATTTCATCAAGATCCGTGATGGTCGAGCAGGGACCACTAGACCACTTGATATGGAATGACCCAAATAATATCAAACTTATGATCTGAGAGCCTTCTCTTAACAAAGTCACTAGCTCATACAACACCCCTCGTATTATATATTGTAATATAGTACTTATCAGTTCATTGTAGAAGTAAATAATTAGAAGTTATGCTGCGTTCACAACCCCGAAATTAAAAATTAGAATTAACGTTAAATTAGTACTTAACATTAAGTTTGTACCTAGAAATGAAGTAGTGTTCACAATGTAAATTAAGAAATTAAGACACTGACAGCGTTTTATCGGTAAATTTCTATCGATTTCTACTTTATCGAGAAATTAGAAAGATATGGATAAAAACAGAAAAATATGGTCTTAGAAATTTTCAGGTTAAGACCAAGGCTTGCTGCGCATGCGTCAATTATAAATTAACGGAAGGGTTTGTAGCTAACAAACTCTTAATTTAAATTTATAAGTATAAGTATTATTTTAGAAGGTTGTGAACGATAACGTAGTTACGTATAACAAACATTTACGTTAATTCTAAGTACTAATTCTAATTTCTTATTTCGAGGTTCTGAATGCAGCATTAAAGACAAAAATTTCCGCACACTACAATTTCCTATCAATATTTCAAAAATAGGGTTTTCGAATAAGGGCTTTATGATGCTTTTTCTGAAATAAACCGAGCTTAAATTTTTTCTTATTTCAGCATAACTTTGATACATGAAAGATAATATCGACCAAATGGTCACCGTACAGTGGCATAACTAAGAATATTAGTTCCTTAAGCAAAAGGTCTTCCTTACAAAAAGTAGCACACTAACACTTTTGCACATTGTTACAAATATTAGTTCACTTTTTTTACAGTATCGTAGAACTTGTTCTTACAAATCGTTTGAGCAGCCAAAACAATCGTCTAGGCTCTCCGGTTGCTGAGTTATGACTGGAAAAATGGCGCGAAAAAACGTAATTGTTGTCTCAAGTGCTAACGCTTGCCGGCGCCATATCAAGTTCAAGGTCGAGATACGCCGTAGTAATTGCACGTACATCTATGGGCTATTGCAGGGGTATCAAACTGGCGAGTCTTGCATTTTTGCGGCCCGCAACGACTTCTTAAATTATAATAAATTTGTATACTGTATGTTTTATATAATATAAAACTTTATTTGAAAAAAAAAATACCTCGTGACAAACTGTGCGGGCCGCGGCGTAAAGATTTCGGCAAAGGGTGGAAAACCAATAGCCAGGCAGTAACTGTAGCAGTTAGTTAAGGCCCTGCGATAGTCGGAAGATCTGTGATTCTCAGTGATTCCAAATAATATACTCGTAAGCAGGCTTTCGAATAGCACCTTCTTAGGTGCAACTGCTGTATACAGTACCAGTAAGCTGATTTTCACCCGTTTTGTTGTTAACCCTTTACCGCATAGTGTGCCATATATGACACATACAGATTTTTATTTACTATTTTACTTTTAAAACTGAATCAGAACGTTACTTCATGAATGTTCATATATGCCACATACACAGCAATGGATCCTGCAGTATCTCAAGTAATGGGCTGCAATAGATTTGAGGATATGAAGCGGAATTTGCACTTCATCGAGAACTCTGAATTTATTGAGAAAGGACAACTAGAAGATACGACCTTTTCTTTCAAAAATTCGAGGGCGACTGCTTTTAATCCCTAATGAAGAACACCTAGCAATTGACGAGCAAATAATACGGAATCATTTTCTTTTGTAACGTAATGTAGAATCACAATGTTCCATGTATGGCACAAATCCTAAATTATTATTTTAATTATTATTTTTTCATAAAAATAATAATTAATATTTTAAATATATTTTTTAAATTAATTTTTCTATCAATAAGAATTAATTCCGAATGCCCATGAATTATTTCAGCCAAAAATAAAAATTCATGCAGTAAAGGGTTAAATAAAGAAAATATTTTGCAAAATTTAATTGTTATTATTTAAATGTTATTTCTTTACTTCCTTCAAATAAATATTCAGAAAAATTGTGGAAAATAAAAAACAAAATGAGTAATAATATAAATACATATCATGCTGCCCGCGTGAATTTTGAAACTTGTTAGAAAAATGAGTTTGACACCCCTGGTCTATTGGATGATACTATTGCTATGCGCCTCCGACTAGATAGATAGATATTTTTATTATTAAATATGTTATATTTACATTATGTTCAAGAACTAGTTTTCGGCTTAAAAATCTACTTTCTTTCTCTTTTTATTGCTGTCTCTGACTCCTTTCCTTTCCTTAATTTCCTCTCTTCTGTTTTTCACTTCTTTCATCCATTCATACCATCTTCCTGTTTCCCCAAAAATTTCCTTTCTCTACAAGTTCTTTCTACCTCTTTCATCCAAAAATTGTTGTCTCTCTCCTCATTTCCATATCTAAATCTTAGTATTACTTTTTCTTCTCTCTATTTCCATTTTCTGTCAAATATTGTGGTTTGCTTAGCGTCCAAGTCTCTTCATATTTGCTGTTGTACCTTGACTATTTTATTTTTGTTTCCTGTTCCGTTTGTTGAATAGCGTTCTATTATTTCGTACCCCAGTTCTTATTCATTCATTCTTTGTAGCCTTACCGCTGTTGTTGAGTAACCAGAATAATCATACATTTCTTTCCTTTCCTTTTCTCATCTCGATAGTGGCTTTCCTTGTTGATTCTTTTTTTTCAATTTCCCTCCAGCATTCATACAAAATTTCTTTTTCAGGATGTTTGATTATATTCTTTTCGAATTTTATGAATTTCCTGACTGCCTCTATTTTTATTTTCTACATTTTTGTTACCTCCAGCACAATGTATGTTGGTGTATTTGTACAACATCCATTTTACGTATTTTATTTGTACCTTTTCTACTTGTTCTCTTTCTCCTCATCTCCATACTTCTGCTCCATACATTATTATGGAGCAGAACCTCCGACTATTGTACGCGTATTATAACAATAAACATTTGAAATATATTCTAATTACGTTTGTTACGCACGATTTCAGGGAATAACATCTCATACCAACTGTGGACAAATACGTATTCTACGTCAAAAACTAAATAATATCTAAATTAGTAAAACATTCTGTGGTATACCGGGTGCGTTTTGTTGGTGGCTGGTTAGAAGTACTAGAATTGACGCGCAAGAAAACGACAATTTTGATCGTGAAGTAAACATGGAATGACATTTGCATGGAGGTTAAGTCATATGGTAGTAGAACAATCTAAATAATAAATGCAGAATAAGAATACTTTATATTTGAAGCAAATATTCTAGAACGTAATGTTTTAAAACGAGTAATTGAATTGTACATACATTTTAAGTTTAGATTTAATAATACTATATTAAAATCATATAGGTATATATTTATTTTAGGACACAAGAGAAAATACGTAAAAGTAAAAATTATTTTGAAGCAGTAATACCAAAATTTAATTCTAATGCATTTAAAAACCAAATGAAGACAACTGCATTCAAATATTACTTTTCATCCCCACCACACTTATTCATTCCAGTCGTCCGGCCTCGAGTCATCGCTTGAGTGGAATGAATAGAATGAGAATACAGTCGCAACAAAACGTGTATTCTGATTAAACCGAAACCAGAATTGGCACAACAAAACGCACCCATTGATTCTCTATAAGAAACTACATATGTATGTTGCATGCAACGTTTGATCTCCCGTAATCACACATTCAGACACGATTTGATCAAATCACGAGCAATTAATCTAACAATCGCATTCAAGTTGTTTTCGATTGTACTTCAAAGATACCAGAATCTTCTAATTACGTTTATTTTGTAACTACCTTGCCTCTAACATTTCTACATCCTTTTCTCGTAATCCACTGCGCTCTATAATCATTCACCGTGCAAAATACATTACCATTATATGTATCGTTTCAAAGCTTTTCCACATTTTGCTATTAAAAATAAATGAAGAAAAAAAAAAAAAATTGTCGTGTTCGTTTCATGTGAAGTAAAAGACAATTTAGTTCAAAACGTGAGGAAATAAATTTCTTGCAAACGTTGTTTTTAATGTAACATACATGTTATTCTTTATTAAATTTTGATGTTTTTGACCTTAAATATAAAAAAAAAAACCTCATGTGAATAGTGAATTCAGGCTTTCCTATATAACTAATAAATGAAAGCGACCAACCAACAATGGTCACATTTTTTGCTCCGATCCTGTTAAAATTAACAGTTTTTGAAAACCGTTTGTTAACCTATGTATTAAGAATTTTTATCAATATCTACCAAATAAAAAACTTCGACAAAAAAAAAAAGGATTTTTAAAAAAAATTATCTGATCAAACATTCCCGTACTATTCTGACGCACATGAATATAAATTACTTATATTTTTTTCATATTTTCAAATTAACCCCTCTGGGTTACGTACGGACGAATAGATGGAGGACTTGAATTACTCATTTAAGTCATTTAAGGCCAAAAACCAACCGGACTGTACCCAAAGAAAAAGATATATTTAAAAAATTACACGAAAAATAACACGACCTCATAGCCTTGACGAAACTGATTGTAATGCGTAATAAATGCGGTGTGTACTGCCTAATGATAAACCAGAAAAAGTTGTACATAATCACGAATCCTTTAACATCATATTTTAGGCTCCTTACTGTAAAGAGAATTTTACTAGTACCACTTATTTATATATTCAGATTAATTCTGTAAAAAGTTACTGTGTAGTAACGTTACTACAAGATAAAATATTATAAAAAGTATAATGACTTTCATTCATGATAATAACTGACCTTGCTCATAGTGACAAATTTAGTTACTATGATCATACTAACTGAGTTATAGAATTGGTCTGACTATTTCAAATGTCTACGATTTTTAATACAGAAGTATTGAGCTGGCTTTTTATGTGAACCCATAAAAATATATCGAGTGCGGTTAAGTACGGTGATATTGGTGGCCAGTAACTAATGTCAGATTTTTGTATAATTTGTTCATGAAATATTTCTCACTGAAGATCCACTGCACACGTAATGAATGAAGAGATAACGCCTTCTTGTGGGAACCTCTTGTTGAGAAAAGCCAATTCTTAAATTTGTCTTGTAACGTGTGTCATCAACCATACATGGTATCAGTATTTTAAAATACTGACAAATAGTCACTCTGCTTGGATGTAAACATGGTTAATGTATCAATTTTGGGTTTTCGGTAGCTCAGAAGCTGCTATTTTGTTTGTTCATATTAGAGGTCGAAAAATGTTATGATAATGTCAGTTATAATCATCTCGGCATTACAAATTTACAAAGAGTGCTCACAGCCAATACACATCCTTTACCTATCTCTCGCTTACTCTGTAGTAGATAGTTGCTGTTAAAAATACTGTGAATAGTCACTACTTATAACACATACAAATATATTTTTTGGATTTATAAATTATATATACTCAATATGCTTAGTGCTAAAATGGTTTTAACTTGTAAATATATTCATTTGTAATTGGTTAGTTATATAAATGAGAAGGTAACATTCTAACCGTGATTTGTCACAATAATACATAATTTTCAGATAATTATAAAAAATATAATTCTGTTTGCAATAAGTTGAAAATCTATAAACCAGTTTTCAACCCGCTTATTTTTAAGATCTCAAACATTGATTTAAACATGTCATTAAAATTTTAATGCGCAAAAATGCGATAAATCGATTATTTAAATTTGGACAAATCACGTTTTGAATGAACTTGGACTTTTGAGTAGACAAATGATGATTCAAATGGACAAAACCAGGATAAAATTTAATTTGATTAAGTGCCTATTAATAAATATAAGTTAAAATTATTTTATTTATTGTTTTTTTTTTTTTTAAATATTATATTTATTATTTTTTGAATATGCAAGTCACAACTTTAATTTTCCAGAAAGTCACTTAAAACCTATTATTGAAGGACTTCTATAGATGAAAAATCGTAAATTAATTCTTTGTACCATTTTAGAAGTAAATCAAAAAAATTAAAAAATTAAAATCGCACTTTTATTTAATTTCTCCAGAACTAGGTATTTCTCGAGCTGAATCCAACCCTAAGATGATGAGCTGAGCTGCACAGAATAGGAAAGTAGAGTCAGCGATTACCAACTATGACCTAGGTCAGGGGTGACATACTTTTTTTGTGTTTACATCCCAAAATATCAAATACAAGGGTTATTTTTTAAGTAATATCCGATTGGCTGTAGCTATGTAAATTTCGTGCGCCTGTAGAAACGGACATAGCCGTCTCTCGGCATGCCTTGTGCAAAAGCAGACATTATTTGCAATCGTAGTGTGCCTTTGTATGGTTGATACTGTGATGTTAAAATGTTTAAGATAATTGAGCAGCCCGCCGACTGTGATATACGGTCTTTGATTAGGTTTTTGATAACAAGGAACGTGCCAGTAGCGGGCATTCATCGCCAGACATGTAAGGTTTACGTTCCCAATGCGATGAGTGACAGCAAAGTGCGAAAATGGGTGTGATTGTTCCAGGACGGTTGGGGGGCGACAAGGACCTTGATGAACCGCGATCGAACTGTCCTTCTGTAATCACAAACGTTTAGATGGGGGCAAATGGATCACGCACCGTACAGCCCGGACCTTGCACCGAGATTACCACCTGTTTCGCTACCTAAAGGAGTTTCTTGGCGGTCGGCAGTTTGACACAGCAGGGTGAAGAAGGGAAAACAGCGGTTGAAGATTGGTTATATACACAAGCGGCTGATGTATATGTCGTGGGCATAAATAAACTAGTAGAGCGCTACGATAAGTGTTTGAACAAAAATGGAAACTATATAGAAAAATAGCCTAAGGCAGCGTTTCTCAACCGGGGGGCCGTGAAAGCTTCGTCGGGGTGCCGCGAAGTCATATAAGATCATAGCATGAAATTCTAATAGAAAAACGCTCAATTTTGCAAGATATATTCATAAATATATGACATTTATATTTATTAAAATATACCTTTTAAACAAAAATAAAATAAATTATACTTATCTTGACAACTAATTTAAACTTTAAAACGGTTCGTGTTGGAGGTACTTCAAGTACTTTCAAGTAAGTACGACTTGAACGTGCAATATTTTTTGTTATGCTCCGAGCTACTGTTAACTAAAGAGTTAAGGATGCGAAAGTGTTCAAAATGAAAAGCAACTTTGAACACTTGTAAATAAAAATACTTGTAAGCCATCATAGGTAACCGTAACAGATATTAAAAACATGTTTATGTAAAAGTTGTTTCTTTTCAAAAGCTTTATCCAAATATATCGAACAGGCCCTACGTTCCTATATAAAAAATCGAAGTTGTCCTTGATATCCTGTACTTCTGGTTTATTCCAGAAAATTTAAATACTACCATCCAATTATTTGGGTAAACACTGTTCACGGATCGTCTTTTCGAAAAAAAATCGTGTATATATATATAGGGGGGCCGCAGACAACATTTACGTTATTTTGGGGGGCCCTATGCCAGAAAAGGTGGAGAAACACTGGCCTAAGGTGTAAGGAGTAAAATAAATTTTTTTTTTTGAGAATATCTTTACTAGTTTCCTTTTTCTTGAAAAATTGACCTTACTTAAAAAATAACCCTCGTACATAATATCTAAGAATAAAATCGTACTAATATCAAGACGTGTTAACACAAGTATGCACACAAGTATGAACACCGTACGGTGTTCATGAGTTCATATCGAATCCGAGCGAAGCTGAACTTCCTGTATCAACATTCAAATTCCTTTACCGTTTACATATACCGAATTCCCTGTTCTTTTAATATCATTTGTTATATGTAAATCCAGCATTAAATTTTGAATTTTTGTGGTACAACAGTTTCTTGCAAAGCGCAGGAAGTGCAGAATTATAACCTTCCAATGCAGTGTAAATCAGCTGAGGGGACGCAATGTAATACAAGAATGATAGAATCGGTTGAAAGGTGACAGTGAGATCTTGACTTTCATATAGTGTCAAAGGACAAGGAATAGAATTTACATTCTCTGACATATGTATTGGCAAAGAAAATCTATTATTTTTAGTTTTAAAATTTTCAAATATCAATCCAAGTTTCATCCTAAAACCACTTTAAAATTTTACTACATTACAACATTTTTGTAAAATATCTTATTTACTGAAAGTTTTATAATTATTTTATTAAAAATACTGTTTCCGTGCCTTTTGATCATCTATACATGGTTTTTACGGTCTTCTTATTTCTTTTTTAATAGGTGATACTACAGGCCAAAAGAAGGCGACAAACCGTAAAACACCTTAGTAAAAGTTTTATAATAAAAGAGATATTATTTTTTTCAAGTTTTTATTTTTATGGGATCAAAAGAAAACGATAAGCACTTTTACAGCAGATGTTCGAAGTTGTTATCACCCTGCTGTTGTATGCAAAGTCTTGCTCGGTGTATCCATGAATTAGCGTATGCTGCAAGGCCCATGCCTTGTAGAATTTCCGCCACTACTGCTTCTACCCAGTTACGGAGATTCTCCAGGTCCATAATATCGGTAATGTATACCATGATCTTCAAATGTCCCCACAAATAAAAGTCTAATGGTGTTAAGTCTGGTGATCGCCCCGACCAATCCACTTATTTTCAAATACATTGTTTAAATGTTGACGAACGAAACAGCTGAAATGAGCGACTGCACAGTCTTGAAGATATCACATTTCTTGACGTACATTTAATGGAATATCTTCTAAAAGATCTGGAAAATTATTTTGCAAAAAAAAAAAAAAAATTATAATAATTTTCAGCATTTAATCGATCTAACATAAAGGTAATACAAAAAGTAATACAAAGGTAACACAAAGGGGCCAATCAACTGTGAGTTAACAATCCGGGCCATACGTTCACAGAAAATCTGTCCTGAAAATGACCACGGCGAGCAACATTTTCGAGACTCCAGATGTGTTTATTGTGGCAGTTGTTTGTGCCGTTCGCCTAAACGTAGCTTTATCAGCCGCCAACACACTCAACGCAAAATTCGGTACTTCGTCAAATTGAAAAACAAATGAAATTTGTTAGTTCGCAGATTACTACAAGTTTTTCAACATTAATTTATCGCTTCCCTATAAAAACTTAAAAAATTAATATCCCTTTTATTATAAAACTTTTACCAAGGTGTTTTGAGGTTTTTCGCCTTCTTTTGACCTGTAGTATCACCCATTAAAAAAGAAATAAGAACCCGTAAACACCCTGTATATGTACACCGAATGAACCAGTACATTCTTTACAAGAAAAATACTTTCTTTTAAGTAATTCCATAGTAGAAATCGCCGCACAAGGTTATTATTGACCAACACAGACTATGTAGGTATAGAACAAAACTAAACTTTTTCCGCATAGTGACTTATTTTGCAAGTACAATACAATCTAAAACAATGGAAGAACAAAATGCATCGATCCATAAAAAATGTGTAAATCTAGTAAATGATATTTATCGCCACAAGTACAATACACTGTCCAAAACGAACATCGGGGATCCATTCTGCAAATGTGCAGGATTTAATTTTGCTGACTGATATATTTTGTGTTGACCGACATGTAAATAAAAAATTAAAAATAAAAGGTTCCAATCGCTCAGGTACGCAACAGGAAATAAGGTTCTTTGTTCTAGGCTTCCAGTATAACATGTAATCCATGTGTTACCATTTTGACCCGTTCTATTATCACCATATAAACAGGCACTCATTGCGTACTAATTCCGAAGTGGTGTAAGAGGATTTGAACTCGTATTTGTGTCGTATGACAATAAGAATAATATTTCAATTTGAGTCGTATAATTCCACATTTGCTTCGTTAGCACATTTCAGAAGTTTCGAACAAATTCGCATATCAGATCAATTCTGTAAAAAATTACTGTGTAGTAACGTTACTATAAGATAAAATATTATAAAAAGTATAATGACTTTCATTCATGATAGTAACTGACCTTGCTCATAGAGACACATTTAGTTACTATTATCATAGTAACTGAGTTACAGAGTTGGTCTGTATGTCCCAATTATTTATTCAAGGTATACCGACATAAGTGGGAGAACGAAACAATATGTCGATTTGCATCGTACAATTCCGTAGTTGCGTCGCTGGAATATTTCAGAAGTTTCAGACAAATTCGCATAATTCCCGATTATTTCTTCAAGGTATACTCGACTTTAGTTCATAGCCGTTCATCGTGCAAATATTGTTTTTATAGTCCGTTCATATGTTAGAATGCAGTACAGAGCAAATGGAGTAGTTCTTTTTCATACTCTCTAAGGCAGTGCGTCTCAAAGGGTATGCCGCGAAATCTTAAAAAAAAAAACAGCGTAGCCACCACAGGACCGACCGCCATCTCAAAGTACTTGTTTAATTAATGCTGCTATATCAAAAAATGACTCAAATAAAAGTTGTTAGTTATTGCTTTTATAGCAACTTTTGTTAAATAATTTTTTTCGAAATATTACTCTGTTGTCAAATATTCACAAAAATCTTAAAACTGATAGTCAGCTTAATTTACAAACGCCCCAACTCAATTCAAAACAAAAAAATCAGAGCAACAATTCAGACCATGTCCAACCAACTCTATAAATAAATACTACTAATAAATAATAGGTTCCCAACGCTTAGATAGGCATATTGGGGCAGAGAAGGTAAGTTCTCCGTTTCTAGACCGCCGGACATAGATATGCAAGCCACGTGGTCAGTGTGGCGACTCGACCGGTCCTATTATCTCTGCATAAAAAAGTACTCATTTATGTATTGGCAACCAACTCTAGAAAAGATTTAATAATGGTCGAGCAGCAGATTGAAAATACTTGTATCCCATCCCATATGCTGGGTACAAAATAAGAATGGTATATATTTCTGGAATTTTGTTCTGTGAAGATTGGATTTAGTAGTAATACAACCGTGTTTTGATATTCTATTGCTTAAAGACAAAATAGGTTTACATTTGTTTTAGCCTATAACAGCGTTTCCCAAAGTGTGAGTCGCGACCTTGCACCGGGTCGCAGAAAAATTTTGCCGGGTCGCGAAAAAAATTGTAAAAACAAAAAAGATATTTTTTGTAAATATTATTTTTTTTACGTTAGTTAATCACTAGAATAGTGTGTATTTGTGCTCTTTATTATTATACTATATTCTTTAATACTATACTATACTCTTTATTACTATTTATTACTCTTTATTACTATAAAGCTTTAAAATAAAATTTGTTTTGTAAATAAATGTATTTTTTTTTTTCATAAGGTGGATCACGAAAAATTTTAAAACCTCGTACCGGGTCGCGGTCAAAAAAGTTTGGGAACCGCTGGCCTATAATAATGGAAAGCAAGCATCTCAACAGTGTTATTATTTAAAAATAATAATAATTACTCTAGAGAAAAAAATAGATATTTTAAAACGATGCTGGAGAAAAGTTTATGGAAACAGCAAAGGCCTATTTCGTTGGTCTTTTGAATTCTAAAGTAGTAGTTTAGAATTCAAACGACCAACGGGAATTTTAATAAATGAAATATAAATTTGTATACCTATATATTTTTATATTTTCATTTTAAAAAATCAGCTGTGGCCACCACAGGACCGACCGCCATCATAAAGTACTTCATAAATTAATACATTCTAGCAGCAGAGTAGAAATAACTTGACCTAATATTTTCTAACACAGATATTATTTATCATGACCATGGAAACGTTACATATAAGTATGAAAAAATTGAGACAAAAAATTTTACAAAAATTATTCGTAATTTTTCGTTTTATCAAAAAACGTCTCAAATAAAAGTTATTAATTATTGCTTTTATAGCAACTTTTGTTCAATAAATTTTTTCGAAATATTTTTCTGTTGTGATATATTCATAAAAATCTTAAAATCGACACGAGTAAACTCCCATTTTTAGTCAACCGATTTTTACCAAAAATTGATCAACTCGTGCCATTTATGGCAGAAGCTTAATATGAAGTTTCATAAAAATCCTTTCAGCCGAATTTGCTCTGCACGTGTACACAAACGGACAGACGGACAGACAGACAGACGGACAGACGTTAATGTAGGGACCTCAATTCGTGGAGATCCATCGAAATCTCGAAATGTCAATATCGGTATGATCACAATACCTCCCTTATATATGTTGGCGGTCGGTAAAATTTTTATTTTGTAAAAGAAACTTGTGAGAACCTTGTGTTGTGCCTCCCCTTAAATTATTTTTAAGTGAAACTTACCTTTCCATTGATAAGAGCTTGGACAGTGAGGACATTGGCTGAGCGGTGACACTCCAGAACCTCTCCAGGCAGCCAGTGCCCGAGTCCGGGGTCGAACCACACCAGGTCACCCGTGTTCCACTCCATTGTAGAACGGGATACGACGTTATCACTCGGAATACATTTTCAATATTGTTAACCTGAAATAAAATATATAACGTTACATACTATTCTCAATGGCATGTTTTTAAAAGAATAAATAATAACGATTACTAGGACTGCATCATTAAAGTATGTACATACATACCTAGTACTACATAAATGTACTATATGCACAAAGCTTTTCATAAATTACAATGTGGATAACTGTTATTTAAATGTTACAGAGAACTCGAAGCATAAAATTATTGAATAAAATACTTATAATCAACAGTATATGTAGGAGGGTGCTCCGCTATTCATGTGTACTGTGTACTATTATTCAATGCCAGCTGAACCTTGCCGGGCCCTCTGCAAGTTAACGTTGATTGTACTTCATTTTTGTCAGGCCCTGTCCATGTGACCACAAACTTCATTAACCATTTTGTACTGTGTACTGTGCGAGCGCAGGGTCCATGCAAGTGCGAGGCCCTGAGTGCTAGCCCCGGTCTCTCATGCGTCACGCCGGCCCTGTTTCTATTCTATATGTCAGGGATGGCTAAACCAGTGGTGGGATTACTTGGAATTCTATTCATAATAATACCACCATTGATCTCGCGAGCCGTATGGGGTTCTTTGTCTTGTAATATGCAGTTCGCGTAATTTGGTTGGCTGAATTCCATTTTCTATGTGTTTCCTATTGTTTATTAATATTTGGTCAGCCCTACTATATGTATACATTACGTACGTACATTAAACAGAAAACCGCCCTTGGCAGATACGCAATTGCTCACATGGCAGTACCCGGTGTGCACGCTACTGTCCATAATATTAGTAAAAACTTAAAATATCTCCTTTAATATTTTTTTGTCTTATTTACCAAATTCGCAAAAGTTATTCAGCATGTCCAAATATAATATCGCCATATACCTATCATATTTCCACCATATAACTATCCCACAAAATTTCCAATTTTTTGTACCAATGAGCGACAGGAAAAAAAACTCATTCATCATTCATTTTGGAGCCTAAGGCAGTTGCTCCTCCACCTCCTTTATAGCCATGGTCCTGCATATTGAAAGAAAGGGTTAATGGATAAATAATCTATTTGGGCCAACGAATAAGCTTAAGAAAACATCTATAAGACAGAAATTAACAACTGAATAAAGCACAACTGGCAAATGTATTTGGCAAAACTCATATTTGCAACCATTTTACCAGCACTCATTAATGCTGCAGAAACTTGGTGACTCACTCTTGGTAAAGAGCTATGGAACGTTCTATAATGATCTATTTATACTCGTGTCATCGGTATTGCTAAACTAAACTGGGTTTGAGCTTATGGACAAATAATTCAACTGATTGGAGGTCTAGAAATAATAAATATTATTCTGGAAGACGTAGTATGAGATGGCGAGACTATATCCGTTGCAAGAAAGCAATGGAACAGTATAGTTCATTTCACTACCTACATATCCCTAAAGTGGGAAACAGAATGCAACGAGTTTGACGGCGCGTTGACGCCGTTCGTACGGCGCTATCTGTCAGGAGAAAGTTAAACCCAAGCTGCCGTACGCAAATGCACAGAATGGACAACGTCCTACGCCGTTCGACCGCCGTTGATACTGAATGTTCGTCAACTTCCAACTTTTGACGCCGTTGAACGTTGACGCAGAACACCTAACCTCAGTTTTTACTGAATAATAAAGTGTTTGTATGTATAAATAACTTGCATACAACATAAATAACATCACTCACAAGTCTTCATCATCCATTATACTTTTAATAAAAGAAAGCGCACGTATAAACACAGATATAGGTTGTCAAGTGACACTTGACGGCGTTAAAAATTATTGCATTGTGTGCAGGCGAAAATTCTCGACGGCGCTAACGCAACGCTGTCGCAAATGACGGCGCGCTGACGCCGTAGCGCGCTGTGCATTCTGTTCCAGGCTTTAGATTCTAAGGAATTCGTATGCCCAATATTGGGATAAATAACACTGCTGCTAATGATGTAGTCATAATCGAATTATTCGTAACAGTAAAATTTTAAAATTTGTAAGTTTTAAATGGCAAATATTTCAAATTCCAGCAGCGAGTAATATTTTTGTTTTGAATAAAGATATTTGTTTTGGCCGCTTTTTAAGTATTATCTGTATGCAAGTAATCTCGAATTATATAAATATAATTATTATTAGGCCATAAACGCCAAGCACTACTCACCGAAGCGAAATACTGATCATTACCGTACAGCTACTGTACTGAGTACAGGCTGCTTCAAACCCAGGAATTGAATACATATATTGAAATATATTTTAAATAAAACGAATAACTAGAAAATTATTTGTTGGTAACTGTCAATATACTGACGCATGTTGGCGAAAGCCAAGTGTCACACATAGTTTTCACTTATCATCCAATTTCATCTACAATCAATAAATGATTTTAAAGGTTGTGTTGAGTATGCCACATAAGGAATTCATTATACCATGAGTCATATTTGTGTTTTCCGAGTAAAAACTATCTTCACTCGTGTTGCTATTTAGCATTTTTGCTTTCCTATATAGATGTATTTTGTTACATATATAACCTTTTTCCACATTTTAGCTAGAATTAAGTTATTTTGTTAAAGTACATTAAATTTTCGGTAAAAAATAATATATCGAGCCGAAATGAAAAATTTCATGAAAGAGAACGCCACATCAAAATAATTGCGACTAAAAAAAAAAAAAAAAAATACAAAAAAGAGATAGACATGTTCACGAACAGGTACATTATTTTACATAATTTCGCGTTCCGGTTAGCTCCGGTACATTTCGAGCTATATATCGAGCATATGATCATTTGAATTCTATTCAGGCGGAACATTAAATAAAACGTTTTTTTCTGTGGTTTTGTCTATTTATTAAATAATTATGACCTATACACTTAGTTAAGCAATATTACTATGCATCACACTTTTATAGTATAGAGATTAGGGAGTCTATATTGAGACAACCATTTTAAACTCCCTTTGGGCGTGTCGATTATATATTTATGATGGAATAGATCTGTTATAGAACCATCCAAAACCTCAGCAACACTTTTCATAACAATATGAACTTAAAACTAGTGCTACCAGAAATCGACCATGCCGGAACCCAGATTTATTCGGTTTCGAATAAGCGACACTAGAACCGGGTATACGAAACCGGGTATCCGAAACCGAGTATTCGGAACCGGGTATCCGCAATAAAAGTGAAGAGCTTAAAAAACGTTATTCAGAAATATAAAGCGGGGTATCCGGAATCCGCTATCCGAAAACTGCTAATCGAAACCGGCCATCCGGAATCGGCTACCCGGGATAAGGTATCTGGATCCGGCTATCCGTTACCGGGTGTCTGGGACCGGATATTCGAAACCTGGTATTCGAAACCAGGTTACTCCAAAATGGCTCAATTTTACCCGAAAACCCGGTTTCGGTTCCCAGCCCTACTTAAAACCATGTTTTTTAATTTTACAGACTTCGATTGTCAGAAAACTGATGACAATATATATTATTTCCAGCTCTTAAATCCCAGTCCTTGATTATCATAGTGACGTCAGTATCTGAAATATATGTACCTAAACAAATTGAAGAAAGCGAGTTTAATTATTTTATAAAACATATGTACATATTACATATACTATTATGTATACTATTATGTGAAAAATAAGAGCACCAACGATGCAATATCAAGACTCGTTAAATCCGTATATGAAAACCTAGACAATTCGAACCCATGTAGTGCAGTATTTCTAGATCTAGCTAAGGCTTTTGATACTGTTGATCACGATCTTTTGCTAACAAAACTAGAATTATATGGAGTTCGAGGATTAACTTTGAAACTTTTCAAAAGCTATCTCGGTAATAGGCAACAGATAGTGAAGGTTGGTGGTTCTAGCAGTTCAAAAGAAATACTAGACAGTGGCGTACCACAAGGAACGGTCATTGGGCCAACATTATTCCTAATATATATCAATGATCTTCTACAACTTCCAAACTTATCCGGAATTTTAATTGCTTATGCTGATGATACAGTATTATTCGTAAAAGGGCGTTCATGGGACGATGTGAAAAAAACAATGGAGCAAGATATGGCAATCATAAAAAATTGGCTTGACAAAAATTTACTAACCCTAAATTATACTAAAACTCATTTCATTCCATTTTCTTTAGTAGACCGCAACCAACCAATCTATAACGCGATAACACTACATACAAATTGTAAAATAACAGATGGCTGTCGATGCTCTGTAAAAATTAAGAAAACTGATAGAGCAAAATACTTAGGTATAACTATAGACAAATATCTCCGATGGAACGAACACACAAATAATTTAACTTCTAGAATACGTAAAACTTTTTATATATTTAAAAAATTAAGAGATATCATGCCAATCAAAACTTTATATAATTTCTACTACGCTCTTGTACAGTCAATATTGTCGTACGGGTTATTGGCCTGGGGTGGCGCAGCTAATATATACCTAAATAGAATTGTTATAAGTCAGAAACTTATTTTGAAAATAATAGAGAGAAAACCTGCACAGTACTCAACAGACAAACTTTTTAATGAATCTAAAGTCATGAACTTATACCAACTATATACCTTTGCGATATTAAAATATTTAAATAAAAATAAACAAGAAATAACACTATCTACCCACTGTTATGACACTCGTAACAATCACCAAGCTAAATGTAAAAAAACAACAAAGAAAGTTGGACAACGCTGTTTTACTTATTTTGCACCTAAAATACATAACAGCGTTGAACAATTTATTAATTCAAACAATCCCCTTATAAGTAATGAATATACTTTTAATTTCAAAACTTGGGCAAAAAGATATTGTAAGCAATTATCACAAGCCGAGCTAAAGGTTATCTATAGCTAAACAATATGTTTATATGAGTATGTATATATGTCTACATGTATATGTGTATATGTATATGTATGTATATTATGCATGGACATCATTACATGTTTATCTACGCATGTGTGTATCTGTATATACACATATGCATGGATATAGAGTTAGATAGGTATAATATGCAGATATAAAAAAAAAAAACACAGATTTCACAGTATATTGTATTGGTACCTGCATTTTTTGTTAATGTGTCTTGCAACTGATATTATGTTCTTCCTTTTTTATGTATATACATAAAAATATATATAAGTCTATACCCATTGTAACAAAATATAAATAAAACCACGCACAGACTGGTCTCAGTTCTTGTGGTAGCATACGTTTTTTCTTATGGGAAATACGTATGCATTCTATATTTATCTTAGGTTTATGTTTTTTCACATATTTTTATGTATTTACGTGTAACTCTTTCTTTTGATAAATAAATAAATTAAATTAAATTAAATGTATAATAGTGAAAATTAAAATGAGCTTGTCAGTGGCTCGTAAAACTAGATGTATAATTAAAAAATGCAATTTAAGGCGAGTTCAAGGTATTCCCCAGATCCCGGCTCTACAGTTTTCACTTCATTTCATTTTTCTGCTCATCGCTTTATTTAGATTACCTTTTTGCTCATCACTTCATTTGGATATATATATTTTTTTTGCCTGAACCAGGCTACTCAAAAATACACACCGGCCATGACATTAACATAATATACAAAAATGTGACACACAGTTTTGTATATTAAAATTGCTCTCAGATAGGTCAACATTCTAAATTTTATTTTATTTAATATTGCATAATTCATTTACGTAGGCTCCATTCATACACCCATGAATTAGTTGCTTTCTCACAATGACCCAGATATTGTCTCGTCGACGGTCAGACATTTGCCCGTATGTTCCTTTTCACTTAATACTGCTCACTTAATAACAATAACTATTTTATTGAGATCTTACGATCATGAAAATATACGTTCTTGCTTATTATGCAACCATGATTGCAATAAATAAACCTGGTCCACAAATATTTTACTGAATTATTTAAAATTTTCATCATTTTATCACGGATTCAAGCAATGACATGCATAATTTGATAATTAAAATGTAGACAATTAGATATTTTTTTAAAAATATATAAAGAAAAAATACGATGGATATAAAAAAAGGAATCTTTGACAATAAAGTACTACGCCCCATATTTAGTTCCATGCAAATTAATAGTAAATGAAGAAGGCACAAGACGATGATAGAGAACAGAATGATAACGATTTAGAAAGAAAACCGAACCCTTGTCGACTAGTGGGAAGACCTAGTAAAAGATTGAGAGAGTAGATGAAGTTTGGGTTATAACGAATTCAAACCAGTGGCGAAAGGAAACCTCCGCTAGACTTGCCCTCCCATAAAAAAAAATATTTAAAAAAAAATGTAAACTAAAAAAAAAAAAAAATTTTTAAATATTTAGATAAATCTTCAAAAATACATCAAATTATGTTCTATACAAATTTTTGTCCAAGGCTTGCTTTACTAGTTACGAATTAATTATCATGACCATGGAAACGTTACATATAAGTATGAAAAAATTGAGACTTGGAAAAATTTTAAATAATTTTACAAAAAAAATTCGAAATTTTTCGTTTTATCAAAAAACGTCTCAAATAAAAGTTATTAGTTATTGCATTTGTAGTAACTTTTGTTCAATAATTTTTTTCGAAATATTTTTCTGTTGCTAAATATTCGCAAAAATATTAAAATCGACATATTTCTAGTCAACCGATTTTCATAAAAAACAATAGGGTTCTTCCTATATAACACACACGCACGCACGCACGCACGCACGCACGCACGCACGCACGCACGCACGCACGCACGCACGCACGCACGCACGCACGCACGCACGCACGCACGCACGCACCCACACGCACGCACGCACGCACGCACGCACCCACACGCACGCACGCACGCACGCACGCACGCACGCACGCACGCACGCACGCACGCACGCACGCACGCACGCACGCACGCACGCACGCACGCACGCACGCACGCACGCACGCACGCACGCACGCACGCACGCACGCACGCACGCACGCACGCACGCACGCACGCACGCACGCACGCACGCACGCACGCACGCACGCACACACACACACACACACACACACACACACACACACACACACACACACACACACACACACACACACACACACACACACACACACACACACACACACACACACACACACACACACACACACACACACGCACGCACGCACGCACGCACGCACGCACGCACGCACGCACGCACGCACACATACGGACGGCACTTCGAAAATAGGTTTTTTGGATTCCCTGGACCATGAAACGTGGTCATCCGTCAAAATCTCGACATCGAAAATTTTCGCGATTACAATACTTGCCCCTTATATATTAAGGTCGGGCAAGTAAAAAAGGATGAAGAAGTTTTTTACTGAAAATCCATTTTACTCCATATAAGAATTATTTAAATATAGGTTTTAAAAATGCAAATCATATAATAATTGTATAACTAAATGTTTATGTCTTGACTGACTTAAAACAGATTTCATGTAACTAAGTCAATAAATATATTATTACTAGCTGAAAACCCGTGCTTCGCTACGGTAATTGATGGTCTCATTGGCGTAAAATCCGCAGTTTGTTTTTAAACTTGTGTATGGGTAAACTTTGTAACAAAAAATCTAGTCGATATCTCATCTGTCCTAAGAGATATTGATGAATCCGTGAAAAAACATTTTGCTCCTTTTCACCAGATAGTGGTCGAACTTGAAAAAATCCTTTCTTAGTGGGTTCTTACGACATACTGAAAAATGTACTCTCCGAATTTTTTATTTCTAACAAAAAAATACTAATTTACCCTTTAGGAGTGAAAGAAAACTGTCAAAACACATATATGCCAAAATGGAATGTTATAACTCAACAAACCGCTGGAAATACAAAGGGTTCTATAATTCACCCCGAATGTAGATTCACCCCTTTAGGGAAATAAAATCGTGAAATTCATTTTTCGGCATTTGTATGGGTAATCTTTATAAGCAAAAACCAAGTCTATATCTTATGGGTCCTAAAAGAATTAAGGAATTACTGAAATCACATTTCACCCCTTTTCACCCTTAAGGGGTGAAATTAAAAAAAATGTCAAAATCATTTAGAGATATTTAAAAAAAAAACACCTATGTGCCAAAAAGTTATGTTGCAACTAAACGAACACAGGAAATACGACGGGATGTATAATTCATCCCGATTGTTGATCCACCCCTTAAGGGGTTGTTTAGGACAAAATCCAAAAATTGGTTTTTCGGTATTTGCATGGGTAGTTTTTGTAAGCAAAAACCAAGTCGATATCTTATTGGTCCTAAAAAATGTTAAACAATCCTTGAAATCAAATTTTACCCCTTTTTACCCTTTAGGGGTTAAATTCTAAAAAATTGTCAAAACCATTCCGAGATATTTTAAAAATACGCCTATGTGCCAAAAAGAAACCTTATAACTCAACAAACACAGGGAATACGACGGGATGTATAATTCACCCCAATTGTAGATTCACCGTTTAGGGGTTGATTAGGACAAAATCCTGAAATATATTTATCCGTATTTGTATGGGTAATCTTTGTAAGCAAAAAGCAAGTCGATATCTTATTGGTCCTACGAGATATTAAGGAATCCTTGAAATCACAATTCACCCCTTTTCACCCTTTAGGGGTGAAATTTAAAAAAACTGTCAATACCATTTCGAGATATTTTAAAAAGACACCTATGTGCCAAAAATTAATGTTGCAACTAAACGAACACAGGAAATACAACGGGATGTATAATCCACCCCGATTGTAGGTTCACTCCTTTAGGGGTTGATTAGGACAAAATCCTGAAATAAGTTTTTCGACATTTATATGGGTAATCTTCGTAAGCAAAAAGCAAGTCGATATCTTATTGGTCCTAAGAGATATTAAGGAATCCTTGAAATCACAATTCATCCCTTTTCACCCTTTAGGGGGTAATTTTAAAAAAATGTCAAAACTATTTCGAGATAATTAAAAAAAAAATACCTATGTGCCAAAAAGTAATGTTGCAACTAAAGGAACACAGGAAATACGGCGGGATGTATAATTCACCCCGATTGTAGATCCACCCCTTAAGGGGTTGATTAGGACAAAATCCAAAAATTGTTTTTTCGGCATTTGCATGGGTAGTTTTTGTAAGCAAAAACCAAGTCGATATCTTATTGGTGTTAAAAAATATTAAACAATCCTTGAAATCACATTTCACCCCTTTTCACCCTTTAGGGGGTCAAATTTAAAAAAGTTGTCAAAACCATTTCAAGATATTTGAAAAAGACGCCTATGTGCCAAAAAGAAACCTTATATCTCAATAAACACAGGGAATACGACGGGATGTATAATTCACCCCGATTGTAGATCCATCCTTTAGGGGTTGATTAGGACAAAATCCTGAAATATATTTTTCGATATTTGTATGGGTAATCTTTGTCAGCAAAAAGCAAGGCAATATCTTATTGACCCTAAGAGATTTAAGGAATCCTTGAAATCACAATTCACCCCTTTTCACCCTTTAGAGGTGAAATTTTAAAAAACTATCAAAACCTTTTCGAGATATTTTAAAAAGACACCTATGTGCTAAAAAGTAATGTTGCAATTAAACGTACCCAGGAAATACGACGGAATGTATAACTCACCCCGATTGTAGATCCACCCCTTTAGGGGTTGATTAGGACAATTCCTGAAATACGTTTTTCGGTAATTGTATGGATAATCTTTGAAAGCAAACAGTAAGTCCATATCTTATTGGTCCTAAGAGATATTAAGGAATCCTTGAAATCACAATTCACCCCTTTTCAACCCATAGGGGTGAAATTTAAAAAAACTGTCAAACCCATTTCGAGATATTTTAAAAAGACACCTATGTGCCAAAAAGTAATACTGCAACAAATGAATACAGGAAATACGACGGGATGCATAATTCACCCCGATTGTAGATCCACCCCTTTAGGGGTTGATTAGGACAAAATCCTGAAATTGGTGATTCGGTATTTGTATGGGTAATCTTTGTAAGCAAAAAGCAAGTCGATATCTTATTGGTTCTAAGAGATATTAAGGAATACTTGAAATCATAATTCACCCCTTTTCACCCTATAGGGGTGAAATTTTAAAAAACTACCAAAACATTTTCGAGATATTTTAAAAATACTCCTATGTGCTAAAAAGTAATGTTGCAACTAAACGAACACAGGAAATACGACGGAATGTATAACTCACCCCGATTGTAGATCCACCCCTTTAGGGGTTGATTAGGACAAATTCCTGAAATAAGTTTTTCGGTAATTGTATGGATAATCTTTGCAAGCAAACAGTAAGTCGATATCTTATTGATCCTAAAAGATATAAGGAATCCTTGAAATCACAATTCATCCCTTTTCAACCCTTAGGGATGGAATTTTAAAAAACTGTCAAACCCATTTCGAGATATTTTAAAAAGACACCTATGTGCCAAAAAGTAATGTTGCAACTAAACGAACACAGGAATTACGACGGGATGTATAATTCACCCCGATTGTAGATCCACCCCTTTAGGGGTTGATTAGGACAAAATCCTGAAATTGGTGATTCGGTATTTGTATGGGTAATCTTTGTAAGCAAAAAGCAAGTCGATATCTTATTGGTCCTAAGAGATATTAAAGAATCCTTAAAATCACAATTCACCCCTTTTCACCCTTTAGGGGTGAAATTTCAAAAAACTGTCAATACCATTTTGAGAAATTTTAAAAAGACACCTATGTGCCAAAAAGTAATCTTGCAACTAAACGAACACAGGAAATACAACGGGATGTATAATCCACCCCGATTGTAGGTTCATCCCTTTAGGGGTTGATTGGGGCAAAATCCCGAAATTGGTTTTTCGGTATTTGTATGGCTAATACTTGTAAGCAAAAACTAAGTCGATATCCCATCGGCCCTAAGAGATATTAATGAATTCGTGAAATCACATTTCACCCCTTTTCATCCCTTAGGAGTGGAATTTCGAAAAATCCCTTCTTAGTGGGTGCTTACGTCATGAAGGGAATATACTCTCCGAATTTCAAGTTTCTAGGCCCAGGGGTTCGAGCTGGGCGGTGATGAGTGAGTCAGTCAGTCAGTCAGGACACTGCCTTTTATATATATAGATAGATAGATAATAAACATACATCCGTTCGCAACAGTTGTTTAGGTTAGACTGACTGTAAACTAAATGCAACCTCAGGCTTCGGGTTATAACAATTACGCACGAAAATGCACGATGTCCGAAGCTGCACTAAAGCCATCCAACTAAATATTTCTCAAAACTATGTTAATGCCCAAATATAAATAAAAACAAAATTCATGAATATCGTTTCTAATGCGATTTTTTTTATCGTTATACAGACGGCATTTTCTACCTGTAAACCAAATTTCCACACTCATCAAATTTGCATAAAAACTCAGTACCATATGTGGGTTACAATTTCCGAATATTTTCTATTTTATAGATACAGAAAATAGATGTTTTTAAACAAAAATAGAAGAATGAGCAAGTAGCCCACATTGAAAAAATATGGCTATTAATCGCATTTAAATCAATATTCGTAAAAAAAAGATAGAAAAAAAAATAATTATAATAAAAATAAGTTAAGAAAACTCCGTTAAAAATAATTATCCATAAAAGGTTATTCTCGGGCCGAACACTTCCGATATTTAGCGAACACTCACGATGTTCATACAGTTAGACAGTCAACTATTGAATGAAAATTCCTATCCGGTCACTGCATATGTGATAGATATACCAATGGTCGAATGTAATTAAAAACAAAATTATTAATTTCTCGTTTCTGATGGGACTTTTTTGAGATTTTCGATTTTTCTAGTTATGATGAAGCCATTTGCTACCTGTATGCAAAATTTCAACTCGGTAGCGTATCTGGAAGTGGGTTAGAATTTCCGGACATAGCCACAAATATCCATTTTTATATATAAAGATTATTAAATAAAAAAAATTTGGGGGTGAGCACGCATGCGACTTACTTTTTTTACACTTGTTGCAATATGCATAGCATTTTGTATTTACAGTTGGGCACATAATGTATTTTTTATTTGATGGTCGTAGATGAAGACTATATTTCAATTATTATTACGTATTACTATTACTGACAAGAAAATAATGCAACAAAATTATAAATAGTAAAATTGGATAGTGATTTGTAAAAAGAGAGTCCCGGGCCCTGTCCCGAGAATTTGTACAGGCTTCCCCCGTCTCTCGACCTCCCAGCATCACTGTTATGTAAAAGTTATAGCCTTGCGTAAAATTTGCAGTAGATAGGCTTTAGAAGTAAGGTTTACAGGGAAAAGTTCAAGAGAAAGAATACCTGATAGAAATATTGCAAGAAAGTATCGTAATACAATAAATAAAGACATAGATTCAAACAAACTAAATAATAATAATAATAATAATAATAATAAAGAAGGATGCAGAAAGCAGTGCTGCTCGGGTCGCCAGGGTTTTCGCCAGGGTTTGGGATGCAGTCGTGTGTATTTAGCTCCACTAGTCTCTAGTACGACGCGGCTCAAAAGGTTGCTGAAGTTTGAGAATAGTGGACGCTTGTCAAGACCTGACAAACCCCAATAATAATAATAATAATAATAATAATAATAATAATAGCGATAGGTATGCAATTCGGGTTGGAAAAATGCGCTGTTTTTCATATCTACAGAGGAAAAGGTTTAGACAACGGTGAAGACGTTCAATTGGTTGATGGGAGCATTATAAGACATCTTAATGCCGAAGGGTCTTACACATTTTTAGGCATCAGTGAGAGAGGTGTCCAAGATGTCACTCTTATTAAGCAGGCCCTTCGCAGCAAGTATATGGCACGACTTAGGCAGATATGGAGATCCTGTCTGTCTGGCAAGAACAAGATCGCTGCCACAAACATGCTTGCTGTCCCATTAATTTCATACACTTTTGGTTTAATGAAATGGAATGTTGATGATCTTAAGGATCTCGACAGAAAAACCAGAAAGATCATGAACATCAACCGAAGTCTTCACTCGAAATCTTCTGTGCAGCGCATTTACCTCCCTCGTAAAAATGGCGGTCGGGGATTACTAAATCTGGAGTGTTTGCACGATCGACTCGTCCTGGTTACAGCTTACAGTAACCTCAGAAGTCAGGACCCACTATTAAAATTCGTTAGTGAGCACGAATTTAGTGGCAAAGGGGCGTTTCTTTACCAGGCAGCGCGAAGAGCAGCAACGAGATTTAATCTGGCTGACTTGAGTCCCGTCAGGGAAAACGCTGGAGTACAACTCTCTCGGGAGGAGTACAACAGAGTTACCGGTTCGGTGAAACGAGGCGAGACAGACATGTTGACAAAAGAACACATGAGTAAAAGTATGCACTCTGTGTTCTTCAAACATATTAAAAGTCTAGAGTTTTCCATCGAACTCACGTTCTCGTTTCTTAAGCCTGCTGGTTTGAGATCGGAAACAGAAGGTTTTGTGTTTGCGTGTCAGGATGGTGTTATAAATACTTTGGCATACAGGGCCCGCATATTCCAAATAGCGGAGTCCACACTCTGTAGGTTGTGCCACCACCATTCTGAAACGATAATGCACATTCTGTTTGCTTGTCCATCTCTTGCAGCGTCGAGCTACGTGTCTCGACATAATGCTGCTCTCCGCGTGCTCTACTATCATCTTAGACATGCCTATGGTATTGACCAAATACCGGCTATACCGTACGTCCCTTCTGACATAGAATCGGTGGTGGAAAATTCCAAGTGCCGAATTTATTGGAATTACTCCTTCCCCACCTCGAGGTTACTGACAGCCACTAAGCCGGACATAACCCTCCTGGATATCGAGACCAAACAGATGTTTGTGATCGAATTCTCAAGTCCAGCTGAGAAGAATATCTCTCTCAAGGAGGAGGAAAAGGAGGTCCAAGTATATGGACCTCTTGTCCGACCTTAGAAAGCTGTATCCCGGGTATAAAGTTAAGCTTGTAGTCCTGATAGTTGGTGTTTTGGGTGGCATGAAAGCCTCCTATCGAAGGGAAATCGAGTCCATTCCCGTCTGCAGATCTTCTGCCAACTCTTTGATCTGCAGGATGCCGAAAGCAGTGCTGCTCGGGTCACTCCGCATTGTGCGGGCACTGGATCTAGCGTAATTTCCGCGGCTGCATATCGCCAGGGTTTGGGATGCAGTCGTGTGTATTTAGCTCCACTAGTCTCTAGTATGACGCGGCTCAAAAGGTTGCTGAAGTTTGAGATTAGTGGACGCTTGTCAAGACCTGACAAACCCCATAATAATAATAATAATAATAATAATAATAATAATACAATAAATTAATGTACAGTTTTATTTTGTTTTGTTACAATAATGAAAATAAAGAAGTAACACCACAATGAATCTCGTTCAGTGCGTGGCGATAGTTTTTAATATAAATAGTACAAAAATGTAGCAAAAAAATACCTAAATATACGCAAAAAATCGTTTCCGAACAAAATAATATTCATCAGCTCTTACTTCATATATGTATAAATATATTTTTTATTATTATGAATAAATGAATAATTTAAAGTCAATATACGGTAAGATTTTTGACCAAACAACCATATCTAATGCAAACCCAGAGCCGGCGGAAGCGGGCATGAAAGGCATGCGGGCGCCGCTGCGAGGGGGGCGCTGACGTGAGATTCAAAAGGACGCCAAATGTCAAATGAATGTAAAAGTAATTTAGTGAAATGTAATTTTAGAATCGAAGACCTTTTTTTTGTAGGTCTTCACTTGAAATTTAGAAGTAAGGACCTAAAGGTCTTCATTTGAAATTTAGAAGGGAAGGCCTTTTTTTAGGTCTTCATTTCACATGCTCGAAAAAAAATAGTTACGCCCTGCCTATGGGCACTCAATTAAATCTTGCCTACGGGCGCCACACACTCTCGCGCCGGCTCTGTGCAAACCAACACTTTATAAGAATAGAAATTAAAAAGGTGCCACTGAGTAAAGTATTTGGATGGAATTTGCAAGAAAAAATTAAGCTCGGCCGCTCATATACTTCTTTTAACTTGAACAGTTCTAAAATAAGCCAAAGGCATATGAAATTAGTGGGTAGATATAAAGCAAGGTGGTAATCGGACAGTGGCTTAACTTAATATTTTGCAGTACCCCCTCGACCCGCGGTGTGTCTGAAAAAAATTAGGTAATGATAAACTTCGGCAGTGTTGAGGTAGATACCCTGCTCCGCGTACTTGTAGTAAAAGTAAATATTCGCATTTGTTCTAATCACCTCATCTTTATTAAAATAAACAAACTGAAAAGATAATAAAACGAAACGCCACCATAATACATTTATCAACGCTCCCAAGCTAGATTAGGTCAAAGTAGAGGATTAAAGCAAACCTTCACTTCATTGAACTGCAATAATAATAATAATAATACTTCCTTGGCTCCTAAATAACAATGTATAAACAACACTAAACTACAGGGTATTGAATCAAACCACAAGTCCACTCTTTATTTCTCGAAGAAAGAGATCCGTGAGTAACTGAAAAAAAATTGATGACCAAAGTCTACAAAAAAAAATCGAATGGTGATATTGAAAAAGTGCAGGATATTAAGGACAACTTTGATTTTTTAAGTGGTAATGTATATGGAGTTGTGTATCTTTAGATTTTAAAAATAAACAACTATTATTGGGCTTGTTTTGATACACCCTGTATAATAAAATCTAGTTACTAAATAAAAAATTTAAAAATTCTCAAGCCCTAGGTAAAAACTTTCATAATATATGTTTCTACAGAATCCACATTTTATGGACTATTTAAATTACATAAGCAAGCGTTTCTCATAGTTTTTGATATCAAATAAAAAAATATTTAATCACGGAAAGTGAGATATTCATATGTAGGTGTGCATTTATGACACTATTAATGCAAGGGAACTATGTTAATTTATATACTGTTGTGTTGTAATAAAATCTTATTTATCTATATTTCTCGTTCCTATTATCCCCAAAGGAAATTGTGTTTCGCCACGTTTCTCTATTTTGAGCCACTTGTGTTGCTTTGTGAAATGCGTAGCGTAATAGATTTTTCATCTGGTCAGTCCATCCATTGGGATTCTCCTTTTTGGACACCTACCATTTATCATGTCTTGTACTTACACTTTTTTATGGCAAACATCCGAAGTAGTTATCTATCTCATGAATTACAGTCAGTGCTACATTATTAGTACTATAGAGCCTATTTCATAATAAAATACAAGTGACAATTCTACAGATTTGAAATAGTAGTCTGACAAATCTTTGTTTCATTAAAGTTTGATAGCAGCAACATAATTGTCGGTCAATTACTGACAAAAGTTTAAAATAATCATGACAATTTTGACTTTGTAAAAATTTGAAAAATTTGTAGTGGTAAATTTTTACATGTTATTTTGTTTTAACATGTGGAGAGTGAAACTTGTTTTGCGGCATGCTATAATAATAATGATATTAATAATAATAAGAACCAGGTATTATGAGCAGAAGATCCTGAAAACTAGAGCTGATGGACTATGCCGTTTATGCACGAAATCGCCAGAAACAGTAGCACATAACATCAGCCTGTACAATATTAGCCAAGAAAAAATTTTTGGGGAGACATAACATGGTCTGTTCCAGGATTGATTATAAACTCTGTTGGTTTTTTGGAATACCAACGTTAGTTAATCAATAGTACGAACAAAAACCAAATGCGGTTGAAAGTAGCAACGACGAGAACATTACCATACTTTATGACCATTAAATAATAACTGACAGGCATATACCTGCCAACAATCCTGATATCGTGGTCAAAACTATATTGACACAATACCTGTATTACCTTAGGCTCCTATTGACATTGAAGCAGTGGTGGAAACATCTAGATGTCACATTTACTGGAACTAAGAATTTTCTACCAAGTTTCTCTCAGCCAATAAACCGGACATCGTCCTACTAGATTTCGAGACCAAAGACATTTTTGTCGTCGAATTATGCTGTCCAGCTGAGAAGAACATCACACTCAAAGAGGACGAGAAGAAAACCAAGTACCTGAACCTCTTTTCCGAGTTAAGAAATCTCAGACAGACTATCGCTCTGGTCTGCAGAATACAAAAAGCAGTGCAGCTCGGATCGCTTTGCATTGTGCGAACGCTGGATTTCGTCAGGGTTTGGGATGTGGCCGATCACTGGGATAAAGCTTCCTCTACCTTCCCTGTGAAGGTTAGATGTGAGCGTCTCGTCTGTGCCGAACACGTTACGGACAAACCTGGACGGTGCTGGGGGGACCACAAACCCCCCTTAATATAATAATAATATCTTTGATCTGAAGAATTCAGAAGGCAGTAATACTAGGGTCATTTCGTATTGTTTGGGCTCTGAATCTGACATAGTCTCTATGATTTCATTTTGCCAAGGTTTGGGATACAATTGTGTGAATTCAACTCCATTGATTTCTAGTATGATGTGCTCAATAGACAAACCCAAATAATAAGAGTAGAGTGATTAATTAAATCTAGCTCGTAGTATTAATAATTGGAGTCTTGGGTAACCAAGCCTTGTTTACAAGGGAAATAGATATCATTTCAATCTACAAATCTTCTGCCAGCTCTTTGATATGCAGGATTCAGAAGGTAGTAATAATAGGATCAGCACTGTCCGTGTAAATTACCCTGATGGAATATCGCCAGAGTTTGGGCTAAAATCGTGTACAGTCAGCTCCACTGATCTGTGGATGCTTGTTAACATCTTGACTATTAGTCTGGTGCCTACGCACCATATTTTACGTTGATACTGCACTTGATGATAATGGAATGCCATTTGGCACACGTGTTCTTTATAAAAATTAAATCATTTTGACCCGCAGCACCTATTTGTGAATCGAGGCAGATTCAAGATGGCGGCGAAACTAGCGCGCCAATTACGATAACGATAACTAATTTTTATGATAGAGCAAAATAGCTAAATACATATTTGTACAATGGACCTTTAGCTACAATTTGCCGCGTAGTACGCGAATTTTCGTCACTTAGTTTACAAGATACCGTCCATAATTCATTCCCGGACGCAAAAAAGTGATTTCCGAAATGGCTAACGAATTTCGTATAATATGGCTCGTTTTCTATTAACTTAATGCCGTAGATTACGAATCTGTTATCAAAATAACGAAAATTTTAAATTTTGATAGATTTTTTTCCCAAATTTGAGACATGATCATATACTCAATCACTGCAAATCTGTGTATATTAATATTTTGTTTCAATTCTTCCTAAATCTGTAGGGCATATCCTTGGCTACAAGAATATGTGCGGAATTTTTCTCTGAGGGGCGCCGAAATTAAGATAGCGGCCGAAATATGTAAATGCTCAACTTCGTATTATTTTGACACTGTTTATATCGCTCTCGACCAAATAGGACCTGTAGATTACAAAAATTAAATAAAAAAAGTCACATGACTTGTTATTATTCGGGTTTTGCCCGAAATGAAATAAGAAATTTGACATATCCGGCCGTAACGGCTTTAAATTATGACATTTAAGTAAGATAATCCATGTATATACGGAATGCATCAATTTGATTAGGTTTATTCGCAGCACATGGTCTCAAATGAAGCCGCTTTCGAAATAACGCTCGAAAATCGAATTTTGCTATTTACATCAAATTTGTTGAGTTGTATATCAATTTCGGGTATACCGAAGTCGTAGATTTCGAAAATGGAGTTATTTTAAAGATTTGCTACATATAAGATTGTATTTTGCCCGAAAAAAATAATTACATGTATTCTTAACGTAACAGTGAGATTCATTACACGAGAGTTAAGTACCTCCCCATCCCAAAAGAGTAGTATATAACAGTTCTGACAAAATAATATAGATTACTACACACTTAATACGATTCTAATTGTGGCCGAAAACTACTCTTTCGAAAATGGTTAAAATCATCTCTGATATTTTTACTAGTTATCAGGAGAACATTGTAATGTGTTGATAAATCCTCTATATGTGCCAATAATACTGACTTCCTCTACTACTTAATTGTATACAAAATGAAGAGATTCGATGAATTCTTATTCAATACTAGTCTGAATCGAAGTCGAAACCAGGTGTGAAACATTTGCACAATTAATTGAAGAAAAAATTTAAATAAACTTAAATTTAAAAAATAATAAGTAATTAATAATTTATTTTGTAGGGTAGCACTGAAAGTCAATATTATTAGCAAATATATAACTATCAACACATTAAAATGTTGTCCTGATAAACTAGTAATAACTGGTAAAATTATCAGAGATGATTTTAGCCATTTTCGAAAGAATAGTTTTCGGCCACCATTAGAATCGTATTAAGTGTGTAGTAATCTGTATTATTTTATCAGAACTGCTATATACTACTCTTTTGGGATGGGGAGGTACTTAACTCTCGTGTAATGAATCTCACTGTTATGTAAAGAATACATGTAATTATTTTTTTCGGGTAAAATACAATGTTATATGTAGCAAATATTTAAATTAACTCCATTTTCGAAATATACGACTTCAATATACCCGAAATTGATATACAACTCAACAAATTTGATGTAAATAGCTAAATTCGATTATAGAGCGTTATTTCGAAAGCGGCTTCATTTGAGACCATGTGCTGCGAACAAACCTAATCAAATTGATGCATTCCGTATATACATGGAGTATTTTACTTAAATGTCATAACTTACAGCCGTTCCGGCCGGATATGTAAAAAAATTTTATTTCATTTCGGGCAAAACCCGAATAATAATAAGTCAAATGCCATTTTTTATTTTATTTTTGTAATTTACAGGTCCGATTTGGTCGAAAATGATATAAAGAGTGTCCAAATAATAGGAAGTTGAGACTTTACACATTTCGGCCGCTACCTTAATTTCGGCGCCCCTCAGAGAAAACTTCCGCACATATTCTTGTAGCCAAGGATATGCCCTACAGATTTAGGAAGAATTGAAAAAAAATATTAATATACGCAGATTTGCAGTGATAGAGTATATCATCATGTCTCGAATTTGGGAGAAAAATCTATCAAAATTTAAATTTTTGCTATTTTGATAACAGATTCGTAATCTACGGCATTAAATTAATAGAAAGCGAGCCATATCATACGAAATTCGTTAGCCATTTCGGAAATCACTTTTTTGCGTCAGAGAATGAATTATGGATGGTATCTTGTAAACTAAGTAACGAATGTTGACGTACGACGCGGCAAATTGTAGCTAAAGGTCCATTGTACAAATACGTATTTAGCTATTTCGCTCTATTATTAAAATTAGTTATCGTTATCGTAATTGGCGCGCTAATTTCGCCGCCATTTTGAATCTGCCTCGATTCACAAATAGGTGCTGCGGGTCAAAATGATTTAATTTTTATAAGGAACACGTGTGCCAAATGGCATTCCATTATCATTAAGTGCAGTATCTTTCGACGTAGGCACTAGACTATATCCTACAATGAGTAACGAAAAATTAAGTGTACTGAAATTATTTTTAGAAAATAAACACACTTTTTGTTTGGAACGTTTTGTGAAGGTATTGGAAAATTTAAAATAATTTCTGTAATATATTTGTACAGTGGCCCATCAAGGATTTTGTTTTGGAGGGACCGAATAATAACTCTTGCTTGAACCAGGCTCCTCTTAACTCGAACCAGTGCAATGGCTGTGCAACTGCACAGGATGTGTTCCGCCGATTCTGCCTCAATCTGACTAAAATGACGTTCGTGTCTTGTAATTTACCAATCTTTTTAAGATGGTATTTTAGGGGATAGTGTCCAGTAGGACACCCGTGATTTGCCTCAAGTCCTGTTTCTTAAGCTGGAACAGTTCCTTTTCTCTGGAAATTATAGGTAGAATAAATTTCTTGTTTGTATGTTTTAAGTAGTGGGGCGAAGCCAGTATGAAGAGTCTTTGTTATATATTCTTTATTCCCTAGGCCTTGCGGCGTTCAGGGTACTAACCATTACAAAAAATAGAAACAACAATCCAAAAATAAATAACGTACAATATCATACAATTTACAATATTTTTTCTCATTTCTTTCTTCTTGCTCCAATCTCTAATGTCCCTATTGAAGAGTCTTTGTTTCTCTTCCTAATTTCTGACTGCCTTTCTAGTGTGGTTACTTGCCAGTCCACAGTAAGGTTCACGGCCGATAAAATGTGAGCTTGCTCCCATTTTAGTAAGGAGTTAGCTTCTTCATTTCTTTTGATTTCCTCGTATCCCGGTACCCAAACTAAATATTGTTTGTTAGTTTGTGCCAGTTTTTTGAGAGCAGATAAACAGTCCCAAACCATTTTAAATTTTGTGGTGAAACATGCCAAAGCCATTATGGCTAAAAGACTGACATATGTATATATGCAAGCACTTTTGTTTCGCTTGAATAGTTTATAGAGCGCACATGTTTCGATTGAGAAGAATTCCGTTTGGAAGATTGTTAGGCACCAAGGGCTTGAGATAATTTTTTCCTCTTCCTATACTGCGCAGTCTGCTCTGACATCGACAAGATGAAAAATCGATTTAAGCTGAATAATTCTTTATGATGACTTGCAAGTGCTTCGTGGTAAGTTGGTTGTCCGTGGTCACAGGCATTCAAATTTAGAACACCAATTCACCTTCCGATTCTGCGAAGTTAGCTTAGTGGTTAACTCAAACTCCAGTATTTAATACTTAAAATGAATACCTATTATACAGGTATATAATAAGACCGGATGAAACATCACGCTGACCACATATCTATCATGTAGTGCAGGAGAAGAACTTATTTTGTTCTATGCACCACTTAAGACATGGGAATCTATATAGACTTAAGACTCACATAACTAAAGTCTTCGCATCGAACACTGTTGGGGGGCCGACGGCAGACGCGCACCAATTAGAGAATTCACTGACTTGAGCCCTCCAAAAAAAAAAAATAAAGTTTTGGCTTCTGAACCCCCTAAGAAAAAATTTGGCTTCTGAGCCTCCACTAAGAAAAAATAAGGGGTGCGCGCCTGCCCGACGGACACTTCCCTTGAAGAGAAGCACTTATGATTTATGTGACATTTTTAAAATGGCAATTAATTAAACTTATAGAATAGTAATTTTCGTCAATAGCAGTATACTTTATGATTCTGGGATTTTTTCCTTACAAGAAACATCAATTAAATACATTACAATGCAATTGACACAACGGAGTTTGCTGACCTACACATGACAATTGAGTGTAGTAATGTTTGTCTATAATAGTCACACATATTCCAGGATGTTAATGAAGTTCCTATGTGCTGAGACGAAGTTTCTCTACTATATATAATAATGTTTGCCAATCATAAAACTACTTCTTGAGTTATTAGAGAAAATAATGTGTTAAATATGTAAGCAACTTTAATAACTTCTAAATGACATACTTTTCAGTGCAAGATCGTATCAATAAATAGAATGACTGTAGACAATTGAGAGTGACGCGAAAATAGGTTTAATTTGAACACAAAATATAAATTGGTAAATTGGTTATACATATACAATGATGTTTTTGAAAAACAAATTTTTCAGTACATATATGCACTCGCACGTACATACTACGATTTATACGTTTATACTCGTATATTATACTTTTTCCATAAGTTTGTAAAAATATTGTGAAAGCTATGGATTCTTAACTATTTTTCTTGTAACTCTCCCCAGAAATATATCACTTTCCATCCTATCTAGAATACGTTAAACAAATGATCAAATATGAATAAATGCCAGTAAGAGATGTAATTAATATCATATATATACATCTGTCTGTTTTTGATTGGAAAATAATCAATGTAGGTAAAATAGCAGGATATATTTATTTTTTATTCTTTCTTCCTCATACTTTGTTTCTATGCGTTTCAAGTAATTACAAGGCGACAAGCAGAATATCTACGAAAGTAGTTTATTAATTTTATTGATAAATTAAATTAGCACAGCTAATATCTAGTACCATACATATCAAACAATCTCAAGCTTTTGTACACTTATACTCTTAACAAATATTTCTTTAAAAACCACATAATCAGTGAGCCAATCATCACTACTGCCTTGCGTTGAATTTACAACGATTTTAATTCTAATGCTTTCCCGTTTCTTTGATCTAGACAAAGCAAAATATAATTGTAAGACTGGCTCAGATAGAACTAATGCCACATGTTCATATGTTTGTTATAACTGGTATAATTGGAAACAATCATTAACTTGGAGCAAATATTCATTTATTTATTTATTTAAAAAAAAATATTCGTATTCATGTAATTTACAGTATGAATAGAAATAAACTGTTAAAATATTTATTACGTAATAAGTCCTAGTTTAATCCTAGAAGTAAGAAAAATTCTTCTAAAAATTAAGCAAAGGAGGCCGCGATTTAATATTCTGGGACCGTGCAGTATAAATTAGTTGCATGCCACGTACATTTCAGTACTTTGTCGGACAGCGAGCCTATCATTTCCTTCACACTCAGCTTAGTCTGACCACCGAGACGTCTCCACCCCGCTCAGTACCTTGAACGTTATGCAAAGAATGACAGGGCTTTTATATGTATAGTATCCATAAAAAAAAAACTGTCTGTCTGTTTGTTTGTCCGAGGTTCACACAAAAACAGTTAAAAAAAAACATTTTTGATAAAAAAGAGTGTACCTTTTTTACCCCCTAACCTAAACCGGCTGGCCTAAAAGTGAAATGAAAACAAATAAAAGTTCTAAATATGTATGTACCTTGATGTGAACCGGAAGAGTACAACAGATTTTTTGATACAAATCAATAATAAAAATATTAATTTTGAAAAAAAGAAATAATAATAATAAGAAAACATATTAAATCAGGACAGGCATGGCCAAACTTTTATTAACATAGAAAATATTCAGTCAGACAAAAGACTATAGGATAGAGGGGAAAAAAAGGAAAATCCCAAAAATCTGACAAGCCAAAGCAAGGAAATGGTTACGCGGGCTACATGAAAGCACCTCGTAAACTAGAGATCTATCCTGCGGGCCGGATCTATCCCACGGGATCTCTGTCTAACTTGCACGGATTTGTTCCACACACGTTGAGACTAAGACTTGTGCGACGGACTATTCATACCCACGCGATGAGACAGTCAAAAGATAAGCCTCTCAATGCATGGCGCATTTTGTGGATGCTATGGTTGTTGAGACACGACAACTACCCGTCACCGGCTCAACGAGACGCGCAAAATTAAAACTCAAAACTTTAAACAGGTATCCGTTTCAGGACATAAAACGTACAAAGAAACCACACTAATATTTATTTACTGTCAAAAAACTATTACATTCTCAGTATTTCTAATAAAAATCCACACTAATATTTACTTTCAAAAAACTGTGTTACATTTTTCAATATTATTTACTATTTTGTTGTTTGTTGGCAACCGCTATTTCTTTTGTTTTTCTAAAGGCGGAGTTACAACCATGGTCTATGGTTGTTTTGATTTGTTCAAAGTTTATTGTGTAGTCATAGACACATATTTGTAGCATACCCTATCACTACTAAATTATTTTACTAGTAACTCGCTAACTAAATTTTGGTGCCCTTGTTAAAAGTTATGATTACTGGTTATCTAAATTATATAGTGCATACTTTGGATGAAATAACTGTGATTATTTCAAGAAATATAGGGCATACGTTATATTTAAGACCATATATATTCCGACCTCAAGTGCTTTTTGAATTTCTACTCCTCCCCGTACTCAACTCATTTTTTGAATTTCTGTCCCGGTCCTCAAAAGATTCTTTGAATTTATGCCACACTCCCGCCTTCAATTGATTATTAGAATTTCTGTCAAACCCATGCCCAAGTGATTTTCTGAATTTAATTCCCCTCGGTTTTCAAGTGATTTTCTTAATTTTTACCCGCACCCTTAAGGAATGTTTGAATATCTGCCTCCCACGTCCTTAAGTAATCTTTTATTCTGACCCGTAAAACATATCTAACATTAAATAAGACACCATTCTGAGAAAAGTTTGTACACCACATATTATATCAGTGAACTCATAAACAGCTTTTTTTAAATTATTAGTTAAGAAATAGACAAAATACATGTTTAAAAAAAAAACCAAGCAACAAATGTGGAGATACAACAAAAAAAAGAGGAACAATCTCGTAATAGGAAATTTGTAATTTATTACATCATATATCTTACATAATTGAGTAAAATAATCTAATTTGTTTATTTAAACATAAACTATTAAAATTTTAAAAAAAGGAATAAATGTGTATACTTTCAATTTTATAATGATCTACGCCTACATATCGTATAAGGCAGCGTTTCCCAACCGCCGGTCCGTGAGAGTTTTTGCCGGTCCGCGACATTTTGTTACAAAATCTTCGGATTTTTAGGAGGGTAGGAACTTTTTTTTATTTGCTCATCACTTACATTTTGGAGGTGAAGACCTTTTTTTTGCTCAGGACTTATATTTTGGAGGTGAAGGCCTTTTTTTTGCTCATCACTTATATTTTGGAGGTGAAGAACTTTTTTTTTGCTCATTACTTGTAATAATTTTGCGATGCACATTACTTTATAAACTTGCCGGTAAGGTTGGGAAACGCTGGTATAAGGGCAGAGACGGTAAGTTTTCCGTTTCTAGACCGCCAGCCGACCGGTCTTATTATAAACAAGATACTCATTTTTAAGTATTGAATATTGAGCTGACTGCACAGTATCTGAATGTGAAAATTTTGAAATGTCTGAGATTTGAACTTGTGTCTCTGTGTTCCATAATCGACCGTCTTGCCATGGTAAATCATCATAATGAATACGTTAGCTTTAACTTATTTTATCTTTACAACTTTTGAATATAATATAATATTTATATATAGAAAACGGCGTGAATAAGGTCATTTATGAGATAAAAACAAAACACTACGTGTCCGATAATTAACTAAAATCGCTGTTTATTAAATTAACTTAAAAAATGAGCGATACAAACAAATAAAATTGGCTCAAATAAAAAGTTACTGTGAACAAAAAGTTGTTTTCAACATTGGTTTTTGCCGTATTACATTTGCAATAAACTGTGGATTTATTAGAACTTTTAGTTTTTCAGATTCAAATTCAAAACTTTTCATTTGATTCTCCATTTTTTTTTTAATGTTTATTAATTTTTTCCATAAAATACTTACTGTATATATGTAAATAATAAGTCAATGTACGTACCACTATAAAATATCTTGAACCGAATTACAAATTACCAGCCGTTTTAAAGCAACGTTTAGAAGCCGGAACAACATTTTAATTATGCAATAACGCCTTATAAAATCACCCTGTATATATTTTTTGAGCGATGTGTTTCGTAGTCGTAGCATTTTTTCCCATATGAGGGCCAAAGAACTATATAAGAATGTTAAGTTTCAACTCGCTAGGTCACGGGTCATAGAATTTAAAAAAATCAAACTCTGAAATATTACCAATTGTAAATGAATTCTAAGAATAACAGACATATCTGAAGCTATGGATCAGGGGCTCGGTGTTTTGGAAAATTTTACCCGCCCCATATTCAAAATGATGCGAAAGAAAAGGAAGTCAAATCGAAGTGATGAGCGGCCCGAAAATGGTCCTAGACCGATCCGACCCAGCGATTAGAACACATATGACCCTGCTCCCGATAAAAAAGTTTTAGTTTCGTATATTCAGAAACTTCTGGATTGACCGAGTTGGCACAATTGAAATTAGCTGGAGAATCCGGCAAAAGGAAGCTAAAATATATTGGACATCAAATGAGGAATGAGTACAATGGCTTGATTGAGTTAGACCGGGGGGAGCAAATATTAAAATATGTATGTATCTCACCTGCCAGGGGCCACCAATTCAAAGGGGCATTCTACGAGGACAGGAGACTCTTCTCTTGAAATTTTAGAATTTCTACCACCCAGTCCTCACTTAAATTCTGGTGGGACTCATAAACTTTTAACGCCAAGGCCCTCTGGCTCACTAAAACTGCCTCTGGGAGGGGAAAGAAATTCAAAAATTCATTTGCGGAATGGGATTAGAAATTCAGATAATCTCTTGAGGACGAGAGTAGAGAAATACACTTGTGTAGAGGGGGTTTCAAAAATTGTATACGGTTAAAAGTCTCGAGCCGGATCCGGTCCGTGGACCATATGTTGAACACCACTTGTATATACAGACACATGTGTGATGATATAAGGGTTTTCTGATTATATCTCAATATTGTGATTATACGAAATTCTCAAAAAAGATAGGTACATATCAGATATAATCTATGTCCAACAAATATGGGCTACATCCTTAGGTTCTATCATACTGACAATTTAATATTAATTTACGTACATATATGGATATGCAAATTACCGTGAAAAAATATTCTGGTAAAAAACAAGTTTCAACAGATATGTATAATTAAAATTAAATGCTTAAGCTGTAAATATATTGTATACTAAGTTGCAATCTTCTGTCAGACATTGCCTTCTCTTAACTATCAATTTTCTGTAACTAATAACGGTACATATTGTTCTTAATATAATAAAATTAATTGCAACTAGCACTATAAATTATGTGCAGTGGAGAACTCAAAATATGGGATTGCAGTAAAGAGCATAAAATCATGCTTGATCGTTTGGATCGATTTGATTTATTTGTCGTATCTACACCTGGTATCTTTTAAGCATGATACCCACCAATATTGACCTTCATTAGGATGGAGGTTATTGATCTTTAATTAAAATCAAAACAAAATTTTTAGATATATTGTTTTTAAATTTTATTTGGCTAATAGTTAGTCAAAATCAAGAGAACACCCCATTAGCAAAACACATACGGTCTTTCCTTGATTCATATACTCCTGATTAGGGATTGCAATAACAAAACGATATTACAATACCCAGAGCCGTGCCAAGCAATTTTGGCGCCTTAGACAGACCATTTTAAAGACACCCCCTAGAAATATTATACCCTTCAACATTTAAATGATGACAAAAAAATGAAAACACCTTTCAAAAGTCAAATGATGACCAAAACAAAAAAAGAAACTTCCTTAAAAATTTAAGTGATGACAAAAAACAAATTCTTGTTTATTCACGCACTAACAGGTTTCATTTGATATCGCACCCAAAATTTAAAAATATATTTTTTTTCATTAAATACATACATATTTGTTTATATTTATCTCGTAATGTATTTTTTTTTTTTGAACTCTTGTTGTATATGCATGCCAAATATCAACTTTCTATGTTAAGCCGTTTGTATACAAGTTTTTTTCTCGTACAGCCAGACAGACAAACAGACACATCAGTGACGTTATTGTAACAGCCGGGGGGAGGGGGTAATGAAGATGTACCTAGTTTATATGAAACTAGGAAAATAAAAAGAACTGAATCTGCCTGCTTCTCTGTTGATGGGAATTTTAAAGTCAAACAAGTGGGAAAATTTATAATAGTAAATTTATTGTGTAAAAAGAAGAAGAATATCAATAATGAAAAACAAAATTTAAAGTTACAAAAAAAATATTAAATAAATGAAAAACAAAACATTTTAAAACAGAGTGATATTAAAAAAAATAAAATATAAAAGTTATAAAAATAAACTAACGTGGTCGACCGCACTCAGCCCTTGACTGGACCTGATGCATTACATGTACACCAGACCTCAGCCAGGAACCAAGTCATTTACAATAAATTTTGATTCCTATTTATACAACACATAATTTGGTAATGTTAATTATTTATATTCTGTTTAACCTTCATAATAAAATTGTTAACATAGCAAAATTATGAATTGCATAAACAATCTACATATTGTTATGAATAATATCTTTACTATGAAAATAATTCTGATGGTGCAACTGTTACATTATACGGGTTTTTTGTGATTATACCTACAAAACCCTAAAAAGGAAAAACCCTTAAAAATTCAAATGATAAGCAAAAATATGGCGCCCTCTTTTTCAGTCCTGGTCCCTCTTTTTGCCAGTAAAAGTGAGTGCTTCACCCTCGGCACTACCCTGACAATATCCGTATCTCGATATATGTTTTTCTTTTTTTTTTTGTACAATGCCGGAATATCGGTATTCTAAAATTTAATTTTTAAAACGCAAATAAAAGCAAAAATAATAATTTATCAAATGTTTTATCAGAGAATAAGGTATATCGTTATACTTTGTTAAAAAAAAAAATCAACTACAAAAACCTAACAAATTTATTTTTAAGTAAAGGAATAAAATTAAGTTTTTACACCAATTTTTATCAGGCGTATTGTATTTACATTTATGTGTATTATTACAGTCAAGCATGTCTGATAGAAGCCGGCGCCTAGAGGGCAAAAAAAGTCCCGAAAAACCAAGCAACAAAACAAAGAACAGCCGACGAACAAAATAAAAAAGGAAACCCAAAAAATCTGACGAGAAGAAAAAATGGAATTCCAAAAGATCTAACGAGCAAAAAAGGAAAGCCCAAAAGATTTGACGAAAAGAAAAAGAAGTAAATCCAAAAGTGATTGTGTAAGTAATAAATAAATAAATAAAATAATAGGTTCCAAACGCCTAGATAGGCGCTTAGGTGCAAAGAAGGTAAGTTCTCCGTTTCTGTCGGCCGCCGGCCATGTGAAAGCCACGTGCCTTGCGGAAGTGCACAAGAAAAATATGTGAAATAATTTTAATAGAAACTGAAAGACATTAATGGGTGACCTCTTAGACAAGCATACATTTAGTAATTTAGGACAGAACAAAATTGCTTACTAGTTTATTAAGACTAGATTGTAATAATACAAGGTGTCTCAAAAGAAATTTTATATTTAGTGGATCGATTAAAAAAAAAGTAAGCCGTATATAGAAAAAATGTTTATTAATTATTAAAATACACTTTTTTGGGATTTATTTCTTAAAAATAATATCGTCTAAATGTAGACCCTCGCGTTCTCGGCACTCATTTAATCGAACAGTAAAATTACTTACGACGTCTCGGCAGGTGGACTCAGGGATGGCTGCCATTTCGTGACGGATATTTTCTTTCAAATGCGCCAGTGAAGTCGGTTTATTGGCGTAAACTTTAGATTTAAGATAACCCCATAGGAAAAAGTCCATAGGGGTTAAATCTGGACTGCGTGGAGGCCAATTTATGTCACCTCTCCGGGAGATCAATTTGCCTTCAGATTTTATACGAACACGTGGCAGAGACATATTGGACGTGTGTGAAGTTGCTCCGTCCTGTTGGAACCATGTTCTTTGGTTATAGCCAGGAAAGTTTTGCAGTTCAGGTACCAAGAAGTTGTTTAACATCTCCACATAACGATCTGAATTCACTGTAACTGCACGCCCCCTTTCGTCTTCAAAAAAGTAAGGGCCGATAATTCCTCGTGCCGACATCGCAGCCCATACGGTCACTTTAGGCGAATGTAGGGGTTTCTGATGTTTGCGTTTCGGATTCGTTGCACTCCAGTAGCGGCAGTTCTGCTTATTTACGTGGCCATTAAGATGAAAATGAGCTTCATCCGAAAACAAAATGTTGGTAAACGTTGAAAATCGCTCAATCACCTGATTTACGAAATTAAGCCTCTGACTGGCATCTTGGGGCTTTAATTCTTGCACCAATTGAATTTTGTAGGGGTGCAGCTTTAGGTCTTTGTGCATAATGCGATGTAATGATGATCTATGCACATTTAAAGCACTTGCGCGCTTCCGAATTGAAAGGTTCAGGTCGTCACGAACAGACTGATTAACATTCTCCACGTTTTCTACCGTTCTTGATGACCTAGGTCGCCCGGATTTTGATTTATCCAGCGTTGTACCAGTCTCTTCAAACTTTTTAACCCAATGTCGAATGAGAGGAATGCTTGGCGCATCATTTAAGTGGCGAAAACCTCGAATACTGCAGAATTTTCTACGCGCTACAGTCGCCGAATCACCGTTTTTGTAAAACTCTCGCACGCATAACGCGCGGTCTGCTCCCGAGAAACGCTCCATAGCGACTAAATTCCCAAGAGCCAGGCTACCGATTGACATAACCCCCGCGCCCCTCGGATACGTTGCGTTCACACAGTAAGCTAAATAAATATAAAATTTCTTTTGAGACACCTTGTATAAGTGCTGAAGAGTGCTTTAATAAAAAAAAAGATCTGGAGAGAGAAAAAAATTAAAAACCAAAAGATCTAATGTGCAAAAATAAAATAAAAACAAAAATCTGACGAAAAGAAAAAAAAGTAAATCCACTAGATCTGACGAGAGAGAGAGAAAAAAAAGGGAAATATAAAAGATCTGATGTGAAGAAAAAAGGAAACGCAAAAGATCTAACGAAAAGAAAAAAATTAAATCCAAAAGATCTAAAGAACAAAAAAATTAATAACAGAAGATCTGACGAGAAAAAAGGAAATCCAAAAGGTCAAACGAGCAAAAAAAGGAAATCCAAAATCTGACGAGAAGGACATCCAAAAGATCTAGATAGAAAATCCAGACGATCTGACGAGAGAAAAAGGAAATCCAAAAGATATGACGAAAAGAAAAAAAATAAATCCAAAAGATATGACCAGTAAAAAAAGGAATTGGCTTCGAGGACCACATAAATGCATCTCGCGGATATGATCTATGCCACGAGCCGTAATTTGGCCATACTTGGTAAAGAATTTGCGGGATGAAAATAGTCATCGTTACTGTGAGTCAAAAAAAATTGCGATATGAATAGTTTTACTATTGCAACAAAGTCTTTGTCCTTTCGTTAAGAAAACATATTGTATTTTATTTTCAAAATAGTTTAGACAAAATGTGTACTTTCTATTTCGTAGTCATCAATATTTAAAATTGAAATTTGCTAAAATTGCGTGATTACTGTAATATGTACATTGTTACTTGTTTATTTTGATATTATCATAGCTGCAAGCATAATTTTCCCTTCCTCAAACTTTTACCAGGTTCGGTGACAAACAAGTTAGACCAAGGCCAAATCAAGGCATTCTTCGAATTCTTGTATATCTTCATGTACATTATGCTTAGGGCAAGTTGTTGATTTCTACAGAATGCCGCTATCGAATTGTGTACGTATAACATGTCAAGTGCATTTAACGGTCAAACATGTAACAATTTCTAGGCCATCAACCGTGAATGGATTGGCAAAATTCAATTGTCAATTTTGGTTTACTTACGCGCACATGATATTTAATGAAAATAGAAGGATTTGTGATGTATTTACAAATATAGGAATTATGAGATAATTTTTTATAGTCAATTAGATAAAAATTTTGGCCCACCAATAGCTATGATTCAAATTTTTAAACACTTCTTATCATTGAGGTTTGCAACTCAATATATAATTAACTAAGAAAGCTTTATAACTTAATTTTACAATTAGATTACAAATATTAGATTTAGTAGTTCTAAAATTTGACTCGCAAAAAATATTTCTAGACGATTCCAAATGTTTAAGGTAAACTCAATTTTAAGTAGGCTTTTGCTAAACAAAATGATCAAATGCCTCATTCAAACGTTAAAAGTTACTAGATTTCAAAACCTAGTTCCGTTTAAACCCAAGAAATACACTATAGGTAGTGAGGATAACGTCCAGTAAATTAGATTATATAAATAAAATTCAAGTTTGGACAGAATATTTATTTGAGAAACCCAACGTTTCGCTAAGAATTATTAGGTTCTTCAGGTGCTGATAATATAGTAGAATATATTCAATTGTGTTTATCTTAACATAAATTATAAATATTTACCTATAATTTCTCTATATTTTCCGTGGATGGATTTGATTGGCACACAATACTATCTAAGTCGACATGTTTGGTGTGCAGTATTTAAATTGTGCAGAGGTACCCAAATAGGACCCTCGATAACAATTTCTGATAACAAATAGAATGGAAAGCGAAATACAATGTACATGATCTAAAAGGGTTTAAAACATCAAATTTAAAATTTTTATATGGATAACAATCTCTGTATTTTCGGATACCGTATTTTTCGGACCATAAGACGCATCTTTTTACGCAGAAAAATCGACATAAAATTGAGGTGTGTCTTATGGTCTGAAGGTTTAAAAAATGTGCGATGTTAGTATGGAATCAATTCAGAGCGCATACAACAGAATCAATCAAGAAAATATAATAAAAATGAATACAGAATTAGATGTCATATTTGGAGGCCTTACAAGTCAACGACAGCCCTTGGATGTGTCGATTAATACATCATATAATCATTTTATGCGGGAAGTTGTAAAAGAAAAGATGGTTATGAAGTCTTTTAAGAAATGCGGCAATGCATTGGATAGTATCGAAGATGTCTTGGTTTTTGAAGAGATTGACAAAAATAGTTCAGACGAAAATAATTCGATCAGTGATAATAACGAGACGAGTGATAGTACAGAAAGTGAAGATGAACAGAATGTTGCTTGTACAAGTTATAGTAACAATAAATATATTTTTTTTTAATTTTCTCATAAATTTGGGGTGCGTCTTATCGTCCGGTGCGTCTTATGGTCCGAAAAATACGGTAGTTAGAATCAGTGTTGTGCGAGACAAGATACTACTCATCAAAGTATCTGGACACAGATATCAGATAATATGATGAGTTATGTAACTACCTAACTAACAAAAACAAATAACGGATTGAAGTTGAAAGCAAAAAAGGAAAGCGGATCGAATTGAAGACCAAAATAAACGAAAATAAAAACCAAAATAAAAGTTAAGACCAAATTAGAAAAAAGTTATCTTTTATCTGAAATGTTTAAATTTAAAGTAAAAACGATAAGATAACGAAGACGGTTATCTGGAAAAGATAACAGATAATAACACTAGTTTATTGGAAAATTTTATCTACATAATCCCAACACTTGTTGGAATATACATATATAAAAATAAAAGAAAGAGCACAAAATAGAAATATGTGAAATTTACAAGAACCTTTAGAAATAAAAATCTGAGATTATTAAACATACTCTCATACATCTCTGTTTTAATTACAGTCGTATCTAAATGTTACTTAACTTTCTTTTTAATGTTTTCACAACACACCTGTGCGTTTAAGTTAAATGACCTTTGGGACGCAAAAAAAATGTTAAAAAATATACACTCTGACACAAAGTTCTGAATACTAATTTGCAGGTAACTAGTAATAGTTAAAGGAGTTAAGGGTTCCTATATACCCAATATCTGCGTACCTTATTATTCCGCGAATCTTTATAATATTCACTAACTAATCATTCGCGACTCATCTTTGGATCCCGACTGAGAAATAATACTTTAGAATCAACATTTCAAAATATTTGTTAGACACAAAAACTACATAAATTGTTAGCTACATATGTTACTTGTTATTTGCAGCATGATTTTGAATATAATCAAATTGAACATGCATTACAATTAACTACATAGCTATATATTTTTCTGTTACGATGTCTTGTCTTTTTCATTTGCTACATATTATACACTTGCTACATATTTGTATTGGTATGCGGCCGTCTAAACCAGTAGTTGCAATTGTATGTCTAAATGTATTTATTATTTTGTTATATTATTTTGTTATCTTGTCTATTTTGTTATATTTTATTACTTGTCTATATGTTTTATATCTGTTTTTGTAATTTTTGGTCTAGTTGCCGGCAAATAAATGAATAATAATAAATATATATAGACCAGTGGGAAGTATATACTTGGCACGACTTGATAATGAATAGATCGAGATGGAGGGCTTATGTGCGTGAGGTCAAAAGTCAACCTGACTGATAGTATCCCAAGAAGAAGAAGAAGACATATTATATAAAAAAAACTCCCAAATATTTTAAATTTCGCAGATATCGCGAATAAGAAAGAGTAAATATTTGTTTGTTTTTCTAATTTTATATTTTACTAGCCGGATTACCCGTACTTCGTACGGTTTTGTAAGGTACATTTTTGCTGTTAAATAAATAATAAATTAGACCTTTCAACCTTAAAATTGAAAAAAGCTTGATGAACAAAATTTACCCAAAGAATAGGATGGCACTACAGAAAATTTTAAATAAATACAGAATATCAAGGACAAATTTGATTTTTTAAATGGGCACATATGTTGTGGGGCATCTTTGAATAGAGCCTTTGAAAAGAAACAACTTCTACTTAAACATTTTTTAATATCTTTTTTTTAATATAATACGAATAATAGTATTCTCTCCAACGACTTGAAAACAAAGTATTTTTGTTTACAAGTGTTCAAAGTGTCTTCCATTTTGATCTAAACACTTTCGCATCCTTACCCTTGAACTATCTGTAGCTCGGAGCATAATAATAAAAATAGTTCACTTCTCGTCGTACTTGAAAGTGAAATAATTTTGCTCGTTTTATTTTCTTTCAGTATAAATTTTTATTTATTTGTATGTTTCAGAATGTTAATAATAATTTTAATAATCTAATTTCTGATACTTATATTTTGACATCTTTGACATATTATTTAGACATATTTTGCATCAAGCTTTGTGTTTTATTCTGCCGGCTGTGTTAAAAATCATGACAGCGTAACATGTTAAATAATGAATTATTTAATTGCTAGCTAAGCAGGTTTATAAAGAATCAAATTTCATATATTACGTGGAAACGTATATAAGTTACTTGTAGTTTCTCTTGTAATTTTTGACACGAATACGATATCTGTGAAACAAGTGAAAAACACGTCTGATAATGTGGCACAGTTTTCCCGAGTGTCTGATATTATTAAAATGCCCGCGGCATTTCTACCGAACAGTTATACAAGTATCGGAACCTAAACCTACATACTTCCCCACCGCCCGCCCACTTGTTCTGGGTTCCAACACATTCCTGTCCTTCTTTTCTGCTACACGACACACTCTCAGTCCCACATTGTCTCACGTGGCGAATATACATACCACATTTATATTCATTTGTAATAATTTGAATACATTCTTCTCTTAATAACGTAGAGCTATATCTAATATCGGCAACTCCTTAATTTGATGTACGAATGTTTCGTACTGCCTAAAATATAAATATCTGAAAATTGAATTTAACAACTAATAAGTCTTCACAGCAAAAAACAAAAACGCTAATTTCTGGTATCACTAAATAATAAGTTAGTGCTGCATTATTTTTAGATTTTCATACATAATAAATTCAAAAAAACTCTTATAACGTCCCTCTTGTGTTTGTCTATACCCAGGTATGGCCAAACTTTTACTAACACTGGCCATACTATGTCCAAAAGAGGTGTTCTCGGACAAAAAAAAAAAAAAAACTGACGAGCATAAAAACAGATACCCAAAGTAGCTGATAATGAAGAAAAGGAAGTGACAGCTACGCGGGCCATTTATTTACTATGTACATATATGCATCGCACGGGCTGTAGTTTAGCCATTCCTGGTCCAGTTTGTAGCAACAGCTCCGCGGTGCGAAGTGGGGATAAAATGAATGTATTTGTATAATATTCGCCCGAAGGGGGGGGGGGCAATTTAAAGCTATATTGGTACCTGGTGTATACGGTAGACATTGTGGTCAATTGGCTGGATCTACATTTAAAAAAATATTGTTAAAGAGACTTCATGGTACACTAAAAAATTAACTTTTAGTGTACCATGCTTATCGTGTTAATTATTTACACTTCTTTTTTGGTAAAATTTAGTGTAAAGTTTACACTTACATACTGGTTAAATCAGAGCCGCAGTAAGGAAAACTTACGCTAGGGACAGAGCCGTGTTTTGGCGCCCTTGGCAAATAAAAACAAGGTTCTCCACTCTCAAAATTTAGGTGATGAGCAAAAACAAAAGGTCCTCACCTCCAAAAATCCAAGTGACGAGCAAAAAAATCAAGTGGAATGTAAAATAAAAGCTTTTGATGCGAGTATTACTAAACGATTTTTGTAAATTGTAACTTAGGGTAGTGGCCTTTAAACTTTTTGGCCTCGTGACACTTATGTGGGATTAAAAACTATTGGGACAACCCAATAGTTTTTCAGTCACCCACCCGGTGACTGATCAAAAAATATTTTAATTTTTCCAGCCCGGGTGGTCACGTAAAATTCTGATTATAGCCGAAAATTATTAAAAAATTATTCCTTGGAAAATATAGTAATACCTTTGGTATTAAATTTAATTACTTCTATTTAATAAGCGTAGTTTTTAAATGTCAAATTGGGTATATTTTAAAATCATTTTTATTATTGATTTTCAAATAAATTAATAAATTAGATTCAATCGCCAACCATAATGGATAAAATAATGAAACAAAATTAATTAACCTATAACTTTAAAAATTTAACTCTATATCGGTTCAACCAATTAGTAAAGCTTCTAACTTTGATTTGTAACCATTTTTCAAAACAATTACATGTTTGGGCAGTTGTACCACAATCATATTTACAATTTTAAAGAAATGATCTACACATAATGTTTAATTAAACACATTAGAATATATTGTCCGCTCTATACTTATAACTCATAATATCCATTCTTAACATATATATTTTGGCATCTTTTTGCGACTCCCACTTAAGAATGACTGGCTTAATATGAACTGAAATAGTTGAACAGACATTTTTGCTCAGATTGTTTTTCCGAGACTTTGAATTTCTAAAAATAAAATCCTTTAATATTTAAATTAACAACTGTAAACAATTTAAAAAATGATGTTAACGCGATTACAGTAAAAAAATGAGTAAAAAATTAACTTACTACTGAAGCAAAAAATGTGTGAAAACTCACACTGCATATCAATTTTTATATTGCATTATCACGTGAAATATTTGCAGTGCATAGATATTTTTTGTAAATGATTAAGATATTACACTGCTGGAGTAATGAATGAAATTATTGCCAATTCCAACATATGGAGAATCGTTTTGAAAGTGTGGTGAATTGTTCGAAAAGTGTGGAGAATTTTTGTTTGCCATATATAATTCTGACAAAAAAATATGTTCTCTCTAATGGATTTCAGAAAGTCAAAAATTAATCTGATTACTGAAATGCATTAAGTACAAATTACACTCACACTGGCGGGGGGGGGGGTATACTCGCAGACTTGACCACACAAAATGGCGTTTTGTTTAAGTTAGAACCCCCACAGCTGAAATTTTGTTCTCACCCTTGACTATTTTTTTTTAAATTTCTATCTCGCTGTCACTTGAATTTCTTGAAATATTACGCCCTCGGCCCCACTTGAGTATTTAGAAGCACCCCCCGCCTGGGTGCGCCACTGTGCAGCAATATAATGTCACGGGAGTCATAAGTACCAAAAAAAATTAATGGGAAGATATAACAAAATCAGGCTGTGCATTGACGTGCGACCCATGAAGAGCTACACTATAAGAAAATGTATTTATTTTGCTGTACACCTAAAACCCACAATTGAATATTATTTAGCGAAACGTTGTGTTTCTAAAATAAATTCCATTGTCAACAACCGTAAAAGTTATTTATTTTTCATCATATTTTCATTGAACGTTACATAGTTTACGTTCAAAGTAAAGTAATTTGTTAATAATTTAAATTATTTTCTATTGTATTGGAAAAGTTTTGCTAATTACAACACATTTTTTAAGAAATGGTTAAATTCACTTCTTATTGGCCACTCCTTTAGACACATTGTATAATAGGTTGTCCACCTACGTTGATGTTGCAACATCTTTCAGTAGGTATCTGGATACGAGAATATACTACAACAGTGTTTCCCAAACGCCGGTCCGCGAGATTTTTTTTTGCTATGCAACTATTTGCCTAATAAGTTATAACCATCTTAATTTTGGGATGAAAATCTCAGTCCTTAATCTGTTAATTGCTTAAGTAATAATTTGATTTTTTTTTTTCACTAATTATATTTGATTTTTTATTCATTTGTGTTTGTAATCAGTGCAATAAAAAATATAAAACTTTTGCGATACAAATTACTTTTTAAACTTGGCGGTCTGCGACTTTTTTCTAGGTCGCTTGCCGGTCTGGCATGAAAAAACTGTTGGGAAACGCTGTACTAGAATATAGTTTAATAGAATAATTAGTTTAAATATTTACTTTATCAGACATCCTGGAAAGCCAACATTGATGTTTTTAAGATTATGTTGATATCGACAGAAAGCATTTTGGTTAGTTACTACTTTGTTTATAAAAATATAATTTGATTTTTGGGTTTAATCAGTCAAGTATAATAGTAATTTATACAACAATTTGTTATTGAGCTCATAAATTAGCATGGAGAAAATAGAATTATATTTGTTAATAAAGGCTAAATTGTCCGACTAAAAATAATAATGAAAAAAAAAAAAAAAGCGGCTGATCTCAATGGCATTTTGGTCCTTTTGACGTTAAGGTCGCTATGGTCTTTACAGTTCCTTTCTTTTAATAACCTTTACAATCATACCATTCTGTCCGTCAAACTGTAGAATCTCTCTAAATTATCTCAATCTTGATCTCGTTCTTCAGAAAATCGTTGTTATTATTTATTATGTTTCTAAATAAATAAACAATTATTATTATTATTATTATTATTATTACTCGCTATATCCGCAGAAAATAATCTATTGCTGTCGACAAATTCGAAACTGAATATGAACTGGACACAACTGACAAATCAGAATTTATACTCTAAATCAGCTATCTCCAGACTTATCTTGTTGCCGAACCTTTATAGAATTTTCCAAAGAATGCGAAACACTTGCCATACCTATATCTTAGGATCACCCCTCGTCAATTTTAATAATTGGTTAAATGAAACAAATTTTGTTTTAGTGATATAGAATTTCTCCACTGTATAAAAACAAAAGTGGGCGGAAAACAAAAACCAAATATCACAAAAACCAAACACTGTTGTATGGTACAACTAGAGCCGTAAGTGTGCATCTTTTACCCCTGAAATTTTTCGCGTAGTTCACTTTAGGAATCAGTGTTCTAAATAAAAATTGATGTGAAGTGTGAATTTTCACACATTTCTGGGTTTTGCAGGTATTTAGTAACTGAACGATGATTATTTGGGATGCCAAAACAAATTTTATGTCAAAATTTTTAAAAGTTTCTAAATATATGCAGTATTTTTTTTATATAGCAAAGTTCATTAAGATTTTGAAAATTGCACCTATGGCTTCCATTGGTTGCTTACATCATAAGTCCCGCCCTTTGATTTCGTCAAACATACAATTAAATTATAATTTCAACACTTTCCACTGGTTATTAAATTTACGCTTTTAAAAATTAAATGCACTATTTACCAAATTTAACTAGAATTTTAACAAAATAATTTAAACAAAATAAAAATGCAAAAAAAAAAATAAAAAATAAAATCAACAGGATTCGAACCCTAGTTTGCAAGTTAACTATATTATTAAGCGCATGACGAATCCAACCACGCCACGAGAGTTATTGTTGTGATATGTTACACAACGTATTAAATAGTTAACATATTTTAGTTAAAAACACAAAAAATGCGTTATTTTCCGAAAACATAATCTGATCAAAAATTCCTGTTGTACTATTCCGGTTCACACCAATGTACATTACTTAGAATTTTTTCAGATTTTTAGTTTAAACCATCTGGGCTACAGGGTGTGGGACAAAATTTTTTTTGCACAATTTTGGCAAAAATCGCATCAAAATAATTTATTTTGCTAAAATAAAATTTTGATCGTTAATCCACGTACTAAGGGCTTTCATTTGATACCCTACTCAGAATTTAAAAAAAATATTTTTTTTTTCGATGAGCACATATTTGTTTATATTTTTAGAGGGATATGTTTTTTAGATGTTTTAGTATTTTTCCTATGTGCGGGTCAACGAGTTGTATAAGCATGCCAAATTTCAACTCTCTAGGTTTAGCCGTTTGGCTACAATTTTGACCGAACAGACAGACAGACAGACAGACAGACAGACAGACAGACAGACGACAAAATGACGGTATAAGGGTTTTTTGGTCATACCTACAAAACCCTAAAAATGAAGAGATATCTTGTAGACCTGAGTATGGGCACAACTGGTTTAACATTAATCACAATGTTAAATAGCGTTTTATATTTTTAATAACAAATTACTTTTTTTATGAACAAGGGGCATAAAATTTTAAGATTATAGCAGATATGTAGCTCAATGTATCTAGTAATATTGTTTAAAGAATTTGTTCAATATTACTTGAAATTTAAAATAATAAAATATAGAAATAGATTCAATTAATAAAATATATCATTTGTAGATATAAAATACACTGAAAATAACGAATAGGTAAATGGTAAAAGGTTTGTGGCAAGGATTTTGTTGTTACATTAATTAATTTTATTTATATACAGCCTTATGGCTGCTCCTATAAATATATGGAGCACCCATGCAGTTATAATATAACATCTAAATTTATGTACATTGTACTTGTATATATTTGACTATTTTTTTTTAAATATCATTGACACATTCCAGAAGACGTACGTCTAATCAGATAACCGAAAATGTACAGAGTTATGATAAATCTTGAAATACAAATAAATATAGGCTTAGATCTGTTAAGTTTTGTTTACATACAAAGAAACAACTAGGGCTTGGATCATTATTACACATGCGTTTGAAGTGAACACTGTCTTTTTCATGTTTTAATGAGTTCAAGCAATGGCGCACCCAGGAATTTTTGTTGGGGGTGGGGTCGGAATACAAAATGATTTAAATTATGAAAATATAAAGTGATGACCTAAAAAAAGGTCCTCCCTCACTTCTAAAATACAAGTGACGACTTAAAAAAAAGGTTCTCATCTCTATTTTTAAAATTTTCTAGTGTGTTTGTGTGTTTTTATTTTTATTTCCTTCCTTAAAGGGGGGGGAGGCTCCCTAGGTGCACCAGTGAGTTCAAGAGAATATTTTAAAATATATTATGGCTAAAAAACGTGAACTCACTATGGCAGAAAGGAGTCAAATTGTATTGCTCCATTCACAATGACAGTCGTAGGAGAAATTTCAAAAAAAATTGAGTGTTCAAGAAAAGCCGTGCAAATTGCCAACAAAAGGTTCTAAGAGACTGATACTTATGAAAACAGACCAAAAACCGGAAGAAAACGTGCAATCACTTCCAGAGATGATCGTTTTATAAAGAGGAAGTGCTCTTCGTAAACGCTCAATATCGTCAAAAGAGCTGGCTGCTGATATGTGGGAGCATAGAGAAGTTAAAGTTTATTTTAGAATAATTAGAAAACGTCTAGTGGTATCTAATTTGCATGGAAGAAGAGCTCGCCGAAAACAACTGTTGACCGAGCGATACAAAAAAACTTCGTCTAGAGTGGGCCAAAAGACATAAATAATATAAATTGGACACCTGATGAATGAGCGAAAATCATTTGATCTGATGTACTTACGAATTTAACAGAAAAATAAATTTCTAAGCAATTATTGCACTAACAATATAAAATTTAATTTACTATAAATTTACGAAATTAAGGTTTGTTTTTTCCTTTTGTGGATCAGCTTTTTAGACAACCTGGAGCCATCTTTGTAAGACGTAGACCGGGTGAAGCTTTTCATCCTAACAGCATCATCCCTACGGTCAAATTTGGAAAATTTGACCGTAGGGGTGATTAAAACTGTATGTATTATTTTATTTACCATTTGCCTGTAATAATCCTAAAATTCAATAAAACGTAGGGTACTCCATTCCTTTGTCCAAGGCTGTATATATATTTTTATTATTTTTTTTTTAGCTGTAAAATGCATATTTATTAAATATTTATATTATGTAAATAGGAAACTGCTGCGAGTTGGACACTAATTGTTACATAATATAATGGTATGAAGTGAGAATCCCCATGACCTCAATATTAACTTGAGCTTAACGGTGAATACACGACACAACTTCAGACATATTCGTCATAAATTTTTGTTAAAACATGGTTTCTCTGGATTTTTGCCGTCTTATTTAAGGTCATTTTACATAATGTAGTATATATTTTTTTCTTCTCTCTCTGAAGTGAGTAAGGCAATTGTTAAATTTCGATTAAAATTAAAATTTTCGCTTTATAAAAAATTTTAAATTATAAACTAATATTTGCAGTCCTTATTTCTAATTTTATTTTTTACTTAAGTTAGCATATGCACGTTAATATAATCCTTCATCCATATTAATAAAATTTGAGGCTATTCTGTCGGTCTGTGCGAGATACACGCAAAAACGGCTGGACATATTTTCACGTAATTTGAAATAAAGATCTATATCTACATAAGTATTTCAAAAATTTTATTTTAGAGGACTGTTTTGGGGTTAAAACTGTTTATTAAAAAACTCAAAATATCTCCCTTACTATTGAAATAACAGAAAATTGTATATAACAAAAATTGTTTCCAATAAAAAAAAAATCTTTTTTGTTCAATGCGTATTTTCAATTAGGTGGATATTTGGGGAGTTACGGGGGGCCACCCTTAAACTAAAATCCACATATATCTCCCTTATTTTTGACTCAACAGCAAAAACGTATATAACAAAAATAGTTTATAATAAAAATACAAATCTTTTTTTTTTTTTTGAAATAATATGTCGGGTGCCTCAGTGACTTAGACTATTGGCAGCCCGGTACATTGGTTTTACAAGGTTTATATACGAATTTACAAATATGTTACATACGGTGAGGTTACATTTTGTATTACATGTTTATATTATATTATGTATTTGACTTATATTAGTTGGTATATATTAATATCTTTTAGGAATTGTATTACTTTTGCTTCCGTCTCGTAATTATTCGCTAGGGTGTCCTTTGCCGTAATTGGAAGGTTGTTACTTCTTCTTTGGGTGTTGTATTGGGAACATTCCTGGAGAAAATGTGGGACCGTGATTCTCGTGTTGCATGTAGTGCACATGGGTGGTTCTGCACGTTTAAATATATATTTGTGCGTATACATGGTATGACCTATTCCCATTCTTGATAACACTTTGTTCGCGTCTGTTTCTGTTGCTCAACCATTGTACTGTACTGTTTTTAATGCATCGTAGGTGATTTGAGGTGGTTTCCCATTTTTGCCTACAATAGTCTGCTATTTTCCTTTTTATTTCAGCTTTGATATCTCTTGCTGGATACAAATCTTTTATTTCTATACATTTGTTCATTTACATGAATATTTGGTGAGTTACAGGGGGACACCCTTTTGAAATATCTTCCTTATTTTTGACTCAACAACAAAATCGTATATAACAAAAATTGTTTATAATAAGAAAACAAATCTTTTATTTCTATATATATATTTTTCATTTAGATGAATATTTGGTGAGTTACAGGGAGACACCTTAAAGCTAAACTTGAAATATATCCCTTATTTTTGACTCAACAGCAAAAACGAAAACAAAAATTGTTTATAATAAAAAAATAAATGTTTTTTGTTGTATGAAATATCTCACTTACTATTTATTTTATGTCAAAAATGTATATGAGGAAAAAATTTTTCTTTCGTCAATGCAGTATTTAAAAAATATATGTTTAGGGAGCTATGGGGAGAGCTACTTATAAACCAAGTCTCTCACTTATTGTTTAACATAAAAAATATAGACAAAATAGTAGTAAGAATAAAGAAACGATTATTTTGTTCTAATTGAAACTTGAAATTGAAAACATCTCACTTATCTTTTACGTTACAGCAAAAATGTACTTTACAAAAACCATTCGAAGTACGGGTACGTCAATAACAACTTCACCTTTAGGATAATTAATATTAGATTTTCTTAAACTTGTTTGTTTAATACTGCTGTTTTATCGATTTATTCGGACTTTTGATCATTTTGTTTAAGCTACTGTAAATCGTGCACACCTGTCAAAAATACAAATGTCATTTTCGTTGTATTATGATTTACTGCAATTCTTAATACACATGTATTAATTAGCATTAATATAGAAATAGAATAGTATTAATCAAAATGAAAAACATATGAAAATCGATTAAAACCGGTATTGAATATTTTTGATTTCATTTTCGTTCTTGAACAAAAAACAAAATGTTGTTCATGTTTTTGTATTTCAACAAATTCTGGTAATATCTATATTTTGTTTTTGATTTGGGTTTGTTCTCATCCTTGATAAAAATTGAATCAAAGAGTCGGAAGTCGATAGTTTTTCCGGCTCTTAACTCAGACTCCTCCAAAAAGCTTCAACTTCCCAATCCCCGACTCCGATTCCGACTCCCCATTTCTGGTTAAGAGAGACCTGTTAAGCTTTTTAGTAAATAATTTTTACCTCGAAATATCCCCTTAGAATAAAAATTTTGAGATACCATATAGCCTATACTTTAATCCTGATTTTACTATATTTTTACACCAATTTATTCCTGAAAGTGTAAATAAACAGATAAAGCCTCCAGTTTTACTTATATAGGTAAAGTAAACTCATATGAATTAGCAATTATTGGTAACTTTTTCACTTATTAAAAATTATAAAACTAAATGTTAAAACATAAAAAAGCTACGGTGTTGGCCAAAGAAACGTTGTTGATACAGGTACCCAACCAATTTTTAGAAATTCCGGTCTTCTAGCTTTATATACAGAAGTATGTAGACGTAATTAGGTCTTGACTTATCACACGACATTTGAATATTAGTTATAATACTTGGAAATACTTGGTTTGCGCGTGCGTGATATTATGACAGTTGACAGTTTTACTTTGAAAGGTTTATTTATAACAAACTTACCTCAACGTAAACAAAAGACAAAGAAGCATCGCGTTATGAAAAACCTGAATAGAAAGACAGAGGCATTGAATCATGTTCCATTTGCCTAGTCTTTAAAATCTAGGTTTTTATTCATACAATCGCACACAAATGACTTTGATTCGAATGCAAATACTTTTTTTTTGCAGGTCTAGACGTTAATAATAACTCTAGTGTGATAAGACCGTAATTCAGAGAGAATAGGGAGAGAATCGGTGGAAACGTGATGCCAACTACATGGTTTTTAAATGGTATTGAAATCAAGAAACAGAGAACTAATATCCTTTGTCATATCTTCTGTATTAGTATAATAAATAAAATTTGATATTCTTTCATAATTTTTTAAAGTGTACTTTTGAACTCCAGGTTTAAGATGACATGCACACTGGTATGTAAATATATCGCTTTACATGCGTTTTACATCATTAACAAACCGAAAAATTGATTTGCCAACAGTGATAATGGTTTACGTGGTCGATGTTAGTCATCAACTGTATATTTAAGGAGGGGTTTTAGTTAAATTTCTTTGTTTGTGTCTCTGATTCAAATCTCTTATTTAATATAAGCGATATTATTGTTAATGACAACGTTTAATTCCACGTATAAGAAAAGAAATGCATTAAAGCCTTACAGACAGCCTTCAGTAGCCTTAAAGGTAACCCTTGATTTACGATCGTTCCATTTGCGTCGATTCTGAATAATGCCGGGCGCCGATTCACAATAACACAAATTGTGTTTGCGGTTACAATTGCTGTGTCCATTGGTATTCCATTATTGCTGTGTCCATTTGACATTCTAAATACTTAAAGAAAGGCAAAGTAGATCTAGGCAGTTAACAGAAAGCTGAAAGGAGATCCGCCATTTCATCTTAGACAAGAAGGAATGTGATTTTGTATTTTTACCGCTTTGAAATATGACATTTTAATTGAATTGAATTTAGGAATGTTTATTTGAGAAAATATAATTATTTTTTACAATTCTACATTAATTTAATAATAGAATTAAACATTAAATTAAATATAATAATGTTATAGGTATTACATATGCGTATTTATCCACGGTGTGGAACTCAATTCAATTACTCCCATTATAACTGAAATCATTTTACGTCAATTCGGTATACGCCGGTTCGTAAACTGATAAACGGCCTGAACTGTGGGCTATCTGTATTTTAGTACATTAATAAATTCATTTAATACTTAAAAGTTTTGCCTCGTTATTTGTTTGTGTATGTCAGCATTAATTATGCAGTTAGTATATATAAAGAGGTCTTTTCTATCGAGTGCCGAAAATGCACGTATGTAGTATATTTTTTTTTAGTATCCCGACAAACACGTTCCTATTTAAATAATATAAATATTAAATTCTAGTTATATATAAAAAGGGGTAGATCATATGAAATCCATGAATTCATTAATTTATTCAACCAAATAATAATGTTAAAAAAGTTAAATGCACCACTATTTCTTTAAAAGTAACGTGTAAATGCTAATGTTAACAGGTAGGTTAAATAAACAAGTTAACTAAATAAAATTTCCAAATTTACACATTTAGCAATGAGAACGCCTTTATAGTTGCGTGTCTTTTTAAGTTGTGAGATGAATAAAGTAAGTATAATAAATGTAGTGAGGTCAATATACGTGTGGTCATTAAACCGAAACCTTTAAAATCAGTCGCGAGTACGAACAGTAGTTAAGTATTCTACGCGTATGATTTCATATAACATACATACGAGTATATCTTTATTTAGAACTAGCTGAAGTTCTCATATATTGTTCAGGACTAACGTGATTTTATCACAGGTGATCGCCCATTGCTCCCCAAATATTCATTTTATTGATAAATATATATATAATAAAAATTAATTTACACGGTATTATTAAAATGCAATAAAAAGTAAAAAAAAAATGTTTCTGCTATTATTACATTTTTGGTCCACTGTAACTAAAAATAAAATCGTAGGGCACCTATAAATGAAATAATAAAGACTAAGGATGAACATTATTTTATGTTGAATATATTAGGTAATGTTGCATATCTTTAGATATGAAATTGATTTAAGTAATTGCTAGCACATTGTATTTGGGCGCCCCACAATTTTATTTTTATAACCAAAAAGTTCTAGCTGTTTTTTTTTTTTTTTTACTTTTTACTTCATTTTAATAAAACTGTAACTTAAAAAGTTTTTTTTCTGTATATTTATATATTTATTTTATACTTTTTAGTCTACTAAGCTATATACTACTAAAGAACTTTTCCAATAGGTTATTAATTGATTACAAGATATGATCCAGACAAACATGAAACCAACCTAAGTAAAACCATGTAAAAATATATTTAACAGAGAAGGATTTCTTATGTATACTAAACAACCTATATCAAATAATAATAAAAGTATCTAATTTCGTGCGAAAATTTGCGCTCGATTAAAAATGCTTCCTTTACACATTAACTGCATAAATAACTATTTGCCAGTGTCGTTACTAGGCAGGTGCAACAGGTGCATAGGCACAGGGCCGAAGATAAAAGGGGGCCTGAAAAATCGTCAATGCGAGGCCAAGTCAGACTGTGGATAACCTTTTTGAGCAACCTTACACAGAGCCCAGAAAAGGCTAGTTACGGTTCTGTTATTTGCTATATAAATCAATGTAAGTCTGAATGTGCCAGAATAGTAATGGTCTTAGTTGTACTGTAAAATAACGAAAAATATATGGCTGCTTGGTCTGCAAAAAGAAATATTCGCCGGGAGCGATAGTAAAATTATGACAAGTACTTTCACCGAAATACTTTTATACTAAAATTTAATCACTTAATGGTAATCTATAGCAAATCACTTAACATAGAACAAATTCTATAGAACAATTACTTTACTTTGGCACAGAACAACTCACCGTGGTCTGGGTCTTAGTCAAGAGAGTGATGAAAATAGCCTGCCTTCTACAACAACGAAAAATAAATTTGATTATAAAAGACAGCTTCCTACATATCACTCCACATCAATAATACTGGGTCATAATTCAATTTGTTGGTCACGACTTCATTCTGAATGACGGAGAAATTTGACAATATATAGATCGTTTTCTACGGGAGATCGTAGATTACAAATATGCGCATGGAATAGAAATTAAAATATGGTGAACAGAAGAGTCAGGAATTTCACGATGAAACATAATGTAATAAAGTAATAAAACAAATACTCGGTTGGTTTCACTAAGCTTTATTTCATCTCACTCGATACTAATATTTCGACGTAATTATCGAAATACTACTATCGAGTGAGATTAAACCAAGCTTAGTGTAACAAACCGATTATATGTTATATTTCTTTAGAGCAAAGGTTTCAAACTAGTGAGCCAAGACTTTATTTTTTGCCGCCGTGGCGCCTCATTGGAAAAATTATTATTAAGTTTTATCAGTGGCGGATCTAGGACTAAGCAACTAGAGGACACTTACCAGTTATACAGTTTTGTTTTCATATTAAAGATTGTTCAGATGAACCATGTGATATTTATTGGGCTGTGTAGACGCAAATAACCTTTAATGCAGTGAGTCAAAAAATTCAACTAACTATACAGTTTTGTCGTCGAAAGAAGTTGTAATATTAAAATAATAACCGGCAGTGGCACAGTACAGAAGTTTGACAAAGTAAAACAAACAAATTTAATATATGAATTCGATTAAGATAAAATAAGTTAAAATTATTTGTATACAAGTTTAATTTTTCTACTTTTATTATCTAAAATACGTAAAATTATACTTTCACCTTTATCCATATTTATGTATATATTCACTTATTATTATCACTTATAATTATATCTATATGTGACAATATTAGCAATCTAAACTAACTAAACAAATGTAAATACTGTGAAATTATTAACATTTCAGAAATTGGCTCATACTCGATAGGATGTTACACTTGTCGTGCCATAGTGTATCTAATTCGACAGCCGCTCGGGCAATCTGCCAATGTATACTTACGTAGAACTTAAAACTAGGGTATCCGTTACGGTGTGACACAAGGGGAGTTTACATAGAGATATAGGCAGTGTCTGGAGCAAAATAGTTCCGTGCCCGAAAAGTGAGAGCACCACGGTATACGGCAGCGCTGATCATAAACAATCGCGCGAAATCAAAAAGTGCAGCGTATAAACAAACTAGCTGATAGGATTTAGATATTTTAAGATTTAAATTAAAAATGAAATAAGAATTTTAACGTCTTTGGAATTATAAGAAATGGATGGTCATTATTATTAAATAAAATTTTAAAATATTCAAATTTAAAAATATAAAATGTAACATTTTTCTTAGGGGGCATTGCCCATTTACCCTTACATAACAACAGCTCTTGCAATAGATATATATGCATGCGGTGCCCGCATGATTTGCATTCCTATGGAAAATAGCCCGCGACCCAAATGAGTTATGACAATTATTAAAAATTAAAAGTTTTATGTGAAATACTCTTGTAAATTATGTGTTTATAATGCTTTTGGGTAATTTTTGTGAATTATTGCTTTAATATTTTGTTCTATAGATTGATAAATTTACACAAATTTTAGACAGATTAATTCAGATCTGAACAAAACTGTGAAGAGAATCAGAATATAACAACAGTGAAGTTGCGTAATTGAAAATTAAATCCGAAAAAAATCGCAATGTGACTTGAAATGAACTTCTGGGGAAGAAGAACAGATGGTAGAGGTAATATAAAACGAATAGGGGATGAAAGGTCACTGATACAAGTTATCGTGGATACTAAGAGGAAGGAGGAAAAAGGGAAGGTCTACAAAAACCTGGATAAAACATTGAGATTAACGAAAGTCAAAATAAACAATAACTGAAATTGGGAATCGGAACACGTCGTAAAGCGTTACAAATTTATTTAGAGTGCCAAGTTTATTTCTGTAAGAAAATATTTGTATGGCAATATTATTGTTATTTTCTAGGAACTGTGAATATATTTAAAACCTATTAAACAATATAGAAAATATAAATTTTACAAATTATTATTTTAAAAATTGTAGTGAATATTAATATTAATATGTCCTGAGTACTAATTATATCAACTAAGCATTTATTATTTCCGGAACGGATATTCTATTAGCCTCTATGGAATCTTAAAAATGGTATAAAGTAATAAAATTATTTTATTATATTCCGCCTCAAAGTTTAACAAATAATTAGTGCTGGAAACCGAAACCGGTTTTTCGGGTACCCGGTTCTGGTTTTCGAGTAAAACCGGGTTTGTAATTTTCGCGTTACCCGGATACGCGGTTCCGATTCCGAATGCCCGGTTCCGGATACCCGGTTCTGGATACCCGGTTTCGGATACCCGATTTCGGATACCCGGTCCCAGATACGCGATTCCGCGTTCCTAGATTATATACCCGGTTCCGATTCCGAATGCCCGGTTCCGGATACCCGGTTCTGGATACCCGGTTTCGGATACCCGATTTCGGATACCCGGTCCCAGATACGCGATTCCGCGTTCCTAGATTATATACCCGGTTCTAGGGTCGGGAAATCACCAGACGAATTAGAATTAATACAAATTCCCGATGTTGATGTAACTAAACTGTAAACATAAATATATTAAAATTAATGCTGGGAACTGAAACCATAAATAGTGCGAACTTCCTAAATTCCGAGCCATAGCCATAGGCAAGATAATTTTAGTGCTGGAAACCGAAACCGGCTTTTCGGGTACCCGGTTCCGGTTTTCGAGTAAAACCGGGTTTGTTTTTTCGCGTTACCCGGATACCCGGTTCCGATATTCCGGTTTCAGATACCCGGTTCCGATTACCCGGTTCCGCAACCGGGTAACCGAGTAAACCCGAAACCGGTTTATTTTGGAACTGGTTCCGGTTCCGATCGATTTCTGACAGCCCTACAAATAATAGTCTTAGAACTTGTTTAAATAGAAGCATAACTTTGTATTCAAAAGAAATTATTTTATATTTTAATAATTTTATTTGTTCAATTTAACAGAACTGATTTCATAGATTATCTTCAACTTTAATGGCAAACTTTATTTGGCACATATACTTCGTACGTTTTTTGTTTATTTCTAAAATTTAGTTGGCGTATTCCCGTATCTCCCGAAATTATCATCCAATTGAAAAAATTTATAAAGATTTGTTTTTAAGTTTTAAACAATTTTTGTCATACACGCTTTTCTGTAAAGTAAATAACAAGTAAGGCATTTCAGAATATTATTTGGCGCCAGGGGCGCCCTCTGACGTGGGATAACGGGCTTTTTATTCAAAATATGAAGACAGAAAAAAAATTATGTAAACAGACATATATCTTCCAATTTTATTTATATAGAAGATGAGAGAAATCTATAATAGTAAAACCGAAATTAAGTTGATAATAACTCTAAATTATTTAGCTACACAAGCTTTACCATTTATAACCCGGACATAGAACAACATATATCAAAAATAAAAATTATATATTGTTTATTATTATTTTTATTTTATTTTTTTTATTAATAAAGTAAATAATAAAGTATAAATATTTCTCATATAACGCAATACGTATGATTCCGTGTAGAATTCAAAAATATTTTCTACCTTACCTTGAGGTATTATTCAAACGTCAGCCTTACAAAGTAAGGTCAAAATAAGAATAATCATTTTACTAGACACTGCGTACTATCAGGAGCATAAATAATAAAGTTTATAAAAGAAGACAATATACCAGTACCAGGCGAAATTAAAATCACTGTCTAACTTTCTCATATGTAGTATGTTCTATTCTTTATGCAAAGATGAAATGTTACGATACTTCTTACATCAATTGCACTTTAACTGTCTATGTGTATTCTGGTATGATGAGAGAAACTTTATTTTTGAATTACATCATAAGAAGGATGACTAATTTTTACCTCTCACTTCATATTTTAAAGAAAAAATGTTATATGACCTGACTAGCACATAGGTAACCTTCAATCCATTTTATAAATTTCAACATTCCAAACATTCAACGGTTCAAATAAGGTACACATTATACTTCTTCCTACTGGGTTTTTCTCACACCTCCCACTTTTAGTACTTTCAAGTAGGTACGACTCGAAAATCGTGTTCCCTCTATCCTCTATATAACAATTTCTCGAACAAAGCTACAATTTGCTCCAGTATATTTTAAGCTCTACTGCATTTTTCTTAGGAGCAATACCTGAATAACAAAATCCAAACCTCTACCAAACTAAGACAGTTACTCAAATAAAGAGTGTGGAGTTATGCGAATTTATATGACACTTTCGAAATATCTGAACTATGCAGATGCAGAATTACACGACTCAAAGCGAAATATTGTCTTAATTGTTTTACGGTATAACTTCGAAAATAATGCAAAGCGAAGCGACGCAATATGAGGTCTGGATGTATTGATTCACATCAAAATAAATCAACGAAATAAAAAATAAAATCGGTAAATACAAAAGGTTTATAAACATTTACATAGATATATATATATATATTTTTCTTTTTTGAAAATATATCAATAAAGCTATTGCCAGGGTTCCTACAAAATTGTTTTAACATTAGTGAACTACTTTGTTAAGACCACCTTCTATGGAGAATGCAAGAAAGTTGTGAAGAATCATTCACTTTCAGTTGAAGGTATCCTATCTTGGACTTATAGAATAAGTTCCTAATTTGGTAAAAATATAAGCACTAGAAGAAGACCAGAAATTATTATTGTTGTAAAAAATATCGTGTAAACAGAGAAAGTCTGCTTGTAGTCAATAGAAATATTTCGCTTCGCTCGGCCAATTATGCATAAAACCCGAAAATGCAAAATACCGTTATGACTCAATGATTATATTTTGAAACTATGGCAGAAAAGTGTAGCCACATAAAGTTATATAAGTATGGAATCACAAAAAAATAAATAAAAGCTTTCCAACTGTATAGTAAGTTTATTACTTTAGTAGGAGAGTAACAAATATGTTATATTTAGTATATCTATATTAATAAAATTGGCGGCTCTATCTGTTTTTGCTTATCGTCCTTATATTTGGTTTCTACGCGTTTCAAGCATTATAAGACGATATCCGCAAAAAAAATCTGGTGTCTGTTTGTCCGAGATTCACGCAAAAACGGCTTGACATATTTTAACGAAATTTGGTATCACGATGAACCATGATTCAAACATAGGCTCTATGGTATCTCAAAATTTTTACTTTAAGGGACTATTTTGGGGTTTAAACTGTTTACTAAAAAACTTAAAATATTTCCCTTATTATTGATTTAACAGAAAAAACTACGTAACAAAAATTGTTTATAATGAGAAAACACTTCATATTTGTTCTATGCATTATAGATAAATATTGACGGAGGGAAACCTTGAAACTAATCTTTTGAAATATGTCCCTTATTGTTGACTTCACAGCAAAAACGTGTATCACAAAAATTGTTTATAATACAAAAACAAATCTTTTGTTGTTGTCTGAATGTTTTCACTTGGATGAATCTTTGAGGAGTTATGAGTTTGAATTATTATTTATTTCACATCTAAAATATTTAGGAAAATTTGTTTAGAATGAAGAAATATTTCTTTTATGTTCAATAAGAATATTTGGGGGGGCATAGAGAGCGTTATCCATACACTTGAAATACATCAGTTATCAACAAAAATGTATTTAAAGAAAAACCGTAGTTCGTACGGGCACGTCAGATAGTTTACTTTAAAAATATATATGAATAGATTTTATTTGTAGAGTATACGGTATGAGGAATAAGAAACACTGATCATCACTGTTCATTACTATTGCGAATATAAGTTCATAGAATGTCCATTTTATAATAGTAGACTCACATGCGGGGTCCAAAGTCCTAAAAAAATTATGCATGCCGGTCTACATGAAGTTCAAGTATGTTCTGTGGATTAGTGGTCCATAAGTTTAGTTGATCGCTTACTTTACTTTAAATTTTTTCTTTAATAATATAAAAATCAATATCTTTTGAAAAACTTATCATATCAAAAATCCAGTGCGCCTTATATCGGTTTAAATATTAACATTAAAATAATGCTGTAGATTTTTAATCCATCCGTAAATTCCGTAAATTAAAGAAATTAGTTTTTTTTCTTACTCAACGACAGTTTACGGAGATCCAATATGTGCGTTTTCGGTCGCTAACAAACAGCAACCGTATAAAACTTCACTTTGCACAAGAAGGAATATTCTGTACTTTACATATAATGATACAAGCACATGTAATTCTTCTTTAAAGTCTCATTTATAATACATCCATAGTACAAGTGCATTGCATGGCTCTATAACATAATGGATGACTTTCGTTGTTCGGTTTATAATACACAGAACAACGAAAGTCATTCATTACGTTATAGAACGGTTAGGTTATGGACCTATTATAAATCAGGCTTGAGGCTTGAAAATATATTAAATATGTGAAATTAGTTGGCAAAATCTACATTCTTATTTAAGATCTAATTCCCAGACCGTCAGTAATAAACTTCAACGTAATTCAAAAATACAATGTTCATTAAACCATACATCATCAGCTTTCATTTCATTTGCGTATGATATAGGCTGTAGAGTATGATAACAAAACAAAATGAAGCAAGCACAAAAGCGGGGTTGAAAATAAATAGGAAGAAATCAAAGATCTCCTCTAAAAATGATTCTTTTTAGATATTTACTAAAGTAAAAAATGTCATGAAAACGTAGAGTTCTTTGGAAAAATTATATGTTTATAACGAGAATTAGTGACTACAAATAATACATTTCATTAAAACCAGAAAAAAATATACAATGTTTTTATACAAAACAACAAAACAAAAATTTAAGTAAACTAAAAATATAAACAAAAATCGTAAAAAATTATATTCATTTTCTATAACGCACAATTTAAGTATTGTTAGTATGCTTTAATTTACTTTGTATCCCAAATTCACATTTTTCTAGATCAAATTGATCCTTTTGCAAATCAAATTCGCTTCTTCTGAATCAAATTTATCATTTTGGAAACCAAATTCAACCTTTTGCAAATCATAACATTAATCAGAACATACTGGAATCTGAACTTGTCGAATTAAGTATAAGTTCCATGATTAATTAATTTATTTTGATCATCAATTAATGTATGTGCGTCGATACGTTATCAAAAAAGTTTGTAGATCACTGCTAGAGTTGACTGAATTTCAAGCCATTATACAATGATAATTCGGACAAGATGAACAGCTAGAACTAAATAGTTCATTACATTTGGGCACACATGTATTATTATTATGCGGTATGTGTGCCTCATCTAAAATGGTAAAAGAAGGCATACCTGTTTATTTTAACGCATGTAATAAGAAAGCATATTTACAATAATATTGACCTAGAACCTAAATACATAACTCTGCCCAACTATATTTGTAAATGCAAATTTATTTGAAAATTTAGTAAGTCTAATTGTCGTACAAACATCATATTGTTTATATACGTAAATTGCTATTAACATGAGATTTTAATGCAATTAAAAAATTGGTGTGAGTCTGCATTTTTACTCATTTTAGGATTTTGCTGGTACCTAAGGTAGTAAGTGAGGGCAACCAATAGAAGCCCGCATGTTATTTGAAAGGAACAACATTTTTTGTTGTTTTCACGTCAAAATGAACAATATTTTGAAATTATAGTGCTATACAATAATACTAATTTTGATATCTTTCGCAAAAATATAATTCAATAAAGTATCTTTGCCCTGTTATCTCAACGAAGCAACAGTTCTCGTTCATCAGTTCTATCCTATTTGCTTGCTATCTTTTCCATTGGCGCTTCACAATCCTTGCAAACAGTTACGTTCTCGGTGCGAATTATATTCTGATATGTTTTCTGGTGCGATTTGATTATGGGCGTTTGAGGCGATTCGCGATGATCCGGGAAATTTGTATTGTTAAAATGATAATAATAAGAACAAGACTCCTCGCTAGAAACATCAGATTCTACCAAACTATAAATAGTAACTTTGTCTCACTTTTATATATGGTTCTGAACTGAACAAAGTTAAATGGACAATGCCTGTCAGTTTTTGTAAACAAAATACTATTCCAGATTTTTGAATTAAATTGATGTGTAATGTTTAGTCCGTCAAAAACCTGAATTAAGAGTACTGTATAAAGGATACCGCAACTGGGTGGTTTATCCGATCATGTTCATATAATAATTAGACAATTTGCGTATTGTTTCGAAATAGATTGTAAATATACTTGGGAGATAATTAAAATATAATAATAATAAATTAATGTTAAATAAAGATATTCTAGGACAGTATTTAAAGAAAAGCATTGCAGAAAATGATAGGCAGCTTATTATAATGGATAGAAAACATAATATGTATGAAAAAGTATCAGTAACCAAAAAGGTTCATACGGTTTTATACAAAAAATCAAATAAGGGCATTTCATTAAAATAATCATCTTCCCAATGTACGGCCCGAAAGACAAGTTTGTAAGAAGCGAAAAATATACCAACCTCTGCTTCAATCTCCTCTTTATTGTAAAATTGTCTATTTATATGTGATAATCTAGCGCCAACAAAAAATGATCGGTTGAAGAATTATCGGGAAAATAAGGTGGATGAGGTAGAATTTCTCATCGTAACATACAATTTTTTTTCCGGCGCGTTTTGCACTATCCAGCAAGAATATTTATTCGCTTCTAAAGACACAAAGTTCTATATCAAAACCGGATTCACAAACTTGTATCTGGTTGGGAAAGAGTCATGGATTGTGAAGATGAATTTTGATAATTAAAACTTTATCTGAAAATTTCTATCCTCGTTAAATTTTTAAAATATACAAATAATATTCGTCGATAGAAGGTGTAGCCAAAATAGAGCCCAATCTAGCTCTTCCGCTGCTCTGGGCAAAAATGATTTTCCCACCCTTTATATCTAATTATAAATAAATATTTACAATTATAATTTTTGACCGTGTATTTGAATAACAAAAGCCTTTTGTTTTATAAAAATAATTCATCATAATAATAAAAAAAAGTAACAAAACAAAATATATAATAGGTAGGAGATAGGGACCCATTTTTTAAATCTAAAAAAACACAACTCAAAATATTTTTTCTATTTTGCATTCATAAAAGTCATTATAAAACTGAATTGAGTGTTATAATGTTTCATTATGATACTAAACATTTTATTTCATAAAATTGGTAAAATTGGTACAAATTTTACAAAACAATAATTAACATCTACCTTGAAATATATAAAACCGTCAAACCAATCCGGCCAACCGCTAAATTCACACACCCTAAACGAGGATATTGTTCGATTATATAATGCAAATTTTAAAAGCAATATAGAATAAATAGGATAGGATAGTTATATAAGGCTTTTTGTCGCATTTGTCGATTAGAAAACTCGACGCGTGCGGCAAAATCATGCCATATAAAACTTGTATTTTAATATACTATGAAGAAATCAATAAAAAAACAACGTAAACAAAAAATCAAATCTTAAAAAAAAACATTTATTAACTTGGAGACAAATTGTAAAATAAAATGACAAATTTTGGGGGAAATACCAATTTAATAAAAGTACACACCCTTCCTTAGTATAATAGTAATGATATAGGTGATTTAAGGATATCCTACACTGTACACTTCATAAAGGGTCTCTGAATTTAAAAAATACAACAGAATCAACAAATAATATTTGATCTTTACATATGTTTTTGTTTGATCAGTTACATAGCATAGCAAAAACTGGAAAAGCGAGATTTTAGAACATATTTAATAATTAGACAAATTTTACTCATGCTATTCAATAGGTCAAAATCTAATAAAAATGAATGTAAAGATCATATATTATTTGTTGATTCTGATGTATTATGTTTTCTAAATTCGTAACCCTTTATGAATTATTTACAAATACACAGGTTTCCTTGCGTTTACAGTGAAAATTCCCACACCCGAAATAACTCGGGCAAGCTTTACTTGCAGAAAAGATCACTCCCAAATGTTCTATTTTTATATTTTTATTTTTTAATTAATTCTTTGCATTAATAAGGCATAATTATTAATTATGATGAATAAAAATGAATATTTTTTTTATGAATTTCTTATATTTCTCGACCCACACTATGCAAATAATATCAACTTTCAATCCCATTTTGGGCCCAAAATGACTTTTATGAAGGATATATATATGTTCAGTAAATAAAATTCTTTCATAAAAAAAAAGTGTTATTTTATTTTATTTATTTTTTAATGATTACAGAAGGGGTTAAAAATAATTTGTAAATTTGATACTAAATTTTACCTACTTATGTTTTACCCACTTTTTTACCGTTTATTCAAAAGGTTTTACTTTTTTATTAGTTTTAATTTTCTCTCTCTGCCAATTTTACAGCCACCCAAATTTGTCGATGTGGGCAGTTGCCCTGTTTACGTCTTTCTAGATCGGGCCTTGAATACAATCCGACTGACAGTGCCCAGAAATAGACATATGAGCAAGATTGTCATACCCTGTTAAAATTTTTATACATTGACTGTACTAATACACAGTAAGCAATACGGAATTATATATTTACAATTATGATTATGCTTAATATGCGTCAAGTGGATGGCCTAAAACTAAAAATTAAACTTGAATAATGGTACCTAACTCTGAAAGAATTAAAAATATATATTTTGTGTCTAGTTTTTACGGACCTTCAATAACCTGGATTATTAGAATTCCATGCATCAAAGAAATTTTTAGATGTATTGGCTGCACTTCACATATAGTACACAACTATATTATTATTATTATTTTATGTTTTCATAGTACTTACACATATTTAGCAATATAATACCTATTCTGAAATCTGTTAACATACTCAAGTGATGTAAATACACAATTAGACACAAGCAATTATAAAATGCCAAAGATTTCATGATTCATGTTATCCGTATGATATACTACGCAGATTTGATGTCGTGTAACTAATAAGTCGTAAATTAAACAAATTAGTAAAATATGCAACACGTATAAGAAATTATAGCTTCAAACGATTTTATAAAACAACAAAAATAAAATTGTGGAAATACGTGTACAAATAGCAAAAATATTTCATAATAGTTACAATATTGAAACATGACGTCAGCTCAGGTTTCGCTTCTCATGAGACGTTGAAGTCTTTTCAATACCAACACGATAAACTTTAGCGGAAGAACATAAAATACAATTATATTAATAAAAGTTACTACTATTAAATATTATCTAAATACCTTCAATTTATGTAGTAAATCCCTAGAAATTGACACTATTTGTGAACCATCACTGAGTGTTACACCTTTTCACCACTAGGATCGCGTTGTACTGAATACGTCGAGGTGAGCGGCGTGTAAGGTGCGTCCCGTTATTCTGGTATGCACGTAGACACTAGTATATTGTACAGAAAAAGATTAGCAGGTATAAGGTGGGGATTATAAACAAAGATTTAAATTCTTTTGCACTACAAAAAGATAAATTTACAGGTTACCAGAGTCAAAAGCTAATAATATATTGGGGGACAAAATGGGTACATCAAGTTCTATTGTATAGGACCAGATAAAGTTACACCTCCAGACAAAGTTAGTTGTCATGAGAATTTGTTTCAAAGATTTGGTAGGTAGCAAAACTAGTCATATACGTGTATGTAATATAAATGGTTAATTGAATATTAATAAACATTTAAGTCATTCGGATATAAGAATAATGTTATATAACGAATATTTAAGAAATCTTTTTCTACTTATGTATATAAATCTACCTAGTCTTGCCATAACTATTATTATAAAATTTTCATTGAAATTCAACAAGATGCTTAAAGATGTTTTAATGTTCTTATAGTATCTACATAACATATAAATTTAAATGATTCTTTACTTCACAATAGTATTTTATTTAAAAAGCATATTATACAGTCTATTCTCTAAGCCAGGGGTCGAGGAACATTTTTACTCATTACCCAGAAATATATTTCTTTACACCGACGTTACCCCATAGGTTTGTAAAAAAAAATCATTGATTATTTACATTGAAGGATTTATTGAATTCTTTAGAATTTACGTATTAACTAACATACAATATACAAAATAATGTTATAAAATTATATATTTTTTCTATCGTATTTAGAAACGCACTTTTTATGTTAAAATCCTAACTTCAGAAACTGACGTTAATTTTTTTAACACCATTTTAAACGTAAATGATATTAGGCAAGCATATTTGTGTTAAAATTTTAACGCGACGTTAAACTTGTCACTTAACGCTCTACAATAAACGGTGGCATTAAAAGTTAACGCTGGTGTTTAGTATGGTAAAATGGCTGATCCTATTTCGTAAATGTCATGTTATTAAAAGATATTGAATAAAATAATATACGGTAAAAATATTAATTAGTACAAGACAAAATTCAAACAATATATTACTCTTTAAAGTGAATTCTTCAAAAGTCGAGCTGATAATGGGCCATCGTTATCTTTGTGCAGTGGCGCAGCCAGGATTTTGTCTTGGGGAGGGCCGAATCAAATTTCGAGAACACGTTGGCCGCATACGGCCCTCAACCTCATTTTTTGTGGCCCCTGAAGCGGTAATCAAAAGCACTTGAGCTTATTTAGGGGAAAAATATATTTAAAAATGTAAAATATACTCTCTTCCCCTTTTCTGTTTATAAAAAAATGTCAAGAAACCCTTCGGGATATTTAAAGTTCCGTCACTGCTTATCATTTTGTATGAAAAATAGACTGCGACCTAAATCAGTTCGACACCCGTGCTGTTGGATATTGATGTTTATATCAAATAATAATTCCATTATTTGTTAATAAAAAAATGTAATTGTTAATCCATGTATCAAAAACTTTCACTTGATTGTTTCTTCGATAAATATATATTTATTTATATTATTCGCGGGATATATTTTTGAAAGCTCAATATTTCTCTTACTTAGTTCTCTTACTCTTCAGTTCTCTAAATCAGCCGCTTGGCCACAATTTGTACCCGGACTCATGTGACGGAATAAGGATTTCTTGATTATACCTACGAAAACCTAAAAATAACATGTAAATCATAATAAAATATAGCTTATTATTATTATAAAATACATAAGTTATATTGCTGTACGATTATGATAAATTTGTTAAATATTCATTTCATTGGACCTTCAGAGGGGGCTTGTGCCCCCCCCCCCTGAATACGCCACTGTTATTCAGTACAACTTATATCAGTCCTTTTTGTGTGTAAAACATCATAATTTCAAAAATACCTAAGAAGATATTGATATTCACATTTATCTACAAAATAAAACCAAATACCGATTTTAAGAGCGCGATTACCAAAACTACTTTCTTTATTATACAGAGTGATCAAGAAATCTTGTCCGTTATGCAATACTTGATAGAAACATTTAAGGTGTGTTCGTTTGTGTTGCCCTACCTACACTGAACTACACCACAGCTATGCTATCTTATACCCTTTTCACACTAGATCTTTAAGACGAGTGAACTTAAAGTTCACCGATGTTTAAGATCGGTATGCTTTCACACTTGATGTTTAAATCTCTGGTGCTGTCATCAGCTACACTAATTTTGTCCTTGAGTTACCGTCATGAAATACCAGTTTTGACCTGTCTGCGCAGAGGCACATTTTGAATTATTATAAACAAATAAGAATATTTCGTTTTATTCTACAATAAAGGCACTACAATAAAGAATATATTACACCTGTATTAACATGAAAGTCGATACATTTTATCTCAATTATTGTAGCTCCGTATTTTATTAAACACATTATTAAAATAAATAATTTTATTATAACAATAAGTATAAACTTCTTATAACGTCGATATAATGCAGTATTCTTGTTTATGATAATATAAAATGTTGACAGCACTAATACAAGGAGTATTTTTTTATAATGCCTGGGCTACACCTGCATCTATCGTCGCTAAACTTCGGTTTAACGTGACATACACGCTAATGTGGCCAGCTACTATCGGTTTGCGTTCACAATATTAGCAGTGCGCGCCACTAGACACATGACGATAACTGAAATGGCGGTTTTAGAGCGCACATCAAAGGAACTTAGCGTAGAGCTAGTATGTTCTGTTGGCGCGTATTGTTGTTTATCCGGCATCATTTGAGGTTATGTTATACATATTTCTTTACAACTTATTTGTGTCAAAATCAGATAAGATTATGTTTGAATTTGTAAAATTAAATGTAAAAAATAATTTTAGGGTGCAGTTATGATGGATATACACCATAATTGTATTTAATTTACAGCAAAATAAACACGCTTGTCCTTGTAAACGTAAATAAAGTGTAGCGGCGAAAACGCAGGTATGGCCACAAGTTGCGTTTTAGCACGATATCGATAGATGCAGTTTACCACGAATTTTTATAGCGCGCAATTATCGGCAAAACTTATAACGCAAGTGTGGCCCAGGCATAATTAGGGATGGGAACGATATATCGATATTTCGAAAATATCGATACTTTAGAAAAATATATCGATATTTGAAATGCGATATATCGCGCAAAATATCGATATTCGCACAAAATATCGGTATTCTTGTATATTTTTTACATTTAAATATATGCTGTTTACTTTTGTAAAAACAAACTATAGACTATTCCAAACGTTTAGGCGGAACTAGATTTTGAAATTTAGTAATTTTCATCTATTAATTCGGACTTTTGGTCATTTTGTTTAAGCTTTGTAAATCATACTCGCATTGCAAATTCTAGATTAAATTGATTGTCATTATAAAATGGCCTTTTCATTGCATTTTAATTTTTTGTCATTCTTAATAAAAATTTCCCATTCATTTATTTATTTTTCAGTCTTCAAAATATAGAAGAACGTATTAAAATATTTGACATATGTCATTCGCTTCCATGGTTTCACTGGCGTTAGTTTCACTGTTGGAATTTTAAATTTTCACATACCAAACCTCAAACATGAAATAACCTAAGCAAGATCCCTTTTCGTGACAACCTAAAATAACGAAATTTCCATTTAGTTCCGCCTAATCGTTAAAGTAAGACGAAATTTTAATTTCAATAATTTGCACCTTTGAAATTGTATGTCATGTTGGTATTAAATTTTTTTTTAATTTTCACTTTCTTAATAATGGTCATAACCAATAAATCTAAAGTCGGTTTTACAACGTAATGAATATTTTTAATTAACATTTAAAGTCCGTAATATACTAAAAGTACTTTTATTATAAGTTGTGTTGTATCCGTGTGAACCAATACTATGATAATATTATAAATGTTTTGTAGATATACAACAGAAAAAATGAACTTTCCCTGTTAGTTAAATATTACAAAATGAGACAGATAATATAAAAAAAAATTATTTACTATATTTACTATAAAAGTAACCAAAAAGATCTGGTTTGTCCTTACAAAAGTGAACAGCATATATATATATATATATAACCAGCACGGAGAATTTTTTGATCTTCTGTTGAGGCACTATCATAGGAAATTATTTGGGAAAAAGAAGTAAAGCGAAGGATAATGCAATTATTTCATAATTGATCCAATATTTCGTTTATTCTTCATAAACTTTATCAAGGATTTCTATAACAAAATGAACCGGTCATAAAAGCAAACACAAACTGTACATTTTCTTACCGAAATAGTTAAGCATGTCGCCAAGATGTAATATAAGTAAGTGAAGTTAGACCCATGGTGTCCAAAACAGTAAAAGAGTTGTTAAGAAACACTTGAATACATCAAAAAATTTGAAGAAAACAAGTTAAGATGTTAAGGCAGATAAGATATATATATATATTTAATTAAAAGAGCAGTTAACTAGGAAAAATTGGAAAAGTTGGTTGGTAGCTGGGTGAGTACCAACTGTAAAGTGATTGTCTGTCAAATGGCGACTTCTTTTCCCGCCAAGCCAACAAAAAAAAAAAACTGTTATTTAAATATCGATATTTTTACTTCGATATATATCGAATATCGATATCACATTTACGATATATCGAATTGAGCATATATCGATACTAAATAAATAAATAAATTCCCATCCCTAGGCATAATAGAAATTAAGTTGGTAATGCGGGCGAAGTTTAAGACGCAGATCTCTGTCTTAAACATCGGTCGTGTTTAGACGAGGCCGTACGGTTTCACATTAGCGTTTAAAGATCCATTCACTTAAACATCCGATCTTAAAGATCTAGTGTGAAAAGGGTATTACACTGTGACGGCAGCTGCTCTTGTCCTGGACAAGTCTGGTGCAACACAAACGAACAAACCTTTAGTTATCAAACTTATTTCCAAGGACATGTACACATAGGCGTATATTCTATTTTTATTACCTTATACGAATTGATTATTAAATTAACACTATTTTTCTCTACGCGCCAATGAGTTGATAACAGGTATTAAGTTAGGAACACATATTTTCGTTGTTTCTCGGCTGAGTTCGGACAAACGAAGTAATCTGATTGGTTCTTTGTTAAATGGGGATTTTCAGCTGTGGATTAGAACACAGTTTTGATATTTTTAAACTCATTGTTTAGTGTTATGTAACTGACAAGAAATTATGTTCGCACTGTATTTCTACTATTTCTGCTCTATTTCACGTTTGAGGTGTCATTTTAAAATTACATTCTGAAGGTTATACCGAAGTCAGATTTCCACTTTATCTTATCTGAATCGAGTAATTAGTTGTTTAAAATAGTTTTATCATTTGACTGGGCGAATGTTTTAGTCGATGTGTCAGGGGGAAAAAGGATCAACGCTCTCTTTCATATAATTCGTTGAAGCATATTTGGAAAGTGATGTATTTTCACTTGAACAATAATTATGTCACTTTATCAAGAGTAGGCAATTTTAAAAAAATGGTTATTTATACGAAAAAAAAAGCTAATATTGTTTACAATGAAGTAATTTAATAATTAACTTCTGATGTGGTTAACAAATTATATCTTCAACTCCCCGAGCAGCGCCGTGTAATCTACTGGTCCTGGGAGAGGCCGGGGCCCGTCGGCCCCCCCTTGGCTGCGCCACTGTCTTTGTGATACAAGTAACCCTTTTGAGTTATCAGATACAAGTTCAAGAAAATGTATACAAAGAAAGCAAATGGAGTACTGAAGAACCGTTTTGGATTTTAAGACACAGAACTTAAAATTATAATACTCCAAAAGCTAGAAAAATCACTCATGTCTGTGCCGTGCTTCACAACATCGTAATACATTTTAATGATATATTATTTGAAGAAATAATTGATGACAAGATCACAACAATGTTATTCCACATAATCAAAGTTGTAACAAATAGTTTATGTTTTTAACTTCTTATGATTAAAAAAATGTTGTCTTTCAGGTATTTAGATAAATGGTAACTGGTTAGAAGAAGGGATGCGAATTAGATATTTGCATAATAAATCAATTATTGATTTAATAATTAATATAACAAAACACCAAAGGCGTAACTTCAAAGTTTAGACGCGCTCCCACAAAAAAAATGAACACAAAGAAAGGCCCTTTTGGCCATCTCCCCCCCCCCCCCGCGGTCTCGGGGTTTGTAAGGGTTAGTTACGCTACTGCAAAACACCTTTATAAAAACACCAAAATAAAATAGATTCACATTTTATTCAAAAATGAGATAAATTGTTGCAATATAAGTAGTATATATAAATTGACTAAATAAAAGTTGAATATATAGGCTATTCCAAACGTTTAGGCGAAACTAACTGAAATTTTCTTTTTTGTAAGTTGTCATGGTCTCACTTTTTATGGTTTGAAGTGGGCTTTTGCTAAACAAAATGATCAAAAGTCTCACTTAATCGGTAAAGGTTATTAGAATTGAAAATCTAGTTCCGCCTAAATCAAAGAAACAAGCTATAGTTATATTAAGTTTTATTTAATAAACTGTGAAAACCAGTTATAATGAGTATCACAAGACACAATATTTTTTTACAATTTTTAAAACCAATTTCGCCACTTAATATTTCAATTTACACCGAGATATTTAGTTAAGATTTTCTTGGCACTTGTCACAAACGTTAAAACTCAATGTAGTAGCGCATGCGCGTGCAAAAATATAACCTTTTGACAAGGTATTTTAACACCTCGCGTTAACATATATGATATTAACGCCGACCTTAACAAATGCTCTTACAGAATAGCATTTTTCGAAAAATGCGTTAGACATGGTGTTAAAATAACAAATTTAACGTGACACTAATTTCAACAAATTTCTTATAGAAAACACCCGAATGGAGGCTTTATTTCACGAGAACGAAGTTTATCACCCGAGCCGTAGGCGAGGTTTGTAATCATCCGATTGAAATATAGCCATTTTATGCGGGTCAAATATAATATTTTATCGTGTTTTTTGTTAAGTAAATAAAAAGTGAGATGAGGGTTGGACTGACCATCTAGCATACTGGGCTAGTACCTGGTGGGCCACCTAACCCTGTGGGCCGGGCTCTCCTCTCATGCATGAATTTACACATTGATACTACGCTGGGTTGACACAATAGTAATTGTCTGGACACTACTACCATTGAGCGATATAAACTTTCGCCCCACTCCTGTACTGAGAGAGATATTTCAAGTTTTTAGGTATCATTCTAGGTATCCCCGATAGAAATATTCATTATATTAATAACTGCATTGTACAGAAAATAATCCTTTCTGTTAAATAAATAATATGTGAGATGATATTTCAAGTTTATAGGTAGAGCTCTCCTTAGCCCCCCAAATACTCATCTTATTATACATTGCTTTGGACAGGTAAGAATAATTTCTGCATTCAAAACCATTTTTAGGCTTTTGTAGGTATGACCATCAAAAAACACTTATAACGTCACTCAAGTGTCTGTCGGTCTGTACGGTAGGCATTGTAGCCAAACGGCTAAACAAAGGAAGTTAATTTGGTATGTTTATACAACTCTTTGAGCCACATATGGCAAAAATACTAACAGTTTAAAAAACATCACGAGATAAATATAAATAAATATGAGGTAAATATATATTTAATGAAAAAATAAATAATTTTTATGGGATTTTCGCAAAAATATGTTGAAAAGCTTTTTTCTCCCACCCTATTTCCCAGAGGGATTGAACTAAAAATCTGAAAAAAAACCTCATAACGTACATTGATGGAAATCAGAATAGTTTAACAGAAATTTTTGATCAGGCAAGTTTTTCGATAAAAATAAAGAATTAATTGTGCCGTTGAAAAGAAAAAATATGTTTTTTAAATTTATTGTGTAATATTAAAAGAAAGCTTTTAAGACGTCGATTAAGGAACGAAGAGCAGTTTTTAGATCTTTTTATTTATTTATTTTTTCAAAAATGCACTAAAAACGTACTGTCCCACACCCAATGCAAAGGGGTTAAACTAAAAATCTGAAAAATTCCAAGTAATTTACATTAATTTAAATCTTTGGCACGAGTAGCATGTTCGCTACATCTGCGTTACTGAGGTCAGCTAACCTCTAATATAACCAAAAATACGAATTTTATAGTGAAGATTGACAGACAATGTCTTATTATGATGCTTGATATTTTGATCATTTTCAAGCGTAAATATTACACTTAATTTATTGACATAAAAGATCAATTTTGTTCTAATTAATTATAGATACGAATTATAGCAAGTTCATTAGCATGTATATCAGTGGTGTCCAAACATTTTCTATAGTGGAGTCATATTTAACGTTAGATGTATTTCACGCGTCAGATTGAGAACAGAAAGTTAGGTCTTCCAAGTACAGGACGTAGTGAGTCATGTATTTTGGACACTACTTTTTCTATAGTGTCCTAGAAAACAGACATGGCTAAACTTTTACCTACGCTGGTCCTATTCTGTTTGACAGAAACAGTTGCGAGCCAGAGAACAAAATAAAAATGGAAAAATACTACAGTTAAATAAAACGGTATATATATATATTCAGGCGCGCATCTTTTCTAAAGATACCCCCCAATCAAAATATCAAATTTCAAACAATTTTCATAGGAGGCTCAGAAGCCAAAATTTTTGCTTGGGGAGATATCACGTTCAATTACAAGACAAATGAGTCCCTAAATAACGTGTTTTTTGAGCGGTTATGTACGCGCCTGGATATATTTCACCACTGAATATTTCAATTTACGCCGAAATATTTGGTTAACATTTTCTTTTCTTAAAACTCAATGTAGTAGCGCATGCGCGTGCAAAAATATAACATTTTGACAAGGTATTTTAACACTTCGCGTTAACATATATGATATTAACGCCGACCTTAACAAATGCTCTTATAGTCAAATAATACAGTTTTGCTTATTGACATAGCCTCAGCCTCAGAGATGAAAATATGTTTCGTCCGAAAAGATGATTTTGCGACAGTAATAAGTCATTCTCCAACTCATTTAATGTCAACACAGAGAAGCGATAACGATAAAGTGGATGGTCATTTTGCTTCAACTTTTGAGTGAGCTGGACCTTGTAAGCAAATAATCCGAGGTCTTTATATAATATTCTCCTCAGAGAAGTGTGAATGATGTTCAGTTGTCGAGTTCTGTGACGAATTGAGGTTCTTGAGTATTCAAGCACACTTTGGGCAACAGAAGCAATTATTTTATTTGTGCGCTCCGAACGAACACGCGAAATAATATATTTTTTTAAATTTATTGTGTGTTATCAAAAGAAAGCTTTTAAGACGTAGATTAAGAAGCGAAAAGTAGTTTTTTTTCTTCTAAATTATGGCTATTAATGTTTTTGTATTTATGGCTAAGGTAGTGTGTGTCTTTTTTGAAATAAAAAATATAATAAAAAAATTTTAACAGCTGAGAATCGAGTTGTGATAACGTGTATAGTGTTCAGTAAGCTTCGCTTACTCTATACATCATTATTCAACCTATTGTTAGTTTTTTGTTTTTAAGGTATCAAATAGAATTAATTAAAATTTTATTGGTACGAAATTATCGCAAATTATTTAAATTCTGTTTCAAAAAATTGATGTGAAGTGTGAATTTTCACACATTTCAGGGTTTTGTGTAACAAGCCAACATAATACTGGCTGTCTACGAATATTTGTTCTATTAACAATGTGTTGATGTGGTGTTCAAAACTCGGTTCCCAGCTGTTAAAATGTTTTTATTATATCTTTAATTTCATAAAAAGACACACACTATCTTAGCCATAAATACAAAAAATCCATAACATTATTAACCATTATTTAGCCAGGAACTAAAAAAATAATGAATTTAGTCAAAAACACAAAAACTGCAATATTTTTCAAAAACGCAATCGGAGCAAAAATTCTTCTCTTACGTTTCCGGCTTAGATCAATGTACATTACCTATAATTTTTTTCAGATTTTTAGTTTAACCCCTATGGGTAAAAGTGAGTGGGAAAAAAAAAATTATCTCGGGATGTGTTTTTTGATCTCTCAGTATTTTTCCTATATGTGGGTCAAAGAGTTGTATACGCATGCCAAATTTCAACTTTCTATGTTAAGTCATTTGGCTACAATTTCGACAGACACATGAGGTTATAAGGGTTTTTTGATGGTCATACCTACAAAACCCTAAAAATGAAATGGAAGCTCTTAGTACAAGTAAAATGATTATCAAGAAACTGTTGATTTTGATATATTCACATATATATATTTGTCTTTACTAAAATGATTAGGCTTGTAATTCCGGGTGCCATGTTATGAGGGTGTCGAAAAAAATGCAAAGAACTGAAATATTTTAAAAAATTTATGTGAAATGTGAATATTCACACATTTCAGGGTTTCGCAGGTATATAATAAGTGAAGGCGGTATGCTGAGTGTGTAGGACAAATTTTACTTTGTAGTAATCACGGCAAAATGAACGATATTTTTAAAATAATTTATCGTCTGTTAATCATATAATAAGACTGGTTATTAAATTTACGCTCATAAAAATTAAGTACAACATTTGTCAAAATATAACTAGAATTTTGACAAAATAATTTCAACATAATAAAAATGCAAAAAAAAAACAGAAAAAATAAAATTCACTCCGTACTCGAACTCGAAACCCTTCGTTTTCCAGTCAGTTTAAGAGCGCTCTAACGCTTGTAGCCATCGAACGCTATGCATGTGAGTGTCTTACATTGGTATAACTTTTGTACTTTGTGAACCAAAAACCACAAAAAATGCGTTATTTTCCAAAAACATAATCTGATCAAAAATTCCTGTTGTACTATTTCGGTTCACACCAATATACATTACTTAGAATTTTTTTAGATTTTTAGTTTAAACCATCTGGGCTACAGGGTGTGGGACAAATTTTTTTTTGCACATTTTTGGCAAAAATCGCATCAAAATAATTTATTTTGCAAAAATAAAAATTTGATCGTTAATCCACGTACTAAGGGCTTTCATTTGATACCCTACTCAGAATTTAAAAAAAATATTTTTGTTTTCGATGAGCACATATTTGTTTATATTTTTGGGGGGTATGTTTTTTAGATGTTTTAGTATTTTTCCTATGTGCGGGTCAAAGAGTTGTATAAGCATGCCAAATTTCAACTCTCTAGGTTTAGCCGTTTGGCTACAATTTTTACCGAACAGACAGACAGACAGACAGACAGACAGACAGACAGACAGACGACAAAATGACGGTATAAGGGTTTTTTGGTCATACCTACAAAACCCTAAAAAATGAAAAAAAAAACCGAAAAAATAAAATTCACTCAGTACTCGAACTCAAAACCCTTCGTTTACCAGCGAGTTTTAGCTTACGACACCAGTGCTCTAACCAATAACGCCATCGTACGCCTTGCATGTGAGTGTCTTACATTGGTATAACTTTTGTACTTTGGGAACCAAAAACCACAAAAAATGCGTTATTTTCCGAAAACATAATCTGATCAAAAATTCCTGTTGTACTATTTCGGTTCACACCAATATACATTACTTAGAATTTTTTTAGATTTTTAGTTTAAACCATTTGGGCTACAGGGTGTGGGACAAAATTTTTTTTGCACTATTTTGGCAAAAATCGCGTCAAAATAATTTATTTTTCAAAAATAAAAATTTGATCGTTAATCCACGTACTAAGGGCTTTCATTTGATACCCTACTCATAATTTAAAAAAAATATTTTTGGTTTCGATGAGCACATATTTGTTTATATTTTTAGGGGGGTATGTTTTTTAGATGTTTTAGTATTTTTCCTATGTGCGGGTCAAAGAGTTGTATAAGCATGCCAAATTTCAACTCTCTAGGTTTAGCCGTTTGGCTACAATTTTTACCGAATAGACAGACAGACAGACAGACAGATGACAAAATGACGGTATAAGGGTTTTTTGGTCATACCTACAAAACCCTAAAAATGAAATATTTAAAAAATGAAATATTTTAATGTATACTGCAAACAATGATTTGATTTGTTATGTAGTAAGTTCATCGTTGATTTAAATTTTTGTTTCTTAGATACTATTTATATATTTTAAACATTTAATAAATCCATCATCTATATAATTTGTTGTTTATAAAATAACATGTTTATAATTATTTATATCGTATGGTATAATAAAACACATGCTAAAAATGTTCATGGCCAAATACGTTATCACCCGGTATATGTATGTGTATCTACCCCAACATGGATAGGCAAATGGTGCCGTATTCCATTGATGTCTCGGGGGCCAATATACTTAGGTACGGCCCTGAATATGACTAATACGCTTATTCTGTACCGACGTAATATTAAGGAATTACCCAGGTTTAAGGCTATAACACCGCTGTAATTAATATATCTTGTCTAAAATAGGCCTATAAATCTCGGATGAATTTATAATAATATAAATTCCCCTATAAATGTGTTAGTGATTTTATTTGCCTTATTAAGCTGAGTATGTGGCAATTTAAGTTACACACCTGTTAAATATATTGCCTACATAGCAAACTAGCAACAGTTGTATTTACAGTCATATAAACATTAGAAATCAAAGTATATTTATGTGTTTTTAGGGTTCTGTAGGTATAACAAAAAACCTTATACCGTCATTCATGTTTCTGTCTGTATGTACGGTAGAAATTGTGGCGAAACGGCTACACCGACAGAGTTGAAATTTGCCATGCATATACCTACAGTTCTTTGACCTGCATATAGTAAATATAGCGAGACTTCAAAAAACACATCGCTCAATCGAAAAATACAAACAAATTTGTATTTAACGAAGAAATAAATATTTTGTAAAAAATTTGAGTCGTGTATCAAAATAAAACCGCTTGATGCGTAGATAAACAAGCAAATTTTTATTTTTGCATAATTAAATTTGTTTATTGGATTTTCGCCAAAAACTTGTAAAAAAACTTTTGTCTCTCTATTTCCCAGAAGGGTTAATGTAAACATCTGAAAAAAATCTCAATAATGTACATTGATGGGAACCGGAACAGTTTAACAGGAAGTTTTAATCAGATTATTCAAAAAATGTATTTTTTTTTTTTTTTGTGAAATAAATTAATATTTTTAAATTTTGTATTTTATCAAAAAGAAGCTGTTACGACTTTGATTAAGGAACGAAAAGTAGTTTTTTCAAATTAATTTATTTTGACACGATTTATACAAAAAAAATGTGATAAAAACTCTTTTCAAAACCCTATAAACCAGGAGTGTTAATCTATAAAGCTGAAAAAAATCTCGATAATGTTCATTGGGTGCGTTTTGTTGTGACTATTCTGATTTCGGATTAATCAGAATCCGCATTTTGTTGGGACAATATTCTCATTATGTTCATTCTACTCATTCGATGATTTGTGAAATTCGATGATTTGGATGAAAAGTAATATTTGAATGCAGTTGTTTTCATTTGGTTTTTAAATATATGAGAATTAAAACTTGGCATTACTGCTTCAAAATAATTTTAATATAGTATTGTTAAATCTAAACTTAAAATAGATGTACAATTGAATTATTCGTTCTAAAACATTACGTTCTAGAATCTTTCGAAAGTTTTCCTCTTCTAAATTTATTATTTAGGCCATCGCTTCCCAACCTGTTCTCCGCGGAGCCCTAAGTGCTTCGTGTGCACTTCTCAGGGGCTTCGCTGCCGTTCCAAGAAAAAATATTTCAAAAAATGAATAAAATCGAAAAACTGAATCTAAATAAGAAAACTGGAAATTACATTTTGACGAAAATTTGCCAATTTGAATGTACATATGTCCGAGTAATTTCTGACTAGCCGGTTTATAACTCTAGCTGGAATGTGATCTGCGACATGCATTGTTGAATAATCTACGTGTATTTTGATTATTTGCTTCAATTTATAAAAATCTGTCCATCTATCAATAAATAAGTGAGCTCTGAAAGAGAAAAGTGAATTTATAGTTACAAAATCTACCCCCTCCCTCGTAACATTACTTCTAAACACAATTAATTTGTAAGACATAGGGTAGGCCTAAGGGGCTCCGCCATAGAAATTGATTTTAAAAAGGGTTCCGCAAGTCAAAAACGTTGGGAACCACTGATTTAGACTATCCATTTATTTAGCGAAATACGTTCGTTTTCACACGCAGCCAGAGTTTAGGATTTTCTATGACTTAACCTCCATGCAAATGTCATTTTTATGTTTACTTCACGATCAAAATTGTCGTTTTCTTGCACATTAGAATTGATGTGCAAGAAAACGACAATTTTGTACTTTTAATCAGCCACCAACAAAACGCACCCATCATTGATGGGAACCGGAATCAGAACCATATTTACAATTGAAGCGTACGGCGCGGGGGTAGCTTGAGACGTATTAGTAGACTGTAGTCTTTGATAATCTATATGAGGAGGCAAAATGCAAAACCGACTTTATCACATTTTTTTCAAAATTGATATAACACGTGATTATCATTTCTTATCTTGAAAGCTATTCAGAAAACAGAAAAAATATTAACAAAATCAACGACATCTCTTTATAATATCGCATCGAATCGCAAGACAAAACAAAACCAACATTATCCACAAGCGAGTCGGGTGCATAATCAACTCTTTCCATTTTAGCCGATCACATAACTTCACTATTTTCTCTATTTGCGCGGGTTACAAACACATGTAGATAAATACAAGTTGACAATAACAAGTCATAACACGTACATAACTGCCGTTTTTACGTTTAGTTTTGTTATTTTTAATGTGATCTGAATTATCTAAAATACATTGAAATAATTGAAAAAATTATTCTTCAATCTTAACTTTTTTTTCAATCTTTAATAAAATTTTATTCCATGACAATTGAATCAAATATTTTATTTTATTTTTATTATATTGTTCTTAAGAAATAAGATTGGCAGCGATTTGGTGCAAAACCACCTTTATCCAGTCAAATCTCAGCAAAACCTACTTTATCCAGACACGTCTCAGCAAAATCAACTTTTTTCAAACAAAAAAGTGAATTATCTCACAGTCTATTGAATATTCGATATGGGTGACTTATTTAATCTTAATCGTATTACCATAAACAGTTGAATTACAAAAAAAAAAAAAAAGATTTTGTTTTAATACCCAAAGTTTTGATGGCTGTGATAAAGCTGGTTTTGTTTTGTAGCTCCTTATATGCCAATGAGGTTGTATAAAATTGATACTGAACGGGGATCTCACCAGGGTCTGGGCTTCATAACCATAGAAAAAAGTTCTTTAATAAACAATAGACGTAGACATGCTGTGTCTATTTATATGACATCAATGCTATATACCATGATACTAAACATACCGAATTTCGATCCGCTTTTTAAGCGTTATTTCTATTATTCAGTGCTAAAATTCTTTTCACTTTCAATTTGGTGAATATTCGGGGAATTACGAGAGTACACTCAAAAACCAAATTCTTTAAGTATCTGCTTTGTTATAACTTAATAGCAAAAAAGTATGACAAAAATTGTTTATAATAATAAAAAAAAAAACAAATATTTTTGCTGTATGCATTGTTTCATTTAAATGAACAATAGGGGAGTTACGCGGGGTCACTCTAAAAGTGAACTTCGAGATATCGAAGCATCTCACTTATTATTGATTTAATAGCAAAAACGTATATATAACAAAAACTGTTTAAAATAAGAAATAATTACTTTTTGTCTTACGTATTTTTTCAATTGGATGAATATTTGGGGAATCATGACAGGACACCCTAAAACTAATATCTTGAAATATCTCTTATAATTTTCTTTACCTCATAAATTTTTTTAATTCTTTCAGTTTCAAAAACAATAATCCTTTTTTATATCTTTCCTTCGGGCGTCGTGGGTCACCAGAAATTTATTATCGGGCGGCCCATAGGCCTCTAGTTTATTAAAACTTAAAATGTTTTCACCAGTATAACAAATCCAATTAATAAATAAGTAATTGAATAATAAATCTTAAATTTATATTTAAAAATTGGAGGCTACATCTATTTTTTTTTTTTGACCCCATATTTGGGGTTCTACACGTTTCAGAAGATTATAAGACAATATCCGCAAAAAAATCTGCCGTCTGTCTGAGATTTATGCAGAAACGGATGGACATATTTTCACGTAATTTAGTACGATGATAAAGTAAAACCAGAATTCGACCACCTCAAGACTATATGACATCTCAAAATTTTTATTACAAGGGAGTGTTTCAAACTGTTACTAAAAAACTTAATATATCTCCCTTATTATTGAACAGAAAAATATATACCTACATCAATAATTGTTTATAATAAGAAAACAAATCTTTTCTGTCCTATTCGTTTTTGCAATTAGATGAATATTTTGGGAGTTACGGGGGCACAACCTAAAACTAAAATCTTGGAATATCTCCTTTATTACTAGCGTATCAAGGTATTTGTTAGTATTGTGTTTTAATAATTCCACATTCTGTGCATAAATAATAATTATAACAATATATATACAATACATAACATCCGCAATAAATACAAGTATAAAAAATTAATAGGCGATACTACTACTCTTGTCCCCACCGAATTCAACAAAAATACCCGCAGGATAAAATTTACATCACCCTCAAACAGCTTACAAATTTAGGAACCTCTTTAAAAAATTTCAGTTAGAATCAATCTTTAACAACAAACACAAGTTAACAAACCTAATTAACCAAAAAAAATATACCCCTTGCCCCCTAGACCAATCTGCCATACATAAAATTAATTGCAACCAGTGCGATAAAGTGTATATAGGCCAGATTCAAAGCAATATAAAAACTAGATGTAAAGAACACACCTACCATAAAAGATACAAACATATTGATAAATCAGCTCTAGCATATCACAGGCATAATACAGGTCACAATTTTGATGCACAAAATGTGGAGTTATTAAAACACAATACTAATTACTAACCTTGATACGATAGAAGCTATTTACATGAAAAAATATAAAGATTACTTATTGAATAACGATCTAAGCCCTTTGTCCAATATTCTCATTGACTTGATCCCTGCAATTACGTAATATATTTCTGACACTCGATTTCTAAAAATCCCAATAACAACCATTTTCACATTTCAATCACCTCAACCTAATGTTGTCATAAAATTTGTTAATTTTATCTGTAACCTGATTTTATATTTTTGATATTAATTGATATACTTCATTTGTAATACGTAACTAAAGAAAAATGCATTTTGTAACGTAGATTTCATCACCAGGCTGTTACTTAGCAACCCAATATTATGATTGTTTAGTGAAATGTCATATTAAACATATTTTGTTCTACAAAAACTTTTCAATAGATTATTTTATACTTACAACTGTTTAATAAATTTAATAACGTGTAAATAGTGGTTTTCTTTCAGCTGTTTTCACACGTAGCGGTTACCTTTGTTTAGCCATACATTAAGGTGAAACCGCCGGCACCTAAAATTTATATAAGTCTGGGTGCTACGACGTTACAATTTTATATTGTATATTTCATTACGTTTTTACATTAACATATTATTGTTTCTCATGGATACACCAAAGTTGGTATTCACCACGAAAGTCACCAAAATTATCATATCTAGTAATGTATTACAAATTGAAATACGTCTATTTCCATTTATTTCAATTTTTGATTTTTATTTTTCATTTCTTATTTTTCTATTTGTAAATTATATTATTAATTAATACAACGTTTCCCTTTCAATGAGACATGAGAGAATCCATAATAAAAAACAAAAGTAGGATATTAAGATATTAATACAAACTATTGTAATTACCATGTAATACAGTGTTAATGGTCTTAACATATGTATGTATTTCGGCGAACCTCAAAAGACCATGAGAAATATTGCAAATGTTATACATGCATAACAAACTGCTCCCACATGTTAACAGGCGAAGTATTATATCGCCGTAAATCAATAGATTTAGAAAACAAAATAGTTGAAACAGTTCAACCGTAATAATATTACATCCCCAATATGTGAATAGCCGATAGATATCCGATACGTTCTAAGCTAGGTAAGTTGTAGAGATTAGTTTTGTGTGTATATATAATTTCGATAACCTGTAATTTCTTTTAGTCTTATTTAACTACTGAAGATGGCTACTTCGTAGCCGAAATGTAGTGACAGTAAAATAATTTGTGAAGTAAAGAATCTCTTTAATTTACCTTATCCTAAATTTCACTCTAACTCAACAATTAATGTCCTTAATTACTGACTTAATAGCAAAAACTGTTCATAATAATTTCTCTTTAAAAACAAGTAATTTTCCAACTGGGTGAATATTTGGACAATAACCGGGGAACACCTTAAAATTAAAAACTTTAAATATGTCTTTCATTATTGCTTAACAGAAAATTTCATATAACAAAATTTGTTTATAATTAAGACAAATACTTGAAATGTTGATGTTTTTATTAATTTCAGGAAAGCCTATGACAGCATTATACAACCTCGTGTTGGAATTGGTGCTATGAAAAACCCAAAATACCAACCACCGTGGTCCATAGCTTAATGGGTACCACAAGATTTTAGAGTATGTACTTCGTACGGGTTTTGTAAGTGAGATATTTCAGTTTCAAGTAGGCAATGGCGCACACAGATTTTTTTTAGGGTCAGGCCGTAAAACTGGGCTTGTAAAACACCTATTTGTTAGGTGAAAAGCAAAAAAAATAAAAGGGTATCATCGCTTTTAGTCACTTATAAATATTTGTAAGCTCTTCTTTTATTAAATGTTAACGACATTTTCCTTCCCATATATTTTTATTACAAATTGTAAAACTTATCTTATTTTATCTTTACAGGAGCAATATTAGAGAAGCGGCGCAGGATAAATGCAGTAGAAATTCCATAAATAATAGATACTGATGTTATGACGTTTCATAAAAATAAATTTCTTATGTTTATATATCCACTATATTTTGAGCTTTTTTACTTATTATGATATAATTACAAACATTCGCCTTGTATCTTAGGGGCGGTCTGGACCCACTGGACCCCCCTACAAGTAGGGCACAATATAATTATTTCTTTATTCTAAACCACATTTTGTAGGGTAGGGTGGTGCGTAAAGTTCGTCGGGTAAATAGAACCACCCTATGTATTTGTAATGCTGATGGTCCGTCAGTATATTGCGTCTTAGGGTGGGAGAGAATTGCGCGTGAATTACCCAAGAACACATAGTTCAGATCACGCCTGTGTCATCGGTATACAAAAATTTCGAACCCCGCCAAAACAATGTGGCGGTTATCTGATGAGTGATGCACACAATTTCCACCAGGAGGCAGTTGTGTTGGACACCCCCTCGCCACACACCACCACTTAATACTCCACAAACTGGAATTTTAAATCTTATCTATTTAAATATGGCAGTTATTGTGAATATGACTTGCACGTGGAGTGTTTAATGTTCTGTGGTGCAAAGAATTTTAAGTGACCAATAATATATTAACTAGGAAATATTGTCCCATCAGCTGATATCAAACTTATATGTATTGTATATTTTACTTTTTTTTTGATATGTTCGATATTTGAAATATTTGATATCAATAACATATTAATTAGGAAAAATTGGCTCATCAGCTGAAATCAGACTTATATGTATCGTATATTTTACTTTTTGTTTTGTTATGTTCGATATTTGATATTCAATATTTGAAATGTTCGATATCAATAATATATTTATTATATTTGTTGCAAATATATGTAGTGTATTTATATGTAGTGTATTTTTTTTCTTTTGTTGGTGATGATTGATACTTGAAATGTTCGATTTATTGCAAATATTGGCAAATACTTTTTTTCTTTATAAAGGTTGCCGACATCTGAACTATGCTATTTATGTACCTATTATATAATTATGTACGTTAGATTATTATTATTATTATTATTATTATATATGTACGAGTGACAATAAAAAGCTCAATTTTATATTATGTGTTTCTCTATAACCCCTTTTTAATATTAAACATGGATACATTTTCGTTTTATGTAAAATTTTATTACAATTTCGAATTGTATTAATATTTTATGTAAAACGAAAATGTATTCATGTTTTATCAATTGTAATTTTTTTGGAATAATAAATATGAGTACATTAAAATTTCGCGGTTTCATTCAATTTAGTACGTGGTGGATCTCTAGTTAGCGTTAGTTAACCCTCTAACCGGCACACCCGCCTTTTGGCGGGCAACACTTAAATATTATTTATATCTATGTCGTAAATAATATTAGATCAAATAAGACTTCCATTCATTTGACTAATACCCTCAAGACTCACAGGACTCATAGATTTCATCGCGCACGTCAAAGTAGTGCGCAACAAGCAGTATTCTGAGAAAAATGGTAATAAAGTAGAAAAAAAATCCACGCCGTGTTGGTTATTTTTATTGTAAAAAAGCAATTACTTTTATTAGTTTAAGCTAGCTGAAAAATTTTTAGGTAAGTGTAACATCATGTGGAGTATCTTTTAGACTATAAGTGATTCATTTTCAAAGCGAGAATTTTGTGATAAGAGCCGATAACCTCAATCCGCCTTAAGGCGGACCTGCCGGTTCCTGTCAAATAAACTTTTTTCTATAAAATTTTTACTTTATAAATTTTGTAGAATGTTTCTATATTAGACATCTCATTCTATTTTTCTAGCAATGGAGACGAAAGAAGGACAAAAACTTTCTAAAAAAATTCGATATGACATATCTAAAATGACACATGATGACATATTTGAACTACTGGATACATTATCTGATACTGATATTGAAGATGATGCATCTATAGATGATTTTGACGATGAACCCTATTTTGAAGAAGAAATCAATATTCCGAACGATGATTTACGTGAAAGTTCCAGTGTAGTCCAGTTACCAGAAATCGAAGAGCAATCAGAAGCATCAACATCTAAATCATTACCAAGTAAATGTATATGTCGTAAGAAACCCCCTCGTTCACCTCTTCCAGAGTTTGAAGAAGGAATGGACATATGTGTCCCTGATAGTGGAGGGTTTATAGGAGATAGAACACAACTTACAGCACAATCACAGGAGTGTAAAAAGATACTCTGGCGAAAGAATAATTTGCAACTAAATAAAAATGACGTCGTTTTTCGCGGAGATTCAAATTTACCAGAAAACTTTATGAAAATGTAAAAAAGTACATTGGCATATTGATATTTATGTCTATTTACAAATATCCAAATATTGAGCAATATTGGGGAAGATATTCATTTCGAACCAATACGTACGAAAATGACTTCAAAACGATTTTCCAAAATTCGCAAATATCTGCATTTCAATGATAATTCGAAACTAATAAAGCGAGGAGATCCTGGACACGATCCTTTATATAAAATTCGACCAGTAGTTGAGCATTTCAATACCAGATTTGACACCATACCAAAACTTCCTCGACTGTGTGTAGATGAGCAAATGTGCAGCACAAAAATGAATGCTCCCTTGAGGCAATATATGCCTTCTAAACCCCACAAATGGGGATTCAAACTTTTGGTACTGTGTGACAGTACTGGTTTTTCGTACAGTTTCGAAGTATTCACTGGTGCAGGAAGCAATATTATTTTAGCTAATATGCCTGATATGTCGCCTGCAGCTAATGTAGTTGTTCGTGTATCGCAAAGAGTTCCCGATTTTGTAAACCATATTATTTATTTTGATAATTTTTTCACCACTCTGCCCCTTCTTATCTACCTAAGAAGTAGAGGTATTTATGCCCTAGGAACAATTCGTAGTGGTCGAATTCCCAACTGTAAATTACCAATGGATAAAGACAAAGTTTTAATAATGCCGAAAAAGGTTACTCCGTTGAATACACTGGAGTGGCACATGGCGTGGAACTTTCAACAGTGTTGTGGAAAGACAATAAAAATGTTCGATTAGCATCTACATATGTTCGCGTTCTATCTTTCAAGAGTAATCAAAATGAGGAGAAACAGTTAAAGGTTTCGAGGTTCAATCGTTCTACAAAAAAACATGTAGAAATTGATTGCCCCAACATAATACGAGAATACAATTATCATATGGGTGGAGTAGATTTAATGGATGGTCTTATAGGTAGATATCACATACGTGTCAAAACTCGAAAATGGCCTTTGCGTCTATTTTACCATTTGATTGATGTGGCCATGGTAAATTCATATATTCTATTCAAACGTATCCATAAGGATTCACCTACTCTACCGGTATTTCGGGCACAAGTAGCTTCAGTCCTTTGTGCTAACGAAAATGTAAGGAAGCCAGGAAGGCCAAGTCTTGCTTCTCAACGGGGATCGCCAAATCTTGCTTCTCAAAGGGGATCGCCAAGTCTTACTTCTCAACGGGAATCGCCGGTTCAAGGGATTTCCAAAAAGAAAACATATCTTCCTGAACCTGATCTCAGATTCGACGGATTGAATCATATGCCTGATGTATTAGACCGCAGTGAAAAGAGAATGTGCAAAAACAAAGGTTGTAAACAAGAAACCCAGGTCAACTGCAAAAAGTGCAACCTAAACTTATGTCTGATTTCAACAAAGAAATGTTTCCAGGAATTCCACACAAAAGAGATGATTTCTGTAATACATCTAAAGTTTCTAATAAACGTATCGTTTGTAAATTGTTAATAAAATTTTTACCTATACCTCGGCAAGTCCGCCTTTTAGCGGAGGATTAACTTTGGTCCTTACAGATGTGCAAAAAGTAAATACAGGCGTTTATTTTAATTATACAATCATACTGATGCTTAATGTACAATAAAATTATTTTTTTTGCGGAAAAAAAAATTGGCCGGTTAGAGGGTTAAGGAACGGCTTCTATTCACTTGACTCGCATGAGATACTTGTGCCAGTACTGGCACCAGTGCTGTATGTACGTCTACACGATGCCAGTTACTGGTGCAAGTACTTACTGGTGCAAGCTACTGGCATCGTGTAACTGGGCCATTACGCTGAACAAAATTTTGACACAGAGATGGTACTTCTGTTAATGTGTTCTGTGGTTCAGATCACTTACAGCGTTCTACTAGTTGGTGCGAGACTACAGTAGTGAAAGTACAGGTAAGTAACATTTTCCATTTGTTATTATTTTGGTATAATAATTTTGGTGATGGTATTTCCCTACTTTGTACGATACCTTATCGTCGGCTAATGTTTCAAGTTTCATATAATACCGCTCAAATTGAGATCCACCTGTTAATTTATTCTACTTAACCTCAAAATTAAAAGCAGCTACTGTTGGGGTAAAAAGATCAGTGGTGGTCCTTTGTGCGCCTCACTGTGGACCTTATTACCTCATCATGATTTTCACTCTGTTTTGTAATTCCTTTGTTTCAGAATGCGTAATTCTAAATGAAAAACTGATCGAGGTACAAAATCGGTCACCTTGATGCAACGTGCAGCAGAACTAGTGATGAAAGAGAATCAACCACTAAGACAGGTGTGTCGGGAGTACGAAATATGCAGAACATCAATAACAAGATTTATATATGAATTAAAGACAATCCCGAATGCCTTAGCTTTGGTTATGCATCACCAAGAAAGATTTTTAAGCCAGAGCAAGAATCGAGTTTCCAGGGCCGGCGCTAGGATTTGCGAGGCCATGCGCCAGGGAAGGCGCGAGGCCATGTGCGAGATTGACAAAAAAAAAATTATATTGACGCGGTGGTCAAAAAGGGCGGTTGAATAATGATGGATCACGCAAAATGACGGAATGAACGAGATATCAGTAAAAAATTAATTTTCCTAACCTGGTGCTGTCCGCTACCACGCTATGTTTACATATTAGATACTCCTATAATATTTCAAATGTACCTATATATTTTAATGAGGGATACATTTAGTGAATGATACACTATTTTTTTTTTTTTTTCTGGGGCATCTATCAATAACAACTTTCGGCTGTGTGATTTTCTTTCGTATTCGGGGAATCACAGCGCTTCACAGCTGATGCAAAGCACCCTACCCGTTTTCTTCTTTCTAATTTCAGTGCGCTCGAAAACTACATATACAATTTAGATGGGAGTTTGGTGTAGGCGAGTACGCGCGGTTCAGAAAGTTCGCACCATGTGCGAGGCCTGTTGGGCCGCGAGGCCATGTGCCACTGCACATGCTGCACATGCCTAGCGCCGGCCCTGCGAGTCTCACACAATATTTGCTAAGACTTGCCCAAATTTTTCATTGAATAGGACCTAAAGAAGTACGTCGACTGGCATATGATTGTGCAGTTAAATATAATATAAAAGTTCCAGATACTTGGATTACAAATAGAATGGCTGACAAAGAGTGATGTCAGCCTTTCTTAAACGAAATCAATCTTTGTATATTAGAAAGCCGGAGGCGACGAGTCTGAGTAGGGCTACTTCCTTTAACAAAAGTAATGTTGAAGCATTTTTTGACAAGTTAGCAGATGTTATGGACCATTATAAGTTTACAGCTTCTTCCATATGGGACGCTGATGAAACTGGTGTCAAGATCATATTGTGCATCTCACACAATTCGATAGGGCAAAAAGAGATTGAATGAGTGCAGAGCCGCAGTAAGGAAAACTTGCGCTAGGGGCAGAGCCTTGTTTTGGCGCCCTTGGTAAATAAAAACCAGGTTCTTACCTCTCAAAATTTAAGTGATGAGCAAAAAAAGGTACTCACCTCCCAAAAAAAAAAGGTCCTCATCTTTCTTCACAATGGCGCCCCTTAGCAAGCCCGTCAGCGCCCTTTTCCTTAGTGCGCTAGGGGCCGTTGCCCCCTCCGCCACCCCTTACTGCGGCTCTGAATGAATGTATGTTTTGATAGTTGTAGTATTTGTAGCTATTGAATAGAACTACTCACGAGTCCAAAAAAATTAACTTAATCCTAATACTTTCGTAGATATGCACAAATATAGGTAAAATGGCACTTGTTGCCCCGCCCTACCTTATATATTTTTGATGAAGTGAGATATTTCGTTTAGAGATATCTCTCGACATAGGTCCCCAAATGTATATTTTATTAAAAACTGCATTAAACACAGAGGAATGTTTATATTCTTCTATTCATTTTTGCTGTTGAATAAATGATAACTGAGATATTTCAGCCTTATAAGTAACACTCCCCTTGCCCCCAAATAATCTTCTTATTAAAAACTGTTTCCTCATATACATTTTTGATGTAAAGTAAATGATAAGTAAGATATTTTAAAATTTTAGTATAAGGGTGTCCCCCCATAACTCTCCAAATATTTATCGAATTGAAAAAATGTATTGAACAAAAAAGATTTGTTTTCCTAATACAAACAATGTTTGTCCTATATATTTTTCTGTGAAGTAAATAATAAGCGAGATATATTAAGTTTTTTAATAAAGAGTTTTAACCACGAAACAACCCCCTAGAATTAAAATTTTGAAATGCCTTTTAGCCTGTATTTGAATTCGGGTTTACTCACCATACCAAATTTCCTAAAAATATGTTGAAGAAGTAGTACTACCTAACTTACCTTATCGATGTCAGCTCAATGTCAGCTCGTAAAGTAGCAATCATCATCAGTAATGAAAAAGCCAAGTATCTCATTGTTATTCGACGCAGTCACGAGAATACGACCAACTTAAAAATTAATGGTAACAGTTTTCAGAAAATTTATACTTGCATATACCTGGGCACCATGATAAATCAGGTGAGTATGATACACCAAGAAATTACGAACAGAATTAAAGCTGCTAATGCATCGCATTTTGCACCTGGTCCCCTCTTTAAAACAAAATTTTAGTCTAGCACTTCAAGATCAGGTTATACCAAGCTACAGTATGTCTCATATTTATGTATGGCTCCGAAACATGAACCTTAAGAAAGCGAGTTCGACAACACCTCATAGTTTTCGAAAATAAAATATTACGCCGAATCTTTGGTCCTTTTGTCCCATTCAAATTAATGGTGAATGAAGAATCCGTAAGAACAAATATATCCGGGACCTGTACTTCCTGTAAAGAAACTGAGAAGTAGAATATTACAGTGGATAGGACACGTGATGAGCATGTGGGAGGACCGAATGGTTAGGAGAATATTTGGATCACATCAGTGAAAAGACCTTGGAAGAGATGGGCAGATCACCTAACCAAAGATTAACAAGTATTTGTGTAAAGGTCACATGAAAATACCTGACAATTAACCCGATTTATCCCGATAGAGAACTTGTGATTGAGGCATCAATATTCAACCCGACTGACAGTGCTCAAAGAAGAAAAAATAAATAACATTTTTAATTGTAGAAAAAATTGTTGTAAAAATGATACCGCTCAGTAATTTAACAATAGTTGTTAGACAAAAATTTTCTGCAATTTTTAAATATATTTGTGGGTTCCAAATAATTTTTACAGTTAGCTAGTTTTGAATAGAAATGTTCAAATAATACGTTAACATTTTTTCGACATGTTATAGTTGAGAACCTTCATCGAAAAACACTTGATTATAATGGAATGTACTTGATACACGTGTTCTTTACGAAAAGTAAATCATTTGTACCAGCAACAACTATTTATGAACCGCGGCAGGCTCAAGATGGCGTCAAAATTTAACCACCAAGTACAGTATCTATAAATAATTTTTAATATAGAAAATTAGAAATATAGAAATAGCTACAAACATACTTGTAGAAGAAGCTTTAGTTATAATTTGCCACGTCGTACGCTAATGTGCGTTGATCAGTTTACAAGATGGCGTCCATCATGCAAATTGCTCAATTACAATAAAAAACAATTTATATTACAATTAAAAATATTCTATTCGATAGATAAAAATTTGCTGCACATATTGGTGTATTGGAAAAAAAAATGTTATTTTTGTCGGAACGAAAACCGGGCCTGAACCGAAAAAATATATAAATTCTTTATTTCCCCTAGGTCTTGCGACGTTTAGGGTTTTAACTGCTACATGAAAATAGAAATAATCATACATAATTACAATACAATACATTACAAAATTGCTTCAATAAATTTTATACGATTTTTATTCTTTATTCTTCATTCTTCCTCCAGCGTCCCTGTCTTTCTTCTTATTCTCTTTTCGGCTTCCGTCTACGGTCTCCTTCCTTCTTGACTCCAGTTCTGCTGCCCCTCTTTCGTCTCTTTTTCGCTTCTCTTCCCTCGTTTCTTTCCTCCTCCTTTGCCTCTCTCTTCCTTCCTGCTCTCAGTTCTGTCTTACCTCTCCGCATTCCTTCCTTCTTTTCTCGAGTACTCTCACCCATCTTTTTCCCTTTCCTTCTTCAGTCAACAGCTCCTTTATCTCTTCCTCCCATTTTATCATCTTTCCACATCTTTTTGTTAGATGTTCCAAGGATTCTTCCTCCTTCCTACACATTCTGCATAGCCTATCCTCTAGTTTTGCCCAATACCTATTACTCCGTTCTTCATTTCCACATCTTAATCTGGCAATCCTCCTAACTCTGCCCCCTGCCTTTCCTCTCCTCCCTTTCAAATATTTAGGTATTCCTACCGTCCTTATCTCCCTATACCTTTTCACATTCCTTGAATTATCTATTATTACTGTTCTTTCCTGCTCCTGTACCTCCTTGTCTCTCCTCCTTAATTCTTCTACTATGTTTCTTCCTCCGTTTCTCTTTCGCTTAGCTTCCTTTGTGTCCATCCCGCATCTGCAATAGTACTCTTTCCTTGTTTCTCCCCATTCCGACAGTTTACCCTTTTGTTCTTCATTCATTCTATTTTCCCAATATTCTCTTAATATCTTCCTTCTTTCGTCCCTTCTGATTTTCTCCTCATACTTCACCGCCCTCGCCTCGGCTCCCACTCTCAGCTTTTCCCTCTTCATTTCCTCCCTCACTATATATCCTGGTGTCGTTCTGTCTAATCCCATAATCCATCTCATGTATCCCTCTTGTACCCTTTCTACTATCTCCCATTCCTTCCATGCCCAGATATCTACTCCGTACATGAGGATACTTTTTACCATCACGTCAAATAATTTCATCCTCCACCTAATATCGTCGTTAAACCTCCTCTCTCATATGCTCCATAGCTTCCCCATAACCATTCTTGCCTTCTTCACTCTTTCTCTAACGTGCTGCTCAGCCCTGTTGTTCCTCGTTAGAACGTATCCGAGGTACTTCATACTTTTTACTTCTTCAATTTCTGTCCCTGACCATTCCCATCTTATTTTCTTTCTCTTTCCTCCCCCCTTTCCAAACACCATCACCTTAGTCTTATCTCTGTTTACCTCCAGTTTTTTTCTTTTAAAGTACTTGTCCGGTCTGACCATCATCCTCTTTAATCCTAGCTCATTCTCTGCCATCAGAGTCGGATCATCAGCGTACCCCATTGTCCAATACTTCTTCCTTCCCACCACCACTCCTCCGTCTTGCACCTTCCTCATTGTTTCCTCCAGATCAGCTACGATATATTGAATAGTGTTGGGCTCAGCGGACAGCCCTGCCTCACTCCCTTATTTACCCAATAGCTTTCCGACTCTTCTTCTCCCACCTTCACCTTGCACCTCGTCTCTTCGTATATTTTCTTGATCCTTTTTATCATTTCTTCCCTTACACCCCTTCTTTCCAATACTTCCCACAATTCTTGCCTGTCCAGTTTGTCAAAGGCGGCCTTAAGGTCTATAAATACCATATACACCTTCCCTCTTTTCCCTCTTGATTCTCTTAGCAACTATGTGATTTATCGTGTATATGATATCTATCGCCCCCCTTCCCTTCCTAAAACCTGACTGCGTCTCCTCTATACTCTATCTCTGAAAGACTGATAGTAATAAATCATTTTGTCAGGCAGTTACCAGTGGCGTGCACATTTTAAACACGTTTAAATTGGTTTTGTGTATTTCTATATTACTATTTATCATTTTATTAAACGCACGCCTGTGACTATATTTATCATATCATTAAACATACCCCTGTGACCATATTTTTCCTCAAAATTTTAGGGTAAAATTTTTATGGTCTATTGTGTTTAACCCTAGTTCGTCTTTATATATAAAAGAGAATATTTGTGGCTATGTACGGAAATTCTAACCCACTTCCAGATATGCTACCGAGCTGAAATTTTGCATACAGGTAGAAAATGCCTTCATCATAACTAGAGAAATCGAAAATCTCAAAAAAGTCCCATCGGAAACGAGAAATTAATAATTTTGTTTTTAATTATATTGGACCATCGAAGTATGTATGATGCGTTCAGTGAGATCGCGGGAATTTCGTTTCAATGGTTGTTTGGACATCTATAGTAAGTTCGTGGAATATCGGCCAATATCGTTCGGCACGATTCATCATTGTTCTGCTATAGGTGATTTTATTCAGTTATTTAGTAAAATTTATGCTTAGTGTGTGCAGAGCGAGACTTAAGTCGAACATCTGTTTTCTGGTTTTTTATTTTTGCGCATTTTTAAGTATTTTGTTAATTTTATTTATTAATTTTTATCTATTATTTTATATAAATATTTAAATATAATAGTAAAATCTTTTATATATATAAAACAGAAATTCTGTGTATACCGAGTTGAAATTTGGTATATAGGTAGGAAATGCAGCCAAAATAAGGAGGCAAATCGATAATAAGAAGAAAAAAAAAATTGTATTATTTAAGACGTAGACTTAACAGAAAAATTGCTTATAAACAGAAAAGAATTTTTTTTAATGATTTTTTTTTCAATTGGATTGATATTACGGGAGTTACGAAGGGACAACTTAAAACTAAACTTTTGAAATATCTCATTTACTATTGACTTAACAGCAAAAACGCACACATGACAAAAGCTATTAAAAATAAAAAAACCAATATAATATGTTGTCCTAAAAATTATTCAATTGGTTGAAGAGGGGAAGGGATTATTGAATTGGCAGAAGCTGGGGTAGGAGGGGGGGGGCTAAAACTAAAATACTGGAAATATCTAGCTTATTATTTACTTTACCTCAACAATTTATAAAGACAATTTGTTTTGATTGAAAAACGATTATTTTCTGTTTAGTGTAGCTTTTGAATATTTAGGGGGACAAAGGGAGCGCTACTTATAAACTTGAAATATCTCTCTTATTATTGACTTAACATTAAACATGTGCATAACAAAAGTTGTTATAATATCTATATATGTAAAAAAATAAATATTTGTGGCTTTGTCTGGAAATTCTAACCCACTTCCAGATATGCTACCGAGTTGAAATTGTGCATACAGGTAGGAAATGTCTTCACCATAATCGAAAATCTCAAAAAAATCCCACCAGAAACGAGAAATTAATAATTTTGTTTTTAATTATATTGGACCATTGGAATATCTATTAAATATGCAGTGAGGGGATATGCATTTTCGTTCATTAGTTGATTGGATATAGTATACTCAGATAGTGGCTCTTCGGGTGGCATCGGAAATGTTCGGCTTAAATATTGTCGGTAAACAGCACTGATCTTTATTATTATAGCAAAGTTATTTAGCAAAACTATGATTAATCTATGTAGAACGAGAAAACATCTATATTATATATATTTTTTTTATTTTTGCTTTTGATGAATCTATTAAAAACAGTTTGACATATTTTAACCAAATTTATGATAATAGAGTAAATCCAGGATTCGAACAGAGGCCATATAGCCATAGGCCATATAGGGAGGTTTTTGAAAATGGCGTCCAACGCGGTTGAAAATTTACTACCTGTGTGTAAAATTTGCAATAATAATTGTGTATACTGTGACAATAATTGTATTAAGTGTTGCGGGTCTTGTAATTCAGTCTTCCATTATTCCTGTCTTAAAATTGGCAAACGAGACATTAATATATTTTCGAAATACTCTAAAAACTTAAAGTGGTTGTGCGATTCTTGTGAATTACATAATGAAAATGAGTTGCGGAAAAAAGACGAAAATAACCTCTGTGATACAGCAATAATATTGCAGAAGCTACTCTCAACAGTTCAAGAACTTACCGAAAAAATCCAATTCATGTCAGGTGAGATGAAAAAACTGCAAAACTGTTCCAAAAATAAGGATCCGGTAACTTATTCTCCAAAGCCATCATCCTTAATTTCTGCTAAAGAGATGTCGCCAATAAATGGGTCAAATAATTCACCTTTTCGGCAATCACTAAACGTCAATTGCGCGAAATTAAAATCCAACACTATGAAATTGAAACAAAACAACAAAATTTCACCACGTTTACCGAGGAACAAAGATATTCTTAACCTCACTGATTTAAACACCAACTCTTGCGAACCTGTCTAAAACAGCTGATGATGACATGTCGGACTTTTTGGCTGTTGCGCCGACTGTGACCAGTTATGCAACCATATTAACAGGCGTGCATACTGAGTCGCCGCATAATATGAAAAAAAAACACCAAGGAAAAAAGTGATGCAAATAGCAAGAAGAAAATGAAGATGGTGGGTTCTAGAACTGCTGAAGACCCTGAAGAATTCCACTCGGCACCGTGTAAGTCCTGGCTACATGTCTGGAATGCTGCAAAAGGTACTCCTCAAGAGGCGATCATAAAGTACATCGAGTCAAAATCAGCCAATGAGACTCCCATCCCAACTTGTGAAAAACTTCAATCCAAAGGGGACTATGCTTCTTTTAAGGTTGGTTTTGCCTCTGGTCAAGTTGCCCAGTGGCTCAATCCAAGTATGTGGCCGAAAGGCGTTGTTGTTAAACATTTTTTCCACTTGCGCCCAAGAAAACAAGTGAGGAAATAAGATTGTCAGCTGAAAACATCTACAACCTAGGTATTTGTTTACAGAATATCCAGAGCTTAAGAAATAAAACACATCTGTTAGATACAATTGCCGCTAATAATAATATGAAAATTGATGTGTTTTGTATCTGTGAGCACTGGTTGCACCCTGAAGAAATACAATTATATAATTTACATAATTTTAAACTTGTTTCTGCATATTGCAGAGAAAATATTGGTCATGGTGGCGTGTGTATCTTGGCAAGAAGAAACATTAATGTCACCAATTTCTCTAAGATTTCACAGTTCTCAGTGGAGTATCATTGTGAAATCTGTGCAATAATAATAATAATAATAATAACTTTATTTACATTTTTTACAAATAGATGTGTTGTACAAAAGTTATTAACAAATTTTAACAAATGTAAATAAGAAAATATATATTCTAATACCCACTATAAATTATTAGACATACATTTTTTTTTTTACAACTTATAGACCGATTAATTTATTCATAAATCATTTTCATCATTCTGTCCAGCATCACTAAGCTGAAGCTTGTCGCAATGCCAGGACAAAATAATAAACAGATTAACATACACAAATAATAATAATAATAATAACTACAAATTATTATATAGTAAAACTACAAATACAATAGAAAATAAGGTAAATAATTTATTCATTGAAAATCTAGGAGGTTGATGATATTCTTAATATTCTTAACATAGACATGGTAACTGCCAGAAGAGATTTCTTCAAATTTCTTATACTGTGAAATAGTGTTATAAACTAGGGGAATATTATATATAAAGCTTGATTGCCCAACAGTTTTTTTTGATTGCAGTGAATAGCTTACATTAGCGCTTTGTAATCTGGTTGAATATTCATGGCAAGGAAAATTTAATAGAATTTGAAATTTATTTTTAAACATATATTTAGCAACAGAAAGAAAATAAAGTTGATTTAAATTATATACTTGCGCCTCGATAAATAATTTGTCACTAGGAAAACGGTAGTCTTTAGCATATATGATCTTTAAAATTAATTTTTGAACAATTTCTAGTTTTTTTAAATGTGATGGTGAAGCTTTTCCCCATACTAAGATACCATAACTTAATATTGATTGAATGAATCCAAAATAAAACATTTTCAAAGATTTTATGTCAAAAATATGACGAAGAGTTTTGAAGAGGTAAATAAAGGTTCGTACTTTACTTTGAAGTTTCAGCAAATGAACGTCCCACCGAAGATGTGTGTCAATGTATATTCCCAAATATTTTAAAGAATCAACTCTTGAGACTAAAGATTTACAGCTACAGTTTATCTTATTACAGAGTTTATCATGAATTAAGATTTGGTTCACATTGGGAAGACCACTAATGTATGAGGTGAAGGTGATAAATTTAGTTTTATTATTGTTAAGAGTTAATGCGTTATTATCAAACCAGTATTTTAGAACGGACAATTCATTTGATGTTTTAGCAATAACTTCATTCCATGTGGTTCCTGTAGTGTATAGAACTGTATCGTCAGCGAACGAGAGTAGTACTGATGTAGGATAAAATTAATAATTAAATAAATAGAATAAATTTAATAAATATTTTAATAATTTAATAAATTTAATAGAATAAAATTAACTGATCAAAACATAATAATAGTTACAATATATAGATCACCTGCAGGTAATTTACAAATTTTTTTAAAATCTCTAGACGGTCTTGTAAGCTTTTTGACAGCCAAAAAATATAATTTTATTATAAATTGTGATTTTAATGTCGATCTTGTTGCACAAGATACTAACTGCAAACTTTTTGTAGATACTATTGAAAATTTCGGTTTGAATTTTTCACATAAAGAAGTGACTGATACTCCTACTTAAATAACGGTTCTTGTATTGATAATGTTGTCACTAACATTGACAAAACCAAATACGAGGTCACAGTCTTTGATGCGGCCATATCAGACCACTCTGGTGTATATTTTAAATTAAATATCGAAAATAGTGTAAACTGTGTTAAGAAAACGAAAGAAAAGTTTTGTAAACGCTTGATTATAAATCAGTCCAGGGTTGCTTGTTTTCTGGAATGCCTAAAAAACAGTAACATTGAACATATAGACAAAGACGTCGATACCGAACAAACATTCACTGTCTTTTTGAACACAATAATAAACTGTGTCCAACAATCCTTTTCAGCTACAAGCTCCACTACTTCGAACAAAAAAATTAGTTGGTACACTGACGAACTTCGTCAGATTAGAGAAACTTTATTTCTGTTGACTGATATACTGATAGTAAAAAAGTCAGATAATATTAAAAATTTAATTAAAAAAACTAGGCAAATGTACAGAAGAAAAATTAAAATAGCAAAAATGCAGGCATACAATTCCTATGTTGCGAATAATACAAATAAATCTAAAGCTATGTGGAGCATTATTAATTCTGAGCTGAACACAAATCGAACAATCCCGTTTAATAACGACAATAATACGAGCAATGACTTTAATAACTTTTTTGCCGAAATAGCCGAGAAACTGTCGAGGAATCTACCTATTTCTAATTTAGCTCAAAAAACTCATCTTACCAGATGTACAAATTCTGTTTTCCTTTGTCCCACTGACCCAACGGAGGTTAAGAACGCAATCTTCTCCTTGTCGAACAGCAGTGCTGAAGATGCTTATGGCTTGACTAGCGCAATCTTAAAAATCGCTGCTGGGTACATAGCAACTCCACTATGTGCAATTATAAACAAAAGTTTTCAAACTGGCGTCTTTCCCGAAAAGCTTAAACTCTCTAGAGTTGTGCCTGTCTTTAAAGGGGGTGACGATAAATCATATACAAATTACCGTCCCATTACAATCGTTCCAATATTCTCAAAAATTTTTGAAATTATTTTGAAAAACAGATTGAATTCTTTTTTTGATAAAAATAAGATTCTCACAAATAAGCAGTTCGGATTTAGAACTAATCTGAACACGACTAAAGCTGCAACTGAACTAGTAAATTTTGTAACAGACAGCTTTGAAGAACATTCGTCCACATGTGCCATTTTTTGTGATCTGTCGAAAGCATTCGACTGCGTACCACATGATCAACTTCTTGAAAAGCTAGATTGCTACGGAATTCGCGGTTCCTTAAAAACTCTAATCGAGTCTTATTTGACCAATAGAAGTCAATTTGTTATTTGTAATGGAACTAAGTCTGCTACTCGCACGGTAAATTTCGGAATCGGCCAAGGTACCATCATTGGGCCCTTGCTATTTATAATATTTATTAATGACTTACCGGAAGTTATAAAAAAAAGCAATTCAGAAATCATAATTTATGCCGATGACACAACTCTACTAACAAAACATGAGTCAGTTAATAGCTTGTTATTAGAATCTTCCGAGGTAGCTGAAAGAGCCAAAGAGTGGTTTTATGCAAATAAATTAACTTTAAATCCGGACAAAACCCAAAAACTTATCTTCTCTTTAAACCGGATTGTATCAGAGGACATTGTCTATGGTGACCCAGTTAAGTTCTTAGGCTTCCACATTGACGGACAACTCACTTGGGATTATCACGTGAACAAATTGGCGTCCTGTCTAAAAAGAATTAATTTCGCGCTGAATAAATTAAAAACCACAGTCTCTTATGAAACATTGCGCTTATTCTACTTCGGTGTCTTTCAGTCTAAGTTGGGGTATGGCATTATGCTTTGGGGAGTCTGTAGTTCGATTGATCGAATTTTTAAAATTCAAAAACATGCCATAAGACAAATTAATAATGCTCCATATAGAGCCCATTGTAGACCATTGTTTATTCGCAATAAAATTATGACTGTGTACAGTCTTTTTATTTATAATTGCTTATTGTATGTAAAAGAGACCCAGACCAAATATGTAACAAACTCTGATAATCATTCCTATGATACGAGACGCAAATTTGATATTCGCTGCCCAAAAATCCGATTAACCAAATCTAAAAATGGTATGTATTTGGCCGCTCTCTTCTACAACCATCTGCCTGAAAGTTTTAAAACTCTTGAAAAGAAAACCTTTAAACACAAATTAAAAAAAATTTTAACTGATAACTGTCTTTATGATTTTGATGACTTTTATAATATTGTATTTTAAGATCATATTTGACTTGTGTTTTACTATTTTATCTTAACATGTTGCTTTGTAATATCATTTTAAAATTTGTACTTTTTATATATTTTAATTTTAACATGTTGTTTTTGTAATATATATTTTTATTATTATTTTTTTTTTATATATATATTCTCATTTTAATATGTTGTTTTTTGTAAACTATTTTAATTTTTTACTATTTTAAATTTGTACTTTTTATATATTTTCTTTTTAACATGTTGTTTTTGTTTTTGTAATATCTACTTTTTTAAATTTGTACTTTTTATATATTTAATTTTTTTTTTCATTTTAACATGTTGTTTTTTGTAATATCTATTTTAAATTTGTACTTTTTTTTATATATTTTGACTTGTGTAAACATTTTCTGTAATGTATTTAACACTAAATAAATATTATTATTATTATTATTATTATAGCATCTCAAAATTCTCATTCTAAGAGATTGTTTCGGGATTAAAACTGTTAATTTAAAAACTTAAAATATCTTTGTAACATATTTTTTTAATTGCACCCCGAAAGGAGTAAATTGCTATTTTTTATTCTATAACGTCCCTTGGCCATAGCCATGAAATTCGGAAAGCATATTCTCTCCATGATGTAAGCACCCAAACAAGAGATTTTTTGAAATTCGATCCCTAAGGGGATGAAATATGATTTCAAGTATTCCTCGATATATCTTGGAACCAATAAGATATCGACTTAGTTTTTGCTTATAAAGGTTACAAATATTTATGAACGAAATTCAGGATTTTGTCCTAAACAACCCTTAAATCTACATTCGGGGTCCATTGTACAACGCTTCGCATTTCTTATGTTTATTGAGATAACATTCCGTTTTGGTATATATGTGTCTTTTTAAAATCTTTAGAAACTGATTGAGTTTTTCTTTTTTAATAATTTCACCCCTAAGGGGGCAAAATGCTTTTTCAATGTTTCCTCAATATCTCTTAGGCCCAATGAGAGATATAGACTTGTTTTTTGCTGATAGAAGTTACACATGTACAAAAATGTAATTTAGAATTTTACATTAATCACATTAAAATGCTATGGTGGCGAAACTATAAAAGATATACATATTCAATATATTGGACCATTGGAATATCTATGAAGGACTTTTAGGGTTTAATATTGCTACAAATGTTCCCGAGGATATATATTCCAGATTTTTAATTTAATTTTTCGACAATTATAACATTAAATTTGCTGTTGAACATTTCCGTAGCCCCTAAAACTATACGAATAAAACTTTCTTCGGTGGCAAGAGCATTTATTAACGGTAAAAAAGTGCTCTGACCTATATAGGTACGATTTATAGATCAGAAGTAATCATGGAATAATTATAATAAATATCATAACAAATAACTTCATAAGCTACAAGATAAAATGCTTCAAGTGACTAGCGCCGCCTTGGGCGATGAGTGATTTTCACATGGGCAACTGTTTGTGGCATTTTCCTAGGTTAGCACAACGGGACACATACGTGTTGTTACCAAATGACTGTACTATCAATGTTTACAAAGAAGCCCTTACTTACATTATTTGTGTAAGAAGCATATATCAATACAATAGTAGATTAAAACAAATAAATATATATTTGAATCTTCCAAAAACAATTCGCACCAAGCCAGTCTTAAACCGATTCTGCCATGGGTCCGGCCTAAGCCGGCTACGACTACTTTTTCGGTAGTGAAGCAGCGGGTATACTGCTAGTATTCCCATATAATATGTGCGGCACACTCGGTTGTTTTTAACAATATTTCGTTTCGAACTATTCATATTTTGTCGCTTTTGTTTTACCGCTTCTGTGTGATAATACAATAACTTTTTACAAATAATAAATTTTATTACTATCAGTCTTTCGGAGATAGAGTATAATATTTCTTTATCCTCTACTTCCTCCACTTGCCTCTTATTGAGCACTGTCGCATACACTTTGTTTGCCGTGCTCATCAGGGTTACTCCTCTGTAATTACCTATTCCTGCTTCCTTTTTTGTGGATCGGAATTATTATTCCTTCCCTCCAGTCTTCTAGGTATCCTTCTCTCTTCCATACTCCTCGGATTATTTCTCCCATCTTTTCCGCCACTTTCTCTCCTCCATATATCCATGCTTCGTTCTTTCCTTTATCAGGTCCTGCCGATTTTCCCTTCTTCAGGCTCTTAATTACGCTCCACACTTCCTCCTCTGCTGGTTCTTCTTCCTTCTCCTCCTCTCTCCTCCCTTGCTCTGCCGCTTTATCCGCCTCCCTTGCTTCCCCTACCCCTGGTTCCTCCTCAGATTCTTCCCTTCCACCTTCACTTCCCTCCAATAATTCCATAAAGGGTTTCCTCCAGCTCCCCATAGTTATCTTCTTGCTAATTCCCACCTGTTTCTCCCTGGCCTTATTTATATATTCCCACGCTTGTTTTCCATTCTTTATCCTTGTTAACTTCATCCTGTTGCCTCTTCATGTGCCTTTCCTTTTCCTCCTCGCAAGTTTTTTTTATATTGTCTCATTTTTTCCTTGTACTCCTCTTCCGTCCCCCCTCCTTTTTTTCTCCAGGCCTTTTGCGCTTCCTTTTTCGCCTTTCTACAATTCTTTCCCCACCATGGCTCCTTCCCCATCTTTGGACTCCTCAATTTTCTCTTTTCCATCGCTCTCTCTATTCCCTCTCTCAGCTCTCTCCATCCTCTCTCCACCCCTGTTCCTTTCCATTACATATTCTCAATTGTTGCCATATATTTACTTATTCCCTTCTCCGTCCAGTTTTGTGTCAATAAAATTATATAAATAATTTATTTGACCAATACCCACGAAAAAATCACTGCCGAAAACTTCACTGGCACATAAAACGCTTTGGACTGATCGATCACTAATTTGCCACAAAATTCTCAATACAATCGCTGCCCTGCCACGCACGTCCTGAATCGAAAAAAATAAATACCGGTTTATTTCGGTTCAGATAATGTTTATGGGAGTGAATATAAAATACATTTTATTTAAAATTATTTTTTAAACTGATGAGCAGAAAAAAAAACGTATTTTTTTTTAACTGATAAGTAAAAAAAAAATGCGCTTCTATTATTTCGGGGGGGGGGGGGGGGCAAGCGTTCAACCCCCCCCCCCTCCTGGCAGCGGCATGGTATGATTATTACAAAATAAAAAACCGTTAATTACAAGAAAAAAAACGTGATTTTTGCCGGAACGAAAACCGGAACCGAACTGATATATGTATATATTTTTAATTGAACCGGAACGACAACTGTAACGAAAAAATAACGGTTCGAAGCCCTGATAAATTGTTAGTAATTTTATTTCAAATTGTTGGATTTGTATAAGAAAACTTATGAGAACTATATTTATGCGTCCCCTTAATTGAATTCTCAGCTGCACGGAATAGTATCTTGTTCTATTCTAAATAAATAAAACTGGAGAGTATGTATGTCTTTTTTTTTCATTCTCATACTTTGTTGTTACACGTTTCAGGTCTTTATACGATGATTTGTACAAAAAATAATTTTGTCTGTTTGTCCGAAATTCTCAATAAAACAGCTTCACGAAATTTGCTATGACAAAACAAAATCGGGAAACGAGCATAGGCTATATAGTATTTCAAAATATTTCTTCCTAGGCGGGTTTTCGGGATGTCACAAATTACAAAAAATTATGTGAAGTTTGAATTATCCACACATTTCAGGGTTTTGTAAGTATTTAATAAGTGTAAGAAACCAACAGAATGCTGGATGTCTAGGAATATTTTTTCTATAATTACATCAAAATCAATAACTTTCTGATAATCATTTTCATTCGTTATTTGACTACTACAACCCTTCCAGTTAATTTGTTTAAACAAAATTTAAATAATATGCGAAAATTTCGTCACAATAAATTTTAAATTGAAAATCCTAACTTTTTTTATGCATTTGCTTTGTATTCAAATCTGCATTGAATTAATAAGAAATATATTGATAAATGGCTTCATTTTTCAATTTCGGGAACATATTAGGTGTACGCCACGATACTTTAGGCTTCTTACACACTAAGCGTATTTATGCCGTCGTAAATACGTATAAACCGGCGTAAACAAGAACTTAAGATCGTAAATAAAGAAATTAATTCTAATTCTAATAGAAATTACAAAGAAAGCATCGCATGCTTAAAAAAAAGGATGCGGCCCGCGACGTAAAAAGTTAAAAAATGTTATTTAATAAGGCCCGTGACATGACAAAGTTTGCCGACGTCTGCAACAAAGGATACTTTTCTGTTCAATTCACTTTCGAATAAAATGATTTTTTAAAGAAATATATTTTTAAATAACAAAAATTGGCTTATTATTTAATTAAAAGGAAATATTTTGTTTGATTTCCCATAGATACGAGCATGGGCTTACTGCGAAAAGTGACCAAGTCTAAATTTCTGAACTAAATCAGTGCATATTACTACATCTATAATAAGACAAATTTAGACCTTTAAATGTTAACACCTAACCTAACCTAACAAATTAATACCTAACCTAATCTACAGAATTAACACATTTGTATAAAGGACTCTTGCTTATTTCTGAAACGAATCAAGCAAATTTGGTAAATGTTATATAAGGACGTGATGCCTCCACAATATCATGGATGGTACAATTCACTTCCCATCGATAAACTGTAGAGGAACACTATTTCCGACTCGAAAACTTCTGAAACTGAATCAGAAAATGAGGTGGAGTAGTTTTTAGATTTTTTTTTTAATGTTAACTTTTTTCTTTAAAATCTATTTATTTTAAGTAATGTTGCTTAAGAGAGTTACTAAAGTGATTAATACATATTTTGCATTTCACTACTGTTTTTAACTTTTCAAGTCAATTTTTAGACCGTTTCTTGATGTTACTCCATTTCTAGGTTTTAGGGACTACTTAGGTTTCGCGCTACATAAACATGCATTTTTTTGTTAAAAAATAAATAAATGGTATATACAGTTACGGTCAAAATAATAAATACACCTAATACACCAACCTTATTATTTGTAGTTGGAACACTAAATAAATTTATATTTTTATTCTAACTGGCATAACCAATAAAGCACTTTATGATCTATTAAAAGCATAATATTTATCAAGAAATATTATATGGTGATAGAAATATTTTGATATTTGTGAAAACACTACCTGAAACGGTTGGTCAAAATAATAAATACAATCGAGAAAATTTAGTCAAATATAAAATTTATTATTCATTTTACTGTTACTAATTACATAATACTAATTTTTATAATCTTAGTAATCAATAGCATGCCTTTTATTTACCAAAACGGCCCGACATCGTTTGGGTATCGACTCGATGAGCCGTTGGCAGCTCTCTACAGGAATGCCGTACCAAGCTTCTTGAACAGAAGTCCATAATGCATTTTTGTTCCTTGGTTTTTCCTGCTCAACCCCATCCTTTACTAGTTTCCAAAGATTTTCTGTTGGATTCAAATCGGGTAATTGAGCAGGCCAAGGTAAAACTTGAAAATTGTTTTTCTGGAACCATGTTTTTGTTGCACGAGCCGTGTTTTTAGAGTCGATATCTTGCTGGTAGATCCATATTAGTAACATATTCCATTCCGCATAGGGTAGCATAATAGTTTCCAAAATTAGGATGTAAATTTCTTTCGTCATTATCTCATCTATGCGAAATAAGGGACCTATACCATACCAAGAAAAACAACTCCAAACTAAAATCTTACCTCCTCCATGTTAAACGTTTTTTTTTCGTGTACTTAGGGTTAAACGCCTGGATTGGAGGACGCCTAACAAATGTTTTCCCATCATTTCCAAACAACATAAATTTACTTTCGTCACTAAACGAAATATTTCTCTATTTTTTAATACCTTCTGCACCATACCAGTAAATGTGTTCTTGAGCATATTCCTTACGGGCTTGTAAGTGTCTTGGTTTTAATAATGGTACTTTTCTAGGCGAACATGATCTTAAGTTATGCTCTACCAACCTTTTTCTATCGGTTCGTGCAGAAATATTCGGTTGCAGTTCGGTTAGTAAATAAGTTGATGACATGAAATGATTTTTTTCACTTCCTTTACCAAGCGTCTATCTTCGTTCTTTATAGTTTTGTGTGCTCTACCCCGAGTTTCTTCTTTAAATGAGTGACTGATGACATTTTGTACCATTCCCAAAGAGCAACCCATAATATTAGCAAATCTTCTAAAAGAATTGCCATCATTTTTAATTTTTTAATTAATTTGCTCATTTCACTACCATAATGCGTATTCTTACCCATTTTTGCAATAGTTTGAACAAAACTAAATATTTTTTTTTTTGTAAAACATTTACTTATAAATACATTATGCACTTGTATGAACCTGTCTTAACTCCGTTATCAAATTATTTTTATGAGTTTTAGGAAATGTATTTATTATTTTGACCAACCATGTCAGGCAGTGTTTTCACAAAAATCAAAACATTTCTATTACCAAATAATATTTCTTGATAAATATTATGGATTTAATAGCTCATAAAGTGCTTTATTGGTTATGCCAGTTAAAATAAAAATATGAATTTATTTAGTGATCGAACTACAAATAATAAGGTTACTATATTAGGTGTATTTATTATTTTGACCGTAACTATATATATATATATATATTCGCGACCAGCGGCTGCGCTAAACCAATCGTGGACGTCGGCGAAATTAGCTTTGTGAGGCCCCTTTCATTTCTCAGTTAAAAAAAAAAAAAAAACGGTAATAAAAACAAACCTTAATTTGGCCTAGTCTTCTGGTTTGACTTTTTAGCCACTAAAGACTAATATTTTATATAAAGTTATAAACACAACTCATAACTGTTATTATTAATTTTAAACACATATTTATATACACTTAATTTTTTTTTAAGTATTTACACTTATTTGTTCTTAACACTTAAATATTAATTTTCATGTTTATCAAATTAAATTAATGATTTTAAAGTTTTAGGTCAGATAAACGTTAAATTAAATAAGCTGAATTATACTTAAATTTATGAGTACCATATGAGTTTTATTGTTAATTATGAATTAATAACAAAAATTACACGAACAAACACAAATTAAAAAATCAGCTGTGGCCACCACAGGACCGACTGCCATCACAAAGTACTTGTATAAAATACATTCTAGCAGCAGAGTAGAAATAACTTGGCCTAATATTTTTTAACAGAGATATTATGTATCATGACCATGGACACGTTACATATAAGTATGAAAAATAGGTAATTTTTCGTTTTATCAAAAAATGTCTCAAATAAAAGTTATTAGTTATTGCATTTATAGCAACTTTTGTTAAATAAATTTTTTCGAAATATTTTTCTGTTGCAAAATATTCGCAAAAATCTTAAAATCGACACGAGTAAACTCCCATTTCTAGTAAACCGATTTTTACCAAAAGTTGATCAACTCGTGCCATTGATGGCAAAAGCTTAAATATGCAGTTTCATAAAAATCCTTTTAGCCGAATTTGCTCGTGTATACAGACAGACTGACAGACATCATGCTAAAAATAGTCAAAACGTTATGTAGGAACCTCAATTCGTGGAGATCCATCGAAACCTCGAAATGTCAAAATCGGTATGATCACAATACCTCCTTTATATATGTTGGCGGTAGGTAAAAAGGCGAAATTTTCTGCTTTTAGCCTCAATGAATCTTTTCAAAATTGTGTCATAACTAACACCAGCCGCTATTTCAGCTTCAATTCACAAAACTGATAACGCAGATAGTCTTTCTTGGCTCATCGTGCTTCGTGAATTTTGAATTTATAAGTTTTTATGCACTATATGTAGAATAAGATTAATACTTAGAAAACGTTATTTATTTAAAGTCGAAGTAATAGAATCTAATGATAAAACCGATAAATATACAAATAAACATATTTATTCCAGAAAAGCGAAATGAGAAAAGTAAAAATATCATAAGTCATAATTAATATATATTGTTTAAACTTTCAATAACTTGTAAAAATTTTGCGAGGCCCACTCAGCGCGAGGCCGTCGCCGACGCCTAACTGTTCGCGACTCAAACGACAGTTGATGGCCGCCGAGAAGCGTATATGTCACAAGTTTTTTCTTAATATTTACATGTTAAAACAATATTTCGGCAAAAAAGCACTGTATTTAAGCCACTATATTTAAAAATACGTCTTAATTCACATAAACTTCAGCACAATACACTACAAATATTATACAAATATACGCTTCTGTTTAATTTACCAAGCCGTCACCAGATGTCTCACTGTTATTTGGAGTCGCGGATTGTATTTGCTTTAATGACACTTTAATGAAAAAACTTGTGATTTCGATATGGATATACAGGTGTCCCAGCCAAGTGGCTAACCATTGCTATTTTTGTTAATAATATAGATAGAGATGCGGTTAAATAGACAAAGTTCGAGTATTTTATGTAGGAAATATTATGACAGACTCAAAAATATTTTTGTATGTTTCGTTGACCATATATTTTGAAAATAAACATTTTTTTAAAATATAATAGCCTGTATATTGTTAGGCCATTGGAATAAAGATTTTTTTGTCTTTATAAAAAATTAAACATGTTTATAATGAAATTTGTTTAATAACGGAGATATCAACGTTACAAACTTATAAACATAGTACGATTAAAAACATACAATAAAAACAAAAGTAAAAATTACCAAGTATTTTGGTTACAAATATTTCTATTTCTTATTCTTTATTTTATGTTTCGTATTTCATTGCGTAACATATTTTTAGAAATTTTACTGCAAGCAAGAGATATTTTATTTTTTAGTTCGTCTAAATTATTAATTGGATCTCTATAGACTGTATTTTACAGAAATCCGCAAACAAAAAATCTAAAGATGTTAAATCAGAAGATTTAGGAGGCTATTATGTTGAAAATACTTCAAATTAATTCCGTTAGCTATGGGCACAACGTCAAATAAATCTTGAAAACTATTTTCCAAAAAATCAGGGCCGGGTTTGAAGTTTTGCGGGGCCTCGGGAAAATAAAATTTGCGGGGCTCTTAGGACAATAATTTTTAGTTTGTCAAAAAAAAATTTTCGATTAAAAATATATTCTTACCCTGAGCAAAAAAATTGTGCGGGGCCCTAAAATTACGCGTATGGGGCCTTTAAAGCGCGGGGCCTCGGGAAAAATCCCGAAAATCCGAGGTCTGAGCCGGCCCTGCAAAAAATCTAAATACTTTACAGTAGTCAAATTTCCTTCATAGAAATACGGCCCTATTTCGTAAAATTCCAAGCATGTGTATTTTCTCGTAAAATATCTCTTGTTTGCAACAAAATTTAGAATATGATTGTATTTAAACAATAATGGATATTTATTCGAACAATATTTGTAACCAAAATACTTGGTAATTTTTACTTTTGTTTTTATTATATGTATGTTTTTAATCGTACTATTTTTATAATTTTGTAACGTTGATATCTCCGTTATTAATATATATATATATATATATATATATATATGTAAGCTATGAAGCTTACGTTGGTCATATGGATGGAAGAGGATCGAGCAATCACACACAACACATTACTAACTAATGATTTAATTAACAAAACACTAATAAATTAACATTTCACTATACACAGTAAGATATATCGTATCGGTCAACGCCATGCCAGACGCGTTCACTACTCTATGCATTATGGGTAGGCGGGCGGTGGACTACCGTCAGCGGTCCCCAAACGGTTTTTGCAGGTAACATTCGGCCTAGCTACCACAGGAGTCGTCCTCGGCTCCTCCAAGGGCTCTGGCATCTGAAACTAATAATTATTTATTATATCTTCGGCATCTTCTTCTTCGTCACCAGCATCTGCTTCGTCCTCGTCGTCAGGTAGACAGCACCAAGGTTTGAGTGCGTCCGAAGAGAACACCGACTGGAATGTTCGTTGAGTACGCTGCGCACCCGGGACGTCTCCGAGTTGATATCGATCGTTCGGAAGAACCTTTTCTATTAAGTATGGACTCTTGTACAGCGGGGCCAACTTTTTGGGATGTCCCGTTGCAGTGGCTTCTCTTCGTATGAGAACCAAGTCTCCCTCTTCGTAGGTTGTAGGTTTCTTACGTTTTCGGTCAAACCTTATCTTTTGCTTTTCCTGATTTTCTTTAATTCTATCTAACGCTTCTTGTCGCGCCTTGTGTATGTCTATTTCAGACTTCACCCCATCTTCCAAAGCCAGTAGGACTTTGTTTTGCAGTATGTTACGGGGATGGTATGCAAACAATAACTCGTTGGGGCTACGTTTTGTTGTCTGGTTTTGCATACTATTTATGCCAAACTGGACTTTCTTTATATCCTTGTCCCAATGTCTGTCGTCTTTGCTAATAGTAGCAATAGAAGTTCGGATTACTCGGTTTAATCGCTCGACCTGTCCGTTAGCTCGTGGACATGCCGTTGCGTTTCTTATGTGGACTATGTCGTTTTCTTTACAAAAGTCTTCAAACGGTTTGCCAGTAAAGGCGGTGCCTCTATCAGTAATTATCCTCGTAGGGCACCCGAAGATTTCAATAAAATTCTCAAAGACTTTTCGTGTCGCTTCAGACTTCGTGGTCTTAACAGCTGCCAGAAATACGTACTTCGTGAAGTTGTCCACGATGACCAATACATGCGCATTATTCTTGGCACTGTCAGGGAAAGGTCCTAAATGGTCAGCGTTCACAGTGTGGAACGGAATGGGCACACGCTCAATGTTATGTAGTTCGCCCTCCTTTCGTCCACCTGGTTGTTTATGATACGCACATGAGACACACGAGTCAATATAACGTTTGACTCGTTTTCTCATCCGGGGAAACCAGAATGATTTCTCCAAGCATTGGATCGTCTTTTCTAAACCGTAGTGTCCCATGTCATCGTGAGCACCCTTTATTATTTGAACTGTCGCACCTCCTGGTACTACCCACTTTTTCTTGTTGCTCACGTTCCTATACAGTCGACCATCCTCGACTTTATAGTCGTGATGTATTTGTCTTTCTTCGTTGTCTTTGGGCGTTCTTCCTAGAACATTGCATATATTTCTCAATTTGGGGTCGTTCAATTGCATTGTCGTGAGCCAGTCTTGCTCCGTTATCCCGACGGATAAGATTCGTAAGTCTGCTACTTCTATTTCGCGACTTGATTCTGCCGGAGAGCGACTAAGAGCGTCTACGTGTTGCATTTTCTCATTCGCTCGATGAATAACTTCGAAATCAAATTCTTGCAACTTTAACCACCATCGGCTTATTCGTGGCGAAAGATCTCTCTTCTGAGTCAGCGTTCTCAGAGAAGCACAGTCAGTCATAACTTGGAATTTTCGACCTAACACGTAGATTCGAAAGCGTTCCAAAGCTTCTACCACGGCTAGAGCTTCCAGCTCAAAACTGTGATATCGAGACTCGATCGACGTCGTTTGCCTACTGTAGTAGCTGATAGGCTGCCACGGTTTGTCTTCAACTTTCTGTAGAAGGACTCCAGCAAGTCCTAGGCTGCTTGCATCCGTATGCACTTGAAATTGTGCCGTTGGTTCGTAGAGGGCCAATACTGGCTTCTCTTGCAGTTTCTTTTTCAAAACCTGGAATGCCTCTTCTTGAGCGGCTTCCCAGCGGAATTCTTCATTCTTCCTCGTGAGTTGAGTTAATGGGCTGACTATATGAGCGTATTTCTCTATAAACTTCCTGAAGAAATTTGTGAGCCCAACAAATTGGCGTATCTCCTTCACGTTTTCGGGTCTCTTGAAGTCCCTGATCGCGTTTGTGGTTTTGGTTCCGGGTACCACACCGTTTTTGGATATTTCAAATCCGAGGAATTCCACTTTCCTTTTTAGGAATTCACATTTCGTCAACTTTAATGTAAGTCCCAAATCTTTCAGAGTCCTCAGGAATAACCTTAGTTTTCGCAAGCCTTCTCTGAGGGTCGTACTTGGAATAATGACATCATCCATGTAGTATTGTAAAATACCTGGTCCAAGCTTCTTCTCGACCTCCTTCATTAATTTCAAGAACACCCTAGGAGCATTTGTTAACCCGAAGGGCATTTTGTTGAATTCATATTTACCTTTTGTCGTTACGAAAGCTGTCAAATGTTTTGACTTCTCCGCTATGGGTATTTGATAATAACCACTTGAGAAATCTAGGATCGTATAGTATTCGTTTCCAGACAGCTGATCTAGCTGTTCGTCTATAATGGGAGCTGGGACTCTCTCCTTTTTTGTAATCGAATTTAATTTTCGATAATCTATGCATAACCGATCTCCTCCGGTGTGTTTTGATATCAAGAGGGCGGGACTGCTGTATTCGGACTTGGATTCCCGAATGATCCCTGCCTCTCGTAGGTCATCAATCATATTCTCCATCGTTTCTCTTTTCGCGTACGGCAATCGGTATGGGCGATATTGAATCGGCTCTCGTGATGTCAGCTCTATTTCCATTTCAACCAGATCAGTTGTTCCTACTTCCGTGAGGTCTCTTGCGAAACAGTCCCTGTATTCATTCAGAGTTCGCAACAGTTCTTCTTTCGTTTTTTCGTCTACGAAACCATCCAGTTTGACCTCTTCTATCGAAATAGAGTCAACTGTTTCGTCTCTTGGATACTTGTCTTCTATTTCGTGGATTTCAGTCTCTGTGTCGTCATCATCACTACTTGTCAAAATTTCTTTCTCTTGATTCGTTACTCGTATTTCTCGTTCAATGCGTAGCTCGTTCGCTTGTTTCGTTATTTTGACACCGTCTTGGTCCAGAGCGCTTCTGCCCACAATGACGTCCTGTTCCTGGGAATCGTCTGGAACTATGAGAACATTAACTTCAATTTTCGTTTCGTCTAATTCGATCAAGAGTGTTCGTTTGCCAAGAGCATAACATCCCCCGTTTCCAAAGCCTCTTAATTTTGTTGTGCAAGGCAGATATTCGATATGTAGCCTTCTTGCCGTCGCATGTTTCATTGTGACTACATCACTTCCAAGATCAATGAAAGCAACTAGCGTCTTTCCGTCTATCATTATTTCCTTATGATATTCGTCAACCAATTCGCATTTGGTTCCTTGGATGCGATGGACTCTTCTCTTTTCCTCACTTTCCTTCCGGTCATGTTTGGGTTTCGTTTGACAGTTTGCTTCCACATGACCCACACGGTTACATGCTCTACATCTCATTTTTCGTTGCGGCTTCGGACAATCAAACGATTTATGTCCTACTTCGTTGCAATTATAGCATTTTATTACAGATGGCGTATCTTTAGTCGTTTTGCTATATTTGCTCGTACCGGGTTTCGTGGTGTTTTCACTTTTTGTATTGAAAGTGGTCTCGAACACCTTAACTCGCATTAACAGATCCTGTACGGACGTCAACATTTGTACGGATAGTATTTTCGTAAGTTCTCGATCTGTTATTCCATGAATTTTGTATTTTATTAATGCCTGGTCTGTTATAGTACCTTTTGAGGCTATGGCCTTCATTTCGTATACAAAGTTTTCGTAACTTTGTTCATTCTTCTTGCGTTTTGCAGACAATTCGTAATGAACGTCTGCGTCGTCTACCACGGTTGGGAATCCGGCTACCAGCTGTAACTTGAAATCTTCCCAATCATTCAAGTCTCCTTTCAGACCTTCAAACCAATATTTGGCGGCGTTTCGTAATTTTCCAATGGCCTTATACAAAAGCATATTTTTGTCCCAGTGGAATATATTTGCCATATTTTCTATCCGCTTTACCCACTGTATCGCTGTCATCGACGTTTTCGAACCGGGGTCGAATTCTGGTATCGAATTATCGTTTACGTCGGTTCGATAGTATTGCGTTTCGTTACGTTGAGTTTCGTTTCGTTGCGTTTGGAATGCATTCGTTTCTTGCTGCAAAAGTTCGCGCTCTCTTGCCAACAGAGCTCGTTCGCGTTCCAGTAAGTCTCGCTCCCACAAGAAATTATCCTGCTCGCGCGACCTCCGTGTTTCTTGGTTTAACCTCGTTGATGTCGCCAACGGAATTGGTACATCTCGTTGTGGTTCGTTATCCGCAAATGGTTCGTTATCTACGGACAGTTCGTTATCTGCAGACGGACAACTATCTGCAGATGGCTCGTCGTCTGCTGGTGGCTCGTTTAAATTCACGTTCTTGTTCGACATTTTGTACTGTATCGTGTACTCGTTCTGCCGTAACCGTTTGTATCTTAGCCCGTTAAAATACACGCTCGTTTAATATTACACCGATTTTTAGCGACGCGTTTTATCACTTCACACCGTTGCGATACGTTCCGTCTTCGTATTATCGTTGCAATATAGTTTATAATGTATTTCGGCTTACTTAAATTTTCGTTTACACACCGCAAAATGTTTTTCACTGTTCGTTATCGCTTTAAAGTTCGTTGCGATACGTTTTACTGTCAATTATAGCACGCATTCATTTATTCATACGCGTTTCGTTTGAGAACCTTTGGATCTCGTTGCACTGACCGATTACGTCACGTCGTTTACGCACGGCAATCACACTCACTCCCGCGCGTAGGTATTGCATACTGTCTTAGGCGCACTCGTGTTCTTTAAGGTCGTAATGAATGTAGCGAACTCAAAAGTCCTTCGTTGGCCGCGGTGTGCGGTGGCCAGGAGACTTAATACGTCACAGGAGGTGTGGTAACAAATTCTCCTACCTCGAAGTAGCTGCTTTCCACTAAAATGTTCAATTTTACTTTAGATTTTAATTCTCGTAACAGCGTAATGGCGACGTAAACAAATCTTGATTTTTGTTATTCGCATCCCACTTCTGAAATGTAAGCTATGAAGCTTACGTTGGTCATATGGATGGATGAGGATCGAGCAATCACACACAACACATTACTAACTAATGATTTAATTAACAAAACACTAATAAATTAACATTTCACTATACACAGTAAGATATATCGTATCGGTCAACGCCATGCCAGACGCGTTCACTACTCTATGCATTATGGGTAGGCGGGCGGTGGACTACCGTCAGCGGTCCCCAAACGGTTTTTGCAGGTAACATATATATATATATTCTAAACATGTTTACTTTTTTATAAAGGCAAAAAAATCGTTGTTCCAATGGCCTAACAATATACAGGGTATTCCATTTAAAAAAATGTTTATTTTCAAAATATCTGGTCAATGAAACATCTAAAAATATTTTTGAGTCTGTCATGATATTTTCTATGTAAAATACTCGAACTTTGTCCATTTAACCGAATCTCTAGAGTGAATTCAAATAGAGTTGAGTTCATCAATAAAACTGTGCAGAAATGATTTTTCGTCTGGACGGGTCTAATTTACTTATAATATAATAGGGGTGTTAGGTTTGTTACTGCTAGCCGTAGAAGTCTTGTGTGAGTTAAGGAGCGTTCAACGTGTTTATATAAAAATTTATTTTTCTATTCATAATTAATTTGCCTTCTGTCATTTATGACTGACATATTTATATTAAACAGCATTTTATTTATATTTTAATATACAGCTTTTAAATCGTTCCTTAACTAATTCAATAAAAAATATTATTTAATTGTCCCATTTTGTTTAAAAATATTTTATTTGTCTCCGCCACTGGCGTTATCTTGTTTGCGCAATTTTGTAAAGGTCGTGGATCCTTCTCTATTTGAATCGAGTCTACCTATAATATTAAGAAAGATAGCAATGGGTGCGTTTTGTTGTGCCAATTCTGGTTTCGGTTTAATCAGAATAAGCGTTTTGTTGCGACTGTATTCTCATTCTATTCATTCTACTCAAGCGATGACTCGAGGTCGAACGACTGGAATGAATAAGTGTGGTGGGGATGAAAAGTTGAATGCAGTTGTTTTCATTTGGTTTTTAAATGTACATATTAGAATTAAATCTTGGTATTACTGTTTTGAAAATAATTTTTACTTTTAGGTATTTTCTCATTGTGTGTCCTAAAATTAATATATACCTATATGATTTTAATATAGTATTGATAAATCTAAACTTAAAATTCAATTACTCGTTCTAAAACATTCTTGAATATTTGCTTCAATTATAAAGTTTTTTTATTCTGCATTTATTATTTAGATTATCAATTTAGATGAAATATGTTCGTTATTTGTTCTACAACCATATGACTTAACATGCAAATGTCATTCATGTTTACTTCACGATCAAAATTGTCGTTTTCTTGCGCATCAATTCTAGTACTTCCAACCAGCCACCAACAAAACGCACCCAATGGTGAGTCACTTGGCTGGGATATCCTGTATGTATAGTTGTACCATCTAGCGGTGAGTAGCAAAGATATCTAAAGTGAACAACCAACCGTATAGCATGCAACACGTACAATCAACTTAATCAACACATTTAGTTCAGCTTTCAAATAATAGATCTCAAAATATTAATGAAAAAAATAAAATAGTTGAATTATAAGTTATCAATTATGGTACGTACTCAGCTCCCCGCTCTTCCAGTACCGGACAATTCATACGTTCTACCTAGCAAAAATACCGTTGGTGTTCGGTTGTATAGATGGGACATTAATTAAAATATACGTCCCTCGTGATAATGAAGAAGTATATGGTGGCAGGCATGGCAATCATTTCGTTAATTGTATAGTTATTGGTGACGAACGGGTATTAAGAAAAAGTGGATTAAAAACAAAATTTTTAATATCTGGCAAAAAGTATATTTCATGAAGTAATTAATATTCTTTATCTACATTTACGATGGCCAAATATTTCGCTATTTCTGTAGAGTACGTTCAAGCTAACTTCATCACAGGCGAATATTACGAGACCCTTGCGTAGAAACCAAATTTCGTCCATTACATTACCAACAGCTAGCTTAACACATTTCAGTGGCGTCACTTACTTTTATTTGTGTTTATTACGCGTATTGTGCGATGTTGTTTGTGCGAATCAGTTTTAGAAAAAAACTGATTTACGCAACAAAAGTGGAGTTTATCAAGCATCGTGCCAAGATTGTTCAACAATATATATAGGCCAAACTGGTCGAAAATTTGCTACAAGATTTGGTGAACATTTGAAAGCCATCCAAAATAAAAAAGTAGAACAGGCCAACATAGCAGAACATATGATCTCTAATAATCATAATCTTTCCGTTAATGACTTTAAAATCCTACACATTCACAATAAAAGTCTTCACAATCTTGTCCGATCCTTGGTCGCGACAACATCATATATAAATTTAGTGTGCCAAATCGCGTTAGTGCTGTGAATTCACATCACGATAAAATGTTTGACCCTCCCGGGGGCCAAACTTCGATAACCACCACTGCAGGGCTCATTGCAGAATCAGTTAATATAATTTTGAATAATGACAATAATATCGATAGTGAAGTGATACTCACGTCTACGGGTGTTAAAACAACCTTACCTCAAGACAACAATACCCCAGTGCACAATACCAATATGGACATGGAATATGGTGACAGTGTAAATCATCCATCACAACGGCCCAGGTTAGTTGATTCAATATCTCAATGCTCAAACTCGCAAAATTCATCAATACCCTCTTTAATATATAACGTCCCTGTAGTAAATCGATACAGTCAATTAGAAATCGACCCAACTCCAATCCAACAAACTCCACCCTCGAACCCACCTTCAAATCCAAGTAACACACAAGCTGCAAATAAAGACAAAAACGTTCCCCCCATTTTCATTTATGACTTAAAAAATTGGTCCACTCATTTCAAAACTATGAGTAGCAACATAAACTTTAAAACTAGTTCAAGTTATGATAGTATCAAGCTAATATTTGAAAAGCCCGACGATTACAGAGCTGCTATAAAATATCTTACAGACAACCATGTGCAAATCCACACGTATGAAATTGACAATGAAAAAAAAACCACATAAGGCAGTAATCAGGGGCCTTCCCATAAATACCGAAATAAAAGATATTGAGGAAGACCTCTTATCCAAAGGATTTGACATTAACAACACAACGCAGTTAACCTCAACAAGAACAAAAGAAAAAATGCCACTCTTTCTTGTAACATTACCAAACAATGTAAACGCACAAAATATTTATCAAACGAAATACATACTAAGAATTTCGGTTTGTATAGAGTCTTATCGCGGTAAAACTGGCCCTTCTCAATGCTACCGCTGCCAAAGATTTTTTCATTCCGCCACTTACTGCTCAGCAACCCCTAGATGCATGAAATGTGCTCAAGAACACTTGACTAAAGATTGTAAAAAATCTAGAGAACTGCCTGCACTATGTGTAAACTGCGGTGGAAAACATCCCTCAAATTTTCTAAATTGCCCTTTTTATAAATCTATAATAAAAAATACTAAACCCGCAGCAACTAAACATGTAACATCAGTTCAATTAAATGCCCCAAGCGAATGTACTGCCAATAACGACTTGTCGTTTACTCCACGTTATAATAAATTTAAAAACTATAAACAAAACGCTAATAATAATAATAAAAGTAACAAAACTTACAGCTCATACGCCGACGTGACAAAAAACATAAACAAAATTACACAAGACACTAATGAGGGTATTACTTCAATACCTTTATCCGATATAATTAGAGAAATGAATGAATTATTTCACGTAATTAACAATTGCCAATTAAGATTACAACAATTAATGAAATCTGTCATGACAATAAACTGCCAACTAAATAACAAATAAAAGGGCTACTGCCAACAATAACCCTATTTCTAAAAATTTAAAAATAATGTACTGGAATGCCAATAGCATCCGTCCACAAATTGCGCAATTTAAATTATTAATTTTTGAGAATAAAATTGAATTAGCACTTATCAACGAGACACACCTAACCGATACAGATAGATTAAGGATACCCAACTACTTCGTTTATAGAAACGATAGAGACCAATACGGCGGAGGCACAGCAATAATCGTTCACAAAAACGTTGATCATACTATTTTACCAAATCCACAACTAACAACAATAGAATCTACTCTAATGTATATCAATACCCCTCAGGGCAAAATCACTATAGGTGCAGTTTATCACACTCCGGAATCTAACCTAAATGCAGCGGCTCTCGCGGATCTAGACTTGTTAACTACGCACAGAAAATTCATACTAGCTGGTCTAAATTGTAAACATACTACTTGGTCAAGCCGTGTCTGTAATACCAAAGGTAGAAAACTATTCCAACATTGTAACCAAAACAATTATTCGATTACTGCACCAAATTCATACACATACTTTCCTACGCAAAAGAACCATCTACCAGATGTATTAGACATTTGTTTAGTTAAAGGTATCTCCATTCCTATGAATCTGTCATCTATTCCGGAACTAGACTCGGATCATAATCCAGTCTTATTTAACTTAAACGTAAATACACCTAAAAATGATTCAATCATCAATTTTAAAACAAAAATTAATTGATCTAACTTTAACAATTTTCTCGAACAAAATATAAAATGTAACTTCAAAATTAAAGACCCAGCAAACATAATAGGAAAAATAGAAGAATTTAATGATTTAATTAGTTTGGCTCTTAAAAATTCTGAATGTAAAGTTAAAATAAATTCTAAATTACAAAATGCAACCCCTGAAATTATCTCCTTAATCAAACAGAAAAACACCGCCCGTAAACAATGGCAGAAACATCACTTAATATCAGACAAAACTATTTACAACAGAATTAAATATAACCTGAGAAGTGTAATTATGGAGCATAAATCAAATACCTGGAACTCTAAACTTGCACAGCTTAATACACAGGACAAATCCCTCTGGCAAACTACTAAATCCATACTAAAGGAATATTCTGGCATTCCACCCTTACAAACATCAAGTGGATATGCCTGTTCTGATACTGAAAAGGCGAATGTCATAGCGGATACCCTACAAAAAGCATTTCAGCCACACACCGATTACAATAACATAGTTCACATCGCTAAAATAAACAGACAAATTGCTTCATTGCCACCAATAGACGTTAGCGAAGTATTTGATTTCACCACACCCAAAGGAGTGAAATGTATTATTAAAAAATTAAAAGTTCGAAAGGCCCCAGGACATGATACCATAACAAATGCCTCATTAAAAATGTTACCCAAAAAAGGCATAATATACATTACTAAAATCTGCAATGCCATACTTAAGTTTGGTAACTATCCAGACATCTGGAAAACGGCTAAAATCATAGTCATCTCAAAACCAGGTAAAGACAAAAGTCTACCTGGTAGCTACCGTCCAATAAGTTTGTTATCATCACTGTCAAAAATCATGGAAAGGATAATACTAATTAGACTAAATAAGCACATCGAGAACAACAATATTATGATCAACCAGCAATTCGGCTTCCGTTCGCATCATTCTACAACTCAACAGCTACTCAGGGTCACTGAGCTCATAACTACCGGCTTCAACGAATTAAATCAACTGGTGCAATATTTCTGGACGTCGAAAAAGCATTTGACTCAATCTGGCATAACGGATTAATACATAAATTAAGACACTACAAATTTTCAAACAGAATAATTCACTTAATAAAATCCTACCTACAGAATAGACAGTTCTTTGTTCAAATAAATAAATCTAGCTCAGCAATTCGAACAGCTTTTGCCGGCGTACCTCAGGGATCCATCCTAAGCCCTACCCTATACAACATCTACATTAATGACATTCCTCAGCCAGCTACTCCAGATTTACATCTGGCGATATATGCAGATGACACTGCTATATTCTGTCAGGATAAATTCCCAGAATATATAACTACCACCATAAATGACTATATTAAAAAAGCCGAACACTGGTATAAAAGATGGCGAATCAAAATAAATGCAGACAAAACCACAGCAATACTATTCTCTAAAAGACGACATGTGCCTTTCCAGAATATTTCACTAAATGGTAAAACTATAAAATGGAGTAACGACAGTAAATACTTGGGCGTCACACTAGACAAAAAATTATTATGGCATAATCATATTACAAATATTTTAAACAAAGCATATAACAGACTCTACTTACTGTACCCTATGATCAATCGACGTATCAAACTCAGTTATTCAAACTCCATCCTTCTATTCAAATCCTTAATACAACCTATTCTAACTTATGCATCACCAGCCTGGACCTTTGCCGCAAAAACACACTTGTATAAATTACAAATTATACAAAACAAATTTTTAAGAATCGTGGCAAATTGTCCCTACTATGTCCGCACATCATAGTTCAACAAGCCACAACACTGTATGGGCAACTCAAAGGACATCAGAACCCACTGATTGAAAACCTCGGCAACTACGACGAATACAGCAGGACAAAACACAAGAAACCAAAAATAATAATTGCAAGATGATAACGATAAACTAACACAATATGTTTTCATATGTGACAGGTTTTTTATTTTTTGTATTCTTACATTTTATTTTTTCCCTGTAAATATCCATAATATGTGCTTAGGTTAAGTTAGGATAAGTGTAGTTTAAGATACTCATTTAATAAAATTGTATTGACAATGTAATGACAATGAGGGTAAGGACTTTTGTCTGGTACCTCTAATTCAATAAATCTAAATCTTTGATTTCTAATAAAAGTCTTAAACTGAACCTTTTAGAATACCGAGAAATTCACAAAAATATTAACTCTGGAATTCCCTTAATGAATGACCAGATTGACGTTTACAACTCACCCCTAATAAATCGGTAAAAAACTTTTTTCTCTTATCTGCTAATATGGTTTACACTTGTATTCCCTACCATTTATATTTGTTCCCACTGAATGTATCTGTTAAAAAATAAATTTAGTTTGTTTTTTGAACTCCTGTAGATGGCGTCAATGCCGAAATACGTATAGAGTAATATTAAACTTATATTTGTGAAACTTACCGAGTGTTTTATTTATTAATTTTATATTAAATATGTTTCACAGAGAATACACGGACTCCTCTGTCAATTATAATTTAAGGTTAGTGTGAACTGACATTATAACATGTCATTTTCATTACATTTAGATTTTTTTGTGTCATTCTTAATACAAATGTCTCATTTCCAAATTTTTACGTCATCCAAAAATTTAAAAATGTCCCAGCAAACATTTAACTAACGGCCGAATGCCGGCGAACAGCTTTTACTGCTGGCACCAAATGTAAGTGCAACGCCAGTATTAATAATGTACTTCACATTTGTATTTCGCATTCCGCCTATACGAAGTACTTTACCAGCATTTTATAAGCACTCCTTATTTGTATTAATCCAAGCAAACATTTTTATATTTCTTACTTAAAACTAAACTTTTTTTGAATGTAATAATTTGAAAAGTGTGATTGTTCTTAGTCATAAAACGCCCTAACGGCCAGTACCCCCTCGAGGGCCAGTACAAGTTGAAACGTGTTGGTGGACAGTTTGTTAAGATGTGTATTTGAATAGTTATTGTTTTGTGAACATTACATTAGTTTTTTATTGTGATTAAGTGTGTTTTGTTAGATTTATGGACGTAGTTTACACAAACTATTTCATGTTAAATTGTTTAATTTTTAGTTTAGTTCAATCATAGTTTTTTTCATGTAATAAAATTTTGAATTATTAATAAATCTGTTACAAGATTATAAATATGTCATTTAAAAAATATAATTTGTCATATTTCATTTTGAATAGTGACATCTTAAATATTTTGTAAATATAATACCAACCTAAAATAATACAAACTTAATCCAAAACTGTAAAGCTTTTTTTACAATATAACCAGTTTCTAAAAGTCAGTAATACACTATAAAAATCACCAAAATAACCAGATCTAGTTTGTTCTTACAAAAGTGAACAGCTTATAGCATTAATGCTTATAAAATTTGATTATTGAATTTATTTTAACAAGTATGATTTCTTTAGGTTGGCACTCTTCAAGTCAGGGGGGAAAGATATGGTAGATAATACAAGACGAATATTGGCGAAAATTATTAGTCACCCCTTATCTTTAGGATGCAATTGGTTTGGCCGAAATGGCAGAAAACCATTTTCTTAAAATTCTTCATTAAATTAATAAATTAAATAAACTAATTCCTGTTATTCCTGAAATTATATGTATTTAATATTTATAAATAAATCAATAAATTATAACTGTTAATACAATTTACAATCGGCCAGTTTTACCATCGTTGAATAAATTTATTTAACAACTTAAGTTAACAATATCGCATCATTCTATTGAGAGCAATGTTAATTTCTTCATTAATAGTTTAAAACCGATGCGATATTGTCAACTTTATTTGTTAAATAAATTTATTCAACGATGGTGAAAATGGCCAAAAGAGTATTTATTTTGCACCTAACCATTAATTTATTTTAATACTGGGTAAGTACACATATGTTACATTTGAAACACTAGAGAGTGGGTATAATATAAGCACTGGTCCGTCAGAAATAAATATTGTAACTAATGCGATTATTTTGCACTTTACCGTTGCTGGGCCAGCAACTGATACATCAATGGGCCAGCTAACGGCTACGGGGACACCGGGGTACTGGCCCAGTGCAAAATGCCAGCACTGGCCCAGTGCGAAATGCCAGCACTGGCCCATTACTTTCAATGCACTTTACCGTTGCTGGGCCAGCAACTGATACATCAATGGGCCAGCTAAGGGCCACGGGACACCGGGGTACTGGTCCAGTACGAAATGCCAGCACTGGCCCATTACTTTCAATGCCGGGGAGTATGTGCTTTACCAGTACTGGCCTGTATAAAAATGTTTGCTGGGGTATTATATATTTCATTTTTTCGCTCAAGTGCAGTGGCGGCGCTAGCTCCTAAAATCTGGGGGGGGGGAGCAGGAAATTTTTGAGTAAAATTTAGGGGGGCCAAGAAATATTTGAAATCATTTTTATCGTTTACACATGAAAATACAAATGATGACCTAAAAAAAAGTTTTTCACTTCTAAAATACATTTTCCCCCAAGCAACTGGGGGGCCAGAGCAATCCCCCCGGACCCCCCGCTAGCGCCACCCCTGAATAATTGCCAACCAAGCACAGAAAATAAATTACCTTCTTATAAGGAGGCATAGTAAACTACAAATTAAAACTAATATTTCTTCGCACTATACGTATACACGTACGTAGGCGATCACTGAAAGACAGCCGCGAAGACATAAATATGCAAAAAATGCAATTATTTTATTGCATTTTCCAAAAATTTTCTTCCGGGGGAGGAACTCCCGGACCCTCTTTTCTTCCACAAACTATTGAATACTTAAATGAAGAGGTATCTTAGTACTTATGATTTTTCATAGCCATCATTTAGAATATTGAGACAGTTTAGACAGATTTTTGTCATAAAAATCAACTAGTTTCTCACTGTTGTTTTCATTTGGTTTCTATCACCCAGAAATTTCTTGAGATGGGAGAATAAATGATAATAACTTGGCGCAAGATTGGGACTATATGATGCGGAAAAGTGTCCCAGTGAAATTCGGGAAGTCAAGTATATATATTATATTTCAATGTATAAATGAACCGCCTCGATAGGGGTCCGCCAACTTTAAAAAACATAACTGGAAATGCCAAAAATATTGGGAAACACTGACCTATATCATCAAATTGTATTTCGTTTATTATATTCGCGTACCAACTACGTATTTATGACGAGAATATGGTCCTTTTTTACTAAATAACAAAAATCAGCTTGATACAAGGGCCATGGTAAAATTTTCAGCCAAAATTTTGCCGTGGTGTCAGTTGGGGGCCACGGTCCTACACCCCCTTGTTATAGATAAGCATCATAAGTGCCCCACCCCTAACCATGAATCCTGGATACGCAACTGGCCACATATAAAACTACTAAGAGCCGCATTCGGCCTGCAGTTTACCCACCATTGCGACAAAACTTCCCTGTAAATAGAAAAATGAAATTCGGGGAGTATTATCCTTCCATGACATGAGCAAGCAATAAGAAGGGATTTTTCTAAATTAGACCCCTAAGGGGATGATAAGGGGTAAAATGTTTTTTCACGGATTCCTCCATATCTCTTAGAACAGATTGATTTTTCTTAATGGGTTACACATACAAATGTTTTAAAACATATTTTACGATTTTGCCCTTATCAAGCTCTAAAAGGATGAACTATAAAATACATAATCTACCCTTACTTAATCTACATCAGTGGCGGCTCCTCATAAAGAGCCAAGCAGCCAAGGCCCTACCATTGCAAAATTATGGCAACAGCATCACAAATTCAAATCATTCAAAAGCTTTTAGTTTCTTTAAAAATATCGATAAATACAAATAAACATATACGCGTTTAAGTATGGAACGCTGCTATTTCTTTGAATTTGATGCGACGAAGCACACTTTGTATTTATTTAGGCAGGCGAGCCAAATCGAAACTGGTTCCGTTTTCAGAGAGTTTGAAGGCCGCCGCGGAGAGTCGGGGGAAGAGCGAGTGGTCAGACTATGCGCTAGATTTAAATTACAGCGGAGCCAGCCGTATCTTGGCTCGTTAGTTTGAATTACGCTTGTATATAGAAAGCGTCGCGTATTATAGAGTTTTTTTACTGTGTCGTGTGTGTCTGTGTGTTGTTTTGTGTTACTATTAGAAATAAACAGTATCAATAACCTTTTGAAAAACATTTTCTTAGTATTCCCTCGAGGAAAAACTTGAAATAAGACAACTGAGAAGATCGATACCGAATTTGTACATTTCAAAAACTCAAAGAATGTTTCTGATTCTGCTTCTAAAACACGGACAAGATAATTTAATAGAAATATTTACTTAAAGAACAATTGGATTTGCGTATGCAACGAAGAGAAAGCTGTTTTTTGTTTTCCTCTCGGTTTATTTGGGGGAGAATTAACATGTACGAAGAACGGTGTTACGGATTAAGTGCACATCTGAGATTTTAGGAAGCCACTTCCATTTAATTTAAGTATCCGTATTTAGGTAGATAAGTACCCGCGATAAGTAATTAAGGCATTTTTCATTTTTAAATGACTTCTCAGTTTGCCTATATTAAAATTTTTGCGTCGGTGTTTTTTCAATTGATAATAAACGAGGTAATAAATTATTGCAAGCTGATCTACGTTCGGGGTGAATTATAGTATCTTTTGTATATTTTTGTATATTCTGTGTTTGTTGAGTTATAGCCTTCGTTTTTGGCGTGTAGGTGTTTAGATTGACTTTTTATATTTCACTCCTACATGGGTAAATTGGCATTCTTCATTCAAGAGGACGTCCCCTGAACGTAGATGCTTGAAATTTGGGGAGTATATTTCTTTCAAGGCGTAAGTACCCACAACGAAGGCATTTTTCGAAATTCAACGACTATGGGGTGAAAATATTTTTTCACCGTTTCGAAATTGTTTAGGTCAGATGACATATCGACTTGGTTTTTCTTTACAAAGGTTACCCATACACAACCCCTAAAGGCACGAATCTAGATTTTGGTGTGAATTATATAATCCTTCATATCTGATGTGTTTGTGGTGGTAAAACATTCCTTTCTGATATACAGGTGTATTTTTAAAATATTTGGAATATTTTTATCTGTCTGTTTGTACGGGCAACACGACAAAATGGCTAGTTTGATTTTCAACACACCTTAAGGTGAATCCGGGACAGATTATAGGCTATATTTCGTATCAGAATTTTAATGTCGAGGGTTTTGGTGGTGAGGACGAAAGAAAAACAGTTTTATTTGGTATAGGTAACTCTAAATCTATTATAATCACTCTCGGTTTTTTAGTTAGAAAGACCTTAAAAACTGACGAATAGCTACCCTTATATAATACTTATATTTGAGTTTTTGAGAATAATTTATCGGAATTTTGTCATTGTTAGAGAATGTCTAGTAATCTTTTCCGCAGCTATGAAAATTATATAAACGTCTTCTTTGAACATTATTGAATAAAACGAAAGAAAAATTATGTAAATCAGTGGACCTGAACCGACATAAGTACAGAGTCAGATTATTATAATTTATGCGTTATTCTGTTAACATTTCAATTCCGCAGCCTAGAAAATCTTGGATTATGGAAGGACGGAGAGATTTCTATTCAGACTAACGATCATCTATATATTCATAATCGATCCATATATACAAATCTATATAAACAAATCAAACTGCTTACCGAAATATTTAAGCACATCACCAAGATGTTAAAAAGGTTTGATGTTGCAAACACATGGTACTTTCATAAATGTAGACAAATATAAACAAGCATATTTCAAATTTTTAATTTATTTTATTTTAATTATTATCCTTGTAGTCAGTAGCGGCTGGTGAGTAAAATATTTGGGGGACACTTTTTTTCCCATATATATCTATTAAAATATAGTTATACGAGAAAAAAGTAAATAAATAAAAAATACCTGAAAATATGTTCTTCAACTAGAAAAACTGACAAATGTGGCACTTTTATTAAGATTTATAGTCAATATTATTATTATCATTTTTGTAGTTATTACTTCTATTATTATTATTAAAATTGCAATATTATTAAGACAATGCTTTGTAGTCAGAAACATAACATATTTGGTTATTAATTAAGCAGATATCTACACATATTCACATGTATTTAAATATTAGATTTAACCTTTTCGTTATGTTCTTTAATTGAACGTTTATACGCAGTTTCAAGTTGAAATCGTATATTTACCGATCCCAGCATGGCAAATTTGACCGAATAATGCATATGTTTATGAGACACATTATGTTTAAGAACTTTTATCTTTGAAATGTTTAATATCTTTAACACTATTTACTGTCTTTATTTCATATGCGTCTGATGGGCAAATCAAACACAGGAAACAAAAAAAAAAAACATTTTATTTATCACATCCACACAACCAACTTGCATTTAAATATTGTTTTTCACTAAACTTTCTATTAAATATTCTATTGCCATTTTTATCCTGTTAGGAAATATTCAATTTTGGCCGACGAGAACCCATATTTTTACCGACCTCCAACATATATAAGGGAGGTATTGTGATCATACCGATTTCGAGATTTCGATGGATCTCCACGAATTGAGGTCCCTACATAACGTTTTGACTATTTTTAGCATGATGTCTATCGGTCTGTCTGTCCGTCCGTCTGTCCATCTGTCCGTCCGTCCGCCTGTCTATCTGTGTACACGTGTAGAGCAAATTCGGCTAAAAGGATTTTTATGAAACTTCATATTTAAGCTTCTGCCATCAATGGCACGAGTTGATCAATTTTTGGTAAAAATCGGTTGACTAAAAATGGGAGTTTACTCGTGTCGATTTTAAGATTTTTGCGAATATTTAGCAACAGAAAAATATTTCGAAAAAATTTATTTAACAAAAATTGCTATAAATGCAATAACTAATAACTTTTATTTGAGATGTTTTTTGATGAAACGAAAAATTTCGAAAAATTTGTCGTAAATTCTTGTAAAATTTTTTCAGTCTCAAATAAATAATATCTCTGTTAGAAAATATTAGGTCAAGTTATTTCTACTCTGCTGCTAGAATATATTTTATACAAGTACTTTATAATGACGGTCGGTTCTGTGGTGACAGCTGATTTTTTGTTAATAATTTTGTTTCATAGTTAAGCACGTTAGTTTTATTAAAATATACAGTATATTTTAATAAAACTAACGTGCTTCATTCGATTCATTTTCACGTTTAAGTACTTGTCACAAATCACAACGACCGAACTAAGCTACGGGACACCGGCCGTAATTCACTAATACATACAACACTAACCTTCGCCGCTGTTGCCGTTACTAGTAAATTTTTGCTACACATGTAGATAAGAACATTAGATATTGCATGTGGCAAAGCTGTATCTTGGGACACTCCGTGGAGTGTCCAACAACGCTCGGAAGAGCGTTGTTGTCTTGATTTAAATTTTTTAAATCTAACATTTATATGAAAAATCTTTGAATAAGAAATAATAAAAATAAAAATATGCAGATATATCTAGCTACTTTAATGCAATTTTAAAGAAGTATAAATTAAGTATTAAATTTAGGTTTTTTACTAAAAATTTTTAGGAGGTCACTGTCCCAGCGCCTCCCTGTCTCAGCCGCCACTGCTTGTAGTTGCTTTATATTTAATTATAGAGAGTTCTGGGGAGGGGCTGCAGCCCCCCCTTGAGTGCGCCACTGGTATACTGTATATTTATTACAAACAGATGTTCGTACTCTAAGCAGAAGAGTGGTACACCATTGATTCGCGTTATGCGTATGCGATGCGTTTATGTTGTGGACCTATTATAAACGAGACTTTAGAGGGACTAATATTTTCGGGAAATGTAAAATAAAAGTACATTACAATATCAATAATATTTATTTGTATTTTATAAAATCAGGTACAAAATTATTACACATATTTACACAAGCAAAAAATATTTAGTATAAATATAGATGTTTTTGCTTGTATAATGTTAGTTAGTTAAAATTTTTAGCGCACAGCAACAAAAGCTATTAGAGTCTAACGCATCCCATCTAAATGATTACACTTTTTTTAGTATTTTGTGTAATCATTAGATGGGCTGCGTTAGGCGCAAATAGCCTTTGTTGCTGTGAGCGAAAAATTTTAACTAACATTACACAAGCAAAAACATCCATATTTATACTAAACATATAAATGCATAGATCCATAAATACAATAGATTCCGCCGATTGGGCTACCGGCTATTCACAGCATCAATTTATTTATAACAAAAACAAAACTTGGTATGTAAGCTAAATTTGGTTCGTTTATTCTAGCAAACTTACCGCTTAATTTGGAGAGTGACGCCCGTAATTGAACGGAATATATATATAAAATAGCGCCTTACATTTAAACTTATTAATTCTTCTTTAGATACCACACGGAAAGTGTGTGTTTGTTAAGAACTTATTGTAACTTCCGTCTAATTGGTACAGCAATTTAATTATCGTAAACTTATAAGAGAAATATCAAAAGAATCACAATATAGTAACGAACAGTTTAGTCCGCCAGAATTTTCACCAAACACACGTCGCGAGAATTCCTTTGAAATGCATTTTGTTGAGATTTTTAAAAAGGGAGAATTCAAATAATAAAGTTTTAGAAATTGTACGTTTACAGCACGTATCTGTAGAAATATATTTTTTAAATGGTTCATTGCCCAAGAAGACATTTGTTCAGAGTTATTGCTTAATAACTTTGAACACTAGCATCTTCTTGAACAAAGCTAAACCCTTTTTCACCGAAATGCCTAAAAATGACGTCTCTCTGAAGAGGAGATCAGTCAGTATTCGGTCTGCATAGCATTAACATCTAATTTGTTGAATTATTGGAGAAACTGGTTCGGCATTCTGGTGGACTACTCGATTCTGTGTGTTTTATTTTATTTATTATTTTTAAAATTATGTTAATCTTTCAAACTTAAATTTTTTTGTAGCTATTAATAAATTGTATACTATTAATAAATTTAATTCATTAATTTTAAACCATCTTAACGTGTGTAAACCTTCACCTTTAAGAACTTAAATGAACAGCTAAGATCCAGACTTATTACACGATGCCTGATCAGTCCGTTGGTAAGTACATATACATATCATTTAATTCACATATCATAATAATGAACCCTGGATAACACTCACGCCTACTACCCGAACTCCTTTAGTCAGAAATCTCATTTCAGTTTGAGATAAGACTATATAATATCACAGGCTCGCTACCTAGTGGACAATAAATTGTATGTTGTAAAGTAACGTGGCGGGCTCGCTACAATATTTATAAAAAAAATAATAAGTTGGGTTTGGTGAATTAGGTACGATATGTACGAAACCAGGTGTATTTTTCACATAAAAACTCAATATAACATAGAATAACAATGAATTTAATAATAGCTTCGAACGCCTAGGTGGCACAAAAAAGCAGAAGTGAGTTCTCTATTTTTAAATCTTAAAGTCACGTTGTCAGCGTGACATTTCGCTCCGTCCTATATCCCTGTAACAGGTACTCAGTGGAGTGCTGGAGCCGGCCAGCCCCTACTCGGGCGAGCCGTTTGTAAATTTCAACAATTTTCCGGGTCGTCTGTTAAAAATATTTATTCCAATTGATAACAATTAAGCGACGCTAAAACCGCTTTTGTTGTTTTTTTTTTTTTTTATTTCACGTTTATGACATTTGCGACTAAGACAATTAGCCAGGACAATTGGGCAATTTTAGAATGAACTGTGTGCGAAGCGAAGTTTCATTCAGAGTGTAAAACTTTAAAAACTGAGGTTCTAATTAGTACCTCGACGGTTTCAAACATGTACCTCAAAACAACAAAATATTTTATATTAAACCGTTATTGTAAGCATATTAAATGAAATGCAGGCTATATTTAATTTATTGCTTTTGCCATTACGATTGCCATTTTGATTGGATGTTTGTCGAATAATGCATTCGTGCGTCCTACAGTTAACTATCTGGGATTTGTCATCCGCGAACTGATCTAGCATGAAAAGAAGAGTTGTACAGACCGTTTCATTATTATTACTTTTTTTTCAGTTTCCCGATTGATAATTATATACCAACACACCATTGCAGGTACTCATTATACTTATTATTAAATACTTGAGGTTGACTCACCTCCAGAGGACATAACAAAAAATTAAATTTATTAAAAACGTAGTGTTTACTATGCTTCATTTGTAAACAAAGATTTTTAGTTTTTTATTTAATTAAGACTTTTGCAAATCAAATAAAGTGTGGGTTCCTATTTACTACACCCATATTACAATCTTGTCAGCTATACACATAGTGTTTGCGGCATAAATTTAATACTTCTATATTACTTATTCTACTCAGATTTTTACTTCCCCCAAACAAAGATTCTCTTATCACAACTAACACATTTGCGAGAATTACAAAGACGCCAATAGATATTCAATGTGGCTGCCTAGTTAGTAGTGTTACCTATAATCAATAATCACATATATTGTAAAAAAAACTTTATACAAAATGATCAGAGAATGACTTTTGTGCTCATCTGTGTCACCTTGTTAGTAATTTCATCCACGTTCGAAGCTATTGTAATTAACCTTTAGATGTCTTAAAATTGTAATGAACACAATGTACAGTTCGTTACACCAGGCTTCCTATCTGTTTCCTAATCAATAATTAGGTTTAAATTATGTTGATGAAGGTGTTTTAGCTTTACTTTGACAACCGTGTTGCCATCTATTACCCAAAACTTCATAAAAATCAAAGTCTGTGTTACATTCGCTACAAGTCATAATATCAGAAGTAGGATGAACAGTCAGTAAATGATTTTTTAAGTCTGCAATTTTAAGAAAATCACTATCGCAAGACTTACATGCATACGAAACACTTTCTTTGAATAACGTAATAAAATTAGATTCCATTCTTGTTAGATCATCCACGTCTGATTTTTTTTGTTTAAAAATATCGAAATACATAAATGTACCATCGGGTTTAATAAGATTTTGGGTTATCGAGCAGAAATTTAAACCAAATTCTATCCTCGGAAAGAAAATTTTCCGGAAATTGAACGAACCACCACTGAAAAAAAAAAGAAAAATATATACCTAGTCTGCTTATTTAGTTTAAGCGGAACTAAATTTTAAAATCTTTCAAAAATACTTTTAACGATTGAATGAGGCTTTTGATCATTTTGTTTAGCAAAAGTCCACTTCAATAGATAAAAAGTGAGCTCGTGACAACTTAAGAAAATAAAAAATCCATTTAGTTCCGCTTAAACATTTAGAATGTCAAAGTTCTAAATTACATAAAAAATTTGTCAGTTGAAAAACATTGTGAAATGGTTGGGATATTATTAAGCAATATTAAAACAATAATAATTAATGTGTATAGATCTCCATCTGGAGATTTAAATTTATTTCTGGAAATTGTGGAAAAAGCTTTAAGTAGTATTAAACCGGGATATAATATAATAATTGGAGGGGATTTCAATGTCCATTTTAATACAACAGATTTAGATACGTTAGTACTCTGTGATATGCTTGGCGCGTTTCATCTGCAAAGATTGGTATATTTTAACACTAGAGGAAACAATTGTCTCGATAATATATTTTCAAATAATACGACTAATACCGATGAAATATTTGAGGTGATAAACTCATTTTCAGACCATAAAGGGATGGGACTAAACAGAACTATTATCGAGACTGTTGAACCCCAATCAGACACAAATGAAAATAACTTGTATCGACTAATAAATAGTAGCACTATGTATAATTTTTATAACAAGTTAGCTGAATTAAATTGGGATCTTGCATATAATGGTAATTTAACACAGGATTCTTGTAACGACATTTTTAATAACTTCTTAAAAAGAGTCCTGGATGTATTTCAATATTGTTTCCCCCAAAAACAAGTTAAACACAATAAGAAAAATTTAATTTGGTTTAATAACAGACTGAGACAGTTGAGAAACTTGTCTCAGTTTTTTCATAATTTTTATATGCAAAACCCCAATCCAGAGACAAAGGCAATACGAAATCAGGTCAGAAACCTATACAGGCAAGAAATTAAAATATCAAAAATAAAAGCTAACTCTGAATATATAGATAATTCTACTAACACGTCGAAGGCAATGTGGTCCATAATAAATAAATCTCGACCGCAAAATAAAAGAACCGAATGTACAGAACATCCTAATGTAATTAATGATTTTTTTATTAACATCTCAAATAATTTAATAAAAGACCAGCCACAGGGAAACTTAGACCCAATAACTTTAATCAAACCTTTGATAAGTAATAATGAAATACCCGTATTCACTTTTAAAGAAATCACACATAACCAAGTGAGAGACGCCATCGCCTCACTAAAAAATAACAAAAGTAAAGACGCCTACGAACTAAGTGCTTTTATTATAAAATATGTTAAGGATTTGTTTATTGATCCGTTGACTAAGATTTTTAATATGTCTTTAAAAACAAACATGTTTCCACCAGTTCTTAAGTTATCAAAAGTTATACCAGTTTTTAAAGGCAAAAGTAAAGATGACTTAAATAACTTCAGACCCATATCCTTAACTCCTATTTTCTCAAAAATTTTTGAAAAAATTTTATTGTGGCAGTTACTTGATCATTTTGAAAAGAATAACCTGTTAGATAACAGTCAATTTGGCTTTAGGACTGGCAGATCTACAAGTCATGCTATTCTAGATTTCATTGACTTTGTAGCACTAACTCTAGAAAAAAGGTCTCATTGTATGGCAACTTTTTTAGATCTATCAAAAGCCTTTGACTGTGTCCCACATGATATTTTAATCAATAAACTAAATCAATATAACATTAGCCCTGACAGTTTAACACTTTTAAGATCGTATTTAGAAAATAGGAAACAGTATGTGTGGGCTAATGGTCAAAAATCTGAAGAGCTATTGATAACATCTGGAGTACCGCAAGGTTCCATTCTTGGTCCGTTACTGTTTTTAATTTACATGAATGATCTTCCGATGTATATGAAAAATGCCAAGACTATCTTGTATGCGGATGATACTACATTTTTAAATGAAAATCCTAACTATGAACAGTTAGTTGATTGTAATAGATTTATGACAGAATGTAGTACTGAATGGTTTAGTGCTAATAGACTGGCGATCAATGAAACTAAAACACAAAATCTGCTCTTCTCACTCAGGATGTCATGTGACGATATTAATAAACCGGTAAAGTTCTTGGGAGTTACAATAGGAGCAAACCTCAGCTGGGAGAAACATGTAGAGGTGACTTCCACAAGTTTATGCAAGGCAATTTTTTGCATTAGAAACCTTAAACTGAAAGTCACTCAAGATGTTCTTCTATGTGCGTATTACTCCTTATTCCAGTCGCACGTTACGTACGCATTATTGGTGTGGGGCCATTCGTCACATGCGACCAGAATTTTTGGATTGCAACGTCGTGTTATTAGGATTATCAGTGGTTTAGCCTACAGAGAGGATTGCAAAAATGCGTTCATTGCTTTGGGTATTCTGACTTTTCCCTGTCTATATATATATTACTGTCTGACTCATGTGCATTTTAATTCAATGGACACCCATCTTCAAAAGGATGTTCATAATTATAACACAAGGGGTAAAGACTTAATACGTCCTAATTATATAAGACTATCAACAACAAGGTATTCATTAAACTATTTTGCTGTTAAATTTTATAATGTACTACCAAGTGAGATAAAAAGATTTTCAAATAATAACTTTGCCTCAAAGATAAAAGGTTATTTGAAGAACAAGGCATATTATAGTTTTGATGAATACCTATTGGGTGATTTCAGTGCACTGAGAGAGTAGTCATGAGCCTTTCTTCTCATCATTATTTCTTGACAAATTATTTTTTAAAGACTTTTATATATATGTATATTTTTTTTTTTTTTTAATTGTATTTTTCATTTTTTATTTAATTAACCATGTATACTTATGACGATTGTAAAATATTATAATTTATTGTTAACATGAATAAATATTATTATTAGAATAGACTATAGTTTAAAAAAATAATTTGTTATTTCACACATTCGAAGGTAATTTGTATTTAAAAAAGGCCAACACAATATTGTAGGTTTGATAAATAAAATAATAATCCATCACGCATATTTCATCACCTCACTACTATTCTAGTAGAAACATTGGACCGTTCGGGTACTATTCTACTTTAGCAAACTCACCAGGCAGTGTTGCCAACTATAGTAAAATTAAAACAAGTAAATTTAAACTAAAATCACAATAGAATTAAAATTATCGTACATATATAATTAGCTAATGTGTGTTTGTGATCTGGGTAACACTGTGATGTCATTTTTCCTAAGGCTCTCGTGATTGACTAACTGGGGACTCTTGATGTTTCTTGATTGACAGGTATTTTGCAGATTTATTCTCTAAGAATCTACGAATATAATTACATATAGAAATGTGTAGGATTTCGTAGGCATAAACAAGAAATTATAGATAATTCTCTATGATTGGACCGATATGAATAATATTTTGCAAATTTATTCTCTAAGAAACTGCAAATAAAATGACATATAGAAATGTCTAGTGACAAGAAACTTTAGGCACTCCTACATCCTTCGATTGATATGAACAATATTTTGCAGATTTATTTTCTAAGAATCTAAGGAGAGTAAAACAGCGAAAGAATGTCGCGCTTATAAAAGAGTGTCTACACATAGTGACGCGTTTAAAATCGAGCAGAAAGTTCACAAAATTATAATGGATTTTTTAACAGAAAACTCTTCCCTCAAAATTTGGTATTTACTAAAAAATAAAAATAAACACACTAGAAGGTGCAATGTTCACAGAATAAATAAAAGTAGACATATACATGGTGAATTTCATCATTTCTATATGCAACTCCGCGAACATCCAGAGAAGTTTCATTCTTATTTTCGCATGAGTATTTCAACGTTGGATTATATTTTGGAAAAAATTCAACATAAATTGGTTAAAAATTGACAAATTTCAATCGGAACCTACTATAAATACCTCCTATAAATGAGAACTACTTGCAAATGCCGCAATGTCCATTTTAAACAACTATTTTAGCAACGATGATAGCAGAGAAATCAAAATTGTTTGAACGCGTCGCTTTGCTTGACTATAACAACGATATAACTATCGCTGCAGTACGCTCCACTATGCGCGCGTTAACAGGAATTCATTTATTTAATTTCGCCGCTTTGCTCTCCGCTTTCATCGCTGCTTTGCTCTCTGCATCACTATGTGTTTAGCCTTAGCGAAAATATAGCTCTTAGCTCTCCAGTCAGTATATACCTTGGCTTAATTAAAGAATGTTGCGTCAATTAACGTTATGTCCGCGGGCCGTGTCTCTCCCGACACTTATTTTTAAATGACACGCATTGAGCGGCTTTTTAGGATTTCCTAGGTATAATCAGAAACAGCTATAACATTGAGGTCCAGCATATGGCCTATGGGCCGTACCCGGCCCGATATTAATTTTTAAACGGTACGCATTAATCAGCTTTTTAGGATTTCCAAGGTATAATCAGAAACAACTATACCATTCATGTCCAGCATATGGCCCGCGGGCCGTATTCGGTCCGATACTAATTTTTAAACAACACGCATTGAGTGGTTTTTAGGATTTCCTAGGTATAATTAGAAACAGCTATACCATTGATGTCCAGCATATGGCCCGCGGGCCGTACCCGGCCCGACATTTATTTTTAAACGTCACGCATTAAGCAGCTTTTTAGGATTTCCTAGATATAATCAAGAAACGTTTTTGTTTTGTTAATATACTCAGAATCATGCAAATTTTAATAATTGATTCCTGCTTATATTGATTTTTATTCGATATCAGTTTGCCAACGTTGTTGGCAACGGGTCTGCTAGTTTATAGTAATGCTTAATTTTCAGTTAAATAAATCTATTTAAATAAGCTACTTTCACAGCTGATTAACGAGTAAAAAAGGGGGTTCATAATTTGGCATCCTACACCACTTCTTTATTATAAATGCATAAACAATGATACACAATTTTAATTGGGCTAATATGGGGAAAGTAAAGTACTGTGCACATAAAAACTGGGTAGTTAGGTTAGGTTTAGTTAGTAACAGTCTAAGACAGCAGAAGTCGAAAATCTCGAAATAAGTTTAAAGGAATTTGTGAAAATGGTGGTATAAGGTGTAATTCTGTACTTTTATTTTGTAAAGTAAGCTTACTTTGAGCCTTTCCGCTTCTGTTGTCCTAGATTTTTACTAAATAAATCTAACCTAATTATCTTGTTTTTAGGTGCACAATACTTTATTTTCCCTCACATAAGCCCAATTAAAATTGTGTATCATCATGCGTTTATAACATGGTGGTGTAGCGTGCCAATTCATTGTCCACCTGAGTTAAAATTTAAAAACATATCCATTCAATGCATGATAACTACAACAGGAAAAAGTGGAAATAAATAATATTATATTAAATTTAAACTACATTTATATGTTAACGCTATAGTTGCAGTAGAAATTAAATGAATATTACTTATTTCTTTATATCTTATAAATAAACTCATTTAATAAATTGATATTAAATTTAAATTATTAAAATTGAAATATTAAGGTGCCTGTCCACTTGAGAGTATCGCGAGAGTAACTCTCGATAGCAACTCTCACGGGCTGGTCCACTAGAGAGCTGATTTCGACCGGGTGTACTCTCGAGAGTACCCGGCGAGTTGCACGCCGAGAGAGAGAACTCTCAAGCCTATGTCCACTTGATCAGTTGTGGAGAGTAGTCAAGATGGCGTCGTACTATAGAAAGATCGCAGCAGCTGTAATAATTCTAACTATTTATAAAAAAAGAATAAAGTTGAATAAAAAAAAAAAATCTGCTAGATTAAGTCATGGATTGATAGAAGAAGTGTTTTAGGTGCCATCAATAATTTCTGGAAATCAAAAATGAAATGGTGCTGCATCTATTTTTAATAATAAAATTGAATTGATTAATATTATTAATAAAATTGCAAATAAAAAATAGTTGAAGCTATAGCTTGTACTTAACTATATTTAATAGAAAATTTAAAGGAATATGATTTTTCTTTTTTGTTAATAAAGGAATGTAAATTAAAAGAAAGGAAAGCAAATTAATTTCTAATCCTATTCATGCCTCTATTCATGAAATTGAAGAAATAGAGATTATTGTTCCTGTAAATAAAGTTGAAAAAAAAAAAAAAAAAAAAATAGATATTAAAAAGAAAAAGGTTATTGCCTTTATATTTGGGATATGTACCTAAAAGCTTAATCAGCATATTTTGTTATTAATTACATTTTAGTAGATGATGTACAAAGTTTTTTGATACTTTAAAAAATAGTTTAATTCAATTAAATATAATTACTAAAATAATTTAATAAGTTAGGGCCGGTTTCTGAAAAGTCAGTTAACTATGGTAACAACTGACTAATGGTCAAGTCTGACTAAGGGTCAACTTTATTTTGCGTTGCATAAACATTTTTTAAAGATTGGTCAGTGGAACAATTGGTTTACTATGCAGATATTTTTTGCTAATGTGAACTGTACTTCAAGTGATAGTAATCAGCTGTAAAGAATTAAAACGTTTTAAAACGAACTAAAAAAATGTATTCACGAATACCAGACTTTACCAACACAGATAAAAACATTTTTCTAGATATTGTCGGTAAGTAAGTATACATATATTTTTATTTCTTTTGAAATCTAAATATTTTTAAACTATTCTTAAAACATAACCTAAAATTTGTATCATCATTTTTCAGATATTCCCATATTACTGAAGACAAAAATGTGATAATTGAACAATTCAAAAGAAAGAAATTATGGTACCAGATTACAGATGAATTTAACTCAAGTTGCGTGAAGAGACACAAAACAAATTAAATATTTGTATTTTAATTAAAAAAAAAAAAATAATAATAATATAGTGTTGATACCGATGGAAACAACAAATTATTGAAAATATGTCGATAACAGTATTTTAGCCTATATATTTTACAACCACCTCCTGCCTACCTAACTGATTCAGAACTGGCTTTAGTTCATATTTTTATCAAGTTGAACCAGAACCAGAACCTGAAATGCAACAAGAAATTAATCCTGAACCTTCCAATCGTAACAAAAAAAAAAGACAAGCAAGAAACATAATTTAAAAAAATAATAATAATAACACATTATAAAAGTTTATTATAAGAGTAAATACCAGGCTGCGCTAATAGAGAAAAATAAAGCAAGAATGCTGTACAATTATGACTTAAATATAAATTGAATTAGAATTAATAAAAAAATTAAACTATAAAAAATAATAAAGTGGTTTTGTTTTAATTATTACATTACATTATATTAAGTTAAGTTAAAACTCAATGTAGATAAAACCAAAGGAATGATATTGGGAAATAAAAAATTAGTGCAAACTTGGCAAAACGATGATTTTCATGTTTTAATTGAAGGTGTAAATTTACAAATAGTCGAGAAAATTAAATATTTAGGAATAATTGTGGATAACAAATTAAAATTTAAGGAACATATCAACTACGTGTGCAGCAAAATATCTAAAAAATTGGGAATTCTTCGTAGATGTAGCGAGTATCTATCGACATGGTCTAGAAAAACTGTATATAATAGTATTATTCTTCCACATTTTCATTTCGCAAGCACAGTCTTGTATTTGGCAAACGCAGGTGACATTGAAAGGCTTCAACTCCTGCAGAATAAAGCTATGCGTGTGATATTAAACTGTGACAGGTATACTAGTGTTACCGCAATGTTAACAAGGTTGAAGTGGGTTAACGTGAAGAGATTCTGTGAGATGAAGGCATTAACATTTATTCACAAAATCAGAATAGGTTTAATGCCTTCTTATTTCAAGAATATGTTAATAACACATAAAGAAGTCCATGAACATAACACTAGAAGCAAAAATAATTATTATTTGGAAGGGAAAAAATATAAAAAAAGTCAAAATTCTTTATTTTTTAGTGCTATTATTAAGTATAATAATTTACCGGAGGAAATTAAAAGTATTAAAAAAATTAATAATTTTAAGACTAAAATTGTAGAGTTAGTTAGTTAGTAATTATGTCATAAAATTAAGAGCACAATTGTATTTTTTACAAAATATTAGCTTATGAAAGATTTATACAAAAGTTTTAATTTATATAAATTTTTGTAAATTTTATAAGATGTTTATATAGCAGATATGCTAAATAAAGTTATTATTATTATTATTATTATATATTGTATTAATTTTTTTAGGGTACACCAATAAATGTTTGGATTAATGCACTTACGTACAGCCACATTGGTATCATTACCCTCTCAAATATTTGGTTCATCGCTCTGCAATAGTTCTACAGGAATTTCTATCGTATCATGCTGTTGTATACAAAAATTATGTAAAACGGCACAAGATATAATTGTCGTTAGGACACGGTCAATATTAATTGCCATTCCTGTTGCAACATGGGCCCTGTTAGAATTTTTCTCTACTCTTGTATGTGTATTCAAAGGTAGTATCAGGAAAAATTGTTGATAAGTGCACCAGGTGACTGAATTGGAATAGGTATATAATCTATTGCTCCGAGTACTTGTATGATATAAAATTAGTACTTCACTAAAGCCTTTTTTCGCCGTCTGAAGAATCTTATTTCATATCTTCTGTTGAGGGCAAAGAACATAGGCTGGAAGTTGAAATTTTTCTATTGCTCAAATAGGATACGGAAAAAACAATAATAGAAATCTAGAATTATGTACGAATAATCAAAATATGTAAATATATAATGATTATCTATGTGTTTAATAATTATTTACAGTGGTACAAAATAAATATATATATAAATTATTCATGTATTTAATATTTCTTTTACAATTATATTATAACGTTATTGAAATATCAAATTAAAAATTGATTTTGAATTTATAAGGAAATTTTGTAGGTTATGTTATATTAAAGTCACATTCATTAATAATAGTTAGGTGCATTTTCATTTTAAAACACAAATTAAGAATTTAATTTACCGTCTTCTTAATTAAATTACTTTTTTCTCTTATTTAGCCCCGAAATTATGAAAATAAAATTTATGAAAAAACCGAATATTAACGTAAATCGTAGTTAAACTGTGATCAAGGTATAGTCAGAAAAATTCCATTGTTTGACGCGAGTTCAAGTTGTGACCAACGTTTGTGCAACACTTAACCAAGGAAGCCTTGGTTGAACTCACGTCAAATGCGAAGTAAACTATGCATAGTTGACTTGTGGTTAACTTTGGATTGTTTTTTGTTCCTGCAACAGTTTACTAAGGCAACCGTAGTTGACCATTAGCTTATAGTTTACTGAGAATCTAGAAACCGGCCCTTAATGTTAGGCTCTACTTAATTATTTGGGGTAGTTAGTTATTAACAAAGGTAAAAATTTACATAATTTATTCTATCAAAATATTTCTTTTAATCAGGCACATAATGTTTTAAACTTCATTTTAATAAAAAAACATATATATTTTTATTTTTAAATTTAAACTAATTAATTATTTTTAATAAATCGGTAATCGACACATTTCACGTTCCACAAAATTTCCCGGAGTTCGTACAAGCTGATTAATTTATTTATTTCCTCCGGTGACGAATTTTTGAACATCTTGTAAGCAGACAGCTCTCGATAGCACTCTCAGGAATTCGAACACAGTTCGTATTTGGCAAGCTGCTATCGGAGAGTGTAGGGAGCACGTGTCCACTAGCGAGTACGTTGAGAGTAGTTAGCTCTGAGAGTAGCTCACCACTTTGCGCGAGTTACTCTCAGATGTATGTCCATTGGCGAGTAACTGCTATCGAGAGGTTCTCGCCACTATTTACTCTCAAGTGGACAGGCACCTTTACATTTTACTATTAGCAGCACTGCACGCATGCGCAATAAGATGGGTTTGCTAAAGTAGCATAGTACCGCCGTTCGCACCTATATGTCCTACTCAAAATTATTAGAAACACCCCTCATTTCAAAATAGTGAACTTGACCAAGACCAAGACCAAGACCAATATAGCGCACTTACCACTATTCTTTTTTTTTAAATATGAGTATAGCTTTAATTTAAAACCTTACTATCAATTCAAGAAAAATATACTCTTAAAAATATTATGTTTATTCTGGAAAATTGGATGGGAGATTTTTTTTTTTTTGGACACCTAGAAAAAAAATATTTTCATGATTTGAAAAAATCACGACAAAATAATTTTCATAACCACTTATTTGACAATGTACATTGCTGATTATTCACCGTCTGGGTACTTATTCTCAAATCTTGTGCATGGCTTTACTAAGGTGGAGCATAAATTGTTACTTTTAGTATTTTCGAATCTCGCATTCAACAGTTTTTATGCGTCAATGTGTCAGGTAGTTCAAAGTATGCGACATTACATGCCTAAAGTGAAAATTTGACATTTACCAAAGATTTTAAAAGTAATAAATGAGAAATGTATACGTTATCAGCATAACACAAATCTGTCAATATAAGGGGAATGAGGAATATACAAATCTAGAAGATCAGCTTATGCGCCACTTTGGCCGGTGGCGCGCAGCATTACTATTATGAAAAATTATGTATATGATTGTGGTACAATTGTCCAAACAAGTAACTGTCTTGAACTGTGTCTACAAATTGGTTGAACCTAAGCAGAAATAAACTTCCAATGAGATAAGTTGATTAATTTCGTATTATTAATTTAACCATTATCGTTAATGGAATGTATTTTTTTTTTTGAAATCTTTGATAAAAATGAAATTAAAAAATGTCAAATTTTATATTTAAAAACGACGCTTATAAAGCCATTAAATTTAGTTCAGGGCTTAATTACGCCCTAACATTACTAATAATAATAGCAAAGTATAAATCTTTGAAAATAGGAAGAAGAAAAAAGGTACGTAAGAAACTGATAAAATCAAGAATAGAAATAAATGGCCATAAATCATTTAAAAAGAAAGGCATGGGAGCAGAACTCGGATTAGCCACGTCAACTTGCCTCCATGTACTTCATTCGCAGTTACAGCATCCTTATGAAGTATCGATAGTGCAAGAATGTTGCCAACAGACTATGAAAAAAGAATATAAAAAAATTATGGGCACTACATAGTTTAACGAAAATATATGGGATGAATTTTTCGACCTATTTTTTTTTTCTTTCTTCTTCTTCTAGTGTCCCTTTCTTTCTTCCTATTCTCCTTCCGGCTTCCCTCTCCGATCTCCTTTTTTCTTGCCTCCAGTTCTCTTGCCTATCTTTCTCCCTGGCCATCCTCACTCATCAGTTCCTTTATCTCTTCCTCCCAGACTGCCATCTCTCTACATATCTTCGCTAAATGTTCCAATGTTTCTTCTTCTCCTTGCACATTCTGCAGAGCTTGTCCTCTGGCTTTACCCAGTACCTGTTGTTCCTCTCTTCATTGCCGCATCTCAACCTCGCTACCCTCCTGACTCAGTCCCTTGATCTTCCTCTTTTCCACTTCAGGTATTTCTGTTATCTCTTTATATTTTTGCTCACTCAGCGATTTGTCTATACTGTCTGTTCTTTCCTGCTTCTGTACCTCCTTATCCCTCTTTCTCAATTCTTCAATTAAAACTGTTCTTCCCTTTCTTTTTCTCTCTGCTTCTCTTACGTCCATTCCACACCTCCAAAAGTATTCTTTCCTTGTCTGTCCCCATGCCGACAACTTGCCTTTTTGCTCTTCCTTCATTCTTTCTTCCCAACATTTCCTTAGTCTTTTTGTTTTCTCTTCTATTCTGACTTTCTCTTCATATCAAAGCACCTGTTGGCAGTCCAATGGGTTATTAAATTAAATAAATAAATAAAAATAAATAAATAAATATTTCACTGCTCTCGCTCCGGTACCCAATCTCAGCTTTTCCCTCTTCATTTCCTCTCTCACAATATATCCTGGAGTCGTTCTATCTACCCCCAATGTCCACCTCATATAGCCCTCTTATACCCATCATCACCCATTCCTTCCATTAAATCCTCCCAAATCTCCACTTCGTACATATGGATACTCTTCACTACTGCATCGAATATCTTCATCCTCCACTTGACATCGTCCTTAAACCTCCTCTCCCCTATGCTCCATAGCTTCCCCATAACCAGTCTTGCTTTCTTTACTCTTTCCCTAACGTGTTGCTCTGCCATGTTGATCATCGTTAGCACGTATCCCAGGTACTTTATACTCTTCGCTTCTTCGATTTCTCTTTCTGACCATTCCCGTCTTACTTTCTTTCTCCTTCCTCCACCTTTTCCGTACCATCACCTTCGTTTTGTCTCTGTTGACCTCTAATTTCTTTCTTTTAAATAATTTGTCCGCTCGATCCATCATCATCCTCAGTTATTGTTCCTTCTCCGCCATCAATATCATATCATCAGCTAGTGCCCATAGCTTTATCCTTCCCACCACCACTCCTCCATATTGCCCAGGGCCGAATTTAAGATGAATGAGGCCCTAAGCTGAAACATTTTTGGAGGCCCTTTTTTTTATTAGTTTTATTTAAGATCGTACGTTTATGCAATTTATATGCCCGTCCAAAAGTGAGGCCCTAAGCTAGAGCTTGTTTAGCTTAATGGTAAATCCGGCCCTGGTATTGCCCCTTCCTCATTGTTTTTCCAAATCAGCACTTATGGGTTGAACAGTGTTGGGCTCAACCTGCATCCCTTATTCACCCAGCTTTGTTACTCTTCTTCTCCCACTCTCACTGTGCACCTCGTCTCTCTACATATTTATTTTATCCTTTTTACCGTATCTTCACTTACCACCTAAATCCCCTACCTAAATCCTGACTGCGTCTCCTGTAGTATCTCTTTATTTTCTATTTCCTCCATTAATCTCTCATTGAACAGTTGCATACACCTCATCAGGGTCACTCCTCGATAGTTCCTTGCAACATCCTTGTTTTTTTTTTTTATAAATCGGTACTATTACTCCTTCTCTCCAGTCTTCTATCCTTCTCCCTTCCATACTACTCGGATTATTTCTTCCAGCTTTTCCGCCACTTCCCCCCCCCAATATATGCATGCTTCGCTCTTTATCTTATCAGTTCCTGCTGCTGTTCCCATCTTCAGTTTCGTGATTACTCTCCTCACTTCCTCCCTTGATGTTTCTTCCTCATTTTCTTCCAATGCTCCTCTCTCTTTACTTCCTTCCAATACTTCCATGAAGTGTTTCCTCCAACTCTCTATCGTAATCTTTCGGCTTATTCCCACTTATTTCTTTCTAACCTTATTAATGTATTCCCACGGTTGTTTTTCATTACTTATCTTTTCCCCCTCATCCTGTTTCTTCTTCATGTACTTTTCCTTTTCTTCCTCGCATGTTCTTTTATATTGTCTTAGTTTTTCTTTGTATGCCTCTTCGTTCCCTACTCCATTTATCTTTTTCATCCATGTGCTTCTTTTCCGTCTTGGGACTGCGCCATTTCTTCTTTTCTACCGCTCCCTCTATTCCGTCTCTCAATTCTCTCCACACCTGATTCTTTCCATTCTATCTTCACGAATTGCTTCCATGTATTTTTCGATTCCCTTCTCTGTCCAATTCTGAGTTTCCTTTGCATCCTATCTTGCCTCTCTTTCTCCCTCTCCTAATCTCAATTATTATTGGTTGATGATCAGACTCGATTCTCTCCCTTACTTCAAACTTGCTTACTTTTTCCCACGCTCTCTCGTTAACTACAGCGTAGTCAATCGTTAATCTTGTCACTCTTTTATAATACGTCAATCTCCCTTCTTCATCTCCTTCTTTGTTTCCATTTAAAACACTCCATCCCTTCTCTTCCAGCCATTCAAGCATATCGTCTCCTTCCTTATTTCTCTTCTTGTCAATCGCACCTCTTGTCTCTCCATTTATTTCGCATCCCCTCACCCCTCCCGTTTCTTCTATTCATGCATTAAAATCCCCTCCCACTATTATCAGATTCTCCTCTCTCTCTTCCATTAATTATCCTTCCAATTCCTTCAGTTTTGCCTTACTTTCCCCTCTGTTGTACAGTGTGAGTATTCGCCACTCCTCTTTCTCTATGTTCACTCTTCTCTCTTCTACCTCCTCAATCCCATGCTCTTCATCTTCCTCTGCTCTCAACCACCACTTACACCGGTAATAATCCCACCTTGTGCTCTACCTTGCTTCTTTTCTTTCTTCGCTCCTTGGCATTTCCAGTCCCATCCTTTCGGCATCATTTCTTCCCAGCTTTCCCATTCTGTTGTCTATTAATTAGTATATAAGTCGAATATTTAAGTTGTGTAATAAAGACTTGAAACCACAACCAAATTCGTCTTCTATTTAATTATAACCACGTAACAATATGATATATACATTTTTAAAAATACTGACAAAATTTGTCATGCTAATGATAGTTAATATGAAAGATATGGATAATTTTAAACCGTTAGTACACTTAATACAAGCATATTAATAAGAGTACGTTAGTGATATATAAGTAATATTTATGATACAATGTGTGTATAACATGACAAGAATTTAATTCCTTTCCATTAGCATTAATTCAGAAGGCACTGATTGCAGATTTCTGTAAATTCAACTGCAGTCACGTAGGTATGCACATCCATATTCTCAATTTAAATAATACTAATAATAATAATCAACATTAAAAAACTTATATTTATTCTGTAGGGTGATGTGACTGCGGGATTTTAAATAAAAAAACAGTGTTAATGTTTTTAATGATTTAGTATTTGTAATGAAATGATGATGACCCTATGAAGAACTGATATTGAATTGTTGATGAGAACTGTCTGAAGGTATGTTCGTAACCGTCAAATGTTGTTCAATAGATGGTTGGTTTCTCGTAGTGGTCAGAATGATTTTATCTTTGGGTAAAAACAATTTCCAAAAATAAAGTTTAATAGACAGGTGATGACCTAAAAAGGTCCACTGAAATATAAGTGATAACCAAAAACAAAGAAAAAAAAAAAAACACGATGGCGCACCTCATCAGACCTCGCGCTCTTGGCACTTGCCCCGATGCCAAGGCGTTGCTACGACTCTATTGGATGTACGCTTCTATTTGTAAAATATAAAAATGGTAACTAAGGCTGTTAAATACAAAAGTGTTATTTTAAGGAAGTCCGCACAGGAAATTACCAATAAAATATAATTTAGAAATTCAGTACTTCTAAGAATATTGAATACCAAGAATTTCTGTTATAGATACGTCATCATGAACCATCTGCCGGTACATCACCTTCTCGCTAGAATTCTACATTATTTTTGTGATAAATACATGATAAAAGTTTAAAAACAAGGAAATAATAAAAAACATATAAACATAAAATATGTACAACAAACAACAAAACAAAAAGGAATAATATGATGTTGAAATATAAAAAAAAAAGAACTACTTGAAGAAGTCCGCACAGAAGATAAATATAACATATGATTTAGAAATTTGGTACTTCTAAGAATATTGTATTCTAATAATTTCTGTTAGATGCGTCATCATGAACCATCTGCCGCTACGATTTTATTATACATTATAGTATTGTTAACTGTTTATGTGACGGGGTCAAAACCAAAGTGCACAATCTAGACATAAAATCTGTTAACCGTTCGTATAAACCTCATAAATTATAAGTTTCTTATACAAAACTAACAATATGAAATAAAACTAGAAACAAATCTATACGCCAAAATTTGCAGCGAATTTGTATCTATCTATCTAATACTATATTTTTAACTGTAGAAAAAAATATATATTACAAAATGTTATGGCACAATAACTGAAAAATAGATTTCAGGAAACAATATTTTGTATTTTTTAAAATATATTTGTGAGTTTCAAATAACTTTTTTATTTACGTCATTTTGTGTTCAAATAAAGGCCGAACACATTTCGACATTATTGTTCGTCTAGAACACGCGTTCTTCAAGAAAATTTTACTCTCAATATATATATATATACATAGCAAGGTTCATTAAGATTTTGAAAATTGCGCCTATGACTTCCATTGGTTGTTTTAAGTCATATGCTCCCCTTGTTTCGTATACATGGCACATACAATGAAAATATAATTCCAACAATTCCAGATGGTTATTAAATTTACGCTCTTAAAAATTAAATGCAACATTTGCCAAAATATAACTAGAATTTTGACAAAATAATTTAAACAAAATTAAAATGGAAAAATACTAAAAATAAAATTGTCTCTTCTGCCCGGGAGCGAACCCTAGTTTGCTGGGTAGCAAGCAAGCAAGCTAACCATTAGTCCAGGATACACCTTCTAGTATAGAGTGTTACATAACTATAACTTTTGTACATCGTCAACAAAAAAACACAAAAAACGCATTATTTTCCGAATCTATTTATTTTTGTTTTTCGATGAGCGCATATTTGTTTATATTTTTAGGGGGATATGTTTTTTAATGTTTTAGTATTTTTCCTATGTGCGGGTTAAAGAGTTGTATAAGCATGCCAAATTTCAACTATCTAGGTTTAGCATTTTGGCTACAATTTTTACCGAACAGACAGACAGACGACAAAATGACGGTATAAGGGTTTTTTGCTCATACCTACAAAACCCTAAAAAGATAAAAAAAATTAAAGTATTTTAAGTATTTGCCAAGGGCGCCAAAAACATTGGTACGGCTCTGAATGCTACTGCTCCTCTGTTGAATTAAAATGTAAAAGTTTTGGAATAAGACTTAAATAACATTTATATAGCATTTCGGTAGTAATAAAATGCCCGTCCTTTCTGTGTATATTATCTACTATGCTTATATCTATAAATTAATTCTCGCAAATTATTCGGTTTAAATTAATTGCACAATTGCATGACTATAGAAAAAAAAATCATATAAAGTGATAGCAGCTCTTAGAAAACAAATTTAAAACCGAAAATATTCTTTCTTAAATGAATAAATAGTGCATGTTTTTCTTTCAACATAACTAACCATATTTAACAATTGAATAATATGTGTAAATGTTCCAAAATTTACTCGTTGTACAAACCTTCCGAACAATGTTATCAGAAACAAATTTGTTAAAATATTTGATTGCTTATAAATATTTTATAAATCATTTTATTTATTTATTTAGACAATAATATTGAAAATTCTATAACTTCTGGCAAGTTTTCATTTTCTTCGTCTAATTTGCATTTTAATTCCGGCAAATCACAATAGGATGCTGCCGTTATTTAGGCAATGCTGTCGAATATGCAGGAATCTCTCGACGTTTAGCCATTTGGCCATATTTCTTATTAAATACACACAATTGAGTCAAGCTATAAGGGCTTCTTGGTCATACCTCTCTCTCTCTCTCTTTCTTCTTCAGTCCATACACTTCTTACAGTGGTCTCACTGAGCTGTAGTTATCACTGATCCAATCCTTGGGAGCGGTGATAAATTTATTGTGATCCTTTTTTGTATTTATTTTATTTTTAATAAGCATTAGGTGATAACGACGAATATAAATATCTTTGCCTTGACCGGGATTCAAACCCAGGACTTTTAAGATGAAATGCAAGATCTGCGCTACTGAGGCCGACGTACCTACGAAACACTAAAATGCCACCAATTATTGCCGCACTAACAGTTTACTTCTATCAACGTGTAAGTAACTAAGAACGAATAAATATCATATTTGATAATATTGGATAATACTAATAATAAATAATACTTACTTATTGTATTCCAATGATATCACTGCATCTTGTTAAAAAATACAGACAGCTTCAAATAACCTCATACTGTTATTCACAAAATAAGAATACACAAATATTACATTGTGAGAAATGTTCGAAATAATAAATCGATGCCTGAACAAATAATTCGCTTTATTAACAGAAGCGCAATTACTCTTTCAGCATAATTGTTGGGATACATAAAAAAATTGATGTGAAGTGTGAATTTTCACACATTTCAGGGTTTCGCAGGTATATAATAAGTGAAGGCGGTATGCTGAGTGTGTAGGACAAATTTTACTTTGTACTAATCACGGCAAAATGAACGATATTTTTAAAATAATTTATCGTCTGTTAATCATATAATAAGACGGGTTATTAAATTTACGCTCTTAAAAATTAAATACAACATTTGTCAAAATATAACTAGAATTTTGACAAAATAATTTCAACATAATAAAAATGCAATTCACTCCGTACTCGAACTCGAAACCCTTCGTTTTCCAGCTTATTTTAGCAGTGCTCTAACCCATTACGCCATCGCACGCTTTGCATGTGAGTGTCTTACATTGGTATAACTTTTGTACTTTGTGAACCAAAAACCACAAAAAATGTGTTATTTTCCGAAAACATAATCTGATCAAAAATTCCTGTTGTACTATTTCGGTTCACACCAATATACATTACTTAGATTTTTTTAAGATTTTTAGTTTAAACCATCTGGGCTACAGAGTGTGGGACAAAAATTTTTTTGCACAATTTTGGCAAAAATCGCATCAAAATAATTTATTTTGCAAAAATAAAAATTTGATCGTTAATCCACGTACTAAGGGCTTTCATTTGATACCATACTCAGAATTTAAAAAAAATATTTTTGTTTTGGATTAGCACTTATTTGTTTATATTTTTAGGGGGGTATGTTTTTTAGATGTTTTAGTATTTTTCCTATGTGCGAGTCAAAGAGTTGTATAAGCATGCCAAATTTCAACTCTCTAGGTTTAGCCGTTTGGCTACAATTTTTACCGAACAGACAGACAGACAGACGACAAAATGACGGTATAAGGGTTTTTTGGTCATACCTACAAAACCCTAAAAAGGTTTTATTATTCCCTGTACTGCAATGTTCCTACTGAGTTTGGTTATTTTTAAATTTTCGACAGACACTAACAAAGGTTAAAAAAAGATAAATAAAATAAAATATATAAATAAAACATGTATGTCATAAGTCATTTGTATGCTTTATTTATTTTTTTGTCTACATATAAAAATATCTAATACATTTCTATGAAACTCTTAATAAAAGGTATTAAATACCTCACCCTCTTATAGTAAGCACCACAATAATATTTGCAAGCCCGTACCCAGGACCGTGAGAGAGAGAGAGAGATAGCAATACACACTAGTTTATATTTTGCTCTAATACAAATTCATACTATACGGCACTAAATAGCACTTAATTATAGGAACAGGCCTTTCAGTCGAACTTTGACCCCGACAACATAGTAGTGAAATTAGTAAATTCATACCTGTGTTATTTTTCCAAATTGTTAAGGTGGTAAGTTTATCTTCCATCACTCAAATTCATTTATAAATATTTCCATTTTTCATATATCATTACAGTTTTTTTGACACTATAAATAATTTAACCTAAATCAATCACATGTGTTCAATCACATAAACAAATCAAAACTAAACCAATCACTGGCTTACCGATAAAGCGATAACGTGTAAGAACAACCAACAGGTGGCGGTCAGAGGTTTAAAACTCTGACCCCACAGTGCATAACAGCATAATGAGTGCGACACCTAGTGACACGTCTCAAACTAATCCGATTAAAGGATTCCACACACCAAAGCGGCCGCGGTGGCGGCCGCGGTAGCGATACGACTAGCGATCAGGTCTCCTCACACTAACGCGGTGGGAGTGGCGGTAGCGGTAGCGATCAGTTAGTGAATCACGGTATATAGTTGTATGATAATATTGATTGCGAGAATACAATAGAATAATTAATTGTATGTAGAAGAAAAATAATAATCTATTTACAGTCTGTTTCAAACGGTTAGGCGGAACTAAATGGGAATTTCGTTCTTTTAGGTTGGAAAAGGGACCTTGCTTGGGTTAATTCATTTTTCACGTTGGAATGTCAAAATTTAAAATTCCAACAATGAAACCATGGAAACGAATGACATATGTCAAACTTAAATTAATTTTCTTACATATTTTAATGACAAAAAATAAATAAATGGGATATTTGTATTAAGAATGACACAAAAAATCAAAATATAAAGAAAATGACATTTTAAAATGATATTAACCTTAACCAAAAAATGTTTGTTGCAAGTATGATTTACAAAGCTTAAACAAAACGGCTGAAAAGCATGATTTAACCGATGAAAGTAACTAGATTGCAAAATCTAGTTCCGCCTAACCGTTTGGAACAGACTTTACTATCAATTTCCAAAACTTTTCCTATTTCGTTCCACACTTTATTTGTTTTCCTAATATTCTTGTAATCAGGATGTGCTAAGTCATACAAAATTAAATGATCCTTTACTGATCTATGATTTTTTCTGTTAAATTATCTATTTTCGACATTATTTTCTTAAATATATTCACTCTGTGGTATATAAACAATGAATATCGCGCGGCCTAACGCAACTTGTCGAGTTCGGCCGCCAGTGTTTGGTGATCGCTAGACTGAACGCTGCATTCGGTGGCGTTCTCAGATAGCGGAACGCTTGTATGTGCGTGGTCTCATTGTATTGTATAGGTTGAGTTAGGCCGCTGCCGTATCGCTACCGTGGCCGCCACCGCGGCCGCTTTGGTGTGTGAAATCCTTAACTTTGCAAACGCGGTAAAACAAATAAAATATGACTTTCCAACGGATGAACAAGCGATAGTAATACAGTCAGTTGATGGAACTTTACTGGAAGACTACGCATATTCTGTCGCACAATTAACAAACCCTGAAAATATTGAATTCGCTGCTAAATTGTCCAATAATAGAGTTTGTATACACCTAAAAAATAAAGATATCGCAGAACAAATAATTAAAAATAATAAAACCATCACTGTGTGCGGCAGAGAAACAACACTGAGATTATATAAAAATCCATCAAAAAGAATCATTATCTCAAATATCAGCCCACCTATACCTCATGAATGTATCGGAAATAAATTAAAAGAACTAGGACTACAAACAACGTCTACTATGAATTTCATGCGCGCGGGATTCAAAAAACCGGGCCTCGAACATGTAAAATCACCCCGCAGATAAGTTTATATAATAAATAACTTCGAAAAATTACCGGAAACAACCGAAATAATATATAAAGACATAACACACCGAATATTCATCGCAGATGATTCAGAATTTTGCACGTACTGTAAAAAACACGGCCACGTAATCACAGCCTGCAGATTCAGATTGAGGGACGAAAACGCGAATCAACACAAACAACAACAATCATCACAGCAGGCGCAACAACAACAAGCGCCAAAACTGCTGCAACAAGAGCAGCAGCAGCAGCAGCAACAACAACAAACACAAGTACAACAACAAGAGTAGCAACAACAAGAAAAACAACAACAGCCGCAACAACAACCGCAAAAACAGCTGCCGCAACAACAACAGCCGAAACAAAATCAGCTGCAACAACAGTGAAACAACAGCTACAACAACAGCTGCAACAGCAACAGCCGCAACAACAGTAGCTGAAACAACAACCGCAAAAACAACAATTGCAACCACAACTGGAACAACAACAACAACAACCGCAACAACAACAACCGCAACAACAACAACAACCGCAACAACAACCGCCATATGAAAACCAACAAGAAGAACAACACCAGCAACAGCAACAACAACAAAAACAACAACATCTACAGCAACCGATAAAAGAACAAACTAGAGTTGACATAACTGAAAACATGATCACTACGGCTTTGAAAAGAAGTCTAAGTACGGCAAATAGCTCGGAATCTCTTGATAAAAATAACATAAAAAATTCTCAGGTCGTCACAGACCCACAAACAACTTCAAATATCAGGCAACCACAAAAAAATCGCAAAAGAGAAAGATCATCAAGTCCATGCACAACCGAAGAATGGTTGAACCCGCTAAAAACCATTTTTGAAAACAAGGAAACCACACTCACTATTCACCAATTCCAAAACTTTTTCGAATTGGCGCACAATATCAATGACCCACTATCTTTGTCAAAAAATTACACGGAGGAACCTACAGAACTAGTAAACATAATGGAAAAACTGCATTCAGCTCTATTCAGACGTGGCCCCAAACAACGCTTAGCCCGAATAATAAATAAATTGAAACACCAAATTAAACAAAACGATGGCCAACACTAATATAGTACAATGGAACTGTAACGGTTTCTTTTGTCACCTTCCAGAAATACAACTAATTATTGCACAACACCAGCCGAACTACATCTGTCTACAAGAAACAAATTTTAAACCTGACAAAAATGCAATATTACGCAACTACTCATTCTACAGGAAAGACAGAGAAGAAAGGACCAAAGCAAGTGGTGGCACTGCAATACTAGTCAGAGACACCAATTATGCAGAACAACTCCTATTGAATACCGACTTGGAAGCCGTTGCAGTCAAAACGTATATCCCCGAAGAAATAACACTCTGTAGCATTTACTTTCCCCCTGATCAACTAATCAGAACAAACTAGGTAGAGTTTCTCCTGAACCAGCTACCACAGCCCTATATTATTTGCGGAGATTTCAACGCTCACAACTTAATCTGGGGTTCAAATGATACAAACAAAAAAGGTAGAACCATTGAAAAGCTCTTCAACAAGGATATTCTGTTGAATGACGGATCACCGACACACTTTTGTCAGAGTTCAGGCAAATTCTCTGCCATTGACCTAACCTACTGCGACCCCAGAATCGCCACAAAATTCAACTGGGAAACACTGCCAGATCTCCACGGCAGTGATCTTTTTCCCATAAAAGTAGAATTTAATACTAATACCTATGAAACTACGGAAACAGAAATTAAAAAATGGAATCTAGAACAAGCCAACTGGGAATCCTACAGAGAAAAAACTAAAATGAAATCCGAAAACTTCCTCATCACAGACAACGATAATGCAACTTCGTTAATCAATAGATTTACGAAACTTGTAACAGAATCCGCCAAGGAAACAATCGGACATAAGAAAATCAGACACAAAAAAACTGTTCCATGGTGGAATACAGAGTGTCATGAAGCCATCAAGAAAGCAAAAAAATCTCTCAACAAATATAAAAGACATAACAACCTGGACTACTTAATAGAACATAAAAGAACAAAAGCCAAAGCTAGAAGAATAATCAAAATAAGAAAAAAGGAAACATGGGAAAAATACGTAAGTTCTCTAACCGCTGACGCCCCAATCAGAGAAGTATGGCAGAAAATCAAGAGAATAAGTGGCAATAAACAAATGCACAAAATCCCCTTGATAAAAAAAGGAACACAAAGAATCACAGAGCCCAAAGAAATTGCCAACGAACTAGCCGAAACTTTCTGCGAACAATCGAGTGACGCCAACTACAACCCACAATTCCACGAAGTCAAAAGAAAAATGGAAGAAATCCCATATACAATAGAGGATGATTCCGAACCCATCAACACTTCAATCTCCATCACCGACATAGTAGATTCATTAAAAATGTTTAAAAACAACAAAAGTCCTGGCCCAGATAAAATTTCCTTCGAACTCCTCAAAAACCTTCCAATAGAAGCAATTAATATCCTCCACAGAATATATAACCACATATGGCTCCGCAACGACTTCCCAAATTCCTGGCAACAAATAGAGATTATCCCAATACCTAAACCGAACAAATTAAAAACAGATCCTATAAATTACCGACCTATAGCATTGTCCAACACAACATGTAAACTCTTCGAAAAAATCATCAACAAGAGATTAGTCTGGCATCTAGAAAAACACAAATACCTGAACAAGAACCAAGCAGGCTTTAGACAGGATCATTCCACCATGGACCAAATACTTGTACTAGTTAACGAAATACAAGAATCTCTCCGAAGCAAACAACAGTTGGCTGCCATATTTTTTGACATAAAGAGTGCCTATCCAACAGCCTGGCGACGACTTATTCTAAACGAACTTAAAAGCTATGGTTTAAATGGTAATATCGCCCACTTTATTAAGAACTTCCTCGCGAATAAAACATTTAAGGTCAGAACTAACGGCACCTTTTCCGATGAGAAAATCCAAGAAAACGGAGTTCCCCAGGGCTCAGTTCCGATGATCTGGTCATTATTTGCAAAGGGGTCAACTCAGGAAACCTCAGGTGTCTCCTACAGGGCGCTATCACGGAATTAGAAAAATGGACAGAAAAGACGGGGTTCCAATTTTCCCTAGAAAAAACTAAAGCTATCAACTTCACCAAACAACAAAACCCTGGCTTAACACTTTATAACACTCCTATAGAATACACCAACGATATCAAATTTCTAGGGATTACAATAGACAAGAAACTGTCATGGAAACCCCACATAAACAAAATCAAAGCTGAATGCAACATCAGGCTAAACATAATAAAAACTTTGGGAAACCAAACATGGGGAGCAGACAAGAATACGTTGCTAAAAATATACAAAACTCTAATATTAGCGAAAATTGACTACGGCTGCATTGCATACGCCACTGCCAGCAAAACAACGCTAAAACTCCTAGACGCAGTCCACCACACAGCTATTAGAATAGCAACAGGCGCATTTAGATCCAGTCCTTCGATCAGCATATTGAACGAAGCTGGGGAACCAACGCTACAGGAGAGAAGTGAAAAACTGACCACGATGTATGTAACGAACCTAGCAGCTAAACCAGATCATGGAACACATAGCCATATATTTCTAAAATCAAATAACGAAAACATACTGAATACAGGCAAAAAAAACTGATTTAATACAATACATCAACACCATCCTACAATCCAACAATATTCTTATTCCCACAAGACAGTCCATTACCTTCCATCATACTCCACCCTGGCTCTTTGGGAAAGTAACCATAAACACAGGTCTAACTAAATACAAAAAAATAGAACCGACCGTTTTACAAACAAAAATTTCTGAACTACAGCTGCATCTGCTTGAGTACCAGTTTTACTTCACGGATGCATCAAAAACAGAGAACAGTTGGACTATAGCTACTGTTTACAACGATGAAAGTAAAACATACCAATTACCGACAACCAGTAGTGTATTCGAAGCTGAAGCGGTAGCAATCCTGAAGGCGATCGAAATGGCATCTCATACCATCCACAGACACATAGCCGTATGCACAATACAAGACCAACTATACCAGATGACAAAAGAACAAAACAAAATAGTGCACCTCATCTGGGTTCCCGTCCATATTGGGATAGAAGGCAACGAACGTGCAAACACAACCGCCCGAGAGTCCACCAATCATGAAGAAACCCTCCATTCCCCCCCCCCCCCCCAGCAAAACTTACGTAAAACAGGATATTAAGAAGAAACTCAGTATAACCAGACTGACCAAATGGCGTGACACCACTAACAACAAACTACGAACCGTCAAGGACGACATACAGAACTGGAACTCAGGCACCAACAGACGAGAACAAATAATAATGACAAGACTTCGGACACACCAGACACACACACGAACACCTCATGGCAAGACTAGATACCAAAATATGTGAGACATGTAACGAACAACTTACCGTTAACCATATACTAATAGACTGTCAACTCTACACTAACCTACGTATAAACTACAACTTACCACAAGACCTTAAAGACATCTTAAGACTAGACTCAACAATGACTAACAACGTACTTAATTTCTTACAGGCAGCCAACATACATAACCTAATATAAGTTTTATATACAAACCAAACAAAATGTAACAATAATGTAACCTTATTAGACACTAATAGCCAAGTAGCTGATGTGTCTTTAAATAAATAAATTAAAAAAAAAAAAAAAAATTATAGGAACAAAAACATTTATTAACGCCATTGGTCCAGCTAAGTTCACGGACCTGTGTTTTTCAGGCGCTGTCGGGCAGTTTCAACTGGTTTTCGGACTTGTATTTATTTTTTACCAAAATGAACATCATGACTGCCTGTTATGTTGGGCTGGGTAGATTGAAGTGAGCAATCTTTATTAATTTATTTATTTATTTTTCAATATTTCAACTATCAGTGATAGCTGTTGATATTATTAAATGCAAAATTTCTTCTTCAACATCAGTTAATATTCCCCATCTTCAAGAGAAAGAATTTACAGCTGGTATTGTGCGCAGCTACGTACTTTTTTACCTGTGCCTATATCAATTCGATAGGATTCACCTTGCGGTGGTATGGAAGCAACCTTTACACTGTTCTTCCACATGCCTTTAATACTCCATCTATTCTATATGGTACTGGGTTTACTCTCAAATGCTCCTTGTGTAATTCAGTTATTTGCAACTTTACAAGTTTTCCATTTGCCTAATACCATTTTTACTTGCCCGACCTTAATATATAAGGGGCAAGTACAAGCCCTATTAAATGGGAAGAACCCTATTGTTTTTTGTGAAGATCGGTTAACTAGAAATGGGAGTTTACTCGTATCGATTTTAAGATTTTTGCAAACATTGCAACAGAAAAATATTACGAAAAAATTTATTGAACAAAAGTTACTATAAATGCAATTACTAATAACTTTTATTTGAGACGTTTTTTGATAAAACGAAAAATTTTGAATTTTTTTTGTAAAATTATTTAAAATTTTTGCCTAAAAGTCTCAATTTTTTCATACTTATATGTAACGTTTCCATGGTCATGATAATTAATTCGTAACTAGTAAACCAAGCAAGCCTTGGACAAAAATTTGTATAGAACATAATTTGATGTATTTTTGAAGATTTATCTAAATATTTAATTTTTTTTTTTAAATTTAAGTTTTTTTTAATTTTTTTTATGGGAGGGCAAGCCTAGCGGAGGTTTCCCTTCGCCACTGGTTTATCTAATAGGCAATCAACTGTCTTGTTCCAGTTTAATTTTGGCTCTTGCTCGGTCTTTCTAGAATGGTATGGTGCATTGTCCATCCAGGATTAAAAAGTATCTGCATTCACATCTTCATGGTAGACCCCAGTTTTTTGGACTCTAATAATAATAATCCGCCGTGTACAAACCCGGTATCGCATGTGGGTTATTATTATTCGTTTCACTTTACCAGATGGATCTTTATGCCCAATTGAAAACCCCTCATTAAATGCTTGTCGTGCTATTATTATACATATGTCTTTCCATACTTTGGACTTTGTATGGCCTGCATTGATCCAAGTTTCAACAAGGTAATATATTTTCCGCCCTTCTTTCTATACCACAAATAAATTCTAGGTTTTTCCACCAACATTTGGCCCCTACCTCTTTTTTCATATCTGAAATCTATCAGTTTTCACGTCCTCAATAATGTGCTCATACATAGGGAAAACAAAGTTTAATTTTCCTGCACAACCTGAAAAAATAAACAAAGAATATATATATATATATATATGCGCATGCGTCCGTGGGTGTCCGATGCAGTGCGGGGAATATATGGATCCGTATTTATTAAATCCTACATACATATGTATCAGGTACGGTGTAGGAAATATCTGGTTCCGTGTTTCCAACCGGCGTAAATCCTACGTACGTGTACGTACGATGAATATATTTTCTTCTTTGGGCACTGTCAGTTGGATTGGGTTTTGGCCTCACTCACATAGGTCTTCCATTTTGATCTGTTCATTGTTAGATTTTACCATCTGTCTTGTATAGAAATACTTGTTAGATCTTCGGTTAGCTGATTTCCGAGTGACTGGTCGACGAGTACAATCTTCCCTCCCATATTTTTCTAACCATTATGTCCTTCCTCATCCTCATAACGTGCCCTATTCACTGTAATCGTCTTCCTCTCAGTTCTTGTGTCATACTCGGCCTTGAGTACAGTTCTCTAATATCTCTATTCTTACGGATTTTCCATTCGCCATTAATATGAATGGGACCAAAGATTCGGCGTAATATTTTACTTTTGGAAACTATATGGTGTCAATCTCGCTTTATTAAGGTCCATGTTTCGGAGCTATACATAAAAATATATAACTGCATAACAACAAATTACTTAAATTCTCCATAAAATTTATGCCAAGAATACAAATGAATGTCTAAATATGTAAATAAATAATTGATAACAAAATATATCCTATAAATATATTATTTATAGGGTATATTTCGCTGCAAAATATTCACGACGACAATAATATTATTTTATTCATATGTACAACACTGAGTATAATAGCTATCAACGTGGACTAATAGTATGTATTGACTTTTTAAGCGGAACTAGATGTTGAATTCTAGTAACTTTAAGCGTTTAAGTGAGGATTTGGATCATTTTGTTTAGCAAAAGCCCACTTCAAACCTTAAAAATGGAGCTTATGACAACTTAGAAAAATGAAAATTCCAGTTAGTTCCACTTAAATGTTTGGAACAGCCTATATTGTAAATACCAGATATCAAACAAGAATGCGATTTTTCATTTCAAAAATACAACATTGTTGAAAAAATGTTATTTACAAAACGCGGTTACTGAAGTTTGATAGAATGATTACTAAACAAAACAACAAAGATCGAATCCTGGTTTTTCTTGGTTTTAATACTCCCCTACACCTATATATGGCGCGAAACTATCCTCTGTTCAAATATATATATTAGCTCCTACAACTCCTCAAGAGGAGCAAAGGGCCTCAATAAAGCATCTCCATCTGGTGCGGTTCTGGGCTAAGATCTTGATTTCGCCCCACGACTTTCCCATGTCTCGCAGTTCTTTCTCCACTGTGCGCCTCCAAGTGTTCTTCGGTCGTCCGATCCTCCTTTTTCCTAGCGGCTCCAGTGAAGGGCCTGTCTGGTTATGTTGTCAGAGCCTCGCCTAAGTATGTGTCCCAACCATCTCCATTTGCGCAAGCGTATCTCATTTCCGATCTCTGACTGTTTTGTTATTCGCCATATTTCTTCGTTGCTTATGGTGTCAGGCCAATGGATTCCCATTATCCTTCTTAAACATTTATTAACAAAGACTTGCAGTTTATCGGTGAATGTCTCGTTAACCAACCATGTCTCACAGGCATATAACAGTACAGACTTCACATTGCTATTAAATACTCGGATTTTCGTTCAAATAATCCATGATAAATTCATCATCATCGCTTTCAATCGACGATGACTTAGTTAAAAATATCTCATTTAATAAATATTGTTGATACATATTTACATATATGTATTTAATGTGCAGAACAGCACAGAATATTTAGGTTATGGTTTTAAAAAGAACTGTCATTTGAATAAAGTGTCCCTTAAATAATCAACTACCAACAAAAATCATTACTAAGCGCAACCAAATATCTGGGTACTCTTATATATATATATATATATAATAAGTATATTAGATTATTCCGTTCCAAAACTATATAATGTAGAAGTTATTGGGATAAACGGTGGAGGTAAGTAAACTCAACTATATATATATATATTTGGATTTTATATATATATATATATATATATTTGGTAAAGTTATTGGGAATAGCGGTGGAGGAAAAAGTAAACTCAATATTTACATGTACCCGATATTTCGACTTGACTTTTCAAGTCTTTTTCAAGGGCTGAAAATAGTATAATTGAAATTATCAATATAAAACATAATTTTAAGTGCAGACTTACAAGTAAAATTTAAGAGTTGCCTCTGTTGTAACACATTAAAAGAATAAATAAATTAGAGTTAAAATAGAACATTACAATTAATATCACATTGAAAAATTACACTTTAAAATTGTTATCACAGATCTGTATATTGATTAAAATAGTATTAAATAAATAAATCTACTTGTATTAAAATAAGAAAGTTCTTCTTATTATCACCTAGAATATAGCGGGAAAGATCCAACGGTTTTTATCGGCATGTATCATATATATATATATATATATATGATACATGCTAGAAAAACATTTATTTACATTGTTAATGTGGTGATGTCCTAAACCAATCAAGGTCAAACAATTCCTACCTTCTTACACAGGTAAAATTCTACCACTACAAACCCACCTTATTGCGCATGTGTGCAGGGTTCCCAATAGTAAAATGTAGAGCTCGTTCAACTTAACTTCATCACAGGCTGATGTTACCGACTCTGTTGCGCAGAAACCAAATTTCGTCTATTACGTTATCAACAGTTTGTTTAACACATTTCAGTGGCGTCACTTACTTTAATTTATTTTTGACTACGCGTATTGTGCGATGTTGTTTGTTTATTTCCGTTATTATTATTTATTTCTGGTACGTTCCTAGATATACCGTGTACTAGAATGAGTAAAAATGTATTTGAAATACATGATTTTGTGTGTTTGGGATCCAAAACAATTGTTTAAAACCCTTATGTACGGCAATGTTATCAGCTGTTTTCTCGCGCAGAATTAATGACGTAATTTATGATACCCTGTGCTGAAGTTAAGTTGAACGAGCTCTAATATATCAATTTTAATAATTTAAATTTAATATCAATTTATTAAATGAGTTTATTTATAAGAAATATAGAAATAAGCAATATTCATTTCATTTCTACTGTGATTGTAGTTTTAATATACAAATTTAGTTTAAATGTAATATAATATTTATTTTCATGTTTTTCTGTTGTATTTATTCTATTGTCTGGATTTTTTTCTTTTAATTTTAATTCGGTTAGGCAATGAATTGCCACACTACACCACCATGATCTATTATATAGGTTGGAGGGAAAGTTCTGTCGTATTTTAAATAAACTGATTTTGCTTGTAAATAGAAGACACGTGTGGCTTATGAGTCATGGGGATATTTTTATTATATCTTTTATTATCTGTTGTTGAATATAAAAAGAATTATTTCAAGAATTAATCAGTATCTTACCATATTTAGAGTGAGCATGATGTCAGTGAATAAAGTGCATTCACGACATTCTATGTTGTATGAGTTCGTAAGAGGAAGAAACGCATCGGTTACATGAAAAACTTATGTGCAGTATTTGGAAGGGATGTTGTAAATATTCGTACTTGCCAAAGATGATTTACAAAATTTCGTTCCGGAGATCTAAGCCTAAAATAAGATACTCGATCTGGAAGACCATCCAAGATCGATAATAATGTTTTGCAGTCCATGTTGGAGCAATATCCACATCTAACAATTAGAAAAATTGCAAAAGAGTTCGACATCCATCATACAACTGCTGGTGACCACATTAAATCTCTTGGTTTTGTCTTAAAGCAAAGCATTTGGGTCCCCCATGAATTGACCCAAAATAATTTGTCAGATCGTGTAAGAATATGCTCATCACATCTCATTAGACACAATATGGAGCCGTTTCTGATTACTGGCTGATTACTGGAGATGAAAAGTGGATTCTTTACGAGAATATTAAGAGAAGAAAAGCTTATAGGAATATTAAGCTAAAAGGTAATGCACTGTTTGTGGTGGGATAGTAAAGGTCCAGTGTATTACGAGCTGCTAAAACAAGGGTAAACTATCAAGCAAAGAAGGCCAGTATTAACGTCCAGAAAAGGAATCGTGTTCCATCAAGATAACGCTAGACTGCATACCGCAATGGTCACACAATAAAAATTTAGTGTATTTGGATGGGAAGTTCTTAGTCACCCACCATACTCACCTGATATTGCACCTATCAAATTACTACCTATTCAGATCTCTGCAAAATTATCTAACCGGAAAAAAATTTAATTCTTTCGAAAGAGTTTCTAAGGCAGTTGCTGACTATTTTCATTCCAAGGACGAGAACTTTTACAGAAGAGGAATTGACTGGTTACCTGAAAGATGGCAACAAGTTCTTACAAATAATGGAAATTATATCATTGCATAATATTATATATATATATATATATATATATATATATATATATATATAATATTAACCCCTAAAGGGTGAAAAGGGGTAAAATGTGATTTCAATAATTGTTTTACATTTTTTAGGACCAATAAGATATTGACTTGGTTTTTGCTTACAAAAACTACCCATGCAAATACCAAAAAAACAAATTTTTGATTTTGTCCTAATCAACCCCTTAAGGGGTGGATCTACAATCGGGATGTATTATACATCCCGTCGTATTTCCTGTGTTCGTTTAGTTGCAACATTACTTTTTGTTAATAATAACTATAGCAATATAACCGCTAGGTCTGGTAGAGTTATCAATAAACCTAAAAGATATTTAGACTGATTATAGTCTATGTTGTGATTTGTGATATATATTTGATTGTAGCACTAAAGTTATATTTAGTTTAACTTGTACAAATTTATAAAAAAAAGGGAGATGTTTTGTAATTGTTATATGTCATGTTGATGACATTGTATCTATGAACTAGTACTTCAGATACTAGGTTGGCGGTGTGTGCACGACGTGACCGTTGCAAAAACAATGATATAAATAAAGATAAATCATCGTATGTCATCCTGTGTATTTTAGTATTTAAATAAATTATTAATTAAACTTATATTGTTTAATATGAATACAGATATAAAACAATAGACGCAATTATTGGCAGAATAATAAAGATGTGTAGCTGAAAATTGCTGATAAGTTTAATTCATATTGTTTAAGGAATGTAAAATAATGCAAAATATGGCTGTCTTCTTTTCACTTTTGTATTAAAAAATGTTATTTTTATTAACTCCTCTTCTATCTATATCAGGGGTACTCAACCTTTTCATACCTACCGCCCACTTTAGCATCTCTATTGGTAGAAAAATTTTCATACCGCCCACCTGTTGTATAATAATAATAACTTACCAAATACTTTCGCAAAATTTAGCTGCAAAAATCTTTATAAAACAACTTACTACTACTTACAACTTTAAAACGTCAATTAAATTAAAAAAAAAAAAAAACCGAAAAGTAGCCAGCATTGGATAAAACCACTACCGCCCACCAAAAAATTCCTACCGCCCACTAGTGGGTGGTAAGGACCAGGTTGAGTACCACTGATCTATATTGTCCTCTTTTTCTGTGGTAAAATTTGTTGAACGCCGTTTAATTGTCATTTTAACAGTACCATAAAAAATATACGTAACGTCATTGAATGTAAAGTCAAACTATTTAATGTCAAAATATTTAATGGCAAAATATTCAATGTCAAAATTTCATCTCACTTTAGCTCTACAAATTTACGTATAGCTCTATCTCTCTTGCACCGTGTTACTAACTTCATCAGAAATACCAATGTAAAAACAAAAAATTATGTTGCTAATGAACTATTAGAAGGATTTTGTAACTTGGAAATCACCAATAAATTCATTAGCTTCATAAATATATTATGTGTCTAATAACTATTAGGGAGTTTATTAGGAACTGGAACTCTCGGCCCTAAAACTAATATTTTCCAAAAATGAAATCGGATAAAAAATTCCTCTCGTACGTTTCCGGTTCATAGCAATAAGCATTGCTTAGATTTTTTTTTTCAGATTTTTAATTTAACCCCTTAGGGTGAAAAGGGACACTGATTTTTTTAGTACTTTTTTGGAAAAAAATCGTATTAAAATAAAAAATTACTTCCCGTTCCTTTATCTACGTCTTAAGAGCTACCACGTTTTTGATACCACGCAATAAATTTTAAAAGAATTTTTTTTTTCGACGACAAAAAAATCAATTGTTATTTGCGAAAAAACAATTTGATCAAAATTTCCTGTTGAAGCATTCCGGTTCTCATCAATGTACATTATTGAGGTTTTTTATACCCCACTTAAAATTAAAAAAAAAAATCCATTAAATACATATTTGTTTATATTTATCCCCCGCTGTATTTTTTTGAGCTCTCTATAGTTTTCCTATGTGGGTCAAAAAGTTGTACAAGTATGCCAAATTTCAACTTTCTATGTTCAACCGTTTGGTACAATTTCTACCGTACAGACAGACAGACACATGAGTGACGTTTTAAGGGTTTTTGTGGGCATACCTACAAAACCCTAAAAATGAATTACTGTTTCAGAAAGCAGTTCTTTTTCACTTGTCTATGTTATTGTGTAGGTATTTAGAATAAAATAGAACTTTCTTGTATCAATGAAAATAGTAAATAAAATCTTTTAACATCATTATATACAAATTCATAATGGTCTATCCCAAATGGTTAAGCGAAACTATAGTCTGTGTCAAACTAGAATACTGTGAGTAAGGGCCAAGAGTTCCAGTTCCTAATAAACTCCCTAATAGTTACTAGACACATAATATATTTATGAAGCTAATAAATTTATTGATGATTTCCAAGTTACAAAATCCTTCAAATAGTTTATTAGCAACATAATATTTTGTATTTGTGTTGGTATTTCTTATGAAGATAGCAACACGGTGCAAGAGAGATAGAGCTATACGTAAATTTGTAGAGCTAAAGTGAGATGAAATTTGGACATTGAATATTTTGACATTAAATATTTTGACATTAAGTAGTTTGACTTTACATTCGATGACGCTACTTATATTTTTTGTGTTACTGTTAAAATGACAATTAAACGGCGTTTAACATTTAATTTATATAAAAATTATAGAAGACAGGCGCAATTATTGGCCGAATAATAAAAATATATGGCTGAAAATTGCTGGTTGTTTAAAATATATCGTTTAAAGAATGTAAAATAAAGCAAAATATTGCTGTATTCTTATTTTCAATCACTTTTGTATTATATAATGTTATTTTTATTAACTCCTCTTCTATCTATATTATCCTCTTTTTCTGTGGTAAAATTTGTTAAACGCCGTTTAATTGTCATTTTAACAGTATCACAAAAAATATAAGTAGCGTCATCGAATATAAGTCAAACTATTTAATGTCAAAATATTCAATGTTCAAATTTCATCTCACTTTAGCTCTACAAATTTACGTATAGCTCTATCCCTCATGCACCGTGTTGCTATCTTCATAAGATATACCAATACAAAAACAAAATATTATGTTGCTAATAAACTATTAGAAGGATTTTGTAACTTGGAAATCACCAATAAATTTATTAACTTCATAAATATATTATGTGTCTAATAACTATTAGGGAGTTTATTAGGAACTGGAACTCTCGCCCCTGTAATGTATATAAAACACTAAAATTACCATTATAGAAAAAATATGGATGTATAAAAACTACACATTTGTATATTCTTTTTTAAAAATATTAAATACTAGCTGAGCACCCGTGCTTCGCTACGGTATATTGACGATCTCATTAGTGTCATTAGTGTAAAATAGTCAGTTTGTTTTTAAACATGTGTATGGGTAACCTTTGTAAGCAAAAACCTAGTCGATATCTCATTTGTCCTAAGAGATATTGAGGAATCCGGGAAAAAACATTTGATCTTTTTCACTACATAGAGGTCGAACTTCAAAAACTCCTTTCTTACGTCAAACTGAGTAAAAAAAAAAAATCTAAAACTTTTTAAATATTTTAAAAAGACATATATGCCAAAAAGGAATGTTATAACGCAACAAATGAATGAAATACGAAGAGTTCTAGACCCTGAATGCAGATCCACCCTTTTAAGGGTTCGTTAGGGTACAATTTTAAATAAAGTTTAAGTTTAACTAAGTATGGGTAACTTTTGTAAGCAAAAACCAAGTCAATATCTCAATAGGCCTAAGAGATATTGAGGAATCCGTGAAATCACATTTCAGCCCTTTTCACCCCCTTAGGGATCGAATTTTGAAAATTTCCATATTAGTAGGTGCTTACGTCATGGGGGGAATATATTTCCCTAATTTTACGTTTCTATGTCAAGGGACGTTCTATCGAATAAAAAATACCAGTTACCTCCGTTAGGGATGAAACTTTAAAAAACTGTAAAAACGCTTACTAAATATTTTAAATAGAAAGATATGTAGGTTTCTATTTAATATAATAATAATAATAATAATAATAAACCATTTATTATATAAACCTATGTAAGGTTTCTATAATTCACCCCGAATGTAGATTCATCCCTTTAGGGGTTGATTAGGGCAAAATCCTGAATTTCTGTTGCAAACATTTGTAAGCAAAAACCAAGTCGATATCTGATTGGTTCTAAGATATATTGAGGAATTCCTGAAATCATATTTCACCCCCTTTTTACCCCCTTAGAGGTCAACTTTCGAAAAATCTCTTCTTAGTGAAATATATTTTGCGAATTTCAAGTATCTATGTCAAAAAAATCTTTCTATCGAATAAAAAATACACATTTACCACCCTTTTTTTTTCTTTATTGTTAATATTTACAGCTAACCAAAGAAGTTAACCAGTAAATTTAACAACTACTAATAACATGTGTGGAGTTGTCACTCAATAGTGAACCTCCAGTATATAATAATTATAATAATTATAATTTACCTCTTTAAGGGTGAAATTAAAAAAAAAAAACTGTCAAAACCATTTCGAGATTTTTTTAAAAAGACAAACCATCAGCCAAAAATAAATGTTATGACTCAACAAATACAGGAAATACGACGGGATGTATAGTTATGTAGATTCACCCTTTTAGGGGTTGATTAGGACAAAATCCTGAAATAGATTTTTTGGCCTTTGTATTGGTAATCTTTATAAGCAAAAATCAAATCGATATTTTATTGGTCCTCACAGATATTTGAGTATCATTGAAATCACATTTCACCTCTTTTAACACTTCAGGGGGAAATTAAAAGAACTGTCAAAACTATTTCGAGATATTTATTAAAGACACCTATGTGCCAAAAAGGTATGTTGTAAGTCAACAAACACAGAAAATACGACTGCATGTATAATTCACCCCGAATGCAGATTCACTCCTTTAGGGGTTGACGACCAATGATTTTTTCTTACAAAGATTACTGATACAAATGCCGAAAAACCTATTTCAGGATTTTGTTCTAGTCAACCCCTAAAGGAGTGAATCTGCATTCGGGGTGAATTATACATGCAGTCGTATTTTCTGTGTTTGTTGACTTACAACATACCTTTTTGGCACATAGGTGTCTTTAATAAATATCTCGAAATAGTTTTGACAGTTCTTTTAATTTCCCCCTGAAGTGTTAAAAGAGGTGAAATGTGATTTCAATGATACTCAAATATCTGTGAGGACCAATAAAATATCGATTTGATTTTTGCTTATAAAGATTACCAATACAAAGGCCAAAAAATCTATTTCAGGATTTTGTCCTAATCAACCCCTAAAAGGGTGAATCTACATAACTATACATCCCGTCGTATTTCCTGTATTTGTTGAGTCATAACATTTATTTTTGGCTGATGGTTTGTCTTTTTAAAAAAATCTCGAAATGGTTTTGACAGTTTTTTTTTTAATTTCACCCTTAAAGAGGTAAATTATAATTATTATAATTATTATATACTGGAGGTTCACTATTGAGTGACAACTCCACACATGTTATTAGTAGTTGTTAAATTTACTGGTTAACTTCTTTGGTTAGCTGTAAATATTAACAATAAAGAAAAAAAAAGGGTGGTAAATGTGTATTTTTTATTCGATAGAAAGATTTTTTTGACATAGATACTTGAAATTCGCAAAATATATTTCACTAAGAAGAGATTTTTCGAAAGTTGACCTCTAAGGGGGTAAAAAGGGGGTGAAATATGATTTCAGGAATTCCTCAATATATCTTAGAACCAATCAGATATCGACTTGGTTTTTGCTTACAAATGTTTGCATCAGAAATTCAGGATTTTGCCCTAATCAACCCCTAAAGGGATGAATCTACATTTGGGGTGAATTATAGAAACCTTACATAGGTTTATATAATAAATGGTTTATTATTATTATTATTATTATTATATTAAATAGAAACCTACATAGCTTTCTATTTAAAATATTTAGTAAGCGTTTTTACAGTTTTTTAAAGTTTCATCCCTAACGGAGGTAACTGGTATTTTTTATTTGATAGAACGTCCCTTGACATAGAAACGTAAAATTAGGGAAATATATTCCCCCCATGACGTAAGCACCTACTAATATGGAAATTTTCAAAATTCGATCCCTAAGGGGGTGAAAAGGGCTGAAATGTGATTTCACGGATTCCTCAATATCTCTTAGGCCTATTGAGATATTGACTTGGTTTTTGCTTACAAAAGTTACCCATACTTAGTTAAACTTAAACTTTATTTAAAATTGTACCCTAACGAACCCCTAAAAGGGTGGATCTGCATTCAGGGTCTAGAACTCTTCGTATTTCATTCATTTGTTGCGTTATAACATTCCTTTTTGGCATATATGTCTTTTTAAAATATTTAAAAAGTTTTAGTTTTTTTTTTTTACTCAGTTTGACGTAAGAAAGGAGTTTTTGAAGTTCGACCTCTATGTAGTGAAAAAGAGTCAAATGTTTTTTCACGGATTCCTCAATATCTCTTAGGACAAATGAGATATCGACTAGGTTTTTGCTTACAAAGGTTACCCATACACATGTTTAAAAACAAACTGACTATTTTACACTAATGACACTAATGAGATCGTCAATATACCGTAGCGAAGCACGGGTGCTCAGCTAGTATTTAATATTTTTAAAAAAGAATATACAAATGTGTAGTTTTTATACATCCATATTTTTTCTATAATGGTAATTTTAGTGTTTTATATACATTACAGGGGCGAGAGTTCCAGTTCCTAATAAACTCCCTAATAGTTATTAGACACATAATATATTTATGAAGTTAATAAATTTATTGGTGATTTCCAAGTTACAAAATCCTTCTAATAGTTTATTAGCAACATAATATTTTGTTTTTGTATTGGTATATCTTATGAAGATAGCAACACGGTGCATGAGGGATAGAGCTATACGTAAATTTGTAGAGCTAAAGTGAGATGAAATTTGGACATTGAATATTTTGACATTAAATAGTTTGACTTATATTCGATGACGCTACTTATATTTTTTGTGATACTGTTAAAATGACAATTAAACGGCGTTTAACAAATTTTACCACAGAAAAAGAGGATAATATAGATAGAAGAGGAGTTAATAAAAATAACATTATATAATACAAAAGTGATTGAAAATAAGAATACAGCAATATTTTGCTTTATTTTACATTCTTTAAACGATATATTTTAAACAACCAGCAATTTTCAGCCATATATTTTTATTATTCGGCCAATAATTGCGCCTGTCTTCTATAATTTTTATATAAATTAAATGTTAAACGCCGTTTAATTGTCATTTTAACAGTAACACAAAAAATATAAGTAGCGTCATCGAATGTAAAGTCAAACTACTTAATGTCAAAATATTTAATGTCAAAATATTCAATGTCCAAATTTCATCTCACTTTAGCTCTACAAATTTACGTATAGCTCTATCTCTCTTGCACCGTGTTGCTATCTTCATAAGAAATACCAACACAAATACAAAATATTATGTTGCTAATAAACTATTTGAAGGATTTTGTAACTTGGAAATCATCAATAAATTTATTAGCTTCATAAATATATTATGTGTCTAGTAACTATTAGGGAGTTTATTAGGAACTGGAACTCTTGGCCCTTACTCACAGTATTCTAGTTTGACACAGACTATAGTTTCGCTTAACCATTTGGGATAGACCATTATGAATTTGTATATAATGATGTTAAAAGATTTTATTTACTATTTTCATTGATACAAGAAAGTTCTATTTTATTCTAAATACCTACACAATAACATAGACAAGTGAAAAAGAACTGCTTTCTGAAACAGTAATTCATTTTTAGGGTTTTGTAGGTATGCCCACAAAAACCCTTAAAACGTCACTCATGTGTCTGTCTGTCTGTACGGTAGAAATTGTACCAAACGGTTGAACATAGAAAGTTGAAATTTGGCATACTTGTACAACTTTTTGACCCACATAGGAAAACTATAGAGAGCTCAAAAAAATACAGCGGGGGATAAATATAAACAAATATGTATTTAATGGATTTTTTTTTTTAATTTTAAGTGGGGTATAAAAAACCTCAATAATGTACATTGATGAGAACCGGAATGCTTCAACAGGAAATTTTGATCAAATTGTTTTTTCGCAAATAACAATTGATTTTTTTGTCGTCGAAAAAAAAAATTCTTTTAAAATTTATTGCGTGGTATCAAAAACGTGGTAGCTCTTAAGACGTAGATAAAGGAACGGGAAGTAATTTTTTATTTTAATACGATTTTTTTCCAAAAAAGTACTAAAAAAATCAGTGTCCCTTTTCACCCTAAGGGGTTAAATTAAAAATCTGAAAAAAAAAATCTAAGCAATGCTTATTGCTATGAACCGGAAACGTACGAGAGGAATTTTTTATCCGATTTCATTTTTGGAAAATATTAGTTTTAGGGCCGAGAGTTCCAGTTCCTAATAAACTCCCTAATAGTTATTAGACACATAATATATTTATGAAGCTAATGAATTTATTGGTGATTTCCAAGTTACAAAATCCTTCTAATAGTTCATTAGCAACATAATTTTTTGTTTTTACATTGGTATTTCTGATGAAGTTAGTAACACGGTGCAAGAGAGATAGAGCTATACGTAAATTTGTAGAGCTAAAGTGAGATGAAATTTTGACATTGAATATTTTGCCATTAAATATTTTGACATTAAATAGTTTGACTTTACATTCAATGACGTTACGTATATTTTTTATGGTACTGTTAAAATGACAATTAAACGGCGTTCAACAAATTTTACCACAGAAAAAGAGGACAATATAGATCAGTGGTACTCAACCTGGTCCTTACCACCCACTAGTGGGCGGTAGGAATTTTTTGGTGGGCGGTAGTGGTTTTATCCAATGCTGGCTACTTTTCGGTTTTTTTTTTTTAAATTTAATTGACGTAAGTTGTAAGTAGTAGTAAGTTGTTTTATAAAGATTTTTGCAGCTAAATTTTGCGAAAGTATTTGGTAAGTTATTATTATTATACAACAGGTGGGCGGTATGAAAATTTTTCTACCAATAGAGATGCTAAAGTGGGCGGTAGGTATGAAAAGGTTGAGTACCCCTGATATAGATAGAAGAGGAGTTAATAAAAATAACATTTTTTAATACAAAAGTGAAAAGAAGACAGCCATATTTTGCATTATTTTACATTCCTTAAACAATATGAATTAAACTTATCAGCAATTTTCAGCTACACATCTTTATTATTCTGCCAATAATTGCGTCTATTGTTTTATATCTGTATTCATATTAAACAATATAAGTTTAATTAATAATTTATTTAAATACTAAAATACACAGGATGACATACGATGATTTATCTTTATTTATATCATTGTTTTTGCAACGGTCACGTGGTGCACACACCGCCAACCTAGTATCTGAAGTACTAGTTCATAGATACAATGTCATCAACATGACATATAACAATTACAAAACATCTCCCTTTTTTTTATAAATTTGTACAAGTTAAACTAAATATAACTTTAGTGCTACAATCAAATATATATCACAAATCACAACATAGACTATAATCAGTCTAAATATCTTTTAGGTTTATTGATAACTCTACCAGACCTAGCGGTTATATTGCTATAGTTATTATTAAATTGGTCTGTACCATGACTGGTATTAATGATAGGGTTATCAATAGTTACAGTAGATTTGTTTAAATTATTAGTTATCTCAGGATCAATATTATTACTTATTGGCTCATTTAGGGACTTGTTAATATGTATTGAATTGCGTCTTAATATTGTACCATTTTTATCTCTAACTACGTAAGATCTAGGACTGTTCAACTTTTTTACGATTTTACCAGGGATCCATATTTTATCTTTTTGAACAGTAATATTTTGGTTAGGTTAAAATCAATTTTACTTTTGGTTTGCTTATCGTACTGTGACTTATATTTATTTTGATTTTCTCTAAGTTTAATTTTAATATTCTTATGTACTTTTGCTTTTAATTTATTGTTTGAAATCGGTAGCCTAGTACGCAATAATCTACTCATTAACATTTCAGCTGGGCTTAGATTTAGGTTTACAATTGGAGTGCATCGATATTCTAGAAGTGATTCTGTTAAATCTTTCCCCTCTTCTATGGATTTTTTTAGTATCATTTTAGCTATATGTACAGCTTTTTCTGCAAGGCCATTTGAACGTGGGTAGTGTGGACTGGAAGTTTGTATTTTAAAGTTCCAATTTTTTGAGAAAACATTTAGCTCATAAGAGCTGAATGGCATATTATCAGCAATAATTATACGTGGAATACCATGACTACAAAAAACTGTTTTTAGTTTAGTAATAATTTCTTTTGAATTTTTATGTTTAAGTTTAATAATTTCTATCCATTTAGAATAGTAGTCCATTAACACTAAATAATCTCTACATTTATATGTCATTATGTCAACTCTTATTTTCTCAAATGGTAAATTTGGAATAGAATGTGGTATTAGGGGTTCTTTTGCGTTTGATGTTCTAAATTTTTCACAGACTATACATTTTAATACCGATTGTTCTATTTCATTATTAATACCTGGCCAATAATATAGTTGTTTGGCTCTTAGTTTTGATTTGACAATGCCACTATGGCCTGCATGAAGCAAGTCTAAAATTTGTTTCCGCAGTTCCACTGGAATAATTATTCTATCATTAACATAAATTATTTCATTCTGTACAGTTATGTCATTTTTTAAATTCCAATAATGTCTTATATTTTCTGGAACCGATTTTTTACTACTTGGCCAGCCATCATGGTATATTTTTAGTACATTATGTAATATAGGATCATTTTTTGTTGCTTTAGATATTTTATCATCAGTTATACAAGATACTTCATGTACATCTACACAATGTACTACACCAGGGATGTTTATTTCATTATCACACGTTTCATTAAGATAATCTCGAGACAGAAGGTCTGCTATAAGCATTTTTTTACCTGGTAAATATTGCACATCAAGTTCATATATCATTAATTTCAATCGCATTTTTTGAATCCTAGTTGATGCAATTTTAGCTAGTTCTTTGGTATGTATTTTAACAAGTGGTAAATGATCAGTCAATATTTTAATTTTATGCCCATAAACGTAATTATGAAATTTACGACATGCAAATACTATACCCAATAATTCCTTTTCTATTTGAGGATAACCTATTTCCGATTCAGTTAACGATCGGGAAGCAAACGCTACTGGTTTGCCATTTTGTAAGAGACAACAACCAAGACCACTTTTAGAAGCATCACACTGAATAGTTATTTCTTTTTCTGGGTCAAAGTTAGTTAATACCGGACTATTAATAATTATTAACTTTAGCGTGTTAAGTGTGTTTGCATGTAAATTTGTCCAGAGCCATGGAACATCTTTTTTTAATAATTGTCTTAAGGGCTCAGATAACACAGCCATGTTAGGTATAAAGTCCCTTAAATAATTAAACATACCTAAAACGCGTTGTAATTCAGTTTTATTTTTTGGATCGTGTAATTGTACTATCGCTTTAACATGCTGTGGATCTGGTTTCATGCCTTCACTATTGAAAATATGACCTACATATTTAATTTCATTTTTTTTATATTGAAGCTTTTCTTTATTAAATTTAATGTTAAACTTTCGTGCTCTTTCTAATACTATTTTTAAAGTTTCATCATGTTCTTTTTCATTATTAGTGGCAATTAAAATATCATCAAAATTTATTACTACATTTTTTATGTCACCAAAATATTTTATGTTTAATTTTTGAAAAACCTCAGGGGCACAAGATAAACCAAAAGGTAACCTCAAAAATTTATAATAACCGAACGGTGTACTAAAAGTACATAATTCTGTCGACTTACTACCAAGTGGTACTTGCCAGAAACCATCTTTTAGATCAATAACTGTAAATAATTTTTTGTTTGTTAATTCTGTTCTGATATTTTCAAATTTAGGAATTAAATAATATTCTCTCTGTATTATTTTATTTAGTTCCACGGGGTCTAAACATAACCGTAATTTTTTATTGGGTTTTTCTACAATAACCAAGTTACTGGCCCATTCTGTTGGACAGTTTACCTTTTCTATTATTTTATCATTTTCTAATTTCTGTAATGTATTTTTAAGTTCAGATTTAATAGCTTGAGGTACACGCCTCGGTGGTTTAATAGTACCATTACTATATTTTACAATTTTAATGTCGTATTTATCAGGGAATTTACCTACTCCTTCAAAAATATCTTTATTTTGTTTTACAAAATTATCTTTACTATTAAATTTATTTTGTTCAATGCTTTCAGTCCTTTTAATTAAATTCAATTTTCTTCTTCTTCTTCTTTTCAATTTGTTGGCCTCGGCTTAAAGCCAGTCCGCCAGCGCTTAGCAATACGAGGATGGTGTGAGGATGTTAGAGGTTTAGTCTAATGGAGGTTAGGAATTCAGAAATTAAAGAGCATATTTCGATGGACGGGTTAGACAGTATACTAGGCACAGAGAGAGGGGCAGGAAGGTGTTTGCTTAGTAGTTGGTATAGGGTGTTACTTTTATCTGTGTGGTTGGGGCAGGAGAATAGAATGTGGGAGATATCAGCGGGTAACCCGCAGGAGCATAAGTTAGAGGGGATTATGTTGATACGGTGGAGATGGAACGGAGTGTGGTTGTGATTGAAGCGGAGACGACAAAAAGTAGAAATTTGTTTTTTGGGGAGGGGAAGGTTGTGGAACCAAGGGTGATATGGTACCACAGGTTGGAGCGAAAAGTAAAAGCGCCCTTTTTCTTCCGCTGAGGAGACGTACTCTTGTTGCCAACATATTCTTAGTTCCCTCTGAACAGCGGGGAGTAACTGCCTGAAGTTGACGGTACAGTTTGTAGGTGGTGTTAAGAGATTCGCGCCGTCGTTTGCCAGGGCGTCGGCAGTGTCGTTTCCGGGGATACCGCTATGACCGGGGATCCAACCCAGACGAACTGTAGTACAGGAGGACAGGAAAGAGTGAAGGAGTTGTTTTATTCGGAGGGTTACACGGTCAGACTTAGGGAGGATGCCTGTGGTCTGGATTGTTTGAAGGGAACTTAGTGAGTCAGTGAGGATTAATATATGTGAACGGTTCAGGGTTGGAATGAGGGAAAGAGCATGCATAATAGCATACTGCTCAGCGGACATGATGTGCATTATAGGAGGGAGCTTTCGGGATATGTTAATGTTATGGGAAGGGACATGAATGCCGTAGCCGGTGGATTGGGAAGATTTGGATGCGTCTGTATAAATAAGAGTATACTGAGGGTAGGATTTCTGCATAATAGATAGGAAGTGTGTTTGGAGGTTGCTTTTACCTTTGTCAAGGCCTATATTTGTGGAAATAGGGAGGGGAATGATTTGAGTGTGGTAAGGGGTGAGGTAGCAGGGGAGGGTGCGAAGTTTGTTTATGTGGCGGATTTCAGGCTGAAGGTTATTATACTGGGTGCAAAGCAAGGGTTTGGGTTTATTGCGGCAATATCTTAGGGAGTCAAAGTTTACTTTTAGTTCATTAAGTGAACGGATAAATGGATTGTTGTGTATGGAGAGCTGTTGTAGGATAAAACGGGAAGATAGGTACTGGGACCTGATTGTGAGGAGTGGTTCTGAGGCTTCGGCCAACAAAGCGTTCGTAGGAGTGGATCTCATGGCCCCCAGGCAAAGTCTGAGACCTTGATATTGGATGCGATTGAGGAATGTGTATCTAGTTTTGGTGAGTGGTGACATTATCGTACAGGAGTAATCGAGGATGGATCGTAGTAGGGCGCGATAAATCAAGAGCATAGTCTGAGGATGACCGCCCCACCAAGTTTTGGTAAGGGCCCGAAGAATATTTCGGACATTCCGGGACTTTGATGCAATGAGGTTGAGTTGGGGTTGCCAGGTTAGCTTACGATCAAAGGAAATACCTAGATACACGTAGGAAGAGGTGTAGGGCACAGGTTGATTATTTAGTAGGATTGGGGGAAGGGGAACTGGCGTACGACGTTTTGTAAATATCATGGCCTTGCTTTTAGAGGGAGAAAGGGAGAGGTTGTGCTCCTGAAGCCACGAGTTAATTAGAGCGAGGGCTTGGTTAATTGAATCGATGGCGGGAAGCAGTTTGGGGCAGGATAGGTAAATGACAAAGTCATCTGCATACTGGATGCACTTGATTTTAAGGGTGTTCAAGGACTGATGTAGGGAGGCAGTATACATATTAAATAGAAGGGGACTTAGGATCGAGCCTTGCGGCAGGCCTTTAAAGGAGGTGCGAGGACCATGGAGTGAGTTTTTGTGCCGGATGTATATAGATTTGCGACCAATAAGATTCAGGATAAGTTGGTTTAGGTTTGGTGGGATTTTGAAGGATTCTAGTGTGTGTTGTAGGATATTAAGGTCAACATTATCAAAAGCGGCATGGATGTCTAGGAATAAGGCTATGAGGAATTCTTGCTTACAGAAGGAATTGTGGATATCTATGGACAGTTTGGCGGAGCAGTTTGTGGTGGATTTACCTTTGCGGAAACCATACTGGGTGTCGGGGAGCAGGCATTTATGTTCTAGCCACCAATCGAGCCTATTCTTAATTAATCGTTCAGCTGTTTTTAAACAGCATGATGTGAGGGCTATAGGGCGGTAGGAGGAGGCCAGAGAGGGGTCTTTATTAGGTTTTAGGATAGGGACTACATGTGAAATTCTCCAAGCTGATGGGATATCTTGACCAGATAGGGTTTTATTTATAAGGGATAGTAGGATTTCTTTAAGATTACTAGGCAGGTGTCTAAGATGGAGGTAGGCTATGGAGTCCGGACCTGGGCAGGAGTTCTTACCTAGGTTAAGTACGTTGGTGAGTTCGTGGATTGTGAAGGGCGCTGAAAGGAACGGGATGTTTATTTCACGGGATAATATTGGTGGTGGAGAAGGAGCGAATGCTGGTGTCAGGTTTTGAAGAATTTCATCTATGCATGTTATGGTCTTGGGGTTATATCTGGGAGAGGATGACCGTCTGTAAATCCGGACGGTTTCCCAAACCTTCGAGATAGGAGTATCCGGGTTAAGGGAGCTGCAAAAGTTAGAAAAGGATTGCTTTTTTTTTTCTTTGAACAATCTTTTAGCTATAGCTATAGAGTTTTTTGCTCTTATAAAATTATCGAAGGTTGGGTGGCGCTTGTAATTATTCAACGCCATGTTTCTGTTATTTTTAGCAGCTGCGCATTCGTCATCCCACCAAGGGGTGAGGTTCGGTCTGCGGAGAGGCTTAGATGTGGGAATGGATTTTTCAGACGCTTGGGAGATTATATTTTGGAGGAAAAGGGCTTGTGCTTCAGTACTATCGAAATGGGGAATGGATGTTGATGCCTCAGAAGCTGAACTAAAGTACTGGGACCAATTGGCTTTTTTTAGGTTATATTTGGGAGTGTGGGGTTGGAGAGGTGGGGGGTTGGAAGCCGGCCCTATATCCGCATGAATATAGACTGGGAAGTGGTCACTGCCATGGGTGTCAGAAAGGGTCTCGCATATAATGAACGGAGCTATGGAAGGGGAGGTGATCGTGAGATCCACAATGCTCGGGGGTTTCCCAGGGGCGGTCAGTCTGGTGGGTTTGCCGTCGTTGAGGACGCATAGGTCAAAGTGATCTACGACGTCCTCAACTATTCGGCCGAGAGGGGAGGTAAGGTGGCCACCCCATCGCACGCCATGGGCGTTGAAGTCGCCACACAAAAGGTAGGGTGGGTTGAATTGCCGTATTAAAAAACACATTTGGGCGTAGGATACAGTGCTATCAGGGGGGATGTATAATGAGATAAAGGTGACATTATGGACTTTAGCAGCTATAATTTGGAGGTGAAAGTTGGAGTATATGGGGATATGTTGGTAGTCGATGCCGTTACGAATCACGATGGCCGCACCGCCATAGCCATCGGCCCTGTCATGTCGGAGTAGCGAGTACCCGCGGACACGACAGATGTCGTCTGGCAGCAGCCACGTCTCCGAGATCGCAGCGATGTCGATATTCAGGGAATCGAGGAGTAAGAAAAGATCAGTTTTGTTACTGTTTATGCTCCTAATGTTCCATTGGAGGTATCTATACATGTTGTCGATGGGGTGGGAGATGAGGAGTTGGTAAAAGCTTGGAGTAGGATACTATATAGGAGGGCGAGAATAGTTTCTCCTTGCGGGAGGGGTTGCAAGAGGGTTTGAAGGGTTGCGAGGTCTTTTGGATTAATTGAGAGTTTATCAGTTATGACTGCGTCTTCAGGAACTTTGGCAGGGCTTGGGTTGTTACGAGAGGAGGGTGAGATGCCCGAGGTGCTGGGGAGGTGTCCATTTGGAGCTATAAGCAGTTGCTTATGGGCTTCACGGTCAAAACCTAGAAATGGGGAGGAGGGGGGAGACTGAGTTTTACGTTTTTTGGGAGTGCTAGTGATGTAAGAATAGGAGGGAGTGTTTGTATGAGGGCTAGTTCGTTGGTGAGTGACAGGTTGATCGGTGAGGTCAATGCTGGGGAAGTGTTGGGATAAGCGTACTGGAGCGGCGGGTGCCGAGGTTATGGAAGCTGGGTTTTTAATCGGAGGAAATAATGAAGCGGCCTCAATGAAGGAGTAATTTCTACTAGCCATACACTCTTTTATTTTCTTCTGTCGTTGTAATTCGGGACAGTCAGCATTGAGAGCATTATGCGAGGTGGAGTCGCAGTGAATGCATTTGACAGCATTGGTACACTCACGTTGGTTGTGTGAGCCTCCACAATTAGCGCATCTCTCCGCGCTTTTACATTGTTTAGCGGTGTGCCCGAATCTTAAGCAGTTAAAACAACGTAAGACCGGTAACACATAAACAGAAACCTCCATACAAACGTAATAGAGTATTACGTGCGTTGGGAGGGTTGTGCCCGAAAAGGTGACAACTACGGTCTGTGTAGGTGTATACTCTGGAGGGGAAACTCCGGGGGGACTAGTTTTTCGGTTCAGACGACGGACTGACAATATTTTCTTCCCACAGTTTAAATTTTGTAACAGTTCTTCGTCTGTTACTGCGGTATCTACTCCCCGTATGATACCCTGACAAGCGACTAGATGTGTAGGGATGAAAATTTCATATTGTGAATTTAGGACTGGATTCTCGGTAAAGGAGTTGGCTGAATTGAAATTAAAAAAGGTTATGCCCAATCTCTTTTTGCCTAGTTTTGATACTGACTTGATATGCTCAATTTTCTGGGAGTGTAACAGTTTCCCGATGACAAGGGGGTGGACATTTGATAGATTAGTGTTTTCAGCATTAGGAAGGGGTTGAAGGTATACCGTGAAAGGACCGGAGTCTTCTTCACTGTATTTTAGGAGTGATTTAAATGAAGTATTGCTAGGCTTACCTGCCGGTCCTGGCGGAGGCGGAGGCCCAGGGCCCTCCTGGTCCATCTTGGGGACCCTCTATGGCACTATGTTTTATTATAGTCTATGTGATATTATTCGTTTATAAAAATATATTTATAAATATTCTAAAACTTGAGCGATTTAACCACTGTTTTACCGCACGTGTAGCACTAACAGGCCTAGACGAGGTAACGGACGTGTTGTCACCACGGTGGTTGGACAACGAATGTGAAATTCAATTTTATACAACCATCTAACCCGATTAGTGGTCTTGCACGTTCATTATCAACGACTACAAATTTTATTATTTTACTAGTGTGATTCGTATCACAGTTTAATTTAATTTTACCAGCAGTATTTATTTTAAATCCTCCATACGCTTGTAGGGATATATTAGATTTTTTAATTTGATCAACTAATTTTAAATTTTTTACTAGCTTTTTAGTAATAATATTGACCTCTGAGCCAGTGTCTAGCTTAAAATCTACAACAATGTTATTAATTTTAATTTTTTCAAACCAATTAATCTCATTAACTAATTTTACAGTATTATTTTTATGATTTAAACTAACAGGCAATCTTTTAGGCACAGCTTGTACTGCACTAACATTGAAATTATAGTTTTCATCTGTATCTGTGCTACTGTTACTACTATTCTGTGTAACTTCTTTAACAGCGTTTTTAATTTTACAACCTACCGCAAAGTGATTCATCTTATTACAATTACTACACTGTTTGCCGTAAGCTGGACATTGATACCTTTTATGTCTCCTGTTACATTTCTTACACAAATAAATTTCTTCTTCTGTGGAGGTGGTCTTCTTTCTTGACATCTCTTGAAATTTCTTCTTCCACTCGACTGCTTCTACTGATGTTTCCTGCCCTATCGCTTTCGCCTGTAGTTTGCTGACTTCTGATGCTCTGCATACTTTAATTGCTTGTTCTAGAGTTAGGTCGCTGATTCTTAATAATCTTTCCTGGATTTCTGTTTTTCTTATGCCTAGAACAATTCTGTCTCTTATTGCTTCTGACTCGTTAGCGAAGTTGCATGTTTTACAAAGTCTTGAGATTGATGTTAGGTAACGTTCAAAAGTTTCACCACTTTCTTGTGAACGATTATAGAATACGAATCTTTCGTAGATCACATTTCTACGTGGCTTAACATAATTGTCAAAAGCTTCAATTATAGCATCTACATTATTAATATCTTCTTTGTTTAAATTGAATGTTTCGAAAAGTTCAACTGCGTCTTCACCTATAAGGTTTAACAGCATAGCAGCTTGTACTTCGGATGATTTTTTCTTATTGTTAGTTGCTAACAGATACCTCATAAATGCTTTTTTGAATTTTTCCCAGTTGTAGTTTATGTCGCCTTCCAAATCTAACACTTTTGGGGGTCTAAAAACTGCCTCCATTTTGTTATATATTTTTTACTATTTCAGTTAATATAACACAAGTTATTTATTTTATATAATTTACTTTTCATTTAACTTTTGCACTTTGTTCATGCCGCAGCGCCATGTTTTATATCTGTATTCATATTAAACAATATAAGTTTAATTAATAATTTATTTAAATACTAAAATACACAGGATGACATACGATGATTTATCTTTATTTATATCATTGTTTTTGCAACGGTCACGTCGTGCACACACCGCCAACCTAGTATCTGAAGTACTAGTTCATAGATACAATGTCATCAACATGACATATAACAATTACAAAACATCTATCTTCTTATTTTCTATCATTTTTATATAAATAGTAATGCTTAAAGTATTGTTTGTAATGTATTGTATTCGTAATTTAAAGAAATACATATGTAAAAATAAGAGATAATGTTTATTTAATATATATATATATATATATATATATATATATATATATATATATATATATATATATATATATATATATATATTTAATAAAGTTATTGGGAATAGCGGTGGAGGAAAAAGTAAACTCAATATTTACATGTACCCGATATTTCGACTTGACTTTTCAAATCTTTTTCAAGGGCTGAAAATAGTATAATTAAAATTATAAATATAAAACATAAATTTAAGTGCAGACTTACAAGTAAAATTTAAGAGTTGCCTCTGTTGTAACACATTAAAAGAATAAATAAATTAGAGTTAAAATAGAACATTACAATTAATATCACATTGAAAAATTACACTTTAAAATTGTTATCACAAGTGTAATTTTTCAATGTGATATTAATTGTAATGTTCTATTTTAACTCTAATTTATTTATTCTTTTAATGTGTTACAACAGAGGCAACTCTTAAATTTTACTTGTAAGTCTGCACTTAAATTTATGTTTTATATTTATAATTTTAATTATACTATTTTCAGGCCTTGAAAAAGATTTGAAAAGTCAAGTCGAAATATCGGGTACATGTAAATATTGAGTTTACTTTTTCCTCCACCGCTATTCCCAATAACTTTATTAAATATAATACAGACACGGAATAACGATATATACATATATATATATATATATATATATATATATATATATATATATATATATATATATATATATATATATATATATATATATTTATCTTTATATATCACATTTACAATATATGCCCAAAATATTCTAAAAACGGTTGTCTATAATTTATAAATTCATCCAAACAGATCGTATATTTCGTCAAAATTCAACTAAAATGTATATAAAACACTAAAATCACCATTATAGAAAAAATATGGATGCATAAAAACTACACATTTGTATATTCTTTTAAAATTATACTGTTTTTAAATTAAAATTGAAATATTAACACATTTTACGAACTTGTTTTTGGTTGTGTCACTTTATTAAGCACTTCATGTTGCCTATAAGTTATTAGACAAATAAGCCTATTTCTTAGCAACCTAATAACTATTTCGGGGTGGAACTCTCGGGAAAAAAATTATGTTGCTAATAAATTTATTGGACAGTTTATTAGCAACTGGAGCTCTCGGCCCATGGTGTTACTGATTTTTTTTTTTTTATTTAAATTTTATTGTGGGGATATTAAATGGAAACTCTTTAAGTGCAGATTAAGGAACGGTAATTGATTTTTGAAATACGTTTCATTTTGACTAAATTTTGCCAAGTATTATGATTTTCGTTTTATGTCAATAGAACAAGTTCTATTTTTCATCAATTTTTTTAGAGAATTCTAGGTACATTTTTATTTGTTAAGATATTGCCAACTGTTTAGTTGTAGCATAACCTAGAAATATATAGTTTGTTTCGTTTTCAAATGTGACAGAAAATCAAACGTTCTAATTTACCTTTATCTAGTTTTTTTTTTTTTTTTGTTATTTTTGTTCACAGCTCATATTATCTGTCTCATTTTATAATACGAAACTAAGAGGGAAATTTCATTTTTTATGTTGTATATTTAAAATATCATCTTAGGGTGGTAATTCTGAAGTGGCACCTTTCAAAACATTTGACATGTCTATCACAATTTAGACATGTCAATTTGTTATCTGACATACATAGTTTTTGAGTGAATATAACCTCGATACAATAAAACTTAACCAAATATTTAAAAGCCAGGTTTACAAGTTCACGTTTCCATAAAAGTCTATTTACGCCACAACAGTCACCAAAGTAACCAGATCTAGTTTCGTATTACAAAATGAGACAGATTATAACTTTTTTCAATATTTTCATTTTGATAAATATGTTTTACAGTTGGTAATCTAAAACTTTCAAAAAAATTGATAAATAAATTGATGTGTGTAAAGTGATGCTTTTGTTTCCATGGTTACCAATAAATTTTTCAATTAATTGACAAAAAAACTTTATCATTTTATTGATCAATATCAATTTATTGATCAATTAATTGAACTGTGTAAAACCCACTTTAGCTAAAATTAAAAAAATATATTTGTAGGTATATACATGGATACATTTTGTTATGCTCTTGCGTGACAAAAGATCGCCCGCAGTGTTACCAGGTCTGGGTTTGAACGATATTGCAATTACACAAAAAACCAGTGGCGAAGGGAAACCTCCGCTAGACTTGCCCTCCCATAAAAAAAAAATATTTAAAAAAAAATGTAAATTAAAAAAAAAAATAAATAAGTATTTAGATAAATCTTCAAAAATACATCAAATTTTTGTCCAAGGCTTGCTTTACTAGTTACGAATTAATTATTATGACCATGGAAACGTTACATATAAGTATGAAAAAATTGAGACTTGGAAAAATTTTAAATAATTTTACAAAATTTTTTCGAAATTTTTCGTTTTATCAAAAAACGTCTCAATTAAAAGTTATTAGTTATTGCATTTACAGTAACTTTTGTTCAATAAATTTTTTCGAAATATTTTTCTGTTGCTAAATATTCGCAAAAATCTTAAAATCGACAGGAGTAAACTCCCATTTCTAGTCAACCGATTTTCATAAAAAACAATAGGGTTCTTCCCATTTAATAGGAGAATTTTTTAGTACCAGAACGAACTCTTTAAGTTAAACCGTTTTTGAGTTATCGTGTATACACACAGACAGACAGACAGACACACACACACACACACACACACACACACATACGGACGGCACTTCGAAAATAGGTTTTTTGGATTCCCTGGACCATGAAACGTGGTCATCCGTCAAAATCTCGACATCGAAAATTTTCGCGATTACAATACTTGCCCCTTATATATTAAGGTCGGGCAAGTAAAAAAAAAAAAAAATGCGTTATAATATATATTATGGTATTATTAGAGATATATGATACACAGTAGAAAAATCTAACTGCAACCTTGTTGTCGTGCCTATTGATTTAAAGGATTTAAAACCAACACTTGTAATTGTGTTATGTAGTGACAGGCATTCATCGTTAGGCCTTCTTATAATCATCATTCAGTGACTAAATACCTACAAAACCCTGAAATGTGTGAAAATTCGCACCTCACGTCAATTTTTATTTGAAATAGCAATTTAATAACAACTATTATGTAAACTTAAAATTTAATATATTCTGTAATAAAATAATTAAATTCTAAAAACAAAAAATTAAAAAGATTAAATGTCAACTAATTGACTGCCTTCTTAGAAGTGATAGTTTAAGTGTAGCCTCGGTACTATTCTACTTTAGCAAACCCACCTTACTGCGCATGCGTGCAGTGTTGGCAATAGTAAAATGTAATATATCAATTTTAATAATTTAAATTTAATATCAATTTATTAAATGAGTTTATTTATAAGAAATATAGAAATAAGTAATATTCCCTTAATTTCTACTGTGATTAGAGTTTTAATATATAAACGTAGTTTAAATTTAATTTAATATTATTTATTTTCACTTTTTTCTGTTGTAGTGATTTATTATGCATTGTATCGATATTTTAAAAAAATTTAGTTCAGGTGGACAATGAACTAGCCCTCTGCACCACCATGTTATAAACGTATGCACAATGATACACAATTTTAATTAGGCTAATGTGGGGGGAAAATTAAGTACTGTGCACCTAAAAACAAGGTAATTAGGTTAGGTTTAGTTAGTAAAAATCTAGGACAACAGAAGCCGAAAGACTCAAAGTAACCTTAAAGGAGTTCGTGTGAAAAAAAAAATATATAAAGAATGTATACACTTTACAAAATAAAACAACAACAAGATAAAGGTATAACTACTGAATTACATCCTACACCGCACAAACGTTTTTTACACAAACTTTTTTAAGCTTACTTTGAGCTTTTCGGCTTCTGCTGTCCTAGACTTTTACTAACCTAATCACCCAGTTTTTAGATGCACTAAATTATGTTCCCCCGTTTTTAACCTTTAATCGGCTGTGAATGTAATATTATTATTTATTCTTATTATAAAATACCGGAATATTAATTTAATTAGATTTATTCAACTGAAAGTTAAGCATTATTATACAAATAATTTTAATTCTATTTTGATTTTAGTTTAAATTTACGTGTTTTAATTTTACTATAGTTGGTAACATTGTCTAGTGGGTTTGTTAAAGTAGAATAGTGCCAATTTATTTACCTGTGTTTTGTTGAGTCTGCATAATACACAGTATCTCCAATGTTATATGTAATTTCTGTACATTCTTGTAGTGTTCTCTTTAGATAATTAGCTTGCTTTATGTCTTTCAAGAATTCACTGCATATGGCATCTACCTCATTTCTAAATTCTTCTGGTATCTAAAAAAACACAAATTTTATCTTAAAAATATTAAAACAAAAGTATAAAAAATGACAAGCAGAATATGCCTGTACATTACTTACTTTTAGTTGATGATACGCAGCAACTTCTATCATTTCACTAAATAGATTTTTCAATACATTAAAACTATAAATTGTAAATTTTGTATCTGGTAACCTTTTAACACTAATTATATGGTCTTCTTTTTTAAACTTCCATTTATCTGTCGATTTACATAAAAAATTATCAGTCTTATGTTTATTGTTTCTATAAAATTTTATCAGTTCGGGCATATTAAATTTAACCCTCACAAACGGATGGTTTAATGCTTCGATATGTGTTAGATCAGTCCGTGTACCAACATTTCTTTTATCAACAGTCACACGACATTGATTTCCCATTTCTTCAAATGCTATGTAAGGTAATAAATTACGATTAGCTTTGATGTGTAAACTGTACGGTAGTTCTAATTTTAATAATTCTGATGAACTTTTTGGTAAACATATCTCTGTCGGTGGAGTTACTTGACAATACTCCACTGATTGATCAACGTAGTGACTTTCTTTTTCCGTTAAGGACACCAACTGTTCTCTTAAATACTCTTTAAACTTCACATAGGATTCCTCTGGTTGCTTAGCTATTTCCACATAATTATTCCAGCCAGGCCAATTTGATAAAAAAACCGAAAATGCATCGAGAAATACATTTATAAGTAATTCACTAAACACTTCTAAATTTATATGTAAATCTCTATTTAAAATATTACGAATATTGCTTTTAGTGAATTGTGTAACTAACCCTTTTCCTGTTTTTTTAATATAATTATCTAGTGTGCCTTGAAAAAAATCCTTTAAAGTTGGATTTTTTAAATCAATTTTTACTCTTTGAATCTCCATTATTTCCTAGGCATTTACTAGTTATCAAACAAAACTTTCACCCACATTGTTAAAAATATAGTGTTGCACAAATCAAATAGAAATAGATGCCTCACTCTCTAGTTAGATTTTGAAACCACGTTCGGCGCTAAACTGCAGTGTTCGTACTTAGAACTATAATTTAGAGTGGGGGGAAAATCCGGGTATTTCAAATTCTTCATTGGATTTCAGGAATATCTAAATTACAAACTATTATTAGATAAAACAATCGTTATAAAATTTTGACTATTTTAAATACTATTAACGATAATAGAATTTAAAACAGACAAAATACAGTATTATAACAATTGTTTCATCTAATAATTAGTAATTTAAAAATTCCTTATAACATCTAGATATGTTACAGTTAGGAATTATACAAAAAAACAACAATTACTCACAGAAATAATTATTTATTTGTAACAACTTACATGTATATTTATTACATATATATTTTTTTTTTATTATTACCTCGGCACTATGTGAAGTAGATGGAACTGCCAAATCATCTTCCGATGAGCTTATTTTCCGGATCTTCGACGGTGATCCAGTACCGTCAGGAAGATCAACTGTAATACTTAACGGTGAATTAAGACTAACGTTGACATTTTCAGATGCTGTGTCGAAACCTGAAATGTAAAACATTAATTATATAAAAGATGTTAGTTAAGTTTTCCCATAACAATACACCTATTGTAATTTTACAAAAAATATTGTTAGAATACTTACGTTCTTAATTTGGTAGATGCAGAGTTGGTACAGACTTAAAATTCAAAGTTCTCCTGTTGCTAAAACAATCTGCAGCAAAGTGTTTTTTACATACTCGAACTTTGACTTATAGTTTTTCGATGGACAAGCCATCCAATTTAGGATTTCCCATATTCTTTAACCACGTTTTATATAAGCCTGGAGCCTCCCGTATCTTCGGGTTTGGTAAACGATATCTTGTAGGTTCACTACTATCACATCCCAAAACGAAGCACATAACCATTTTTAGTATTAATAATATAATATACGCTCTTTAAACTTTAAACTTTAGCAAAAAGAAATGCTCTGTATTTTTAATAGGTTAGACGAGTCTGTGTCAAATGTACTAAAACTGATAAGGGAAGTGTTCCCAACTTCGAAAAAATAAAAAAATATGTGAAAAGTAGAAGCCGTGTTTATTGGATAACATTTCTAAAATCCGTAAATTAATTTAACTTATTCATGTAATATTTAATTCATTTTGAAGTATTTTATAAACAATTTAATAAAGAACATTAATTAGAAAGTAAATTACATCAATACATATGGTTTATTCATATATAATATTAATTTAGACCTTATTATTAAAACTTAGAACTACTAGTAAATTTTGATACATATGTATGTCATTTATTGTTTAACCTTTAATAAACATATGTACATATTTTAAATAATTAATGTAAGTAGCTATTATAATGTTATAAATGACATTTAAACTATTTATTATTAAAAAATGTTGGTTTTGACTACTGAGGGAAACTTTTTAAATATTTTTCTGTATTCCAGATTATTTTTGCGAAGTTTTTCAAAACCGTTGCTTACAATGAATCTTGATATAAGATGGTCAAATGTAGTAAAAAATGAGGAACAAAGAAACACTGTCCGATGTAACACTATAAGGCCTGGATATCAGAACGAGAAAATACGTGCTGGGCACAGTGAAAATGGTTTTCTTGCTGCGACTTACAATATTTGTAGTGCTAGTGCGACCGGATTCAAATGGAAAGACATAAGAAAGTTGTAGTTAACTAAATTAATTTTAATAATTAAATAATAAATGACAGTGCAATAAACTAGTGAAAAAGAGACAGGTCTGGTGATCCTGCTATCCAAACAGCATTCTTTTTATATATAAATATGCATACCTAAAGTGTATCTTGGTCAAATCACTAGGCGTTTACTTAAAACTCTACCGGTGGATATGGTACATCGGCCAATCTTTACTATACCCCACTGAACATAACCTTATGTGCTGCCTCTATACAGAAGGCTTAAATAATCCTTAAAAAGGTTAGGTTAGGCTAGGCTTTAGCCAGAATACTAGTTATGTTAGAATAGTTTAGCTAGAATAAGGTTATATTGAGTGGGGTATAGTAAATCTTCCCCAGTAAATCTATCGGTCGGTAAACAGCTACATGCTTATACACATTCACCGAACTTGTTTTCGAACGCAGTTGATGTTCCCGGTATCTGCCGGTAGAGTTTTCGTAAACGCTTTTTTGCAATTTTAAGCTTACCTTAATTTGGCAGGTTAACGGCGTATTTTTATTTTAAATTATTAAATAAACATTGTCATGACATGCCGTCACAAAAATTCGCATACCAATGTGTTAAACTATATATATTGTATTAAATACTTAAATTTATGCAGTGACAATATTCAACCGGTACGAGCATATCAGTTCTTAAAATATTGAAATACTTTCATACTGGTTGTTAAAATGAATAGTAGGATAACAGGTGCAGAAAAAGATTTCACTTAGTTTCTACTTTTGGCAAATGACCACATCAACAATTTTTAAAAATCAACAAATTGTATGATAATTATTAAAATAATTAGGGCTACAACTACAGTTATTTTTTTTTTTTCTCGTCAGATTTATATATTTTGTGAAGATTAATGTAAGAAAAAGTTAATGTTTTTTTAGAATAATAAAGTGTATTGATTATTATTTATGAATGTTTTATTTCAAGGGAAGCGAAAATTAAGAGCGATGTTGGCCGTAGACCTAAATATTTTGAGAATATGAAAAATTCCAAATTTTAACATAGTTTTGAAAAGATTTGATTACTTATTGAATATTTCTAATCGTATCAAAAATTTTGTATTCTGTTTATTTAGGTAATTTCAATCAAATTTCTGATTGCGGTTATATGAGTAATGGTTTTCCACAAATAATTGATTACAAAAATAATCATTATTTAACAGTTATGGTTAAATATAATTTATATGGAGACTATAGTTGTCTCACTATCCTCTTTTTCAAGTCGCTGTATGTATGTTATTTTAAATATAATGGATTTACATATTTCCTAATTTCCTTTTTATAATTAATTTCATTCAGGTACATCCAATCCGCAGTTGTACAGTTTCTAGTTCCAATATAAAACAAATTTAATCACTTAAAGGCCTTTACCCGCGGACCAGAGTTTAAAAATCACTGATTACAAATTCATTGCAAAAATGTATAAAAATAAATCAGTTAAAGAGTTAAATGTTCTAAATTTCCATGCATATCTTGTAGACCAGGTTATCATAGGTAAAATTATATTCTACTGATATATCAGATTTAAAAATATCAGTTATTATGTAAGGCGTTTTTTTAATTAAATGTCTTTAATATTCGAGATATTTGTTTCGAATTATTATTGGCGTATTTATTCTTGGCCTCTAACACTTTTGAACTCCTTCAGTTTAATGTTTTTCTTAAACTATATTAATAATCTATATATTTGTTTTCTCTCCAATTCTAAGTATTATTCGATTTACAATAATAGAAACGTATTTCATGGATCAATATGTTCTTACTTATATGCTCAATTAAAGTATTTAATTATAAAACAGATTTTAATTTGTAGTGCGCGCTATTTTGCGTGCATTACGACAATATTACAAAAAAAAAGTGGAAAAACATTTCACTTTTATCTAGTGGTAACATTGTAGAGGCAAAATCTGTAGAACTAAAATTTATTATTTGAAGGCAATCGTTAAAAATATAGTAGTACTACTGTAGGAAATATAATGATGTTATATGTGTTATAAGAGTACTATATTGGAATTTTATGGAACAAAACTTATGATAAAATCAATAATTTCATCATTGTTATCGTGTAATAGGGATAACTTCTAGTAACTAGTAACTTCTCATTACAGTTGGCAAAATTTCAGTGTTCCCAACTTAATTTCTTTTTTTTTTTTTCGGACCGGTGACCCAAGCCCGGTTAGACTACGTTAACCAACGAATTCAAAATGGCGCAACAAGTTCTAGCGTGGGAGGAGCTTCGTTGTTGCGCTGTATGGTGGTGCAGCTCGTGTTCGTACTAAGAACTATGGGCAAGACGCCATATTGTATTTTTTCTGCTATTAGAGTGAAACCCCCCTGTAGTGTTGTTAGAAAAGTCTTGTCATAGAGATAGTAAGAATGGAGTTCGCAATCACAGAACACATTAGCAGAAGTGTCATCTCTGTGTCAAAATTTTGTTCAGCGTAACTAACGCTAACTAGAGATCCACCACGTACTAAATTGAATGAAACCGCGAAATTTGAATGTACTTATATTTATTATTCCAAAAAAATTACAATTGATAAAACATGAATACATTTTCGTTTTACATAAAATTTTAATACAATACGACATTGTAATAAAATTTTATATAAAACGAAAATGTATCCATGTTTAATATTAAAAAGGGGTTATAGAGAAACACATAATATAAATTGAGCTTTTTATTGTCACTCGTACATATATAATAATAATCTAACATACATAATCATATAATAGGTACATAAATAGCATAGTTCAGATGTCGGCAACCTTTATAAAGAAAAAAAGTATTTGCCAATATTTGCAATAAATCGAACATTTCAAGTATCAAACATCACCAACAAAAGTAAAATATACAGTCTGTTTCAAACGCTTAGGCGGAACTAAATGGGAATTTCGTTCTTTTAAGTTGTCACGACAAGGGACCTTTCTTGGGTTATTTCATTTTTCACGTTGGAACGTCAAAATTTAAAATTACAACAATGAAACCATGGAAACGAATGACCTATGTCAAAATTAAATTATTTTTTTATATATTTTAATGACAAAAAAATAAATAAATGGGAAATTTGTATTAAGAATGACACAAAAAATCAAAATATAAAGAAAATTACATTTTAAAATGATATTAACCTTAACCAAAAAATGTTTATTGTAAGTATGATTTACAAAGCTTAAACAAAACGGCCGAAAAGCACGATTTAAGCGATGAAAGTAACTAAATTGCAAAATCTAGTTCCGCCTAAGCGTTTGAAACAGACTGTACTATACATATATGTTTGATTTCAGCTGATGGGCCTATATTTGCAACAAATATAATAAATATATGATTGATATCGAACATAACAAAAAAAAAGTAAAATATACGATACATATAAGTCTGATTTCAGCTGATGAGCCAATTTTTCCTAAATAATATGTTATTGATATCAAATATTTCAAATATCGAACATATCAAAAAAAAGTAAAATATACAATACATATAAGTTTGATTTCAGCTGATGGGCCAATATTTCCTAATTAATATATTATTGATCACTTAAAATTCTTTGCACCACAGAACATTAAACACGCCACGTGCAAGTCACATTCACAATATAAGCGATTCACTTTTGTAAGAACAAACTAAGAGGGAATTTTGTTTTCAATAGTTTGCACCTTTGAAGCTGTATGTCATGTTGGTATTAAAAAATGTCACTTTTTTAAAATGTCGATCCATTTGACAGATGTCATAATGAAAAATGATATCTTAATTTTAATGATCATAACCTTATCAACCTAAAGTCGGTTTTACAGCGTAAGGAATATTTTTAATTGACATTTAAAGTCAGTAACACACCATAAAAGTAACCAAAATAACCAGATCAAAGGTGTGTTCGTTTGTGTTGCCCAACCTACACTGAACTACACCACAGCTTCCCCCACCAATGCTATCTTATATAGTGACGTCAGCTGCTCTTGTCCTGGACAAGTCTGGTGCAACACAAACGAACAAACCTCAAGTGTGTTCTTACAAAAGTGAACAGCTTATAACTGCCATATTTAAATAGATAAGATTTAAAATTCCAGTTTGTGGAGTATTAAGTGGTGGTGGGTGGCGAGGGGGTGTCCAGCACAACTGCCTCCTGGTGGAAATTGTGTACTACACTCATTAGATAACCGCTACATGGTTTTGGCGGGGTTCGAAATTTTTGTATACCGATGACACAGGCAGTTCGCAATACTGTATAAAATCTGGCAACACGGCGACTACAGAGACACCGTGACACGAGGGGTTGAGTTAACTGATGAATGGCGGGTTATTTAAATTTCACTACTTTCAGGGTATTATTAATGAATGCTAGAATTATATATAAAACACCAAAATAAACACTGTTTTGGTATTTATAAAAATTGTTTATTGTTATTATGAATAAAACAATAAAAAATTATATTAGTGATTTGTGTTTTTTTAATAAATATCACACTTATGCCAACAGATACAAAATCTAAAAATCCAAACAAATGTAACACGTATGTCAGACAGTGGCGGACTTTCGCAAAGACAAAAAAGACAATTGTCTTGGGCCCGTAATTTTCAAGGGCCCAACGAACCCTTCCCCTTTGAATATGGTGACCATTCCTCCCGCATTGTAACTTGTATTTGAGGAAATGAGGACCTTTTTTTTTGCTCTTCATTTGGATTTGGGAGATGAGTACCTTATTTTACTCTTCACTTGTATTTGGGAGATGAGTACCTTTTTTTTGCTCTTCACTTGGATTTGGGAGATGAGTATCTTTTTTTTCTCTTCACTTGGATTTGGAAGGTGAGGATCTTTTTTTTTGCTCCGTCTAGCATTGCCTTCTTAAGAAAATGGTCACCCTACCTTTCAACGGTTGAGGGCCCGTAAATCAAAAATGCCTTGGGCCCGGCGAAGGCTTAATCCGCCACTGGTGTCAGAACAATAACAAACTTGTCTATTTGGTTAGTTCCACATAATTCTGCCAGATAGAGTCTCTCTTATGATCATTTGCCTATACCAACATGACATAAAATTGCAAAAGGTGCAATCTATTGAGAAGTGACTTTACCGGTGGCGGCGCTGTGGTCCAAGGCAATATGGCTGTTGGCTCTAGTACTCAGCTGTCAATATGCTTTGTTCTGTCTTGAATGACAATCAAAAACGCTACAAGATATTCTGCTTTTATAGTTTTTCACAACTTCTATCGACATTCTAACAAAAATTCATCACTAAAACATACGTAATTAGTTTAAACAGTACTAGAGTGTCTAGTACAATATTTGACCACCAGACAGCGTATTCGAGCGTGTCAGTTCTCAATTGAAATCAAAATTTCCTCTTAGTTTGTTTTTACAAAAGTGAACAGTAATATTTATATACATAACGATTATAATTTTGAAAAAAAAATGGAACATAATTTAAAAAAAAACGAATTTATAGAGTTTGCGGTAGACATTTTTTCATTAAATTTTCTAGTTATGTACTACAAAATGACTCAAATAATATTTGTAAACAGTAATCAGTGGCGCAGCCAGGATTTTGTCTTGGGGAGGGCCGAATCAAATTCGGCCTTCCCATGCGGCCACGCGGGCCACATACAGTGTTTTAATAGATACATTTGCAAATATATCTAGATACAGATACAGATACTTGAGGAAAAATGTATCTAGATGCAGATACAGATACAAATTTTAAAAAGTATCTAGATACAGATACATTTTTTTTACAATGTATCTAGATACTTCAAGATACTTTTAAGATACTTTCGGAAAAATTAAAACACCACAAAAAAAAGAAATAACAAGACCAAGGAATATATTTGTTCACTATAAAAAATAAGTTATGCACTATTATTACTCTTAAAATAAACACAAATAGCCTTTGAAGCTGTGTGTCAGAATTATTAACTAACTATATACCTATGTAATCTTTAAAAAAATCACTTTTATTCCAATTTCAGCGGATATCTCGAACATTTTTTGTTCGCTAATAAATTACTGATTATTAAATGAGTATTTAGGATGACAAAAATAAAACAACAATTTTATTTATTATATTTTTCTTTATTTAATTCACATTTATAAAATTAATTCTTATTCTTAGATTAGATAATTACTTAATGGTTGTTTTACTTAACCGTTGTTAATAAGATTATTTAATTTTTTTTTTATTTATTATTAAACTTAAAATTCAAATATCTGAATGATGCTAAATGTATTACCAACTTGAAAAATCGTAAGGACATATTTTGTAAAAAGACCTTGAAAAAGACAAAACAGGTAAGTATCTGAAAAAAGTACCTGAAATACAGATACTTAGATACTGATTTAAATATCTAGATACAGATACAGATACATATTTTAAAATGTACCTAGATACAGTAACTAGATACTTGCACCGTATCTAGTTACTGTATCTAGATACAAATACCTAGATACATTACAACACTGGCCACATACGGCCCTCAACCTTATTTTTTGTGGCCCCTGAAGCGGTAATCAAAATCACTTGAGCTTATTTAGAGGAAAAATATATTTAAAAGTGTAAAATATACTCTCTTCCCCTTTCCTGTTTATAAAAAAATGTCAGGAAACTCTTCGGGATATTTACGACTTCGGTTTATTTAAGTTCCGTCACTGCTTATCATTTTGTATGTAAAATAGACTGCGACCAAATCAGTTCCACACCCCTGCTGTTGGATATTGATGTTTATATTAAATAATAATTCCATTATTTATTGATAAAAAAATGTAATTGTTAATCCATATCAAAAACTTTCACTTGATTTTTTCTTCGATAAATACATATTTATTTATATTTTTCGCGGGATATATTTTTGAAGTCTCAATATTTTTCTTACTTATGTTCAGTTCTCTAAATCAGCCGCTTGGCATAATTTGTACCGAACGCCCAGACTCGTGTGAAGGTTATACCGAAGTCAGATTTCCACTTTATCTTACCTGAATCGAGTAATTAGTTGTTTAAAACAGTTTTATCATTTGACTGGGTGAATGTTTTAGTCGATGTGTCAGGGGGAAAAGGGATCAACGCTCCCCTTCATATAATACGTTGGAGCATATTTGGAAAGTGATGTATTTTCATTTGAACAATAACGGCCCCTATCATGTCAGCACCCCTTGGGTACGGCACTGGTTGTGATTAAAATTTTTTATCTTCAACTCCCCGAGCAGCGCCGTGTAATCTGCTGGTCCTGGGAGGGGCCCAGCCCCCCCCCCCCTTTGCTGCGCCACTGGTTGTGGTTAACAAATTTTATCTTCAACTCCCCGAGTAGCGCCGTGTAACCTGCTGGTTCTGGGAGAGGCCCAGGCCAGTCCCCCCCCCCTTTGCTGCGCCTCTGGTTGTGATTAACAAATTTTATCTTCAACTCCCCGAGCAGCGCCGTGTAACCTGCTGGTCCTGGGAGGGAAATTCATTTTACACTTACTGTCATTTATTTTAAAATTATATTTTTAAAATTTATTTTTGTTCACAACTTTTACTACGATTACCCATAGGTACGTATAGGTATTGAGAAGTGACATTACCGTTGGCGGCGCTGTAAGGCCATATGGCT